>JAHHIN020000030.1:1392500-2612500 GCA_019925095.2 Dendrolimus kikuchii | reverse complement strand
TGCAAGTGGGGGGGTAGGCGTCGTACTCTCAACCCGCTTTGTGTCTGGAGTAAAAGACTATTGTCTGGTGAACCCGAGACTTCTCTGGGTCCGTCTAAAACTGGGGATTACGCGAGTTTTTCTGGTCGCAGCTTATGCTCCCGTAAGCTCAGCGGATCCCCAAGAACTCGAGAAGTTTTGGGAGTCTGTGAGAGAAATTCTGGATCTGGCTGAAGGGAATGAAAGAATAATTATGTGTGGTGATCTTAATGGCTGGGTGGGCACCAAACGAGACGGCCTTGAGGCTGTGCTTGGACCCTATGGTGACAAGAGAGTGAACGATGCTGGTAGGCCAATCATAGACGTATGCATGGAAAGAAACTTGCTTGTGTCGAACACTTTATTCCATCATAAGGATATTCACACGTATACATGGGGAATGAATGATCAGAAAAGTATGATTGATCTGATTTTAATAGATAGTCGCCTCCGAAACACAATAATGGATACAAGAGCCTACAGAGGCCCCACTCTTGAAACGGACCACTACCTGGTGATAAGCCGGTTTGTGGGCCTTTTCAGGAAGTGGAGACACTGGCGAGTGCGTACCAATTTCGGGGAGCTTGAAAGAATAAAGTGTGAAAAATTGGAAGATGTTAGTGTAAGGAGTATGTATGCGCGCCTAGTCGAAGAAAGGCTTGCAAAAGCGGACTTCTCCGACTTAGATGTGGATAATGACTGGGATAGTATGAAAGAAAGTATAGTGGAAAGCGCAAAAGAAGCATGTGGATGCGCAAAGAGGCACATAACAACGAAAGGTGATGAATGGTGGGACGCGGATGTTAAATCCAGCGTAGAGAGAAAGAGAAAAGCCTGGCTGGATTATGTTGCTTCTTTGCAACAGAATGACAGTATGAAAGAGATGAAGAAAAAAATTTATCGCCTCTGCAAGAACGAAACCAAAGCTTTAGTGAAAGAGAAGCGCGAAAGTATAAAATTGAAAGAAGAAGAGAAGCTGACGGAGAACTTCAAGGCGAATACCAAACTCTTTTGGAGAGAGGTTAAGAAGTCTCGGGGTTGTTCGTCAGCTTCCAGAATGGAAAGAATAAAATCTAAAGCAGGGGACGTTCTTGCTAACCCACAAGAGGTGTTAGCGCGATGGAGTGAATATTTTAGAGAAATGTATGATGATATCCCGGATGCTGGCACCACGACTGAGTCTGTGACTGACTCCGAGGAGTCAGCATCCGAGATCACGTTGGAAGAGATCGGCAGGGCTGCGTGCTGTCGGCTTTGCTGTTCATCCTATACCTGGACGATTGTCTCCAGAGAATAAGATTGATGGATGTTGGGGTGCGAATGAGTGATCTAGATGTAAGCACCTTGCTTTATGCGGATGATGCCGTGCTTTTAGCCGAATCGCCATCAGAACTGCAAACACTAGTCACAATGATGAAAGATGACTGTCAGGCGAGAGGCTTACATTTGAATGCGAAGAAAACAAAGGTTATGGTGTTTGAAAGAGAAGAAACCAGAACGAATGCAAGGATAATGGTCGATGATGTTATGCTGGAGCAAGTGAATGAGTTTGTATATCTTGGATGTGCTTTTAGCAGAGATGGAAGGTACACCGCTGATATAGAAAGAAGAGTAAATTTGGGGAATAGTTTGAATGGAGCGTTAGGTAAACTTCTAGGCGCTAAGAACCTCAGCCAGAAGGCCCAGCTCGCCATACACAACGCGGTGCTGGTACCTACGCTCACGTATGGAAGCGAGAGTTGGGTATGGAAGAGAGAGCATGAAAGTAGAGTAAACGCGGTTGAGATGCGAGCACTGCGCAAAATCTGCGGAGTGACGCTCGCGGACCGCGTTCGTAATACCGAAGTAAGAAAGAGAGTTGGTCTGAAAGAGAGTGTCGGGGTGAAGGTAAGGAAAGGAATGCTCCGGTGGTTCGGGCATGTGGAAAGAATGCATGATGAAAGAATGACTAAACAGATATACAATGCAAAAGTGGATGGATGCAGAAGTCGTGGAAGGCCACGACACACCTTCCATGATCAAATTGATCGTGTACTAGCGGAGGGTGATGTCAGGAGCCTTAAGAACAGACGAGTGTGCATGACAAGAGTTATGAATGTCAAAGAAGCAAGTGAGGTGTGTAAGAATGGGCCTAAATGGCGCTCTGTTGTTCGTGCCTACCCCGCAAGGGAACTGGCGTGAAGTTATGTATGTATGTATGTCTATCTATCATATAAAATAACATTATCAGAGATGTAAAATGATCATCAAATACTTAAGACCATTTCACTTGTTAAACCAGAAATTAAAAATGCTATTTGTCTGGAATATTAGCATTTCTATTTGACAAAATTAAAATAAATAAATAAAATTATATATATATATATATATATATATATATATATATATATATATATATATATATATATATATATATATATATATATATATATATATATATATATATATATATAAGTATATATAATTTCATATTAGTAGCTGGATAGTCACTACTATTACTTGCCTCAGGCTGTAGAATCTATGATCTGTTGACACCAGGGCATTATCAGACAATCAAAACAATTGGCTGGTAGCCACAATTTTGTTTAATAACAAGATTAAAATAAGATAATAAGCAGTCTAGCTGCATGTTACGGAAACACCGAAATTATTGTTTTGTCCTGTCACACACATTAAACATTTTATAACAGTATCTGAAAGGTCAAAAAGCCTAGATAGAGAATTAGTACAAGTTTATACATTTCTATCATTATCTTGAAAGATAAAAATTGCTTAAAGAACCATAATTACTGTTTTCAGAGACATTGTATGTAATATTTTTTGTAAATATACAATATAGTACTCTATAAAAAAAAAGGGGGGGGGGGGAGAGAGATTAATACTACTCTACATATATATCTATTAGCTAGATGTTGATACAAGATGTTAGTTATAAAATGACCAGTACAAGAGATATTAGAGCAATCTTATAAGTATTGAAACATACAGATATTTCTATTAATGATATCGGACCTAGTCAAGATTAGCTATAAGCTAATTTTAGTTGTTATTAAGGCTCTTTAGTTATGTTTACCTTTAGGTTTTCCATTTTTAATGGAAGATTCATAAGATAAGTTCTTTACCAAGGAACCTTGAGATCTTATCATCTAATCAACATTTTCTTTAAAATAATAATTGATTTCAGATAGGAGGATTATTATTTTTTCTTTCTTTATTGTACACAAAGTAGTTACATATAAAACTACAGAGAGTGGTGATGTACCAAAACAAGATTAACAACTCCAAAGAGAGTTTCCTTCCAGCAAACCTAGGGAGACAGGGAGAGACTATTATCCATATAATAATATAAATCAATATTGTTGGAAATTGATAAATTGTGAGGTTATTAGTATTAATTTTTTATTTTCCTTCACAGACAAATTAAAATTCTTAAAGTAAATCGGATATACTTTGAGAAATATTTTAAATCTCTAATCATCATATGCATTGTATTACTTGTGTTTTCACCAGCAGATAACAAACAGGTCTTCTAACAACACTGTGTGTCGACAGAGACACATAATATAACTGTTTTGCATTCCAACAAAACAGGTATTATGTGTTGACTGAGACACACAGTGTTGCAGCAAGTTTCTTGCTGGTGTGCTGAAGACCATATGAATTGACAGCTATCTCAAATCTGTCACAACAAGGAAAGAGATGCCATGCTGGTGAGTAAAAGAGAAAGGTATAAAATCATGATGAAATTGGTGAGTAATTATACTATAGATATTAAATAGTGGCAAATTATTACATGCTTTCTTCTAACAACACTGTGTGTCTCAGTCAACACATAATACCTGTTTTCTTGGAATGCAAAACAGTTATATTATGACGGATACTATCTTCGACTAAGTTCATATAGCTCTTGTAACACAATTTTGACTGTACTTTAAAGCGGTTTCTAAAAAGTGAGAATAATTCATAATCAGATTCATTATGATATTTTTTCCATTTTATCCACGCGGTATTCTTGTTATATTTTAAGTAATTAAATCAGTGTCATTACAGCGCTCGTTGGGTTTGGTATTTCGTACATTTTACCTTTCCCTCCTATACTAAAACTGTATACACACTACATACATTCTTGTCTGACCACTGATTAAAATTTGACATAACCTATATACAGATGTCATTTTTTTCCCCTAACAAGGTAATAGAATAGATACAAGATATAGACACCTGATAACAATCCTAATACTAACTCACTCACTGTAATATTCACTCGGTTACTCTCAAACTCACTCGCTTGGTCCAAAAACCAAAACTGTTTACGATATAATAAATTAAACCAATTAACCATTGACACCGCTCGCCGCTGCACATTTTGGACAACCCTGCTGTTCCCCCCACATGTGGCAGCAGATCTGCTCCGCGGGGGTCGGACCTTGGGAGAAGGACAGTGGGACAAGGATAAGGGGGAGGAAACGTATCTATTCTAAACAGGATAAAATCGCTAATCTTAATGGCCAACATAAAATTTCTAAAGTACTACATTTTCAGTGCATGGCTATGTGCAGTATAGGCAAACTCACTGGACAGACTGTCCACGTTCTCCTTATCCTGGGAATTATTCTCCGACCTCACTCCCAATTCCCGGACGGAATTCTCCACGACGTCGGGATTCCCGCTCGAAAGCGGCTTGCGGAGCATCTTCGTCGTCAACCTGTTGATTAATATACATATAAGAAATTATACATTGGGGTGAAGGTAAGGAAAGGAATGCTCCGGTGGTTCGGGCATGTGGAAAGAATACACGATGAAAGAATGACTAAACAGATATACAATGCAAAAGTGGATCAAATTGATCGTGTACTAGCAGAAGGTGATGTCAGGAGCCTTAAGAACAAACGAGCGAGTGCATGACAAGCTATGAATGTCAAAGAAGCAAGTGAGGTGTGTAAGAATAATCCTGAATGGCGCTCTGTTGTCCGTGCCTACCCCGCAAGGGAACTGGCGTGAAGTTATGTATGTATGTAATTATACATTGAAGGCAAAATATTTTTACTGCCTAAAATAGGCACACTAATATTATAAATAGTGAGTTTATTCGTTACGCTTTCACTCCTCAACTACTGAACCGATCTTCATAAAATTTTGTCAGGAATACAATAAACGACATAGTGTAACGTTCATCCAGAAAAAAGTACCTACTGTTTTCCCGAGGGATATAATAATAAGGCTATTTAATTGTCTTTAAACGACAAAATCCACATTAATGCGAATCAAGCCACAGGCGAAAACTTGTAGGTTATAATATACTTGATAAATACAACATTTATTTTTACGAATGTTTAAATTTACACATCTTTTGCCTTTGCAGTTCTTGGGATGACAAGCAGCGATACAAACAGGCGTAGATACTGGAACCCTCTAAATAACTATGGAGCACGTGAACGCTACCACTGTGGACAGTCCAGTAAACCGCTCAGTGGACTAGAGAGCTAACAATAATGAGTGTGTTCTTATAATATATGAAATCATAAATAAAAAGATATCAACAAGAGAACCAACTTAGCACACGGGTCCTGGAGTAAAAACAGCATTTCGTTAAATTTTATGTTGGACACTATCCGGTCTGAAGGACCAAGGACCTTCTCAAGGTTCAATCCGAAATCAGAGGGACCTGGGGTCCCCAGAAGCTGGAATCGTGACGGTGGAGGCAATCCGGCCCCACCTGGCTCGTTGGGTCTCGCGGAAATGCGGGACCTTGACGTTCAGGATGATGCAGATACTTACCGGGCACGGTTGCTTTGGTAAGTATCTGCACCAAATAGTTGGGCGGGATCCTTCCCCGTCTTGCCACGAGTGCGGCGCACTCCAAGACACGGCGTTTCACACGCTCGTGGAGTGCGCCGCTTGGGGACCCCAAAGGGCCCTCCTAGAGAACGTCGTTGGCCCTGTGAGCTCGCTTCGTAGCATGGTCGAAGCGATGCTCCAGGGTCAACATTCTTGGCTTGCGGTCTCCTCCTTCTGCGAATCCGTCATGTCGCAGAAGGAGGCCGCTGAAAGAGCGAGGGAGGAGGACGCGTACGCGGACCCCATCCGCAGGAGGCGGACCGGCGGTCGTAGGCGCCGCTACGCGCATCTTCTCCTCCCATAATTACCGTCACAGGGGGCCGCTGTCACGGGGGTGACAGCGAGCTTTCCCCCCCCTGCTGTACGAAATGGGTCACTCTGCTCCCCGGGGTGGCCCAGTTACAGGGCGTAGGGGCGTCATGGTGCAGTTACTCTGTACAAGATCCCATGACGCCCGTAAAAGCGCTATAAATGGGGCGCAGGTTTAGGTTTAGTGGGTAGTTTGGCGGCCGTTTCTCGCGACAACTTCGTTTTAGAAGCGAGCGTGGAGGACCGGTCGCTGAGAGTCCCACACACCCTCGATGCAGGCCTTATGTCTGCATTTTGGCCCTTCCCCCGAAGGACCCGAGGATGGTGTCCAAAGACATTCCCCCTGCGTTATCAAAAAAAAAAAAAAAAAAGGTTCAATCCGAAATGAGGATATCCGTAAGAGAAGTAAAATCAGCAAACTGAAGTAGCAGTGCGCCAATACCTTCAGCCACAAAACCACTGGCTCATAAAGCAGACGAGTTCTGGTGTGGACACCACGTTTCATAACGCTTAGTGTAAGAAAATATTCGGTTTGAAGGACCAACGACCTTCTCAAGGTCACTGGTAGGGGCTGGATGAAGAAATTGGAAGATTAGGATACGTTACGAGGACTTTGGGGTGGCTCTCTTATGGATACAATCCGAAACGAGGATATCTGTAAGAGAAGCAAACTGAAATCGCTGTGCGCCAATCACTTTTGCCACAGAGACGATTGCTGATGAAGCAAACGAATCTTGGTCAAGAGACTGTGTTTCGATAAATGTAGTGTATGTCTGGTCGGAAGGACCAACAACATTCTTAAGATCAGCTATAAGGAACGAGCAATGCAGAGGATGGGGATATTTGAAGCCTATTTTTATTATATAGTCAGAACAGTTTTAACACTGTTTATAATGTAAGCAACTTATCTTTGGTCTATAGCTGAATTTATTTCAGGAGGCCTACATCCAGTACTGGCCCGCGATTTACTAACATGGCGAATTCCCGAAACAAAATCAAAATTTGAATTTACTCACCAACTGGCCCGTCTCTCGGAGACTTGATTTTGTAGCTCTTTATCTGTAAATACGTAACATAATGCTTTCAACTCTCAATCACATAATATGGCGACCAAGTTTAATAATTTTTGAAGTGTACTTCCTTAGAATCGTGATTTGAAATTTCATGAACTGAAAAAGCGACACTAAAAAAAATCTTTTCTTCATATTTATCTTTTATCAGGCTCGTATTTTATAAATATGTTTTTATTGCATGTGTTCAGCAGACAGGCGGACGGCCCACTTGATGGAAAGCGGTTACCATCGCCTATGAATATTTGCAACACCAAAGGTGCTACAAATGTGCTGCTGCTCTCTTAAGGGAGACTGGAACCTGGCCACAACTCAGTTGTTATGCTGGCATACTCTAGACCATGGGGTGGTAGCCATCCAGACGGGCGAATACCCTACCACCTGGCAGTGGGTTGTTTTGTCGCCTTTTACGACAGACCACCTCAACGCAGTAAATTGTATTCTTTCTCCGTTGACATGTTTATGAGAGCTGCACACGTCTAATCATCGCAGCGGATAACTAACTACTGGCACGAGAGAAGCGGGAGCGCCCATATTAATAGTTGCTCTATCTCGCTCTCACATCATCCGTCCCGCTCACACATTGTGCTAGATATTGTAGTAGCTGTACGACTTGTTAATATTTACAGTTAAGGTTACCGTTTCCAAAATAAATTAGTTCAGTTCACATCAGCAATCGACCGTGAATACTACTCTCTGGCATTTGAAGTATCATTTAACCTCTACCTCTCGCTACTACATGTTCAGTATATGCCAATCAAAGCCTTGGTAGCCTAGTGGTTAACGCTTACGAAGCTCACACTCGCTTTGCAAGCGACATAGATTCAAATCAAATTTATCCGTGCAGGAACAGAGTATAAAGACTAATTCCTTGATCGGGCGACCTGTCGTATGGGGAGACAAACCCCACAGCCAGGTGGTAGGGCATTTGCCCGCCCGGATGGCTACCACTCCTACTCTGGATTATGTCGCCATAAAAATCTTGAGTTATGTTTCGAAATCAGTGGCCAGGTTCCAGGCTGCACTTTGTTAGCACCTTAGGTGTTGCAAATGTCTATAGGCGATGGTAGCCACTTTTCATCAGCCGTCTGCCTGTATATTGTACTACACAACTAATAATTCCTCCCGATGTACCCGCGCAGTAAACCGATTTTAATACACGCAAGTGTACGAATCGTGTAAGCGGGACAGAGCTAAGAATGCATATGCAAGCAACACTCAGCCTTCTGCTCTTGCGAATAAAGTTCAATACAGACTATTTACATGTCGGAAAACGAACTGTCTTATTTGCCGCAAATGAAAATTGCCAATCGGAATTATAGTTCGTGTAATACTTTACCTCAAAACTAAAAAAATACAGATTTCTGACATATGTACGTGACGGTGAAGAAAAACATCGCGCTAAAAACACCTTAGGCGAGCGTGGGGTTATACTGTCCGTGCTCCCAAAAAATAGAAAAGGCCCAACAGTGGGACTTTTACGGGCTGTTTTAAAGATCAAAACAAACTACCTAATATAGGATACAGCCTCGGCGATCCCTCTTCTTCGGGCGGCTTCTCCTTATCGTTCCAAGGAAGTTTCGAACTGCTTAACCTAATGTATAGAAGAAGAAACTTTAACTACCACACACACTGCGTAACAAAAATACCGGATTTCCTGTTAATTATTTATTTAGAAATTCGTTGACAAAATCATTTATTTTCTTAAATGTAAGTTAAGTAAAACTATAGCTAGCGATAATATTTATTTTAAAAATGACGTCGAAAGCAATAAGATTTTACTTATCAAATAATTTATTTAAAAAAACAATGCAATAATTAATATTCTTATAATATAAAAGTATTGGGGAACTATTATTTAAATTGTACACATGGATTTAAAATTTTAATAGTATTAGAATGATATACACATAAATAAACATGCAACATATACAAATGAAAGATACTATGATACATTCACTAAATAACACATATATACACACTAACATAGATGGGATAAGAAGAAGCATGTGAATTATAAAGATGACGAACTAGGGCTCGAAGAACATCGGAACAACATACATACACACAAAATAGTTTAAAGAGAAGTGTAAATATAAAATTCAGGTAGTTTATGTACTAATGTCCATGGTATGGAAAATAAGTTTAAAATAGTATATGGTTACCAAGTTTACACAGATAATAAGAAAGGGCCAAATGAATAAAAGAGCAAAAACTTTTTTTCGGAGAGGGGAACAAAAATATACAAAATTACTAAATTAAAAATAAATTAAAATTATTTGTGATTATAAACATTTGGCTTATACAATTACAAGGAAATCTATTACAATGCAAAGTTACATTTCTATTTAACAACAATAATTAAAAACATATGATGTCCATTACGTGAATTACTAACTAAAATTATTAGAAAAAGCTTGGTTATATGTTAACAATAAAATGTAATTAATTTAATAGTTAAAAATATTACATACATACAATAAATATTAATAATAGTTTAGTTACACTATAATAATGACAATCTCCCGGTGAAAACTGTAACTAATTACATTCGTAAAAGCTAATAAAACTGGTAAAAACTATTGATACATTGCATGGAGTTTATGTCAAATTTTCGCGGAAGGAAAGCAAATGAACAAGAAGTAAGATATAGGCGTTTGGCAATAGATGTGATTAAAACTTTATTTAATAGAGCATGCAGGAAGATTATAGGTTGTAAAATCAAATATTGCTATGTTTGAGATACAGAGGTCCAATTTATTATATCGAGTTCTAGAGGGAAAATAAGTACTAAATTTGCTTAAAGGGACTCACTAATTATTTCGACTTATAGAGAGTTCAGATTTCGAGCAACGTGCGACTGAAAACACACTTACCAACTCCCGTGCCTGTCTGTAGACGTCTCCAAATCTGAAAAAAGGGATGTTTTTAAGAGTTTCAGAAGTTTCTATCCGTGTAGGAACGGAGAAAGAATACAATTTCCTGCGGCCGGGCGGCCTGTCGTAAGAGACGACCAAACAACCCACAGCCAGGTGGTAGGGCATTCGCCCGACTGGATGGCTACCACCCCTGGTCTAAAAGTATGCCGCCATAACAACCTTGAGTTGTGTTCCGGCATTAGTGGCCAGGTTCCAGTCTCCATTCCATAGGCGATGGTAACCGCTTTCCATCAAGTGGGCCGTTTGCCTGTCTGCTGAACTTCTGCAATAAAAAAATTAAAAAAACTAAGTTTAAAATGAACAGCAAAAAAGGTAAAAATGATATAAAAATAAATATTCGATGACTCGTTTGTTTATATTGATAATGGCTTTGCGCCCGCGCAACAAGCTCGCCGCCCTAGCCGGGCTGAGGCCGAGCTATGATTTATGACCCAAACTGCACGGACAAAATAATTCTACTATAGGGTTCCTCATTTGAGGCATTAACTTAGCCTTATGCACAGCTACTTAAAAATTTATTTATTTAGGTTTATGGCTTGGCAGCTAGGCCTTTAAGCCAAATCTTAGTTTACAATATAGGTTCTTCTTTTTTTTAAGCCTATGTGTATCACAGCTGACCTGTAGGTAACCAGCTAGTGCCATTCAACGGAGTTCTTGCGACAACTCAAAAGGCCACATTTGACTATACAGTTCACATTTCTCACCAAACACATAATTACCACTCAAAAACTATCAATATCCTACAACTATTGTTCATTTTAGAGTAATTTTACACATTTTTAGAAAATAAAACTGCACAGCACAACATCTCCTTTCAGTTCCCGCCAAAGACTCCATTTAAAAATTAAATAGTTCTGTTATCAAAGACTATACTTATATAATCACAGATTTCGCCAAGGCAACACTGTTAATTTGACTTTAATAATAAACAAAAGAGTATATATGCGTGTGTATGTCAAATACATGGCAGCGTGTGTAATGTTTTTTTTATTGATTTCATGTATTTTTTATGCATACTTTAAAAAAAATTATAGTATTAAAGCCTTAAGAACAGACGAGCGTGCATGACAAGACAACATACATAACTTCACGCCAGTTCCCTTGCGGAGTAGGCACGAACAACAGAGCGCCATTCCGGCTTGTTCTTACACACCTCACTTGCTTCTTTGACATTCATAGCTTTTGTCATGCACGCTCGTCTGTTCTTAAGGCTCCTGACATCACCTTCTGCTAGTACACGATCAATTTGATCATGGATGGTGTGTCGTGGCCTTCCACGACTTCTGCATCCATCTACTTTTGCATTGTATATCTGTTTGGTCATCCTTTCATCATGCATTCTTTCCACATGCCCGAACCACCGGAGCATTCCTTTCCTTACCTTCACCCCGCCACTCTCTTTCAGAGCAACTCTCTTTCTTACTTCGGTATTAGGAACGCGGTCCGCGAGCGTCACTCCGCAGATCTTGTATTTATATAGAATAAATTTCACTGTAAATGCGTGGGTGTGTTGCATCTCGTAAACGCAAACCTCATAGGTTTAAGTGATGCCTTATTACTATTTTATGTTGTAAAATTATTATTATTATAGATAAATAAATAATTTAAAAAAAACTTACTATTACTTCCGGTGTTGTTAGCAGTGTGACCTTCTTGACCAGCGCTGTTGTTGTCCTTCGCGATCTTCTCCTTCTCCCTCGGGCCATGGTAGAATCAACAGGCGGCCTTATCGCTTAAAGCAATCTCTTCCAGGCAACCTAGGTGTGTAAGAATTTAAGGAATAGTTAATCCTAATCCTATTCCGGACGAAGACAATTCTATAAACACAAAAATCATAAAAAATTGTCCAGTCGTTCTTTGGTGATTTTGTTTTTGTGTGTATGAGTGGGTTCCGGGAAGGTTTAGATCTGGCGATGTTGGTCGTGCAGATTATTAGGTATATCTCTTCAACTTTTTATGCCAACTCCTTCGCCACTTAGGCTGTCTTTATTTGGAGCTCTTTGCCCACTTGCTTCAGAAAAGCCAGCAATAAAATTTATATGGGACCATATTGAAGGTGTACTGAATCCAACGCAAAAAGAATGATCAAAATCGGGTATGAAACAAAAAAGAATTATGGCTGTAATAGCACAAACACTACACATGTCCGATTTTAATTAACTTTCTGCTATATCTTCGGAACCCAAACTAATTATAAACCCAATAGCAATAAAATTTATATGGGACCGTTTTGAACCTGTACTGTATACAACGCAACAAGAATCATCAAAACTGGGTCAGACACAAAACAACATTACTCACACCAAGAATTTTAAAAAATCGTTTTCCTTTTTTGAACTCGGTTAAATAATTCAAATTAAATTCAAGTTTTTGTTCAAAATAAGTTCTACTGGAGAACACTTTTTGAAGGTCATACATGTAAGTTAACTTTCTATTCTATGTACACCGCTTCGCAACGTGTTGATGCTGTAAAAGAGAAGAAGCGGCAAGAAACTCCCCAGCAACGCGTCCAGCTAAAGATTGATTTTCTTTATATTTCATATCCTATTTATATCTCAAATCCTTTTTTTTTATAACTTTTGTACAGAAGTATGTTACAGAATTAACTTTTGAAGAATTAATGGATTTGTAGCAAACAATGCATACTCAATAAGACCAAGACAATAAAAGGAAAGAAAAATAATGTTATAGTTATAATAATGACATGACGTACTAAAATGTTATGCTGCAATATGCCTCCATGAATTCCTTACAAGCTTGGCAAGATAAAAACGTTATACAAAATTTAGTATAAGAGGTTGGAGCGAGCTGCTATGTAAATGAATTTTTGTCATTTAAGTACTCTTCAATAGTGTAGTATCCCGTTTTTAGCAAGATACTTTTTAATTTAGTGAAAGGCAGATCTAACATTTCACTCGGAATCTTATTGAAGAAGCGTATACCAACCCCCAAGAAAGAGGACAGTACTTTTTGCAATCTAAAAGATGGCAATATCAGTCTATCACAATGCCTGGTATTGAAATTGTGTACATCCTTATACTGCTTGTAGGCACTCAAATTATTGCGAATATGAATTATATTATTAAAAATATATTGGCAGGCGACCGTCATAATACCGATTTCCTTAAAGATGGTAAGCTGCTATTATAAGAACTCACCTATTATCTTGGACGGGACCGATGTCGCTGTCGTTTCTCGACTCATTGTTGGACTTCGCGGTCCTCAAGACCAGCCTCTTCCTGCTGGGCTTCAGGCACAGCTTGTCCTCTAAGGTCGGGTCGTACTCCTCCAGGCCGTCGAACAGAGATTTCTGAAATTGACAACAATCATCGTAATCTTATACTAATATATAAAGCTCAAGAGTTTGTTTGTTTGCTTGAACACGCTATTCTCAGGAACTACTGGTCTGATTTGAAAAATTCTTTCAGTCTTGGATAGCCCATTTATCGAGGAAGGCTATAGGCTATATATCATCACGCTAAGACCAATAGGAGCGGAGCACCAATGAATAATGTTTCAACATCGGGGGGGTTTTTAAAACAAATTTCACGCGGACTCAGTATATTAGCACATATATAGCATATATATATATGTATGTATGTCAGCCCAATCGGTCCCGTAGTTTTTCCGTGAAAACGGAACAGACCGACAGAATGCGTTACTGTCGCATTTATAATATTAATAGGAATGTTTGTATTGTTATTTATGTAATACTAGCTGTGCCCACGACCTGATCCGCGTGGAATTTGTTTTCAAAACCCCCCAATTTTGAAACATTTTTCGTTGGTGCTCCGCTCCTATTGGTCTTAGCGTGGTGATATATAGCCTATAACCTTCCTTGATAAATGAGCTATCTACTTAACACTGAAAGAATTTTCAAATCAGACCAAGTAGGTCCTGAGATTAGCGCGTTCAATCAGACAAACAAACAAATAAACAAACTTTTCAGCTTTAAATATTAGTATAAAATACACTAATATTTTATATCTATTGCATACCAAGTTACTGTCCATCCAAAGGTTGTCTGCAAGAAATCGCTTCCAGCGATAAGACCGCCCTTTGCACTGATCATTACGATTGTATGTATGAATTTATTTTGTAACATTGTGTGCAATAAAGTATATTCTATACGATACCTTCTCGTGTGTGAGGGATGTTCTCGGAAGCAGCTTCAGCCGGATGCCGGAGGTGGGCGAGGTCACCCTGTATGTGTTGCTTTGGCTGCGGTCCAGGACCGCTTTCATGGCCGCCGGGTTAGTCGGTCGCAGCGCGTCGTCGGACGCTGACGCTGCACAGATGGAGAGAAAGAAAATATTATAATAAAACTACGTTTTAACGGTTTTAATCGCGTTATTTTGTTTTATTCTACCGACACTTTAAATTCTTTAAATATCTGTAAACAAATATATTCAAACAAAGACTACAGACGCCGAAAGACAGAAGACAAAGGCGCCGACAATTGCTACTTAATATACATACATACATAGCTTCACGCCAGTTCCCTTGCGGGGTAGGCACGAGCAACAGAGCGCCATTCAGGCTTATTCTTACACACCTCACTTGCTTCTTTGACATTCATAACTCTTGTCATGTACGCTCGTCTGTTTTTAAGGCTCCTGACATCACCTTCTGCTAGTACGCGATAAATTTTATCATGGAAGGTGTGTCGTGGCCTTCCACGACTTCTGCATCCATCCACTTTTGCATTGTATATCTGTTTAGTCATAGTTAACATAGATAGATTAAATAGACATTGTTCACTACATACATGAGTCCGGTAGGTCTTTGAAGAGCGGGGAATCCCCGTACGGTCTCGCTGCTAAGTTCATTATGTGCTCGTAAACGTTGCCAACGGCACTGGCGCCTGACAGTGTGTTGCTAGGGGAAAAAATGTTACCAATTAAAAAAATTATAAGCGATCCAAGCCTGGGCTTGAAAACGTCGTCAATTACCTTTAGAAATATAGGTAATTACCGGTTTATTTTTTCACCGTTACTTGGTAACTTTTATTTATTTTTTATTGCAGGAGATCAGCAGACAGACAGACGGCCCACTTCATGGAAAGCAGTTACCATCGCCTATGGACATTTGCACCACCAAAGTTGCTACAAATGCGCTGCTGCTCTCTTAAGGGAGACTGGAACCTGGTCACTAATGCCGGAATACAACTCAAGGTTGTTATAGCGACATACTTTAGACCAGGGGTGGTAGCCATCCAGTCGGGCAAATGCCCTACAACCTGGCAATTAATTTATGATTTTTGCGTTATAATATAATGTTATAATAATTACGTATATTATTTTAGTGTCGATGGTTTAATAGTCTGCATTACGTGACTCACGTACACAAGTACGACAATTATGTCATTTGTTTCATGCGGGCTGTATTGTCAATAAATATGTAACTTGATACACGTGTAAACGTCAAAAGTAAAACGCTTAGAAACAGTGTAAAATATTTTTTATACCAAAACGTCTGAAAAGTCCTTGTTGGATCCTCACGATTATACTAATGTGGGTAGTTTTGTAAGTGCTGCTGGCTTCCGGTCTCGCCGCCATTGCGTGGTGGCGAACCTGTCTCCAACGCAGGCGAGGTCAGTTCGGACGTTCCGTTTTCTCCGTGTAAGTGAACGTTTCACATCCCATTCTTGGAGATCCTATTAAACTTTAGACACAAGCCGTGCTTGCTCTTGATGTGAGTGCGCCATAACTTAAACCTAAGTGCCATCGAGGACTTGTTAGTGCCGTGCACTTAGGAGCTGTCTAGCCGCCCCATTTCAGGTGGATTCCGAGGTGGGTTCCAGGACTTGGCATACCTCTCACTCTCAAATATACCCTATACAGTCCACAAAAATTATTTAATAGGACCAGCGGAGCTGTGTGATAAGGATCCGTCATCCAGCATTGCACAGTCCTCTCTAAGTTTAGAACAATGACAAAAACTTACTTAGTCATAGCCATGTTGTTCGCTCCGAGAGTACCCATTCCACCAAGTCCGGTGTTGCCAAGAGTGGAAGTATTGAATAGGCCACCGCCAAGGCCTGTGTCTGAAAAAATTTTTTTGACATTTGACAGCGAATTGGTACAGACTGGTCCGACTCGGTCATGCATGCAAGTATACTCGCGCCGGTGTGTACACACAAGAAGAAAATTTTTGTTTCACTTGTAAGACGGATCCACCACAAATTTGTTGCCGAACTTGTCATACACAGCTCATTTATGGTCAAGTACAGATTTTGTGTATTGTGTATACGATATTGTGGAATTAGTAGAATACGAATCTTCGACTTGGGGAGGCCTACGTCCAGCAGTGGACTGAGAGTGGCTGAAGAAGAAGAAGAAGAAGAATCTTCGACACTATCGCAATGGAATCGTTCTTTAAAATGTATTATATTTTTTTATCCCGGGAGTCCCGCTGGAATTGTCCCGGGAACGGTTCCAAATTGCATCCGAAATGCATAAAAATTAGCTTATTCTTTTCATTAAGTGCTGCGGCTACTTTGCGTCCCTGGAATTTCGAGTCAAGCGTGAACGAAGTCGCGGGCAAATGCTAGTTTTAAATGAAACTTTTGTATTTGAAAATTTGAATATAAAACTCACTTGTCTGGAATGTGTTTGTGGCTGCCGGCTGGAACATGGTATTGGACCCTAGGGTCCCGAATGGTGCTGCCGCGGGTTTCGCCTGAAACGCGTTGGCCCCGAGGCCGGTGCCTAAGAAAACAACAATAATTAGCCCTGTGAGAGTCGGAATCGTGTACGAAGAGAGATGTCCGCCTAGCACTTTTCGATTTCTCACAAAAATAACACAGGAAAAATTGTTTTTTGAAGTGAAACTTCTATATAAACAGGGGGTCTTAGGATTTTTCTGTCACGAAAAAGCGTTACGGCCGCATGGAGAAGCAGCATAAATTTAGACTACACGTGGTGAGCGGCGGCATAATTTTAGAGTATACTATGGAAACGTTTCTTGATTCCGGATCGAATTCATTTTTTTGGTTGATCAAATAAAATATGTTTAAATGAAAAATGCATTAATTAAAACATACCTAACCTAACCAAATCATAATTTGCCGTAAATTTGCGAAAAATCGAAATGTATGCTGGGACACATAGTAGAAGTGAAACTTCAACGGACAAGTGGCAAAACGAATCGCAACAAAATTTCAACTTGAAGTTTTACGGGCAGGTTTTCAAATTGGACAAGTACATTAACAATCTGCCCGTAAAATTTCAAGTTAACACTTTGTTGCGATTCGTTTTTCCACTTGTCCGTTGAAGTTTTTTCTTCTTCTGATTTTTACATCTAATGAACAATATGTTGTACTGTAAAGGTCTTGATCGATATCCAAAAGTACTATGCGGACATCCTTAATATTAGTATTAAGAGCGCTTATTTTACAAGGCCTATTTTGGCACCTAACAGAAACTTTTGGGTATGGTTCCCAAAAAAAAGTTTTTTTTTTTTAAGCACCCAAATATATATAGACACATAGACAAAGCAGATTGTTATGTTAAGAGTTGCAAGGATCCAAAGATCTCATCGAGATTACTCAAAAATAGTATAACATAAGTATTGGGAAGAAAGTTGTATAAACAATTATAAAGTAGCGTAAATGTAAGAATAGATACATAATATACATATAAAATTAAATACAGTGTAAACTCCATATAACGTCTCTCGATTTAACGACAAACTCCCTTAAGTGTCGAAAGCAGTTCGCTTTGTTTGCTTTAGCTTGTCTTCCATACAATGACACATTAGCGTTACACTCTCAATAACGACAACAATTACGTAATAAAATGTCCCCTTTTAAGTTGCCAAAATTAATAAAAGCTATGTACGTTCTTTTATCGCTTTACTATCCTAGCTCGTAATAAACTCGACTGTCGGCATCTTGAATACCGAAATGTCTAGGTAGTTCCTTTACCACCAAGACGCCTCAATATCGCAACATATGAATAAAATAAGTAAAAAAATACAACAAAATTACTGGTGCAACAAGACAAAAATAATATGCTTCGCTCCATTTAACGACAACTCTCTATAACGCCATAAAATTCACAGTCCCTTCGGTGTCGTTATATAGAGTTTACACTGCATTGCCGAAATACTGAGAGATAAGAAATATGTAACCCTTAGAATAAGATAACAATAATATAACTAGCTCTGAAAATGTATAGAATGTAAGAAAGTGGTAAAATTAAAAAAAAGAAATAAGAAACATAAAACAAAAAAAAGCACATAAAAAGCAATAGGTCCGCGAAAGTCCAGTTCGTCAGGAGAGACGAATTTACTAAAAAAGATGGTCTCACCGAGCGCCGGCTGCGCGGTGCCGAAGCCGAAGGCCGGCTGCGAGGTCGCCGGCTTGCCGAAGGCGCCCGCGTTGCCGAATATACCGCCCGAAGACGACGTGCTCGTGCCGAAGCCGCCCGACAAGTTGCCGAACACTACACGACAACATCAAAGTCAAAGTTTATTTATTTTTTAAACATCAGTATTTACATATCAGAATATGCATGGTGGTATAAAGCTAAACGTGCATCATGTTTGGCCAGTTAGGCATAGAAAAATTAGAATAATAAATAATAATTATATGTCCTACAATAATGTCATTATAATAATTCAAAAAATGTCATTAAAAAAAAAAATATTACTATACCAACTACTATTATTTTATTAATATAATTTATTTATAAAGTCCAGTAAATCATAATAGCATTTATTTAATAAAAATGTCCTTAATTTTTGTTTATATATGTCACGCTTTAAATCTCTCCAGTCTTTAGGTAATTTATTGAAAATGATTGGAGCCATACAAAATATGCTTCTGTTCATGAGTTCCGTTTTTGATACTTGTAGACAGAGTTGGAATAAATTAGGATTATCTTTGACGAACATTGCTATTTCCATGATGTAGAGAGAAGGAAGTGTCAAAATTTTATATTTGCTAAAATATGGTCTACAACTATCAGTCGATTTTAAGCCAAACATGGATCTTATGCATCTTTTTTGGCCTTTAAAAACCAATTGTTTGTTAGTTGAACATCATCGATATATTAATACGTGAAGCAAATACTTTGTACTCCTTATTACGAACATTGCGCGGACGGAGGAGTATGAAATTTGGCACACTTATAGTTTATATAGAGAAGAAGCGAGGAACGCTGATATTTTTTTTTTAATCATACATAAAAAATGCATTAAATAAATAAAAAAAACATTACACACACTACCATGTATTTGACACACACACACGCATATACCTATATATTTTAGGTGGTAGGGCATTTGCCCGACTGGATAGCTACCACCCCTGGTCTAAATTATGTCGCCATAACAACCTTAAGTTGTGTTCCGGCATTAGTGACCAGGTTCCAGAATCCCTTAAGAGAGCAGCAGCGCATTTGTAGCACCTTTGTTGTTGCAAATGTCCATAGGCGATGGTAACCGCTTACCATCAAGTGGGCCGTCTGCCTGTCTGCTGATCTCTTTCAATAATAACATATATATATATATATATATATATATATATATATATATATATATATATATATATATATATATATATATATATATATACATACAGTGGTGGTCACCTAATTAGAAACACTACCAACGGTCCTTGAGATTATGTAAGATACTTCACCGCAATCGTTTTTATTTTCAAATTTAACAATAAATAGGACAACAATATGTTCAACGGTTTATCATTTATTAGAAAAACATTATAAATCCCATTACACATGTGCAGTTTTAAAATTACATTACGGAAAAACATTTAAATCAGTTTTAAGGTATGAACAATAATGGTCAACTAATTAGAAACAACAACAAAAAAGTATAAAAAGCAATATTTTTTTAAGTATTAGTAATTAGTATTGTTATTTACGAAATAGCTACTATCCACAGCCTACCAATAGTTGTAATTAATATTTAGTGGCGTATCCCTTATTTTGAATAACAGCACTGCAACGACGTGGCATTGATTCAATCAATTTCATACATTTTTCTAGGGGGATTGAATTCCATGCTTCAACAAATGCTCCATATAGTTCGTTATGACTTGCTGGCCAGTCTAAAACGGATATACGCTGTTCGCTAAGGAAATATTTGACGCTATTGGCCGTGTGTTTAGGACCATTGTCATGCTGAAAGATCCAGGTTACAGGCAAATGATCGTCCGAGTAGGGAATCATTGTGTGCTCTAAGATATTTTTGTATTGCCATTGATCCATTGTACCTTCAATCTTCCGAACGGGTCCAACTCCACATCCGGAAAAACACCCCCAAACTTTAATGTTACCGCCACCGTGCTTGACTATACTCCTTGTGTATTTATAATTAAAAGCACTGTTTACAGGACGTCTAGCATAGCGCTTTCCATCGGAATTTACCATATTTATTTTTGTTTCATCTGAAAATAACACTTTTTTCCATGTCTTGTACCGTCCAATTAACATATTTTTTAGCGAATAATAATCGCTTCTTTCGGTGTTGCTTGGTAAGAAGCGGTACCTTTCGAGAGATTCTTCCAAACAATTTAGCTTCCACTAATCTTCGGCGTATCAGTCTTGACGAGATGTTTCTCGGGTCATCAGGCGAAAAAACTTCATTTTTAATCTGGTTGGAGCCTTTACTTGGGTCTTTTTTAGCAACACGCACGATTAGCGTATCTTCTCTGGGAGAACTTTTTCTTGGCCGAGCCTTTCTAAGAACATTTTCAACAGTTCCATGTGTTTTATAATGATCAATTGCATTAAAAACTTTCTTCTTTCTTAACAGAACAATTTAAATGCTCAGCTATTCTTCTGTACGCCCACTTATGATCCATATGTAAATTAACAATTGTTTGCCTAGTTGACGCGTCACAACTTTTATTTTTGCCCATTTTGAACAAAATAAAATTCAGATTAAATTTTTTATTGCCTTTGGCGGCATAATAGACAAAGCCAAGAAAGAAATGTTATTCTGCAATTTCAAAAAAAGAACGAGCTATGGATGCTTTTTTAAAATGTTTCTAATTAGGCGTCCAAGCGGCCAGTAACAGGAAATAAACTCTTACATGTGTAAAACTCATTTTGTAATTAAAAGTAAGATATGTTTTATATTTTATGCATTTAATGAGTTTTTTATTTGAGTGGCTATATTATTGCATGATTATTCATTAATGAATGTGTATATTTTTACGAACATTTGTACGTTGAAGTTATACTTTCTTTATTCATAAGAAGTGTTTCTAATTAGATGACCACCACTGTATATATATATATATATATATATATATATATATATATATATATATATATTGTTTGGGCCACTTCGTGATTTTCCTTAATTCAAAGAAAGGTGGACAAACGCGCTCCGGTTTGTTCTCACCCCCGCCCCACACCGCACCTCACCGCGGTCGCCTGCACGCGCTGGTTAAACCAAAAAATCGACATCACCATACTAAATGTAGGTAATAATGCCAGCATGGTGTGTGATAGGTTACAGGCAGCCCTATGCGTAATGGAGAAGTGGTGCAACGAGCAGGAACTCTCTGTCAACCCACAGAAAATGCAGGTTGTTCTCTTTACAAATAAGAGAGTCCTAGGTAATTACAGACTACCGACCCTCTTTGGAACTACACTTCAGTTATCGAATGAGGTCAAATATCTGGGGATAACCCTAGACAATAAGTTAAACTGGAGCAGCCATGTTGACAATAAAGTCAACGCATCCAGTGTGACCTTATGGCAATGCCGTAGGATGATTGGTAAGCGTTGGGGACTTCATCCCAAACTCTTTCTATGGCTCTATACAGCTGTGGTTAGACCTATGCTAACTTATGGCTCTGTGGTTTGGTGGACAAGGACTAAGCTTGCGACCTGCACGGCCAAACTTCAGAGACTACAAAGGCAAGCGTGCTGCGCTGTGACGGGTTGTATGAGGACAACGCCCACCGCGGCCCTAGAAATAGCTCTTAGCATCCCTCCACTGCACCTGTTTGTACAACAAGAGGCAGCAATGGCGACCCTAAGATTAAAACACCTGAAAACACTTAGGTTTGACAAGGTAAGACATTTCAGCATTCTCTCGGAAGCCTGGTCCAACTCACCTTTGGTGGAAGCGGTCAGTGACAGAATAGAGAAAGCTTTCATTTTCGACAAAAAATACAAGGTTGAACTCGTGGAAGGTAACGACAGTTATCTTTCCCATCATGAGCTTAGCCTCTACACTGATGGGTCAAAGACTAGCTCGGGCTCAGGCACGGGAGTCTTCTCGGAAGACCTAAATATTAACATATCCGAGCCCCTGGGTAAGTTTAATACAGTATATCAAGCAGAGTGCATGGGCATTCTGCTTGCAGCTAAAGCAATCGTTGCTAGAGATGTCAATGATCACAGTATCAGAATACTCTCGGATAGCAGGTCGGTACTACAAGCCCTTAGTAACAGGGTTATTTATTCAAATTTAATATACGAATGCCACTCGGCTCTAAACGAGGCGGCAGGTAAGAACAATACCTTGACCCTTCAATGGATCAAAGGACACAGTGGTGCCCGAGGTAATGATGCGGCAGATCAACTAGCAAGGAGAGGTTCCGAAACCCAACCAGTTGGACCGGAGCCTTTCCTGCCTTTGCCGCACAGTTGGTTTAGAAACTACATAAATCAAAGGACAAGGGCACTACATCAGCAACTCTGGGACAACCTGGAGGATTGCAGGCAAGCCAAGCTGGCAATGCCTCGGCTAAACCTGCATTTCTCCAGGAATATCTTAAAGCTCAGTCGGTCCCGGCTGAGGCTAGTTATTAGTGCAGCCACTGGACATGGCAATTTTAACAGACATCTTTTTAATATAGGTGTCACTGACAGCCCCCTGTGCAGAGCATGCTTGGAGGAAGAAGAAACAGCCGCCCATGTCCTGCTTGAATGCGGAGAGGTGGCCCAATACAGGGCGAAGTATCTGGACGCCCCAGGTAGCCTCCAAGAAGTCTTCAGTAACGTCAAGAAGCTGGTGGACTTCCTGGAGGAGCTGGGCTGGATGGAGTAAACCCTCATCCACCCTCGCACGCAAAATAGGCGCTTCGTCGTCGAGTTGCGGAAACCGCCCGTTCGCAGAAGAAACCAAAAAATGCACCCCGCGACACGCATCAGTGGCTATTCTCACCTTTACGCAAAAACTAGTGTCGTGTGCGCAGCCTTCTTACTCACAATATTTCCATCGCGAGTGGTATACTGCACCTTCGAATAATCATATCGGGCCTGGTAAAAGCATCGTGGCGACGGGACAATCGTGAGTACCGTTTTGATCTACTCATTTTTGAATCGTGGACAATTACGACGTGGCTACACTCTTTCACCGCCATTCCGCATTTTTATACAGGGCCTTTGGCCTCTACGCCCCCACATTTGCTGGTCCTTCGAACCCAGGATCTCCCTAGGGGTTACAATCCTTTCAATGGCGGTAGTTGACTTTTTTTTGCAAGTACGGCGGTAGCGTTCGCTGGCGGCACGTGCCCTGTACACGTGCGCGGCATCGTCGCCCCGCCCACCTTCCACTACGCTTGAGAGTATAAAAACGGACCGCTCCGTTGTATTGGCACGCATTTCCAACGAATGCGTCTGCGAGTAAGGACCATTGTCTTTCGACAATCAGTACTGCTCTAATACTAGACATGGAACGCTGTCTTTGACGGTTAGTACTGTCTAGGTAGTAGACATGGAACACCGTCCCTGACGGTCAGTACTGTCTAAATTGCGGTGGTGCGTGGAACGCTGTATGTAACAGCCAGTACAGCCCTAAAATGACCGCCCCCGCTCTCATGACAATAATAGACGTGGAACACTGTCCCAGACAGTCAGTACCGTCTAAATTGCGGTAGGTGCGTGGAACGCTGTATCTAACAGCCAGTACAGCCCTAAAGTGACCGCCCCCGCTCTCATCTCTAACTGTAATTGTTTTTGTACTTTATTAATGGTTGTTTCTCTAATTAAATCAATAAATTTGTTATAAAATTAAATAAATTGTTTACGATTATATTTTTTATTATTTTCCACTTCTGGTCGCTAAAATCAGAAGTGGGATAGAACTTATTAGCTCACGAATATTAGACGTGATACCTACATAAACAACCGTTAAATATTAATTAGGAATGCCACGTTCGTCAAGATTACGTGACGGGTCGGTTAGGACGCCACCTCGGTCTAAGTCTAAGCGTGCCATGCCGCGTTCGCCAAGATCACGTGACAGGTCGGTTAGAACGCCGCCTCGCTCTGAGTCTAGGCGTGTCATGCCGCGTTCGTCAAGACCACGTGATAGGTCAGTTAGGACGCCACCTCGGTCTGGGTCTAGGTGTAGCCGTCGCAGCGAATCGCGACTAGACCATAGGCATAATTCACGATCGCCTCATGATCGAATGCGTTTGCGCTGTTATAAAACTCGCTCACGGTCCCATCATAATAGAACCCGTTCGAATTCACGTAGTGACAAGATACACTCGCGTTTGCGTAGCGATAGAACTCGTTCACGATCTCGTCGCAGTGGCTCTTCACGATCTCGTCGCAGTCGCTCGCGTAGCGGTGACCATCATGGTCCGCGTGTAGGGCCTAGGTCACGAACGGCCAGCTCGCACCAACGCCGTAATAAATCTCGATCCTATCATGACGTTTTCATGAAAAACGTACTAGTCACTATTGTGACGACTGACTGCCATTAAAGAAAAGGATACTAGTGGTTCACACGTTACGCCGTCGGTTCGGAACAACACACCTCCATTAAATACAAATATTTCCGTAACCCATCGTTGACGCGTTAACTATTACGTTTCAAATTTTGATCCGGCAATAAATAATTTTGAGGTGTGGTGTGGCGAAGTGGACAGGGCTAGGCATGTGAACCGCTGAGATGATCTCGAATGTTTCTCACGTGTGGCTCATTGTTTGGAAGGTGACTCAAAAACCTGGTTAAATGAATGGGCTACGAATGATCGCTCGTGGTCCAATTTCCTTAGCGATTTAAAATCGTTGTGTCCGCAAAAGATTGACTTCGCTCAAATTATACATGAGATCATAAATATCGCGTCCGAGAAGTTTCCGTCATACGCAGAGTATGCACGTAGTTCTTTATTTAAGATTACTAGTAATAGGAGGTTTAAGCTAAGACCTTATGGTTCAAATAGTGATTTACGGCATCAATGATGTACAGGTGCGCGCAGCGGCTACCAATGCCGATCTGATAACCGAAAACCTAGTTTCCTTTTTAACTACTTATCTAAAGCCTACTCGTAAGTTTGATAATCGTAACTGCGCTAAATATGTGCCATCCGGTTATGTCGTAAGTCAGAATTTAAAGGTTTCTGTTGTGGCAGAGCAGTGCATAGCAGAGCAGTGCCCCAAGAATCGTAATGTTAATAACAAGCGCGACGCGCATGATAGTGTTAAACCAGTCGTCTGCTCTTAATAAGGCATAAGGCCCGATCTGGGTCCCAAGCTAATATCAACCAACGCAAACTTAACTTGTGAAGTTGATGGCAGTAGTAGATGAATTCTCTCAGTTTTTGATATCCGGTACAGCCACCACTACCTTGAACACTGGTAAAATGGTCATCAGCTTGACAAGTGACGTCCTTGTGTCATACCATTCATGTCGTTTATCGTTTGTCGTACCAAGATGGTTCGGACAGAATGAGTGTAGACTTTCAAGCTCTAAATCTCATTACCGTCCGGGATAGATACCCCGTACCCCTGGTTGATGATCACATTGATCGGCTTGGGGGCTCGAAATTCTTCGAATCTTTAGATACGGCGTCGGCTTTTCATCAAAACCCTATTGATGAGGACTCTATCCATAAGATGGCTTTGTAGATTTAAACATTCCGTATGGGTTACACAATTCCCCCACTGTACCAACGTATCATCAACAATACCTTGCGTAATTTTATAGAAGCAGGGAATGTCCTAGTATATATTGACGATGTACTGATCCTAAGTTCAACGGTTGATGATGGCACAATGTCCTGAGGACATTGACAAAAGCCGGGTTCTCGGTTAACGTACGCAAATGTTTCTTCCTTACTACCGAAATAGAGTACCTCGGTCGCGTTATTAGTCATGGTCAGGTTAGGCCGAGCCCACATAAAATCTAGGCACTAGTTAACGCACCTATTCCTAGTAGCGTCAAACAAGTACGCCAGTTTTTAGGCCTTGCGGGTTACATTCGGTGCTACATCAAAGGTTACGCGACGAACACCGCATGTATCTCGCGTCTCGCAAAGAAATACTTAAAATTTCAATGGGGGTCTGATCAAGATCAAGTCCGGCAAGAACTTGCCAGACGTTTATCTAACGAATCCATACTTGCGATTTTTGACCCGAAGCTTCCTACAAAACTGCACACTGGTGCTAACAGTGTAGGATACGATGCGGTACTTATGCAGGTATACGTAGATGGTGGTAATCGAGTAATAGCCTATTTTAGTGAAGTCACTCGGGGCGCGGAGGCAAAATACCATTCGTATGAACTGGAAGCCTTGGCGGTCGTCAAAGCATTCAAATACTTCGTCACTATTTGATCGGGGTAACTTTTAAAATCATAACCGATTGCAATGCATTTAAGGCCACCGAACGTAATAAAGATCTTCCACGCGTTGCACGCTGGGGGATTTATCTGCAGGATTTCAATTTTGAAATTGAATATCGAAATGGCGTGATAATGGGTCACGCGGATTATCTGAGCAGGAACCCACCAGCGTTGCAAGTCAATAACGTTGATAGACCATTGAATTGGGCACAAATAGCTCAGTCGGCTGATTCTGAGACTAGCGATCTCATCCAAAAACTAAGGGATGGTCTCTTGGACTCCAAGAGGTACGTTTGTCAGAATGATGTTCTCTATTATCGCTATACACCTGTTGGCGAGGAGGCGCGCTTACTATGTTACATCCCTAAAGGACACCGACTCGGTTTATTACGTGTCTTTCATGACGAGCACGAGCACATCGGGGCTGACAAAACTTATGACCTAATTTTAAAACACTTCTGGTTCCCTGGCCTTAAACTATTTGTACGAAAGTATACCTCCCATTGCCTTTTTTTTGCATTTCCAAAATCTCCCCATAGCTCCCCGTCAGCCTATTATGTCATGGGAAAATTAGACATCCCCTTTAATAAGATTCATGTTGATGTATTGGGTCCTTTACCTGAACGCAACGGGTATGAATTTGTATTTATGTTGGTCGACTACTTTACAAAATTTTGTTTACTCTCTACCCTAATCTATAGACAAGATGCAAGCGAATTAAAACTGGTTCTTAATAGCGCTATATCTTTATTCGGGTCTCCCAAATTGATAGTTTGTGACCGTAGCCGCATGTTTGAGGCGTCAGCTTTTACCAGATGGGTATCTGAAATAGGATGTGATTTAAATTACATAACGCCAGAAATGCATCACTCTAATGGACAAGTCGAGCGTTATATAAGAACCATCCTTAATATGATTCGTATCGAGAGTAATAATAAAAATTCCTCCTGGTCTGATAGTTTATGTAAAATTCAGTTAGTTTTAAATATGACAAAACAAAAAACCACGCAGTACTCAGCTTTGTACTTGTTAATTGGTACTAACGCGACCAGTCCTGTGATTCAGGCACTGATCCGTGACGTTGCCATTGATAGCTCCAGTCTAAATCGAGAAGCCATGAGGGAACTCGGCAGGAGCTCCGTTAAAGCATCTCTTGACAAAAATCGGGATAGTCAAGACACTCGGGTAAATCGTTAGACACCCCGCCAAGAGTTTTTCATGTTAACGATAAAGTCTTCGTAGTAAAGTATTCTCAGTGCGCTGGGAAGCTGGACCCCTGGCATGAGAGGCCCATACCGCGTGACTAAAGTATTACCGAGCGGTCGTTACGAGCTGAAATTATTAAGTGGAGCTAAAGGCAAGACAACCCAGGCCGCAGCTCAGTACATGGTACCCTGGAAAGGCGAGTGGTGTCCTGAGAGTTGTGCTGCATTCTTTGAAAGTGAATATTAACCGAATATTTTTATGATTTTTGTTATGTTCCAGTACCACGTATGTAGTGTATGCGTGCGTATGAGTGCAAGACAAATGATTGTCTCGTGGTTGGATCGGATGGTTGGTGCGGCCCGAGTGCAGCGCGTTCCGGGTGCGGCCCGAGTGCAGCGCGTTCCGGGTGCGGCGCGCAGTCGGCGCGTTCCGGTGTGGCCCGCGTACAGCGCGACTGGCGTCCGGGAGTACCTGGTTCCGGAAGTCGCATGTGTATGCGCGGTGGGCATTGTCCCGGTTGGGCGTGGTCCCGGAAGTCGCATGTATATGCGCGGTGGGCGTTGTCCCGGAAATCGTGTACTGTGTATTCGCATCGGGCGGTTGTCCCGGAAGGCATGTTCTTTGAACATGCATCAGGAGTTGTCCTGGCAGGCGCAGTCCTGGTAACACGTTTTTAACGTGTGAACTTGTACGTACAAGTTCGAGTATGAGTGACATATGTTGTATGAAGATGTATGCACACATTTCCAAGTGAAATGTCTTTAATTTGAGTTACGGAAGTGTCATTTTTGTATGAGGGCCTTGTATGTGGAATGAGTGACAGAATAGGCACAGGTGTATGTCGTCACGTATAATTAACCACTTGTTTCGTCATTCAGGTAGCAATGATGACAATGCTGGCGAGCTTTCAGTCTTTGGTGCAGCCGAGGACGGTGCAAGATCAGGAGAGGCCGTAAAAGCCATAATGGCGGTAGTTGACTTTTTTTTGCAAGTACGGCGGTAGCGTTCGCTGGCGGCACGTGCCCTGTACACGTGCGCGGCATCGTCGCCCCGCCCACCTTCCACTACGCTTGAGAGTATAAAAACGGACCGCTCCGTTGTATTGGCACGCATTTCCAACGAATGCGTCTGCGAGTAAGGACCATTGTCTTTCGACAATCAGTACTGCTCTAATACTAGACATGGAACGCTGTCTTTGACGGTTAGTACTGTCTAGGTAGTAGACATGGAACACCGTCCCTGACGGTCAGTACTGTCTAAATTGCGGTGGTGCGTGGAACGCTGTATGTAACAGCCAGTACAGCCCTAAAATGACCGCCCCCGCTCTCATGACAATAATAGACGTGGAACACTGTCCCAGACAGTCAGTACCGTCTAAATTGCGGTAGGTGCGTGGAACGCTGTATCTAACAGCCAGTACAGCCCTAAAGTGACCGCCCCCGCTCTCATCTCTAACTGTAATTGTTTTTGTACTTTATTAATGGTTGTTTGTCTAATTAAATCAATAAATTTGTTATAAAATTAAATAAATTGTTTACGATTATATTTTTATTTTCGCTAATCTGGTCACTCATAGTTGATATTTCATTTTGTGCAACTGCACAATTACCTACCTTCTTTCTAATTTTTATATTAAAGTTATTTATAAAAGTATTCATTAAAAATGAGTAAAACTAGCAAATATACCGCTGAGAAAGAGGTTCCCTCAAAGATTAAACTCTTAGAAGCTCGTACGCAAGCATTCTTTAACCGCCTACAGAACATTTATGATTCTTCTCGTAATGTTTCCTCAGAAGAATTGTTGAACCGTTTCAAGAATTCTGCGGCAAACATCGAACAATTGAGAACGGACTTTTTAAATTGTTGCGATGAACTCAACTTACAAAAAATAGAACATGACCCGCATTTCACGCCAGACTATGACAGTTTTCTTGCATTCGAAGAATTGTACTCTTCTATAAAAAATACTGTCCAAAACTTTAAAGAAGAAAACGTACAACCCAATAAAAATGAACTTCCTTCTTTGAAACTACCCGCTATTAACTTGCCCACTTTTGATGGTGATATAAAGAATTGGCCTACATTTTTTGAGTGTTATAATAATGCCGTTCATTATAACTCCAATTTGACATCATCGGACAAAGTATTTTATTTAAAAGGTGTTTTGTCAAATTCCGCGTTGACATGTATTGCTGATATTCCTCCAACCGCAGATAACTACAATTTAATTTATACCACATTAGTAGATAAATATCAAGATGTCCGTATGTTAGCGAGTACTTATTTGATAAAAATAGTTAACATGAAACCGCTGACATCAGCGTCAGCGGATAACTTAAATTATTTTATTGATAAGTTCTCTGCGTCAGTTTGTGCCTTTAATAGGTTAAAAATTGATAACAAAGTAGACTTCATATTTTTATTTTTGGCTTTACAAAAAATTTATAAAGATACCGCTCGACTGTTTGAAAATTCTGTTCGATCAGAGTCAGTGCCTACATATGAAAGTCTTATTAAATTCATTAAAGAACAAGTTAAAATTAACGAACGGACAGACGGAAATAATTTTTCTTCAACATCCTCAAATAGAAAAATTAACAATAAATTACCTTTTATTCCAAAAATTAATAATAATATAAAACCTACTAAATCTTTTATTACTTCCTCTAATTCTTCAAATATTAAACTCTGCCCGCTATGTTCTAAGTCTGGACACGAACAATTTTATCGTTGCCCAGAATTTCTGGAATTAAATCCAAAAGAAAGATATAATATTGTAAAAATTAATAACGGTTGTTGTAATTGCTTAAGCTTTAGTCATAAAACTATATTGTGTAAATCTACAAAATCTTGTGCAAACTGTCAATCTAAATCCCATCATACACTTTTACATTTTTCTAATAATACGCCTCCCGCATGTAGTACGACAGTCGAATCCGCAACGAGCGCGCCGACGCCGCGCGCTACCACTAGTGCACAGAACGCCTCACCCTTGACCGTTTTGAACAACGTCGTTCGCTCGCATGCTAGCGACTCGCAAACCGGTTCTGCTGTACCACACAAACAATTGTCGCTTCACTCACAATCATTTATTCAACCGATTTGTCAAAATAATACTGTCTTGCTTGCGACCGCACGCATTATTATTAAGAGTGCCGATGGTTCGGTAAACACCGCCCGTGCACTAATTGATAATGGGTCGATAAATGATTTTATAACGCTCAAACTTTGTAAAAAATTATCTTTAAATATAGAATCATTACCTCAAGATATAACTATAAATGGTTTTGGTGGTTCTACCGACATTGTTAAAGGTTATACAAACATTTCAATTTTTTCCCGCTTTAACCGCAACGTTTCATTTGAACTTCACCCGCTTATCGTAGATAATATTACTGACCGCCTACCTACATTACCAATAAATAAATCGATGTTAAATTATCTTGCTCGCACTCCGCTCGCCGATGATACATTCTCCGATCCTAGCGAAGTGGAACTTTTGATTGGTGCCAAATTATTCGCCCGTTTATTGTTACCTGGCCGTATTAGGGGCCCACCGGGATGTCCTGACGCCATTCAAACTTCATTTGGATTTATTTCAATGGGAGATGCTCCGGTCGCAAACCCCCCTCCCCGCGCCTCTCGCTTACTATCTCATACTTTATGCGCTTTTACCGGTCAGATGCTTGATACTTTATTGCGAAGTTTCTGGGAAACTGAGGAGGTTTTGACACCGAGCTCTGAGCTGCTAAGCCAAGAACACCAAGCTTGTGAAAATATTTATAAGGCTACTACTACACGTGACCCCTCGGGTTCTTACGTTGTTGCGCTTCCGTTTAAAACTGACCCGGTCGCTTTAGGCAATTCTCTCACTTATGCTAAAAATAGATTTTTTGCTTTGGAAAAACGATTCCAAAAATCTTCTAGTTTTCGCTCCGCTTATAATGATATTTTGCTAGATTATTGTGAAAAGGATTTCATCGCTCCGCTACGCTCAGAATACTTACCATCGCAGCCAGACGGTTACGTCATACCACATCATGGAGTTATCCGCGAAGATAAGTTAACCACTAAAATTCGCATGGTCTTAGATGCAAGCGCTTCCACAGATACAGGCCTATCACTTAATGATATTTTATACTCTGGGCCTAATTTACAGGCAGATTTATTCTTAATTTTACTGAACTTTCGTTTATTTCCTGTCGCGCTTTGTGCTGACGTCGAACAAATGTATCTAAAAATAAAAGTGAAGCCAGAGTTTCATAAATATCAACGCATTTTATTTCGTTTTGACGATTCAGACCCTTTACAAATTTTTGAATTTAAACGTGTTTGTTTCGGGTTAACTTCAAGTCCATATCTGGCATTACGTACATTGAGTCAGCTTGCAGAAGACGAGAAAAATAATTTTCCTCTAGCTTCTAATGTAATTAATAATGGTTTTTGTTATATGGATGACGTTTGTTTCTCAGTTGATGACGTCACCGCTGCTAAAACCACCGCCTTACAATTAATAGATATGTTTTCGGCGGGTGGTTTTAAACTTCATAAATGGTCAAGTAATTCTACAGAATTACTTTCATCTTTGCCAGACGATCATTTACATCCACAAAATATAATTTTTGATAACACTGACACACAAAAGGTGTTAGGCGTTAACTGGGACCCGTCTAATGATTATTTCTATTTTGTAACAGCTCTTCCAGTTGACGTTTCATGCACAAAACGTAATATGTTGTCCGTAGTAGCCCGTCTATGGGATGTTATGGGTTTCGCCGCGCCTTTAATATTTTATGCAAAATTATTAATAAAGACACTTTGGTTATTAAAATTAGATTGGGATGACGCACCTCCGCAAACTATAATTTCACAGTGGAATCAATTTCAAAATGAATTACCCCTTTTGTCAAACCACACTATACCTCGCCATATAGGTATAACTTCCTCATGTACCGCACACCTTATGGCGTTTTCTGATGCTTCAGAAAAAGGCTATGGAGCCGCACTGTACATTCGTTCAGAAACATGCTCTGGAGTGTCTGTAAATTTATTATGTGCCAAATCTAAGGTTGCGCCTGTACAAACTATTAGTCTCGCGCGTCTAGAATTGATGGGTGTTCATTTAATGACAAAATTAATACGCACTGTAATAAAAACTTATGAGAATCGTTTTAAATTTATTCAAATTTTTGCCTTTTGTGACTCCACTGTAGCCCTTAACTGGGTCCACTCCAGTCCGCACCGCCTGAAAACCTTTGTAGCCAATAGGGTAACAAAGATTCAAGAAATAATTGAACCGCGTAATTTTTATCACATCTCAGGAAAGGATAATCCTAGTGATTGTTTGTCACGAGGACTTACTCTCGCTCAACTTATTAACCACTCTCTTTGGTTTCACGCTCCCTCGTGGCTATATCAGGATATATCTGATTGGCCAATCCAAGTTTTTAAAGCATCAGATAAGGATTTACCTGAACTCAAAACAGTATCCTTATGTAACGTGCTACCACAACCACAAGTAGACTCACCCTTTAGTTACTTATTTGAAAAACTCTCTCGTTGGTCCAAGTTGCTTAGAGTAGTAGTTTACGTACTGCGCTTTTCTAAATGTCTAACTTCTCGAGCAGATATAACTGCAGATGATTTGAATACAGCCGAAATAACGATAGTTAAACAAGTTCAAAAGGTGCATTTTTCTGATTTAATTAAATTACTACAGACAGGGAAGCAAATCCCACGATCCTTTCGGAAACTGAGGCCTTTTTTGGTTGACGGTGTTATTGGAATTGGAGGACGGTTGGAAAATAGCGACTTGACTTTTGACCACAAACATCCTTTACTTATGTCTAAGAACAATAAAATAACAGATCTTCTAATTGATCACGTTCACCGCACCGCTTGTCACGCCGGACCTCAACTTGTAATGTCATTGTTAAGACAAAAATTTTGGATAATATCTGCACGTCTTCTTGTAAGAGCGAAAATTTATTCCTGTATTCAATGTTTTAGGGCACGACCTAAATCGGCACAGCCCCCAGTTATGGCTAATTTACCCTCATGTCGTTTACAAATATCTAAGCCATTTGCCCATTCTGGTCTTGACTACGGAGGACCGCTGTCTATTACCCTTACGCGAAGACGTGGTATCAAAAGTCAAAAGGCATATTTATGCGTATTTATCTGTTTAACCACTAGGGCAGTGCATATTGAACTTGCTCCTGACTTAACTACTGACTCTTTCTTGAACGCTTTTAAACGATTTATATCGCGCAGAGGTCCGATTGAAAGGCTTTATTCTGATCATGGTACCAATTTTGTTGGTGCAAAAGCATATTTAAACGAAGTCCAACAATTTTTAAACTCATAACCGTATAATACCGACTTAAAATCAGAATTAGCGAAAAATCGCATTACGTGGGAGATGATCCCGCCCAATAGCCCGCATTTTGGTGGCGGCTGGGAAGCCACCATTAAACCCTTTAAAACTCACCTTTCCCGCGTAATTGGATCTCAAATTCTCACATACGAAGAACTTCTAACTCTTTTGTGTCAGATAGAGGCTATCCTTAATTCTAGGCCGCTTGGTGTGCTTAGTGAAGATCCTGCTGAGCCTTTACCACTTACTCCCGCACACTTTTTAAATACCAGGCCTCTAGCATACTTACCTTCCGTGAATTTGCACGAGATGAGTCAAAATCTTCTATCGCGATATATGTTGCTAGACAGACTTGTGCATTCATATTGGCGAAGGTGGAGTGAAGAATATTTGCATACTCTTCAGGTTCGCGAAAAGTGGAACACTGATTCTCGACCAGTTAAGGAGGGAATGGTAGTTTTAATTATGAAAGATAACACTCCACCGTTGCACTGGCCGATAGGCATTATTACCCATACTTTTGCTGGTACAGATGGCAAAGTAAGGATCGCGCTAGTCAAAACTAAAAACGCCATATTTAAACGTCCAGTGGTACGTTTATGCCCTCTTCCTATTTATTAACCTCTTTCTTTATCCGCATATATATTTTATTTTTATTTATCCTGCTACTTATATATTTATCATTACTCCTTCTTTCTTATACAACCGCTTTTAATTGATTTTTGTTCCTGCATCCTTCTAAATTTTATTTATTTTTCATTGAAAGACCTTCTGGTCTTTCAAGGCGGGGGAAGATGTTTGGGCCACTTCGTGATTTTCCTTAATTCAAAGAAAGGTGGACAAACGCGCTCCGGTTTGTTCTCACCCCCGCCCCACACCGCACCTCACCGCGGTAGCCTGCACGCGCTGGTTAAACCAAAAAATGCACCCCGCGACACGCATCAGTGGCTATTCTCACCTTTACGCAAAAACTAGTGTCGTGTGCGCAGCCTTCTTACTCACAATATTTCCATCGCGAGTGGTATACTGCACCTTCGAATAATCATATCGGGCCTGGTAAAAGCATCGTGGCGACGGGACAATCGTGAGTACCGTTTTGATCTACTCATTTTTGAATCGTGGACAATTACGACGTGGCTACACTCTTTCACCGCCATTCCGCATTTTTATACAGGGCCTTTGGCCTCTACGCCCCCACATTTGCTGCCGGCTTTTGTTTCAAAATATGCAGTATGTTACAAAATTAAAAATACAAATTGTAATAAGAAAATACATCGCGAGTTAGACATTTTTATTTGTAAAGAAGTGTAAGTTTTATTTACAAAAATTATTCAATGATCAAATCCAGTGCTTATTTGTATGCTAACAATTGAGCCTTAATTTCTACAACAGCGCATTGCATCATATGTTGTTTCTTCAACCGGTTTAACCTAGCCGAATTTCCACTGACACAGTATAATCATACAAGATATATATAAATAGGGAAACTAATGATCATAGATAAATATATCTTTTGTAAGTTGATAAAAAGTATATGACAGCAATGTGAGTGGTAGAGTCGGTGCCGGACGACCGCGGCGTACTCACCAAGATCACATTGAAGATATTTTAAGGAAAGCTCATGTGAAAAGCGCTTTAAATAAGCGTGTATTAATGAAAGTTGATAAAGCGAAGTGTTTGTCAGGATCGCAGCAGGTCAAAATCCAGCGTCTCTGCCGACCCCTACTCTAATAGGAAACAGGCGTGACAATAATATGTATGTATATGTGATAAAAAGTATCTCAGTTGATTCGACCGTCCGTTCTCCTATTCTATATTTGAATTTTCAAATGACTGACTGCCGTTCTAGAATACGCACCTTGAGTCTGCCACGTCACGTGTTCATACATTAAGGCCCTGGTGGCAGGGTTACCTAAGTCCAACCACATCACAAGGTCTGCGGGGCAAGTTTCGGCGGCTGCCGTTTAAGCCGCCTACTCACCGGTCGCTGTCAGTTGTTCTTGTCGAAATTGTGTATCGCCCAATTGAATGACGTGGTCCATGAGTTCTTGACGGCGTCTGTGAACTTCTGTCGGAAATGCTCCATCGCTTTTTCTTCTGATAAATCCAAGACCAAAGTTTCTCTTTAAATATTGTAGGTCTTTCTCAGAACTAAGCTCAGGCAATCCCGTTGAAATCATCATTGAGAACAATGACAGAATTAGATGACCGTGCTTTCGGAGGATTCTGAATGCAGTTTCGCAGTGTTCCTTGAATATCTTGAAGTCTATAGGTTCGTTATCGCCGGATCCCTTCTGGCCCTTGTTAATAACGTGGATAAAGTCGTGAGTTAGGACAAATGGGACCCGTTCACGCTTAAACCCGTATTTCTGTTTAAAATGACCGAGGAAATGGCCAAAATCTATATGAAAGAGCTGTCCACTCTTTTTGACCATAATGTTATCAGGATGTCTGTCCGCTATACCCAACACATATGTGGCCACACAGTAGCCAGCGCAGCTCATCGTGAACTCATCCACAGCTTTGTTAAAAGCCACTTCGTTGTTCTCTGTATGTTTGCGTAACCATTGTAATAGGGTAGCCCTATAGATAGTGGATGCCGCATTAAAGAGTGCACTTTGCTTCTGAATATTCGCAACGGTTTCGGCCTCTTCCACCACTTCTATCATTCCCACTGAATACTCCATTGAAATACAGTTGTAGGGGTTCAATCTGAAGTCGTATCCGTGGTTCTTCCACAGCCTGTCCATTATCCTTAACATTTGTAGCGTGAACATATCCTGACGTAGATCATCGCCTATTTTCAATATAATCCTAATGTCTGATCCGTAAGGATCGATATTTTCAAAGTCCAACATTAACGGGCGCATTTTACTATCCATCACCCGACAACAATCCGTTTTGATCCTTTTGCAGACAAAGCTCGGATTAAGAGGTGACACAAATTCGCATAATGCAGAAACACAATGTTATTCCTGTAAATGCTGATATAGAGCTGCACGCGCTCTCGAAATTTCCTTCTTTTTGCGCACGCATTGACTTACCCACTTCAACTTATCGAGACACGTCAGTTGGCTCTTGAGACTCTTGATGTGCTCTTGACAGCCGCGACAGTACGCTTCAAGCATTAGGCCGAAACGCACCGACACTGAGGGCACGTGCATTTCGGACCTCAAATGCCAGAAGAGATAGTGGCCGACGGTCATGTTAGAGTACGCCCGCCGTAGTAGGAACAGCGCGAGATCGCACATGAGAAACGGCTCGTGTTTCAGAGCCTGCACGAGTTGCAGTAAATAGAGCAGAAGTTCCGCGTCGCCGATCGAAGAAAGCCACGACACGGCGAAACTTCGCACCGCTGCATCGGCGTACGCATAGTCGAGAAGTTCGAGCGCGCTCTCCACCCGCAGTGGCGGCCAACGCGCTAGTAGTCGCGGGACGCCCGCCGCGAACGCACGCTCCCCCCACTCCACGCACGACAGCAACTTGGGGAGCAACTCTGGTGCGGCGCCAGCGAGCCGCGACCGGGACGCCCAAAGTTGCCGTCGCTCTTGCTCGTGTAACTCAAACATTGGGTCCCGCGATGCGACGCTCAGAAGCGCTTTGAAGTCAGGACCGGGACTTTCGGCCTCTGAGCTGATGCTCTCAGAGCGCTCTGCGTACGTCCGCACTGATTCCGATCGAGGAAATAAAATTGGATGTTGACATTCGTAGTTTGAAAATCGAACCTGCAATATTGCACACGTGTCAGTGATTGGGTTGGCAACGACAGTACCGAGGGGGTGAAGGATCAGGTCGTCGCCTTGCGTGTCGTCGGCAACGTGCGTCCACATCGACAGCGTCACACCGTCTGTACGCAGCTGTTCTTTATAGTCAAATATCATCGTGTTCGCCCATGTCAAACGATTCACTGCCTCCTTGCTCGAGTCTTTTCCTTTCCTTTTCGATTTAACTTTAGTAATTTCATAGATGCCAAAGCAGAGCCGCGCCATTCGAGGTAGATTGTACACTTTTATTGGGAAAGTCAGTTCTTCGTCCCATTGGGCAACACCATCCTTAGATATAGCCGCTGATCGCGTCTTCTGCGATTCACATAACGGTTTGCCACCGTGGAATATTCCCACTTGACACACAACCTCCACCACGCGTCCGGGATCCACGTTCAATTTACAAACACTCTCAACCACACATGTATAATTTTTATTTATATTCCATGAAGATTCGTTTTTCTTTCTTCTCATAGTGTTAGAATGTTCTGATGTCATTCTTCTTCTCTCAGGTGGGCAAGTTATGTCGCGATTTATCGCTAGAGGTAGTTTATCCATACTATTTACAATAACTTTAGGAACACCATCATTGGCAACCATCTCTTGTATATACAGGAACTGAATGAATGGATGAACCCCAAACAGGTACTCCTCACGGCCGCAAACCTTCAACACATAGTTGTGAGGCTGGTGATCGTGCATGTTCAGTGAATTCGCAAACCTCCGGAGTATCACTTCGATGTGCTGTTGAGGTGTGCGCGTTGCAGGAACATTTGATGAGAACGAGTCGGAGCGCGTTTGTCCACCTTTCTTTGAATTAAGGAAAATCACGAAGTGGCCCAAACACATATATATATATATACTCTTTTGTTTATTGTTGCCTTGGCGAAATCTGTGATTACAGAACTATAGACTTTGACAATAAATTATAATAGTCGAATTTCGAGGACGGACGCCCGTTAGTCTTTAATAGCTACAGCCGTTTTTCTGTAGATGGCGTAGCGACAAGGAGACATCGAGTACATACATAAGCCGCGCGCAGAAGGTTTCCCGATGACTACATACTATTATTGTATACACTTGATTTAACTCAGTCGTGCGCGGACATAGGCCCGAGCAGTCGCTTGCGCTTGCATTTATAAGTACCGACATAGCGCGAAAATGGTCAAATGCGTTAAATGCGGAAAAACAATAACGAAAAAGTTACCTGGCTTGCAGTGTAGCAAGTGTAGCAAATGGCTCCACGGCTCGTGTGTTGCCTTGTCTATTGAGCAACTTAATGCTTTGTCATCAACGGATTCAGTGGATTGGAAGTGTAAATCGTGTACCGGAGGTAGTAAACCAAAAAGAGTATCGTGTATAATACCTGATAACGACGATGATGAGATCTCAGATTCTGAGAGCAACCTCGTTCTAAGCTCTCCTGCTGAAAATATGACGCAGCAAATGTTGAGGGAGTTCCGAACTGAGATAAAGGCGATTATCAGGCAAGAACTGCAACAGTCTGAAATATTATTCAGATAAGCTAGATGAATACGAAACAAAAATCCAAAATTACGAAAAATCAAATAAAGATATGGAAAAACGCTGCACTGATCTTCAAAATAACCTAAAAAACATTAACCTTAAATATGAAGTACTGGAAACGAAAATCCATCAGATAGAACAATCGCAATTAGCTAACCAACTAGAAATCTGTGGTATTAAAGAAACAGAAAAGGAAGATGTGGAAGAAATTGCCAAAGACATAGCTATGAGCATATTACAGGCCCCAGAAGACATAATTAAAGTATATAGAAAGAAGAGAAACCGTCTAAATAATCAGAAAAGCATGGATAATTCAGTAATTACCGTGATTCTACGTGAAGGGATTCGTGATATGTGGATAGAAGCTGCCAAATCTTCACCTATAAATGCGGAAAAGCTAGGTTTAGAAAAAACCAATAAAATCTATCTGCGAGAAAGCCTAACCCCGGCTACTGCCTTTCTGCTGTGGAAAACAAAAGAAGAATTAAAAGGAACATTCAAATTTATCTGGTGCAAACACGGCTCAGTGCTAGTTCGTAAAAGTGAAAAAGAAAAAATTATAATTATTCGTACTGTATACGATATATTGAAGGTAAAATCATCCCAACAAGATGGTAAGTGAATGTTCCTCCTCTTTTACTTCTTAATTGCCAGTTTAAGTATATAAAATGTAAGTATTCACTCTGGATTCATCAGATGATGAAAACAGCATAAATGAATCTTGCCATCTGTCTTGGGATCATTTTACTAAGAGTATACCTAGACCTGACAATCACTTAATATGTTTTCATGTCAACATACGATCAATTCGTAAAAATTTTGCTTACATTCAATATATTGTCATTAAATCGAGTTCTATTATTAATATAATCATATTGACAGAAGTGAATATAAATAATGAGATCAGTCATATGTATACAATTCCAGACTATAATATGTACTCATCCTTGAGAAAAAACAAAAAAGGTGGTGGCGTAATATTGTATGTACACAAACATTTATCTTTTAATCAAGCTACGAGATGTTGTTCTCAGGAGTTTGAATCAGTAATGGGCGAAGTTACATATAACAAAAACAAGATTGGTATATGTGCGATTTATAGGCCCCCAAATAACTCTAAAAGCCGATTTATTAACGAACTAAATACATTAGTCAGTAAATATCCAATTAATCAAAATTATGTAATTATGGGGGATATGAACATTGACATAAAAGATAAAACCCCTACATCTAAATATTACTTAAACTCGCTATGCTCATTAGGATTAGTAAGTTGCATAAATACATATACGCGTATAGATAAGCATGGTGATTGCATAACAAAGTCGTGCCTCGATCATGTATTTATTCGTAGAACAAATAATCACAGCGCTTATAGCGCGGTAGTGAGCGACGCACCGGCAGACCACTGCATAACCGGTCTAGTTATCGCAAACCTTTTGTGCTCGAATACTTCTTACACACAAAAACAGACTTGTACTCTTATTGATAATAATAAAGTATATAATGCATTAACACGCGTGGACTGGAGCGTGGCCCTGCAACGTGACAATCCAAATGAAATTGTAGACTACCTACATGCGACTTTTAATGATATTTACAATAGTTGCGAATACAAAGTTACCAAAAATAATAATTCCAAACGTAATAACTGTATTTGGGCCGATGAACGGCTAAAATACATGTGTAAAAAACGTGATGAACTTTATCTTATATGGCAAAAAGACGAATGTAACCCCAGTAAAAGACTTTTATATAATAAATACAGAAATAAAACAAATAAATATGCACAATATATTAAAAATAAACATATTATGTCGTCGATATCGAAAAAATTTAATAATAGTAGAATTATTTGGAATATTATAAATAGTTTAACAGGAAAAATTATGCAATGTATTGACGATAAATTAGTCCAAGTATTTAAGATGAAGGCATTGCCTTTAGCAAATAATTTTATTAAAGAATTTCATAATAGTACGAATAATCAGTCTCTGTCGTGTGACACACCCTTACTAGATAAAACCGAATATGAGATTACCCCAGATAAATCAATGAGATTTAAACCAGCTCACGACGACAAGATTCTTCGTATTGTTAAACAAATCAATGTAAAGAAAAGTCCCGGTTTCGATGACCTACGCGCTATAGATATAAAGAACTGTAGTAAACTAGTACCGGTAATAACTCATCTAATTAATAGCTGCCTTAAAACTTCAATTTATCCCGATCTTTTAAAAATTGGTGTAATAAGACCGATACACAAAAAAGGTAAATATAATGACTATAATAACTATCGCCCCATTACTATTCTATCATGTTTAGACAAAATTATTGAAAGATATATTAGTAACGAAATAGTCTATCATCTTCGAATAAATAACATTATTAATCCTCAACAATATGGATTCCAAAAAAATAAAAGTACAACACAACTTTTACGTAAATTAACTAATGAAATTAATGGATACCTAGATAATAAAATGCAAGTTATGGCGCTTTTTATTGACTTTAGCAGAGCTTTTGATATGTTACAATATGATATACTATATGACAAATTATCTCGTAATGGCATACAAGGTCCGATCCTAGAACTTCTTAAAAATTATCACACTAATAGATTCACAACAGTCAAAATAAAAAATCAATTCAGTACACAAATAAATACTCTAAAGGGCACGGCCCAGGGGTCAATAATTGGCCCAATAGAATACTTGATTTATGTTAATGACATGTGTAAACTAATATCGAATGGCTCTGTATACCAATTTGCCGACGACACGTGTTTAATTGTAGCTAACAAAAATTTTCTAAGCGCCCAAAAACTACTGCAACAAAACTATAACCAAGTATGCAAATGGGCACATGACGTAGGTTTAGCCATAAATGCTCAAAAAACGAAAATTGTTTATATTCACTCCAGTCACAACAAAAATTTGTCTAAACTTTGTATAATGGCTCATAGCCATGATTGTTTTCACAAGAAAATTAACTGTAACTGTCCTACCTTAGATGTTGTTAGTGAGCATACATATATAGGACTCGTAATTGACAGCCGATTCTGCTGGGGCGCACATGTAGATCATGTTTGCAATAAATTGAGATCAGTATTAAGTAAGATGACTATACTAAAATACAAATTACCCTATAAAATATTACGCGTTCTTTATTTAGCCCTAGCAGATTCGGTTGTTAATTACGGTCTAAGTAGTTATGGTAGAACATATAAAACATATCTAATGGATATTTACAAACTGCAGTTACGTTTATTAAAAACAATAGTACCTAAGAATATTAAAACAAAACATAAAGATAATTATAAAGAACTTTTTAAATATTGTAAAGTTATGAGCATCTTTGACAAGGTTAAATTTTCAGTACTAACTGAATGTAACAAACCAGAAGTCTTAGTACAGAAGACTAGACCTAATTACATGCGACCGAGATCTGACACATGTAAATATATTATACCTAAATATAATAATGTGTATGGGACAAGGCGCGAGGAATATATGATACCAAATATTATAAATGATCTCCCAGAGGACCTGCAAACCAAGTACGAAAATAACCATAAATTAATCAAGTATAATCTTAAAAGATTATATACTGATTCCCAAAGCGGACCATCATGTGCAGTCCTGGGACTTAGATGAGAACCATATACTAGAATGATGATACCCCTCCGCTTTATTATCAAATCGGAACTAAACACTAGAATGATGATAACCCCTACGCGCCTCTGCTCCTATTTATTAAAATAAAAATATAGTGTACACGACTCCCTGCGGCACGAATAAACCCATGAGGTTTCTGTGCCCCAGTTCAAATGTGAATGTAATGTATATGAATGTAAGCATATTGGATAATAAATTTAAAAAAAAAAAAAAACTTATGTAAAGTATATACAATAAAAAAATAAATTTATTGCAACGACTATTTATGTAACCTTTTTTGTCAACCCTACTGACCGTAGACGCGTAACATCAAGAGGCTATCGGCAAACCTTCGGCGTACTGCGTACCCGATAGCACCAGTAGTTGATTTGCGTTTTACATCATATAGTTATATATTTACTTGTCTAATATATAAAAATCTCGTGTCACAGTGTTTGTAACCAAACCCATCAGAGTAAAAAGTAAACTATTTTTTGTACCCCTAAGTGATTAGGGTGGCCCAGCCCAAAAATGTTTTATTTTTTTATTTTTTTTATTTATATATCTTATATATATAAAGAAAGTCGTGTTAGTTCCACTATTTATGACTCAAGAACGACTGTGCCGATTTGGCTGAAAATTGGTGGGGAGGTAGCTTAGAACCAGGATACGGACATAGGATACTTTTTATCCCGTTGGAACCGGTAGGCGGTGCTGAGATCAGGTTCTAGAATCCTCCTAATCACCTGGACCGATTTTGGTAATTTTGTTTTTGTATGTTTGAGTGGGTTCCCTGGTGGTTTAGATTCGCAATTAGAACTGGTATGTGGCGCTGAGATCGGGTTCTAGAATCCTCCTAATCACCTGGAGCGATTTGGGTGATTTTGTTTTTGTGTTTGAGTGGGTCCCCGGATGGTTTAAATACACAATTGGAACCGGTAGGTGACACTAGGATCGGGTCCTAGTTTTTTTTTCTAAGCAGGACAACGTCTGCGGGGCCGCTGGTATGGCATAAAAAAAACAATTTTCACAAAATTTCACCATTTTTTAATAGCGATATTACTACTGCAATAATCTTCGACTCTCTCTCTTAGATTTTTTCAATGAATCATTAAAAATGGCCAAATTAAAAAACAAAAACTCGAATTTCAATGCGATGTTCTCACTGATCGATAGCAAATATTATGTAATAAAATGTGTGATATTTTTATAATTAGCTTATCCCGACACAGGCTCCACTAAAGCGATAGCTTATATACTTTTCTTTAATTGCTACGATACTTTGTGTCCCGAGAATTTCAAGTCAAGCGTGGATGAAGTCCCGGGCATATTCTAGTTATAGACAAAATATTGGTCCTGAAGCAGGAAGAGGTAGAAGATAAATGATACTCCAGATGGCAGAGAGTAGTATGCACTGTCGAGTGCTGATGAGAACCGAGGTGAGCTCATTTATTTTAGAAACGGTTATCTTAAGTACAAATATTAAGCTTTTTTTTATTGCATAAGTTTAGCAGACAGGCAGACGGCCCACTTGATGGAAAGCGGTTACTACCGCCTATAGACATTTGCAATACCAAAGGTGCTACAAACGCGCTGCTGCTCTCTTAAGGGAGACTGGAACCTGATCAGTAATGCCGGAACACAACTCAAGGTTGTTATAAGAAAGAAAGAAAGAAAGAAAGAAAAGATTTATTGACTAAAAAAATAAAATAAAAATACGACGCTATACATAAAAAACAAACAAATAATACATTCACAACATTTTTACATAAAACACAAAAACATATATGTAATTAATAAATAAATATCTAAGGCTTGTACGTCGAGATTTTTAGTCAACGAGGTTGACAACTCAGCATTGTGCTGTATCGATTTTTTTTAAAAATCCCGATATAGCGCTGATTTTCAGTGCCAACCTCCATACAACTTACCCAATAACATCCCTATAGATATTGTATATATATAAGTTCGTGTACACATAAACAAATACACAAACACATACATACATATAAATATACTGTGAAAAAAAAAATATAGTAATTTTATTAAGCAATATATATATATATATATTAGTGAAATTACAAAAGACTTAAAGATATATCAAACACGTAGTGTTGTGAAAAGAAAGGAAAAAAAACTACAATATATTATGGGAAAAAAAGGGCTATGCATTATTTTAAAGAATAATTCTACAGTGAGTTCAACGCTTTAATAAGAGTGGTACGTGGGGTCATTCCTTTGTTCCTCCATCAAATACTTTCTGTAATGAACTTTAAATGAGATGGCCGACTTTATATTTCTAAAAGGTGGTGGGAGATCATTCCAGCAATGAGTTGCTGCAAATTTGAAACAACCCCTAAACGCAGCTGTTCTATGCTTAGACGTCACTAAAGGCTTAGTAACAACACGTGCACTGTATTCTGGCGTCCTATTTTGTCTCCAGTCCATTTTTTCATATAAGTATGTTGGATTTTGTGTAGATATTATTCCAAACAATAAGGTAGCCAGGTGAAGTTTTCTTCTAGCTACCATCTTAAGAATATCGTTTGCATTAAGAAATGGTGTTATATGACTCCTCCTAGGTATCTGAAAGCAAAATCTGGCACAAGAATTTTGTATGCGTTGTATAAGACGTTCCGTTCTTGTTAGCAAGCATGGTCCATATACAGTGTCACAGTAATTTAGTTTCGAAAGGACTAGACTCTCTACCAGTTGCTTTCTCACATCTACACTGATAAAATTCCTTAATGCATATAGTATTTTCAGCCTATAATAACAGTTTCTCATAACATTATTAATATGTGATTCAAATCGTAATTCAGAATCGATGGTAAGTCCTAAATTACAAGCCGAACTTACAGTCATAATACGTTCATCTTTTATTTTGATCGTAGGGCTTGTTGCCTTTATTGAGCTGACTTGTTGGCGACTACCAAGTATCATGAACTTCGACTTAATAGGATTTAAGACTAAACAATTTTGCTCTGACCATGATACGATTCTTTCGAGGTCACTGTTGATGTATTTGACCGCTTCATTTACGCTGTTAGGCCTGAACGATAGATACAGCTGAATATCATCCGCATATATATGAAATTTACAATGCTGGATACATTCAGTAATGTCAGCACTGTATAATATAAATAAAAGTGGTCCAAGAATTGAGCCCTGAGGAACTCCTCTTGCAAGATGAAGCGGTTTAGAAGTCACTATTGTTCCATCAGGCCTTCTTATTTCAACCTGTTGCTTCCTGTCAGTCAAATAACTATGAAACCATCTAATTGCGTCCGATGTAAATCCATAAAATGCGAGCTTAGACATTAGTAGATTGGTGTTAATGGCATCAAATGCCCGAGAATAATCCAGTAAAACAAGGATTGTACCTTGTCCAGCATCACGCGCTTCTGTAATATTTCCTATAACGTCACTTAGAGCAGTTGCCGTACCATATCCCTTTCTAAAACCTGACTGCAAACCTGGCAATATGTTATTCGTCTCTAGATATTGTACGACTTGTGAATGTACAACCTTTTCTAAAATCTTCGAAAGACAAGGCAATATGCTTATGGGACGCAGATCTTTATTAGTAATTGGATTGTTATGTTTAGGAATAGGACGAACTATAGCCTGTTTCCATAAATCAGGAAAAGTAGTTGACAAGATTGATTTATTAATTATTTGTGTAATTATATCAAGCGAATAGGGGAGAGTTAATTTTAGCATATCAATATTAATTTTATCTATACCAAGAGCATTTGATTTGATAGAATTTATAATTCCAAGTACTTTATCATTTGTAACGGTTTTCAAAGAGAAGTTATCTTGTCCATGTCTATGATATTCGAAATATGTAAGGTGCCGTATGGTCACAGTATTTACCCCTGGAACTTCTAAGAATGCTTTGTTGATTTCATCTGGATTACAGAAATGAGGAGGTAAGTCTCTTTCTTGGTGTGATTTTATAACTTTAGATTTTAAATTCTTCCACAATTGTTTGGAATTATGTACATTTTTATTAATATGCTGTGTAAAGTAAGCTTTCTTTTCATTAAAAAGAGCTGTAGATGATAAATGCTTTAGTTCCAAGTAATATTGTTTATGAGATTGTGTTTTTGTCCTATGAAACCGTCGTCTGGCTTCATCTCTTAGTTTAAACATTAACTTAATATTGTCAGTAATCCAGGGTGTGGGCAGTGTTTTAAATGTTTTAGTTTTTACCGGTGCATGCGTATCAAATAGTTGTAGAATTTCTGTATTGAATGCATTTACCATACCATTGACATGTCCCTCTTTACAAAATTCCTTCCAAGGTATCTTTTCTAAATCATTTACAAAAACATTCTGAACTATGTTATTAATCGACCGATATGTAACCAATCGTGGTCGTAGCTTATCTTTTTTAATGATTGTGCTACAAATAACAAAAGCGTGATGACTTAGTTCACTAATATGCTCTACTTCAACTTTATACGAGACTATATCTGTACATATAACATCAATAAGCGAACAACTTTGACTAGAATAATGTGTTGGTGAATCAACTATCTGTTTTAAATTTAAATGATTAAGAAATTCTTTAAGTTTCCTTGAACCGGAAGTATTTTCATCTAGCAAATTTACATTAAAATCGCCTAATATAATTATGTTGTCATTAGGAGATAGAGCAATCGCACTCTCCCTAACTCCGCTAAGGAACATGTCTAAATTAAGCCACGGGGGTCTGTATGCGGTTCCCATCAAAATGGTTTTAGCATTCAACTTTAGAGACATCCAGAGTTGTTCCACATCTCTGTTGTCTGGATGTGTTCTAATCTTTACATTAATACCTGTCTTTATATAGAAAGCTACGCCTCCTCCTCTACCCCCACGTACAGATTGCGGCCGAGGCACATGCCTAAGTTTATAGCCCGGAACATTCGGTGCTCGACCTTCTTCACCGGGTCGTAGCCACGTTTCGTTTATGGCCATAATGTCAACGCAGTGTTTGTTCATAGCTAATAAAAACTCATCCTGACTGGTTCCAAGTGAACCTGCATTTAAAAAACCGAACTTGAGGCATTTATTGTTTGTCATTTATTTTATTAAAATTGTGAAATATACTGTTATATCTAAAACGCAAACCATATTCATTATAGTTATAAAATTGCTCACTGTATTCTTGAGCAAAAAATATATTTAGTAGGATTACATATTTTAATATATCTTTATATACAAACAACAAATTGCAGATACTATTTGATAATAAACATAAAAATACATTAAAAGTGGATATATAATAAATATGTAAATTAAAGATAAAAATGGTAATAATATTTAACCTATCTTGTGAATCAAGGTAATCAATTCGCATAGTCGTACAAAATTCAAACTCTCTAATTGACAAAATTATATGGGAAAACAAAAATGATATACAAATGACACTTTTTAAAAATAAACAAAGATATAGAAATAAAATAAAACAAAGAATTCTATACAATATTAGAGCAAGGGCCAATGTTTTCAACAATATCATTTTCCACACGAATTCTAACTGCCATATCTCCCGGCTTGCGTCGGGCAAGAATACGGCCGCGTCTGGTCCATACGAATTGCCATCCATGGCGGCGTCCGGCATCACGCGCCAGGCGAAATAATTGACGATTGGTTTTAGTCAAACGTTCATTTAGGTAAAAACGTTGTGGCTTCCCAGCGATGCCAAGATCGCCTGTATCAGCGGTACGCCGGATACGAGCATTATGCAGCAACTCGTCGCGTATGTCGCGTCGAGCCAGACGAACCACAAGAGCACGAGAACGATGCTCGGTGACACCCTCTGGGTTGGTCGCATTTATAAAGCGACCACCAAACCTTTCTGCAATTACGACATCCCTGTTTTCTATGTTAACTCCTAACTTCGCTGCAAGCGTGATGATCAAATGCGTAGGATTTTCACCTTTCTCTTCGGGGACATTTCTGATCTCGAGATCATTCGCAAGAAGATCCTGATCGCGATCATTCAAGTCAGCTTTGAGTTGAGTTATTATCTTGTTCATATCTGTAGGTGCTTCTTTTTGTGCAGAAGTATGCTTCTCTAAAGCCTCTAACCGAGTTTCAATTGCATCCATACGTGTGATGTAGGTCCGCACCTCAATCTTCAGATCGGAAATTTCCTTTCGGAAATTCGAGAGATCGAGGCGGGTTGCCCGTATTTCCTCCATTAGTTCCCTGTTCGTCAAATCTTTTTGAGCAATCTCCGCTCGCTGGACGGATAGCGTGGGACTACTATCGGACGGGCTAGTATCTTCATTAGGTGCAATTGATCTACCCCGCACTGGAGTTTCATCCCTGTTATCCCTCGATTCGCCCTTTCTGCACTCTGGGCATTTCCAAGTTCCACTTACATTACCTTTAGTCGGCAGCGCAACGCAATTTCTATGTTGAGGTAAGTTGCATTTCGTACATCTAACGCCCTCTGTGGATGAGATGAATTTGCGGCAACTACCACACCTCTCTGAAGGCATTTCCAATAATCAATAGAGCAATTGAGTTCAATATAAAAACTTCACTAATACAAGAGATGGCGCTTTAAGCAAATTGCTTTTAGGAAGAACTATAGTGAGATTTTCCTATAAGATAGAACTGTAATACGCCAAGTTATGGCGGCATACTCTAGACCAGGGGTGGTAACCATCCAGTCGGGCGAATGCCCTACCACCTGGTTGTGGGTTGTTTTGTCGCCTCTTACGACAGGCTGCCCCAACGCAGGAAATTGTATTCTTTCTTTAGCTAGTACAATATATAGCATAATGTGCGAGCGAGACAGAGCAACTATTAATATGTGTGCTTCCGCGTTGCGCTAGCCAGTAGTTCATTGTTCGCTGCGATGACTAGACGTATGCACCTCCCATAGTCCCAAACCACTGTCATTTATCGGGAACGTTCCCAAAAGGCTGACGGCGTTACCACTGTGTATATTATTTTATAAGTTTGTCGATGTTTTGTTCTTAAAAGTATCTAAATTAATTTGATTTGAAATTTGTTTATAAAGTCCCTAAGACTTTATTAAACAAAATTTAGAACATATTTTTTTTATAATGTAATTTAGTTTTATAATTCTGACATGTATTCGGACATTGCACGCCTAATAAGGCAAAACGTATTGAAACAACGCATATTGTAACATCTTGTGTAACATACATTTTAGCAATAAATTATTCATTCACTAGCTGCGCGGTCTCACCCGCGTGGTCATTGCAAATCGTTACATTTTGGATAATTCACACTACATCTTTATAAATTATAGACTATGTATTATTCTGATGTGTAAGCTATATTATTGTAAAGTTTCATCAAAATCCATTCAGTAATTTTTGCGTGAAAGAGTAACAAACATACATCCATTCATACATTCTTACAAATTTTCGCGTTTATAATATTTATAGGATTCATTGATTACAATCTACCCATATAAGGAGAAGAAGAGAAGGAAGAGGAAGATATACTTACCCGGGGTGGTGGTCCCGAAGGCGGACGCCTGCGTCTGCGCAGGCTTATTGCCGAACAGACCGGTGTTGGTGCCGAAGCCACCGAAGCCCGAGGTGGCCGGCGCGCCGAACCCGGTGCTGGCAGGCTTGGCACCGAACAGACCCGTTTGCTGACCAACAAACATACATCCACACATTGTAATATTTTTTTTATTGTATGACATTAGCAGACAGGCAGACGGCCCACTCGATGGAAAGCGGTTACCAACGCCTCTGGACAGCGCTGCTGCTCTCTTAAGGGAGACTGGAACCTGGCCACTGATGCCGGAACACAACTCAAGGTTGTTACGGCGGTATACTCTAGAGGGTAGCCATCCAAACAGGCATATACTCTACTATCTCACTTTATTAAAAACTACCTACATATTTTAAAGATTCAGGACAAAAAAAACAAAGAAACACGAAATAGTAAAATAATAGAATCAAAATAAGTTGAAGAATTGGAAAATGAAGACATTTGAGATTAAGATTGGGGCAAATAAAGTGATAAATGAATTTTTCACACCTGCGTCTGCGTGTTGGCGCCAAACCCGAAGGTGGACGTGTTGGTGCCGAACGTTGGCGCCTGTGTCGACGCAGCACCAAACAAACCGGTGCCTGAAACAATAATCAAAATTTTACTCTCACTTCGTCTAAACAGTTTTACTCCCACTTCGTCCAAACCGTTTTACTCTCAGTTCATCCAAACAGTTTTACTCTCACTTCGTCCGAACCGTTTTACTCTCACTTCGTCCAAACCGTTTTACTCTCACTTCGTCCAAGCCGTTTTACTCTCACTTCGTCCAAACCACCTCAGGAGTAAATATTAGAGATGCCCCGAATATCCGGCTACTATTCGATATTCGGCCGAATACCAAATACCAAATTGTGAATAAAAGAAACACACATATTGCTCAAAATTGTGTATATCTCCATCAAAAATTGAGAGTTAATGTGATTTTAATATTTTATATGTATATATTTGATTTTTTATTATTATTACATTTCGGCCACTTTACAGTAGCCGTGCTCACGATAGACAAAGATGCCAAGTGTCAATGAGTATTTTTTTTTTATAGCATGTGTTCAACAGACAGACAGACGGCCCACTTGATGGTAAGCGGTTACCATCGCCTATGGACATTTGCAACACCAAAAGTACTACAAATGCGCTGCTGCTCTCTTAAGAGACTGGAACCTGGTCACTAAAGCCGGAACACAACACAATTAATGCTTCAACATCAATAGTGACCTGCTAAGCGAATTATTGCACATTTCTTACGCCGAACATTCGCTAGCCGAATTTCAGTATTCGGCGAAACGACTACACGTGGCATCTCTAGTATATATACTCCAACGAATAAAAAAGTAATTGAAAATCGATCCACAGCCAAACACACACAAAATACAGAGCCGAATTGAAAACCTCCTTTTCAAAGTCGGTTAAAAATGTAGACCAATGAAAATTCACCGGTGGTATTCGTGGCTCCGAAGGTGGTCTTGTTGGCGCCGAAGAGGCCCGCGCCAGCGTTGGTCTGGGTGTTGGCGCCGAAGGAGAAGGCGCCGCCCTGCCCGAAGCCCCCGGCGCCCGCGGTGCCCTGCACCAGCCCACCGCCCCCGAACACGCTGGGAGCACTCGTCGTTGCCGGTTGGCCGAAAGCACCTAATAAAAAATGCCTCATGTTTAACCTACCGCATTTTCATGTCATTTTAGGTCAATATTGAGACCTTAATTAAATAGACATTTTATGTAATTTTCTTATGACTGTAAATTTTATTTCTTGTAATTTTTTGAGCCAAATTGTTAATTACATAAATTATTAGGATATGCCCGCGACTTCGTCCACGCTTGGCCTGAAATTCCCGCGGGATTCACGGGACACAAAGTGCTGCAGCATTAGAAAAGAATGTAAGCTATGATTTTAGTGAAAACTGTGTCGGATAAGCTAATTTCAATGTACCCAAACAACTTCAAACCGCTCCCTGGAAAATTCTCCCAGGATTCCCAGGATAAAAAATAGCGCGCAAATATGTCTAAGAATTAGCTGTCAATCAGCGTAAAATCGCATCAATATCGACCCAGTAGTTTTTGCGTGTATCCCGAACAAACTGACAAGAGACCAAAAAAAAGTGCATAGTTTATATAATCTACTAGCTGAGCCGGCTAACTTCGTACCGCCTCAAGAGTCAATAAATAAAAAACGTTGATTTCTGAACGACGGGACGAACATCAAATATTTGACAGGTAGGAATAGCGTACCGCCTCAGATTCAATAAATAAAAAACGTTGATTTCTGAACGACGGGACGAACATCAAATATTTGACAAGTAGGAATAGCGTACCGCCTCAGAGTCAATAAATAAAAAACGTTGATTTCTGAACGACGGGACGAACATCAAATATTTGACAAGTAGGAATAGCGTACCGCCTCAGAGTCAATAAATAAAAAACGTTGATTTCTGAACGACGGGACGAACATCAAATATTTGACAGGTAGGAATAGCGTACCGCCTCAGATTCAATAAATAAAAAACGTTGATTTCTGAACGACGGGACGAACATCAAATATTTGACAAGTAGGAATAGCGTACCGCCTCAGAGTCAATAAATAAAAAACGTTGATTTCTGAACGACGGGACGAACATCAAATATTTGACAGGTAGGAATAGCGTACCGCCTCAGATTCAATAAATAAAAAACGTTTATTTCTGAACGACGGGACGAACATCAAATATTTGACAAGTAGGAATAGCGTACCGCCTCAGAGTCAATAAATAAAAAACGTTGATTTCTGAACGACGGGACGAACATCAAATATTTGACAAGTAGGAATAGCGTACCGCCTCAGAGTCAATAAATAAAAAACGTTGATTTCTGAACGACGGGACGAACATCAAATATTTGACAGGTAGGAATAGCGTACCGCCTCAGATTCAATAAATAAAAAACGTTGATTTCTGAACGACGGGACGAACATCAAATATTTGACAAGTAGGAATAGCGTACCGCCTCAGAGTCAATAATTAAAAAACGTTGATTTCTGAACGACGGGACGAACATCAAATATTTGACAAGTAGGAATAACGTACCGCCTCAGAGTCAATAAATAAAAAACGTTGATTTCTGAACGACGGGACGAACATCAAATATTTGACAGGTAGGAATAGCGTACCGCCTCAGATTCAATAAATAAAAAACGTTGATTTCTGAACGACGGGACGAACATCAAATATTTGACAAGTAGGAATAGCGTACCGCCTCAGAGTCAATAATTAAAAAACGTTGATTTCTGAACGACGGGACGAACATCAAATATTTGACAAGTAGGAATAACGTACCGCCTCAGAGTCAATAAATAAAAAACGTTGATTTCTGAATGACGGGACGAACATCAAATATTTGACAAGTAGGAATAGCGTACCGCCTCAGAGTCAATAAATAAAAAACGTTGATTTCTGAACGACGGGACGAACGTCAAATATTTGACAGGTGGGAATAGTTTCAAGGGAAAGCGAAATTGTTGTTTTTACTATATTCCAAGCATTTTTTCATGTTTCCTCACCTTTTAAACCTTCCCCGGACTTCCACAAATAATTTAAAACCAAAATTAGCCAAATCAGTCTAGCCGTTCTCGAGTTTTAGCGAGACTAAAGAACAGCAATCGAGTTTTATATAATATATAGATTCCACCTGGTTTTGTTTTAATTTTCAATGTACAGAGACACAGCATGTTTAGAATTTTATAATATTACTAGCAATATTATAGATTTTTTTAGTGGAGACTTGATTGAGAATTTATGTTTTATTAACGGCCGTTCTCACTTACCAGTAGTTGCGCCGAAGAGCGGCTTGTTCTCGGCCGGTTGGCTGAAGCCGCCGAACATGCCCGCATTGGCAGCACCCTTCCTCCCAGCCAAGTAATCCTCGAGGCGAAGTTCCTCCAAAGACTTATTCTCGTATTCCTAAAAATGCAAACATATTAATGCAACTACGTTTTAACGGTTTCAACCTTGGCATTCTATTTTTTTTTTTTTACATTTTACATTTCGACGGCCTCTGTGGTTGAGCGGGCTATGTCTTTGCCGGCCTACCTCACTGCAACGCAGAGGCTTCGGATTCGATTCCTGGTATAGTAAATTTCGGAAACGTATTTTCTCCATTATTTACTATGGTCTGGGTGTCTGGGATCGGCCCCAGAGTAGTCCGTTATATATTACCCATAACACAAGCGTAACTTGCTTAATTTGGGGATATACAATATGTGTGTTTGTCTGCCGATTATTATTATTTAAAAAAAAATTAGATGTGTTTTTTGTTTTAGGAGACTCCATATTTTAAAGTGTAATGTTGAACGCAATTTTTGCTAATAAAGAAATAAACATTAATTAACAATAATTTATAAAAATAAACTAAGTTCTAAATAAGTTAATATACACCAAAATTAAATTATAATCCTTATTAATATTATAAATGCGAAAGTAACTCTGTCTGCCTGTCTGTTCCGTAAAAACTACTGGACCGATTTGGCTGCAACTCAGTATATATATATATATATACACATATATATATATATATATATATATATATATATATATATATATATTGTTTTTTTTCGATGCCGAGAATGAACATAGGATACTTTTTATTCTGAAAAATGGGATAGTTTCTGGGATAAAAATATATTTCTCTCTCTATTTGTTATCTGTTTATGGAAAGACTATTAAACCAATTTGTCTGAAACTCGGTAATTTATATAATTGTAATACCGAGGGTGGCCAAGGGATACTTTTTATCCCGGATAATGGGATACATTTTGTGATAGATTTATGTAAAGGTTATCCCGGAAATTAGGATAGGTTTGTGGTTTCGTCCACTGGGTCCACTTGGTCCACTGGGTCCACTTGGTCCACTGGGTCCACTTAGTCCACTGGGTCCACTTGGTCCACTGGGTCCACTTGGTCCATGTTATCAATTTTGTCATTTATGGAGTTTACAAATAGATGGTTTACATAGTTTATTTAGTTTACAATAAATCTGCGGAGTGACGCTCGCGGACCGCGTTCGTAATACCGAAGTAAGAAAGAGAGTTGGTCTGAAAGAGAGTGTCGGGGTGAAGGTAAGGAAAGGAATGCTCCGGTGGTTCGGGCATGTGGAAAGAATGCATGATGAAAGGATGACCAAACAGATATACAATGCAAAAGTGGATGGATGCAGAAGTCGTGGAAGGCCACGACACACCTTCCATGATCAAATTGATCGTGTACTAGCAGAAGGTGATGTCAGGAGCCTTAAGAACAGACGAGCGTGCGTGACAAGAGCTATAAATGTCAAAGAAGCAAGTGAGGTGTGTAACAATAAGCCTAAGTGGCGCTCTGTTTTTCGTGCCTACCCCGCAAGGGAACTGGCGTGAAGTTATGTATGTATGTATGTATGTACAAATCGATGGGGGATGGTGTAGTTTGCGATATAAAATAAAGTGAATCTTCCTGGGGCAAATACATAAAAATTTAATAGAGTATAACCTGTAACGCCTGCTCTTTAAACAAGAGATACGCAGCAGGAAAAAAGACTCCAGGTCGCTGTCGGCGGGGAACGTGCCCAAAATGCTGGCCGCATTTCCACGTTGTCCCTAGGTGCAAGCCAGACTTTTCGTCACTCAAGACCTCAATTAGACACGTTGAGAGGTGATGAGCTCGGGCCCCACGGAGCCACGGCCCCAGGGTCTCGACCCCGAAAGCCACAAATATGTACCCATGTTTTAATTTTATCTTCGCCGAAAGGTGTACAGGGTGACTCACCTTCATGCAAGTGATGCAGTGGTGCTTGATGTTGATGTTCTGCGAGCTGCCCGACTTGACCACCACGTCGGTGCCCACCACCGGGTTGTACTTCACGTGGCCGGTGCCCGTGGCCGCCTGCTGCTGCCCGAACGTGCCTGTCAACGAACATTGTGCCGAGTGATGGTGGAACAATCTAGTTGGATTTTTTTTTATATATTATGTACAACTCTACGGACTCGAGTTCCGTACCCTTTTTTACAACTTAATTTCTATGAAAAATTTTAGAGTCCATACATGCTTATTGCTTATTTTTGTTACTGTGTGTGACATTAATTTAGTGATTTTTATGTTGTGGTGTACCTTAAGATTAACTTATTAAATTGATTTATCCTATTTTTAATACTAAACTTATACTAATGTAGAGTGTATCTGTTCCATGCTGGTGTTGTGAGGAAGTGCATGTGCAGTGTGGGCCTTATATCTATACTTATATATATTGTCCTATCTAGTGCCATGTGTGTTGTTTATTTCTTTTCTGTGTGTGGGTTATTAATTTTCAGGCTAATAATCTAGTTGGTTTAAGAAGTTTTAGAAAAAAGTAGAACATTTTGGAAAGAAGAGACAGAGGTAGATAGTACATAAAAGAATAACGACAAGAAGATCGAAATGATGGGTTCCAGAAGATTCTTCCGGGTATATAAGCAGCGTAAGGCGCACCTACCTGAGAGTTCAGTTGAAGACAGCGAAGCGACAAGTGCGATACGAGAGAGTTGGAAGAAGAGTTAAGTAGAAGACAGTGACGAGTTTAGTGAAAAGTTCAGTGAAGGAGAAGTTTAGCGTGGTTTTGAGAGGAGATCCAGAAGCGAGCTACACGCGGTAAATTCGGAGGTGAGCACTTCAGCAGCAGGAGGTGGTCTACGCAAAATCATGAAGAATCATGTATAATTGTGTAAGTCAATAAAAGCATTTTGCTGAAAGAATTGGTGTTTCCTTCCAATCCAAATTACGTACACCCGCTCGCAGGTAACAATATTATCCATGTAGGAACGGAGAAAGAATACAATTTCCTCAAAGAATTCATGTTACATTACGGGGAGTGTTCCTTAGAGTTGCACGAGCTGATTCCTCCATTACCATATTACCAACGGACAACCAGACGCACCGGTTTGGGCCGCAGTTACATGATGGAAACACCACCAGTCAGAACTAAGCGGTTCGTTTCATCTTTTAATTTTCTTTTTGAATAATTTGCCGGAGTCTGTTTTTCCTGACAAATCCAATCTTGAAGTCTTCAAGTCACGAGTGAATAGGTATCTTCTAGGTAAGCATGCTCCATGCTGGACTACGTCATCACTCAACATCAGGTGAGACACTGGTCAAACGCAAACCTATACATCTATAGAAAAAATATACTAATTCCTCCGAAGGTGATGTCAGGAGCCTTAAGAACAGACGAGCGTACATGACAAGAGTTATGAATGTCAAAGGAGCAAGTGAGATGTGTAAGAATAAACCCGAATGGCGCTCTGTTGTTCGTGCCTACCCCGCAAGGGAACTGGCGTGAAGTTATGTATGTATGTATGTATGTAATTCCTGCGTTGGGGTAAGGTAGAGTAGGGTACTGCGGAGTCGGGCAGCCCATTTCCCGGAGCCCTGGCATAAGGCGCAGGACGGAACATCCGGGGGTTTTAGTCGGTATCCCTAACTGGGGAGTGGCAATAGCGTGGCACCGGTTCTGACCGGGCACGCTAGTGCCACCCCCGATCTGGCGAATCCCACACTCACACGGGTCGCGAACATCCCCCCAGGCTTCTGTGCCTGTCGCGGCTTAGTCCTCCAACGGATTTCCCTTGGCCAAAAAAAAAAGAGGGTAGAGTAGGGTATTTGCCCGTCTGGATGGCTACCACCCTTGATCTAGACTCTAGAGTATACCGCAATAAAAACCTTGAGTTGTACTCCGGCATTAGTGAGCAGGTTCCAGTCTCCCTTAAGAGAGCAGCAGCGCATTTATAAAGCCGCTGGTGGTACAAATGTCCATAGGCGATGGTAACCGCTTTCCATCAGGTGTGCTGTCTGCCTGTCTGCTGAACTCATGCAATATATATTTTTTTAAACCAGCATAAAAGACAAAAATGCCAACTCACCTGCGGTATTAGAGAACAGGCCACCACCCCCACCGAGGGTGTTGTTCTGCTGGCCAAACAACCCCGTACCAGTCGAGGGGGTGGCCCCGAACAACCCGCCAGAGGGCGCCGCGGTGTTCGTGGTGGTCGCACCGAAGCCAAAACCTGATGGAAATATATATTTTAATTCTGACATTCTTAAAGTACGCTCGGAGTTGCGTAATCAAAGTGATGAAAAGTGCTGTTTTCATCCCTGGGAAGCGATTCTCCCAAGTGTCAATTATTATTTTTTATGTTTAAGGCTTAGCAACTAGGCCTTTAAGCCAGGCCCCGTTGTATTGTAGACTACAATCGACGTCATTCAACGGAGTTCTTGTGAAAATTCGAAAGGCCACATTTGGCTATATAGTTCACATTTCTCGCAAAAACACATAATTACTACTCAAAAACTAGCAATATCCTACAACTATTGTTCATTTTAGAGTAATTTTACACATTTTTAGAAAATAAAACTGCACAGCACAACGTCCCCTTTCAGTTCCCGCCAAAAACTCCACAAAATGATACCGGCTGGTAGAATGCCACAGAAAAAAAAATTGACATTCCATATATGGTGTATAAAATGAGTTCATTAGATTTATATATGGATTTAACACTTGATTTAATTAGGGAAATAATTGTTTGTTTGACTAATACATTCTTATTTAATTTCCTGATATTCGAAATGAAAAGCAATGTGTTTACATCGGATGAAAGACCTACTTAGGCACTCAAACGACAGTTAACGAAAAACAACCCATAGCCAGGTGGTTAGGCGTTTGCCCGATTGGACAGCTACCACCTCTGGTCTGGAGTATGCCGCCGTAACAACCTTGAGTTGTGTTCCGGCATTAGTGACCAGGTTCGAGTCTCCTTTAAGAGAGTAGCAGCGCATTTGTAGCACCTTTGGTGTTGCAAATGCTCATAGGCGATGGCAACCGCTTTCCATCAGGTGGGCTGTCTGCATGTCTGCTGAAGACCTGTAATAAAAAATAAATAAAAAATTAATTTCGACTCACCAGGTGGCTTCGCCCCGAAAGCAGTGCTGGTGTTCGCATTTGAAAATAGCCCAGTGTTAGTGGTATTCCCGAAGAGGGTGTTGCCAGTGTTGGCAGTGGAGCCGAACCCAAAGCCTCCGGTGTTGGTGGTGCCCCACGCGCCGGTGGAATTGGAAGCTGTGCCACCGAATAGGCCGCCGGAAGTGTTAGAGGCGCCGAAGAGTCCTGAATTATGACATTGATAGAATTCAAAAGTCCGAATTTAGATAACAACTAGCTGATCACGGCTACTGAAAAGTGACCGAAACGTCGGAATAATAAAAACTAAACAAGTAACCGCGCTTAACCCTTAAGACAATTATTGATATACCAAAAAGCCACAAGACTAACACTATTACTGTCTCGTAATATACCAAGAAAATATACCCATTTCATACAAATCATACAACTCCTATATAAACAGAGTGAGACAACAACACAATTAACGATCACGTGCACAAACGCGATCTGCACTCTCATAGCGGACACATATGTGCTAATAGTGAGCTGAAGGGTGAAAATCATTAAAACGTAGTTTTATTAAACTTATAGCTGATGCCCGCGACTTCGTCCGCGTGATATTTATTATTCCTTCAATTAAAATGTTATAGATCGCAATACCTTATAATGTTACCACCATCGCGATGTAGCTGTAGAATACTATCAACGCCATCTATCTTATCTAATATGATGATGAAATACGCTATGCTAGGTACTGTTTTTGTAAGGTTTTACTTTTACGCGGAATCTCGTCTTTTTAATGTATAAATTGTTTTATTGTATGATGATACCGGCAATATCAATAATTAATTAGGTGCATAGATTGAATTATTAAGCTATTTAAGTAATTAAAGTTTTTTTTAACTATCCCACGGGAACTCTTTAATTTTTGGGATCAAAAGTATCCCATACGTTGACCAGGGATACCACCATACAAAATTTCATTTAAATCGGTCCAGTCGTTTCGGAGATTAGCCTGTACAAACAAACAGACAGAGAGAGAAACAATTTTTTTTTTAAATATCTAAATTAGTTCTATTTCACTTCTTACATCCCCCCTGACTCGGTTTTTAGCTATTTTTTTCAATGTACAAAAATACGACCTCTACAATTTTATTATATGTATATATGTTTATTTACAATTTTAACGAGTGTAAAATTGTGTGTGCTTGTACATATATGTATTGTGTGTGAGCTGTGTGCTTATAATCTACCTTAAAGTGCGACATAATTCATGAATAGACCCTGATCACCTGGTCGATGGTGCTAGAAAATGAGTGACAGAGAGAGAAGATGGACGAAAAAGCGCTCTCGGTTCGCATGTTTGTGAACTTACCACCAGTAGCTGGCTGCGTGGTGGTGCCGGCGCCGAACGCAGGCGTGGTTGAGAAAGCGCTGGTCCCAGTAGTGGGCTTGAAACCGCCGAACGGCGAAGTGGTCGACGTGCCAGAATTGAAGGAACCTGCCAACAACAAATCATACAAAACCCTATTTTTTATTTTATTGCATGAGTTCAGCAGACAGGCAAACGGCCCACTTGATGGAAAGCGGTTAGCATCGCCCATGGACATTTGCAACACCAAAGGTGCTACAAATGCGCTGCTGCTCTCTTAAGGGAGACTGGAACCCGGTCACTGATGCTAGAACACAACTCAAGGTTGTTATGGCGGTATACTCTAGACCAGGGGTGGTAGCCATCCAGTCGAGCAAATGCCCTACCATCTGGCTGTGTGTTGTTTTGTCGCCTCTTACGACAGGCCGCCCCAACGGATAAAAATACAATAAAATGACATCGGATCTTATAGAGGGTTTATTTAACAAATACTTTCCACTACAAAATTTGTTTAATTTCATTAATTTATCAGAACCAGCTGTTAGAGGTTGAAGGAAAAGTTCTCCGTAAGATTTTGGGCACAACAAGGAGAGACCATGGCAGCTGGGAGGGTCCGAACCAACGTGGAAATTAAGAACCTCGTGGCCGAGCCTAACATTATAGGAGAGATAAAATCTCACCGTCTCCGTTGGCTCGGTCACTTGGAACGGATGGGAGAGGATCGAAGCATGAAGATGGATGGGATGGGCGACGTCCGGTCGGTCGCCCCAAGTACTGGTGCAGGGCCAGAGTGGAGGCTGACCTGTGTGAACTTCAAGCTCTTAACTGGCAAGAAATCGGACAGGACAGTTCTCGTCTCGGAGGCCAAGACACATTTTGGGTCGCTGAGCCAACGGAGTTCATTTATTTATCTGGGTATTACAGCACTCCGAAGCTAACCGGGTTCTTGAGTACTCGTAAGAATACGATCGTCCTCTGAAAAATACAATTTCCTGCGTTGGGGCGGCCTGTCGTAAGAGGCGACAAAACAACACACAGCCAGGTGGTAGGGCACTTGCCCGACTGGATGGCTACCACTCCTGGTCTAAAGTATGTCACCATAACAACGTTCAGTTGTATTCCGGCATGAGTGACCCGGTTCCAGTCTCCCTTAAGAGAGCAGCAGCGCATTTGTAGCACCTCTGGTGTTGCAAATGTCCATAGGCGATGGTAACCGCTTTCCCTCAAGTGGGCCGTCTGCCTGTCTGCTGAACTCCTGTAATAAAAATTTAAAAAAGAATTCACTGGACTAATACAAAAACTGTAAATAGATCAGCAATTTTTTCTCATAATCAACTCAAAAAGCACTCAGGATATCGATCACAATCGACAGTTTGAGCACGTCTGATATAAAAAAATGAAGACTCACCGAATCCGCTGCTGGTGGTGCCTCCAAATGTTGGTTTTTGGAACATGTTGAAGTGTTGCCTTAACGGTGATCACGAAGCGATGGGAAGATGTTAAGCTCTTCTCTTCTATTGCTGTGCTTTTCACACTTTCAACATCGTGGTATACTGTAAAGAAAAACAAATAACACATTGTGATAGTAGTAATATATTCCCCACTAGCTTCTGCCCGCGACTTCGTCCACGTGGAATAGTGAGAAAAAAAGTAAGTTTTTTTTTTTTTTTATTGCAGGAGATCAGCAGACAGGCAGACGGCCCACTTAATGGAAAGCGGTTACCATCACCTATGGACACTTGCAACACCAAAGGTGCTACAAATGCGCTGCTGCTCTCTTAAGGGAGACTGGAACCTGGTCACTAATGCCGGAACACAACTCAAGGTTGTTATGGCGACATACTTTAGACCAGGGGTGGTAGCCATCCAGTCGGGCAAATGCCCTACCACCTGGCAAGTAAAAAAAAACCCCCGATTTTGAAACATTCTTCATTGGTGCTCCGCTCCTATTGGTCTTAGCGTGATAATATATAGCCTTCCTCGATAAATGGGCTATCTAACACTGAAAGAATTTTTCAAATCAGACCAGTAGTTCCTGAGATTAGCGCGTTCAAACAAATAAACTCTTCAGCTTTATATATTAGTATAACATTTTTAAACAACTGGGACGAGAGTATTATCTCACTTAATAATAAATATTTAATACCTAATTACATGTAGTTTACGCAATAGTATATTTGTATATTAATATTATGTATATCCAGTTATATCTATACATATAATAAAACTGTAAAGGTCGAATTTCTGTACAATGAAAAAAAAATGCTAAAAACTGAATCATGTAAGAAGTGAAATAGAACTAATTTAGTTTTTCAAATTTTTTGTTTGTCTGTTTGTACGGGTTAATCTCCTAAACGACTGGACCGATTTAAATGAAATTTTGTATAATGGTAGCTTATATCCCTGGTGAACATTATGATACTTTTGATCCCGAAAAATTAAAGAATTCCCGTGAGATAGTTAAAAAACTTTAATTGCTTAAACAGCTTATTATACAACTTATGCACATAATTAAGTATTGATATTACCGGTATCATCATACAATAATACAATTAATACATTAAAAAACAATTTAAATATTAAAAAGACGAGATTCCGCGAAAAAGTAATACCTTACAAAAACAGTGTCTAGCATAGTGTATTTCGTCATCATATTAAATAAACTAGATGGCGCTGATAGTAATCTACATCGCGATCCTGACGCGGACGAAGTCGCGGGCATCAGCTAGTTAGAATATATAATATTGTTACGACCTAGACGCCGACAAAAGACAAATTCATACCTGCATGCCTGTAGAAACACATTTTATTACCTTTCGGCATTTGGACTTCTTTTGTTTACTTTGTGTTTAAAAAAACAGAACATTGTGTATTGTAATCTTTTACGGCCTATTGTTGTATTATGATCAACAAAAACTGATATATATATAAATATATAAATATATATATACAAACTGATTCTAGGAAATTCAGTCCACGCGGCCGGGCAGACATAATGCATCTGTGCAGTATAAAGCAATGCCCCAATTGAGAGATCCGGCAGTCTAGCGATAACCACGAGCGAAGCAAGACGTGTGTACTACATTCGGTAATCTATTTAGTGACGGACTTTGCGCGTTTTATGGAATTACGATCTTCTGCATTACGTTAGGACTTGTGCGTTCGATTATATTTGTACCTGTGTTATACGTGTTTGTATGGTTCTAATAAACCCTATAATAATTCCAACGACATTTTTAATTCGAGTCCTGCAACTCGTTACAATATTAATATATTATGTATTAATACTATTATTAATATTGTATAGCTATTACTGTTGCTATACACATATTAATGATGTATATATTTGTACATAATAATATTAATACATGTTATTGTTTATTCTCTATTCTCACTTGGCCGATTTCCTAATGTTTTCTCATAGGTGTAGTATAAAACATTATGTCCTTCCGGTCGTTTGTCCGTCTGAGTTCAAAGGAGGACATTTTTTTAAGGTTATATAGCACTATATATTTATAATATTACTAAGGTCTGCCTGCGATTTCGTTCACGCTCGTCTTAAATGACTTCAAACTGCTCCCGGGAAAATTCTCACGGGATTCCCGGGATAAAAAGTTGCGCAGATTTTAAGTCGTTAATTAGCTGTCGATCAGCGAGAACCGCATCGAAATTGATAAACTGACAAACACACAATATATATAAATCTAGTGCTGTTCATTTGTCTCGCTGAAACTCAAAAACGGCTTCACCAATTTGATTTTTTTCTTGTTTTGTTCTTTTTTTTTATTGCAGGAGATCAGCAGACAGGCAGACGGCCCACTACATGGAAAGCGGTTACCATCGCCTATGGACATTTGCAACACCAAAGGTGCTACAAATGCGCTGCTACTCTCTTAAGGGAGACGAACCTGGTCCCTGATGCCGGAACACAACTCAAGGTTGTTATGGCGACATACTCTAAACCAGGGGTGTTAGCCATCCAGTCGGCCAAATGCCCTACCACCTGGCTGTGGGTTGTTTTGTCGCCTCTTACGACAGGCCGCTCGGCTGCAGGAAATTGTATTCTTTCTCCGTTCCTGCACAGATAATGTTCGCTCTAATACATGGAAAAAATTGGGAAATCCCATAAAAACATTAGAAAATTTTGAATGCTAATAACATTCTTGGATTTTGATGAAGATTGTGCATGTGTGAGTTGAGTGGGTTTCTGTACAATTTAGATTCACAATGGCAGCCTCCTTGATTTTGTATGGATACCCTGTATTGGTGGCAGTTGCTTCTTGTTTAGAAATTAAACTCGATGTAATAATAGACTGTATGATTATTATTATTATTGAATTTTTTACATAACTCGAAATATACATAGAATAAGTACAAATTATGCAAGAGAGTCGTCGTTGAGAATTATAGTACAATTGTGAAGAATTATACATGAATGGCTGAAGAATGTGAATTAATGGCCAATTTTTGCCTCCTATATCCCCCCGCATCCCGTCCGACGCCTAGCTGCTAATTGCGCGAGCTATGGGCGTCGGCGGTATGCGTTGCGCGGAGAGTAGATGTGCTCCGGCGGGCGGGTTAGGGGGTGCTCTCTGTCCGCAACACCCTGCGTTGTGACGTCACAATTCATTAAAATTATTAATATCATCAAACTTCGGAAATGAGCTGATAGCAAGATATTAAACACGCATGGTTTCTTTTATATAAATTGTTATATTTACTGTATAATGTGTCAAATACCCAATTATCATGTCTGACTTTATATATTGCATATTGTTGTGAGGTGACTTCACACTCTTGACCTATTTGACCGATGTGTTTCTTTCCTTATAGGTGTTATATTAATATATTTTTGAAGTGAAACTTCTATATAAACGGGGGGGATCTTAGGATTTTTCTGTCACGAAAAAACGTTATGGCCACGTAGAGGAGCGGCATAAAATTAGACTAGACGTGGTGAGAGGTGGCATAATTTTAGAGTATACTCTGGATGCGTTTTTTGGTTCCGGATCGAATTCAGTTTTTGTATTTGATAAAATAAAATATGTTTAAATAAAAAATGCATTCAATAAAATGTACCTAACCTAACCAAATCATAATTTGCAGTAAACCTGCGAAAATCGAAACGTGTGCTGGGACACATAGTAGAAGTGAAACTTCAACGGACAAGTAGAAAAACGAATCGCAACGGTCAAGTGGAAAAACGAATGGCAACGGACAAGTGGCAAAATGGATCGGAACTTCAAGTTAAAATTATGTTGTGATTCGTTTTACCACTTATCCATTACCAATCGTTTTTCCAGCTGTGCGTTGCGATTCGTTTTTCCACTTGTCTATTGAAGTTTCACTTCTACTATGTGTCCCATCCTAGCACACATTTCGATTTTTAACAAAACAAACTAGAAACCAAAAACCAAAAAATAAATATATAACCGCCTTCTTTCTACAATATCTTGGAAGTCAACATAAAAAACAACAACAAATATGAAAAATATAGTCATTTTTATGTTTTACTTCGTTAACTACATTTTGAATAGCTTTAGAAATAATATATTAAGCGCCTGTAGAAATTGTACTACTGGCAGGCGTATACAAGGTTACTGTAGCTGGTTCGTACTTTTGAATATTGTTTGGAGTCACTACGAAGCGAAATGGTGATTTTTTGCCAGAAATGAAACGACGCCATTGTATGTTAAAAACGGAAGAAGATTTTATTTTCTTTTTCTAAATGTGTTTTACATGGCATTTACACTTATAAGGTACTGATACACTTTCGGGAAATTAAAGGCGGCGCCAGATATTCGCGTCGGTAACAATTACTATCTCACTCTTCAGTGTACATGCTGGTCAACAAGGGTTATTCTCGATTTCCCTGCAATCCACTCATCAGATGCTGACTTGTTAATAATGGGAACACCTCAGGTGAATACTCTTACAAATAAAGAAAATAAATTGAAAATCGGTCCACAATAGACGGAGAAATTGCATTACATGCATACGAAAAATTGAAGCGCCTGTAGAAAATGTAATACTATACTAATAATAAAACTACTGTTTAACGGTTTTAAGCATGGTAATTTATTTGATTTTTATTATTCCGACGTTTCGACCACTTCAGTAGCCGTGATCACGGAAGACAAAGATGTCAAGCGTCAATGAGTATTGTTAAAGTTTTATTTAGCCTACCGCCAACTTGTTATTTAATTTAAACTTGTTAATAATTAATTAACAAGTTGGCGGTAGGCTGAATAAAACTTTAACAATACTCATTGACATGTGATGACGGCTACTGAAGTGGTCGAAATGTCGGAATAATAAAAATCGGAAAAGTGACAGGTGTCGTTTAAGAATCCACACGTGTTGCGAAAGTTGCTCTCGATTTTTCAAGTTTTTCTGTTACTCTGCTTTTGTGTTGTCCTTTTTGTTGTGTTGGTGGTGGTAAATAAGCATCCTGTAATTAGTGGTAAGTCATTTTTATTGTAAATGTCTCAGTCAGTGGGTGAGAAAGTTCCTCCCGATAGGGGGAGGAACACTTTGGAAACTGAGATGGCTGAACTATAGGCCGTATGCCAACCTACCGACAAAGTGACTAAACTTAAGCCTAAACGACGTATCGATAATTCAGGAGAGATTCCTGAAAAAAGAACTATTTCCCTGCCAGCTTCGGCGTCACCACAACATACTTTCACCCGCCCAGGTTATGAGCCAACTACCGACTTGAAATATAATGAGACAGACACAGGCCCGTTCGTTGTTCATGTGATCCGTCTTGAAAATGATCCTTCCCCTTATTCTAGCGGTATGCGAGCACTGAAAATAGCACAGATCATATATAATAACAAAGTCCCTGGGGTAGAGGAAATAAAAAATTTAGGAAGAAATAAAATATCTGTAGTTTTTAGAGAGAGAGAGAGAGAGAGAGAGAGAGAGAGAGAGAGAGAGAGAGATAAGTCTTTATTGCACACCAAAACATAGAATTACAAAAACAGACCATATTTACAATATTTTCTAGGCGATACAATAGGCGGCCTTATCGCTCAAAGCGATCTCTTCCAGGCAACCTAAATCAAAAACAAATTTGAATCAGGTGATGTAGGTGGTGCAAGAAAAAGGCAAGGGACACATAAATACTCAAACTAATTTAACAAATACACACATACATACATAACTTCACGCCAGTTCCCTTGAGGGGTAGGCACGAACAACAGAGTGCCATTTAGGCTTTTTCTTACACACCTCACTTGCCTCTTTGACATTCATAACTCTTGTCATGCAAGCTCGTCTGTTCTTAAGGCTCCTGACATCACCTTCTGCCAGTACATGATCAATTTGATCATGGAAGGTGTGTCGTGGCCTTCCACGACTTCTGCATCCATCCACTCTTGCATTGTATATCTGTTTAGTCATTCTTTCATCATGCATTCTTTCCACATGCCCGAACCACCGGAGCATTCCTTTCCTTACCTTCACCCCGACACTCTCTTTCAGACCAACTCTCTTTCTTACTCGGTATTACGAACGCGGTCCGCGAGCGTCACTCCGCAGATTTTGCGCAGTGCTCGCATCTCGACCGCGATTACTCTACTTTCATGCTCTTTCTTCCATACCCAACTCTCGCTTCCATACGTGAGCGTAGGTACCAGCACCGCGTTGTGTACGGCGAGCTGGGCCTTCTGGCTGAGGTTCTTAGCGCCTAGAAGTTTACCTAACGCTCCATTCACACTATTCCCCAAATTCACTCTTCTTTCTATATCAGCGGTGTACCTTCCATCCCTGCTAAAAGCACATCCAAGATATACAAACTCATTCACTTGCTCTAGCATAACATCATCGACCATTATCCTTGCATTCGTTCTGTTTTCATCTCTTTCTATAGTATTTAAGCCTTTAATTCGTATAGATTGGTAATAAAACACACACAAGTACTTTCCGTGATCAGACTGATTTTATTACTGAACTACCTACATATATAGTACATTATTATTTCTTATGTAATACACTCATACATTACACCTCCCTCCTGAATTCTTACTCTACTGCAAATCTTACTACGGGTTTGCGTTGACGGCTTGGGTAATGGCTACGGGGTGAAACCGACTTCGCAACATCAGTCGTTGGAGGTAAAGTGCTACACCCAGGATTCGCAACGTTTTACTTATATAGATAACTTTAGTTTTGGCTTTTGGTGGACGAATGTTATAAGAAAGAAAAATCAAGTCGTGATAAGAAAAAGCGTCCGCCGAGCACTGACCATGAGAAATAACATAAGAGGGTGAAGAAACAATTATCAAGTCTAAGAGAGACGGTGTAGAATTGGGGAAATAATGTGTTGCTTTCAGTGGAAGTATGGTCAGGCCAGAAGCTGTAACTAAAGATTCGAGGGACATACTACGATGATCCTGTTTTAGAAGACAGGTGTTAAAGTCACCCATAATAATGGAATGATTATAATTTGGGATTAAGTCTTCTAAAAGTTTTTCGAAGGACGTGAAATAATTAACTTTAAGAGAAGGGCTATAAAACACACCTACCAAGACCTTTACAGAATAAAGCTCCACCTCAATAAATAAGTGCTCACCAATATCAGAAGAAGGGGGTTGCGGTGACATGCTTACAATTGGATAAGGAAGATGTGTCCGGAGATAAATAGCAACTTCCCCACCGCCACAACCTGTACGATCATTTCTGATAAGGTGGTATCCAGGTAAGTTATAGAGTGTTGAAGGGAGACATGGTTTTAACCACGACTCAGATACTAATATAGCATGGATATTACATTGATTAAACGACGCCAACATATCTGTAAAATGAGCCGGAATACTCTGCGCATTTATGTGAACAGCATTGAAATTCAGGGAAGCATTTGAAAAACGCGCCTTAAGAAATTCCTGTAACGATGGGTTATTGTCGTTGTGACTACTATCAGAGGAACAAGATAAATACTCAGACTCAACATCACTATCACTTGAAAAACCAGCCATTCTATTATATAAATATACAAATAAATATGCTTTACTTACAAGAAATATATAAATAAACAAATATTATACAAAAATATATAATTATGAATAAAATAAGTCTTAATAATGCACCTGCCAATTACATAATAAAGAAATTAATTTAACTTAATTTATATACAACACAATGAAAATAATTACAAGTAATGGGTAAAATAACAACATAGAAGGTATTGGAACGCGGCACTACAAATTGGATCAAATTTCTGAACGCACAAAAAAAGGGGAAAAAAAAAAAAGTGATTAACAATAACATAACCTACACAATAACTGAAATATTTTATTTAATATTAAAAGTTGAAACACAGTGCGAAACTAGTAAAGAACCAAAGTTATTACAAGTGCTGTACAGCTTTCTAAGCAATATAGCCTTTTTGTGGATGCAAGATTTGTAGTGCCAAGAAAAAAAGGAAAAACTTAATGTTTAAAATACAAACAAAAACAAGTGGGGAATAATAACTACTTTTTAAACGTTGTCGCAGCTCTACGTTGTTTTGAGGCCGCAGGGACTTCTTTAATTGCCTGTTGTTCATCCTTGGTTGGCAGAACTATTTTATCTAAATCAGCGAGCTGGTTAATGCGGTGACGATTATTATCGGAGCCTAATACATAGATTATACCATTTTGCGTCCAACTCTTCGATATTCCAAAACGTTGTCTCGCCTTTATGAAAATATTATGCCTATTTTTCGTCAAGAATTCAGACAACGTGATTCCAGAACCTTTGAGTTTGGTTTTAACCATCCAGGCTTTGTTCCGAAGACTAAGATCACACAATTTGAAAAGAATGGGTCTGGGTTTACCAGACGATAATGATGTCTTGCCTAACCTATGAAAATGGCGGATATCCTCTGTATTGAATCCATCTAACTTAAGCTTAGTGAGTACAAGCTTTGAAACTACTGCAGCCACATTTTCCTCTTTATTTTCAACTACTCCATGAAACAATAGAATTTTTCTTATGCTGTGCATTTCAATATGGTCAGTGGATTGTTGAAGCAAATCGATTTGCTGTTGTAATACCTTCAAACTGTTGAGGGTTAACGTTTTAAAAGCAGTAAAATCAGCTGACAATGATGACAGTGTGGTTGATGAACTTGCTCCTTTCTGAAGTTCTCCTTCAAAATTGTCCATGCGTTCTTTAAAAACAGTCCCAAGTTGAGACATTGCCTCTTGTATAGCCTCCATTGTGAAATAAATTAGTGTAATTTAGATAAGTTCAAATTTTCAACAAAGTCTTCGTGTTGCACTTGGAAAACACTTTGGCAGGTGGGTAAACTATTCACTATGATTATGTATATACTTTAATTAACAATTAGGTTATTAAATCAATTAAATTAAAATTAAATTTTAAGAGTTCTTTTTATACTGTGTTACTTTTATAACACCTACCCTCGAAAAAGAAGTTTTTAAATCTTTTAATGATGCTAATTCTTTCCTATCTAATCCAATTCTCGAACCCAATAAATTGACAGCAACCATCCCCCGGTTCCAAGTCACCCGCATGGGTGTCATAAGACAAATTCCACTTGACTGGACTTTGGAAGACCTAGTCTCTTGGTCCGAATGCTGTCCTGAACCCTGCATAGTCATTAAAGCTCGTAGACTTAATAAAAAAAAACATGTCGATGGAAAAATCACCTGGGAACCTACAGGAACAGTTGTCCTTACCTTTCTAGGTTAAAAATTACCCTCCCATATTTATTGTTGTCACTACTCCTTACCTGTTTATTTATACACTCTCCCTTCCATCCAATGTTTGAAATGTTGTCGATTTGGACATATCAGAGATCAATGCAGATCAGACCCTCGATGTGAACGATGTGCTGGACCCCATGATAGTTTAGCATGCAGCGTCCCGAATGACAGAGTATCATGTTTATTTTGTTCTGGTGTCCACCTCGCCACAGATTCTAAATGCCCTGAGCATTCCAGACAGCGCAATATAAAACTTGTTATGTCTGAGGAAAATGTCAGTTATTTGGAAGCCGAACGCCAATTTCCTAGAGTCCGTACTTCATATGCAGATATAACAAATAGATCTCTCCCCCACAAACCTGTTTATTGGAACACGTAACCATCAAGTCCTAATCCCTTCATCAGTCAGTCGCAATCTCTTCCTCACACTCTCCAATCACCTTCTCATCCTCAATCATCTAATACATAATACAGAAAAACTGTATTGATTGAGAGACGCCCTAGACCAGAGTTGGGCAAATCATATGATCGCCAAGCTCATGACAATATTACTTCCTCCCCTTCTCTTTCCCTTCGAAATGGATCTGCTCTTAGGTACAATTCTACAAGTACAATTTCCCCAAATGAGAACCTTGCAGAGCTCATATCAATGACCCTATCAAATATATTCTCAAAATTCGGAGATATTTTACCGAACAATGTCTTGGAAACTATTATGTCTGTAGTATCCACTCTTCTCAAGTCCCAGCTTACAAATGGCCAATATCCTTCAATGGAATAGCCGCAGTATTAATAATAAAAAACATGAATTGCTACACTTAATTAACCAGTTTCATCCAGTTCTCTTTGCCGTCTCGGAGACATGGCTAAGACCAGGTTCTCTTTTCAGAGTGCCAGGGTATTCATGCCTGCGTGAGGACAGAGAGGATGGACGGGCTGGCTGTGCTCTTCTTGTTAGAAGAAACATCACATTTACTCGTATCCTCTTCCCTCATCACTCTAGTAATATTAATATTGTTGCTGTCCGTTCATTTAATACTACTATCGTTTCTGTGTATATGCCACAACCAAATATCCCCCTCATTCAGGAACTCTCTTCTCTTCTATCTCTTCTTCCACCCCCACCCCCCCCACCCCCTCATTATGTTAGGTGATTTTAACATCCATCATACATTATGGGGTTCAATGTCATGTGATGTGTTTTCCTCGGCGTTCCTTAACCTATTGGATGATCTGAATTTATGTGTCCTTAATGATGGGTCCCCTACCCGCAGAGTGTCCCCCACCCAAAATCCAAGCATTCCTGACCTCACGCTTTCATCCCCTTCCCTTGCAAGTTCTATTTCTTGGTCTGTTCTTCCTTACTCTTATGGAAGTGATCACTTCCCAATTTTATCTTCTATTGCCAATTCTTCTCCTCCCCCTATTGGAGTCCCACCCCTTTTAAAATTCAGACTTAAACAAGAAAATTGCCAAATGTTCTCAAATATTGTCCAGACTAAATTAGAATCCTTACCTTCCACTTCTGATTCAAATTTCCTTTCTTTGTATACTAAGTACACATCTACCCTTTTATTTGCTGCAGAGAAATCTATTCCAAAGAAAAATTCAGCTATAAATAAAGTTTCTTCTCCAGCCTGGTGGGATGCAGAGTGTTCCCTATCAGTTAAAAAAAGAAAAGATGCTGAACGAAAATTTTCAAAGGATCTGTCTTTGGAAAATTATCTAGAATTTCAAAAAGCCTCTGCCGCCTCTAAAAGACTCCTGCGCCAAAAGAAACGCAAAGGTTGGCATACATTCTGTGAATCCTTGTCCCCCAGAACTCCTGCTTCAATTGTGTGGAGTAAACTAAAAGCATACCGTAAGTCTCAGATTGATGATAATATAAATTCTAATGATCCATCGTCCTGGCTTCCTGATTTCATGTCTAAACTTTCCCTTCCATTCGTTCCCCCCAGACCTTATCTAGCTATTTATCCATCTTCTGAGGCTAACCCTAACCCTATGGACTCTAAATTTTCCTATGAAGAGCTTCTCTGTGCTTTAGATAAACTTCACAACTCTGCCCCTGGAGTAGATGGCATCCCTTACTCTTTCATCACCAAATCTTCCCAGACATCCAAAGCTTTCCTTCTCTCTCTTTTAAACCACATCTTCCTCTCTGGTTGTGTCCCCGATACTTGGAAAAATCAAATCATAGTCCCCATTCGAAAACCTGGTAAGGATGCATCAGAATCCAGTTCATATAGACCAATTGCCCTCTCTTCTGTTCTTTCCAAAGTCATGGAGCATCTGATAAAAATCGTTTAGAATGGTTAGTTGAAAACCGAGGTCTACTCTCCAAGTCTCAATATGGATTTAAGAGAGGTATGGGCACCATGGACAGTCTCAGCCTTCTAATATCAGATATTCGTCTTGCGTTCTCCCAAAACAAACATGTCGTAGGAGTCTTTTTAGATATCACCGCTGCATACGACAATGTCGACCTTCAATTACTCAGGGAGAAATTACTCCAGCTGAGTATTCCCACGAAGATCGTTAACATTATTTACAATATATTTATGGAGAGAACAATCTCCGTTCGATTTCAGGGAGAAGCTCTTTCACCTCGCTTAGTTTGGAAAGGATTACCACAGGGCTCAGTCCTCAGTCCCCTCCTCTATAATATGTATACTGCCGATTTGGATACCACTGTCAATTGCTTTTGCAAAATCCTTCAATATGCCGACGACATAGTTCTTTATGCCACTTCTGATTCTTTTACCGATGCAGCTAATCGCATAAACTTCTCACTATATTATCTAAATACATGGTTATTAGAGCACGGTTTGTCCCTGTCTGCAACAAAAAGCTCAGCAGTATTTTTTTCCTGTAAGAGAATAGTCCCAGACCTGGATATCCATGTTAGCAATCAGTCTATTCCAATTTCTGAGAGTGTTAAGTTTTTAGGCATCTATCTTGACCGAAAACTCTCTGGTGTCCTACATCTAAATTATATTAGCCAGAAAGTTGAGAAAAATATTAATATTATTAGAGCTCTATCAGAAGTTAGGTGGGGATCTCACCCTTATTCCCAAAAACTTTTATATAACGCCATTATAAGAAGCCACTTTGATTATGGTTGTTTTTTACTAGAACCCTGCAGCAAGGCTAGCCTGGCAAAGTTAGACATCTTACAAGCCAAATGTCTTAAAATCATTACGGGTGCTATGCGATCTTCCCCTACAAACGCCCTTCAGGTGGAATGCGCAGAACCACCTCTTGCCCTGCGCAGACAGCTTCTAGCAGACAGATTCCTTTGTAAAGTGATGGAGCTCTCAGATTTTCCCCTTTTAGGTATCCTGGAACAACTTTACCAACAAACTTCATCTTCCTACTGGACCCATAAAACCATTCCTCTCATTATCAACTCCTACAAACAACTGTTAAGCTTACCCTGCGGTATTTTCCAAAATGATAAACTGCCCTTATTCAAGTCAAACTTCAACAGCCTTCTTTTTGTTCCAAACGTAATATTTGATCTAGGCATTTATAAAAACACTCCTGGGGCTGATCAGCTGTTCTGTAACGCTGTTCAAAATCGTTGGCCAGATTATCTCCAACTCTTCACTGATGCATCGAAATTAACACAGAATGGACCTGTCGGTGCAGCAGTCTGGATCCCCAAATTCAAAATCATACTAAATTTCAAAATCCCTTCCCCCAGTTCCACTTATACAGGTGAATCAATCGCTTTATTGGAAGCCATCCTTTACATCGAATCACACAACATAAATAAATCTATCATAGCCACTGATTCTTTAAGCTGTCTTCAAGATATTGTTAAACTCCCCTTTCATGCTAAAGACAACTGGGCAATAACCATCAAGATTAAAGAAGCTCTTTTCCGCTGCTACAACTCTGGTCTTGATCTAATATTAGTTTGGATTCCTAGTCACTCTGGAATCGGTGGCAATGAGATTGCTGACTGCTGTGCCAAGGAAGCTGTCTCTACAGGTACCAGCAAGTATAATAAAAGCTTTCCTCGTGATTTACGTGCTCTTGCTAAGCCCCAAATGTTTAAATCTTGGAATGATCAATGGCAAAGGTCTCGACAGATTGTCGGGAAGCACTATGGTACTCTCCAACCGGCTTTACGTCCTAGTCCTTGGTTTTTTGAGCACCGAAAATTGCCTAAAAAAGATATCTCTGCAATCATTCGTCTTAGGCTAGGTCATTGCTGCTCACCGGTCTTTCTAGCCAAAATTAGGATTCGCGACCACTCGATCTGTGAATGCGGTTTAGCTGAAGGATCACTCCATCACATTTTCTTTGACTGCCCCAAAATAATTACCCCCGTGTATGACATCTTACCTAAAGGTTTTCCTCGCCCTATTAACTTGAACTTTCTCCTCACCTTGGCTAACAAAACTCATGTATATATATTAAGTAAATTCATATCAACTAACACTATTTATCTTTAGTTTAGATAGTCTAACCTATGTGTTCTGTTTTGTCCACAGGTATACAGAAAACCTTGACTATAATATCATACCGATTAATTTTTCTTTTTACAAATAGCTTCATTTGCTTTTTTATGTTCACCTGTCATTTTTATATATGTATATACAATTTTTCACTGTGACATTGGCAAAATCAATGCCAAAGGCGTTGGGGCCAACATTAACAAGAATAGAATAGAATAATAAAAATCAAATAAATTAAAACCATTAAAACGTAGTTTTATAATGTACACTAGTTGCGAAAACTTAAAATAAAAATGAAAATATTAAAATAAGATGTTTTATCCAGAATACAACAAACATAGCGGTGAAAGGTAATCCCTTGACTTTTATTTGAGTTTCTTGAGTAGTTTGAACCGTACCTTAGTACACATAGACATTTTGAAGTGATAATTTCTTATGGGAGGGTAAACCGCTCCGTTACGTAACGCGTTACGGCGCCAGTCTGTCTGGCTTCCCTTTCTCTCACGCATACGGCACCGGTAGGCACGCCCTTTCTTACTCACTCTAACCCACAACGCTAGCCGTATTTCTTCTAATGTACATATTCAAGAATTGTAACTAAGAATAAAATATATTTTATAATCAATAAAAGATTTTATTAATATATAACCTTTCCTTACATTATCATATTAATATTCATAAAATTTAAGTAATAACCTAGGCTTTTCTCAATTTAAACCATTTCAATATAAATAGTTTAACTTAGATTAGTTTAAATTATCACTTCTGTTGGCCGTCCCGAGACGCACACAATATTTTTTTGTAATAATTACTTTTCCACTCAAAGATGTAAAGTATCAACAACAGCCCGGCGCAGACTGAGCGAGTTCTTGTCCATAGACCATAACGAGTGTTCAAATAAGCTAGTGACGGACGCCTTCTCTAGTATGTAGTACATGAAACCTCATTGTCAACAATTAGGAAACTTTTTATCATGATAAATATTTATTTATGAAGTAGAGCTCTATGTAAGAAGATACCCTGAGGGATATGAGAGCATTGTAAACACATGTAAACATGAAGATGTTATATGGAACAATACAAAAGTGAAAGTACCAAATATATGTCTAATCTGTTCAAATTCTCTAGTATGTAATACATGAAACCTCATTGTCAACAATTAGGAAACTTTTTATCCCGATAATTATTTATTTATGAAGTAGAGCTCCATGTAAGAAGATACCCTGAGCGACATGAGAGCATTGTAAACACATGTAAACATGAAGATATTATATGGAACAATACAAAAGTGAAAGTACCTACAGAAAAATCAGATAATTTCATAATATTGTGCAATATCTGTTTTTGGATGAATGAGTAAGCATATTACGTCATAAAATTGGAATTTCCAACTTCCGCATTTCCAAGGTCATTATAAGGAAAAGTGTGTTTATAAACAAACAACATTAAGGCGGCTTGGCAGGTTTGACACATCCGTTATCTCAATGTGCAGGTTGGGTCAAGAAGTTTTCCTTCATAGTTATTAGCAGGTGTAATTGTAACAATATGCACATTAGGTCAGAAAAACTGCCTAAAGTGTTGCATGGAGGGAGGCGTGCGCTAGATTATTTAGAATTAAATAGATAAGATTATTTAGAATTAAATAGATAAGATTATTTAGAATTAAATAGATAAGATTTTTTTTTTAATAATAATAGGCAAACAAACACACATTGTATATCCCCAAGCTAAGCAATTTACACTTGTGTTATGGGTGATATACAAGGGACCACTCTGGGGCCACTCCCTGTCACCCAAACCAAGTCAACGACAGAAAGTGTCTTCCGAAATTTACCACACCAGGAATCTAAGTCGGGGCTTCTCTGTTCCAGTGAGTTCAGCCAGCTAAAACAGCCCACTGAACCACAAAAGCTGATGAATTACTTATATATAATTCCTGTGTTGGGGTGGCCTGTTGCAAGAGGAGACAAACCAACCTACAGCCAGGTGGTAGGGCACTTGCTGACTGGATGGCTACCACCCCTGGTCTAGACTATGCCGCCATAACAACTTTGAGTTGTGCACCAGCATCAGTGGCCATGTTCGTGTTTCTCCTTCAATGCCGGCAGCACATTTGCAGGACCTCTGGTATTGCCAAAGTCCATAGGTGAGGTGCAACTACTTTCCATCACAGTTGGGCCGTCAGCATGTCTATTATGACTACTGATACCTTAGCTCTCTTATAGCCAGTTCCAATCTCTTACTACTCATTCTCTTGCCCTGGCTTATTATTATTATCTGTCTGTAATTCACGAAAAATACTCTTTATTGCACTAATCCTCCTATTCCCCATAGTCCCCATGGACAGGGAAGTGGGATATCGAAACTCTCACTCATTGCACAAAATAATTAGCTCAAGGCTATTTCACTCGGATATACTGTATTTGGTAACCAATATATTGTGTTTGGTAACCAATATATTGTGTTTGGTAACCAATATATTGTGTTTGGTAACCAATATATTGTGTTTGGTAACCAATATATTGTGTTTGGTAACCAATATATTGTGGTTGGTAACCAATATACTGTGTTTGGTAACCAATATACTGTGTTTGGCAACCACTATATTGTGTTTGGTAACCGATATACTGTGTTTGACAACCAATATATTGTGTTTGGTAAGCGATATTTTGTGTTTGGTAACCAATATACTGTGTTTGGCAACCAATATATTGTGTTTGGTAAGTGATATATTGTGTTTGGTAACCAATATACTGGGTTTGGTAACCAATATACTGTGTTTGGCAACCAATATATTGTGTTTGGTAACCAATATACTGTGTTTGGTAACCACACCACTCAAGCCAGCTCTAATCTCTATAATCAAGATTATTTATTTATTTGGACAACATAACAGATAACAATCATACATATAATACAGTATGCAAATGTGAGACCTAAATTTGCTTGCTTCCAAGCATGCTGACACATGAGTGCTAAGATTATTATATTATTATAATCTAGATGCTAATTATTTTATTTAATGAGGCCAGCACAGCTCTACCAAGTCATGCAAATTGCACTTGTGCTATGCAATATACAACTGTCAACTCTGGGTTAAGCCCTATTTACCCAGACCATAGTAAATAACAAAAAGAAAATTTACGAAATTTATGGGCCCTCTGCACTCCAGTAAGCTATTCAGATAATGGCTTGAACCATTCAACCAGAGTTTCTTAAAACAAAATTAGCTTGAGTTATGCCTCATTACTACTTAAGAGTCAGGCGAAGGTCATTGACATGTTACAATTCATTGAATAATGCTTTTATACTGGTATTCCATGAGCGTGGCTGGTATTCTGGGGTAAAAGATCATACCATGCCTGGAGGCAGAAGAAATAGCTACATATCATGCTTGATTGCAGAGAGGTGACCTAATACAGGGAGAAGTATTTGGATGCCCCAGATAGCCTTTTAAGCAGTTTTCTGCATTGTTAAAAAGCTGATAGACTTTCTGGAGAAGGTGGGCTAGATGGAGTAACCTCTCATTCAAGCTTGCACGTAAAATAGGTGCTACATTGTCGAGTTGCGGAAGCCACCCGCTTGTAGAAGAAAAAAGACCACACCATGGACTTTTCGCCTTTTTTTTTTATACAGGGGAAATCCGTTTGAGGACCGTAGGCCACGCGAGGGGGAAAGGTCGCGGGCCGTGAGTGGGATTCGCCAGGGCGGGGTGGCACTAGCACCCCACGTTGAGATGTGAGATGGATGCTATTGCCACGCTGCGGTTAGGGATACCCACTAAAACCCCTGTCCGATCCCAAGCATCCTTTGTCCGGGCTATGGGCTCGCTCGCGCATTCACCACCAGCCCGGACGGACGGCAGCCGGCCCCTTTGCGGGCTGGCCTCACCATTTGGTAGCCGGAGATCTGGGTCTCTCCGGCTCCTCTACCTCACCGCGAGGTGAGAGGGGGCGCGCGGATCGGCGCGCGTCCCTCCTCTCCGGCCTTTATGTGCGGGCGGGTCCGGTTTCCCCGCCGGTCGCCCGCACGGCCGTAGCCTACGGCGGCTGGAGGTCGTCATGGACGACCCTCCGACGCCACCGCCGGCTCTGGCGGGAGGGGAGCGTAGCGGATTGCTCCCTCTCCCGCTCCGCCGCCTCCTTTGCGGACATGACGGTTTCACAGAAGGATGGACTTTTCGCCTGCCAGGAGGCTACCAACTATTCCCAGCCTAAGGAGTGACCTGCCCATAGACAAGGGTGGGCCCCATCTCAGTGTTAGCAAGGGTGGAATGTGTTCAGGCTTCTGGCGACAAGAAGAACACCAAGGTGTTTCAGTGGGTATTCTAACAAATAGCCTGAGACTTACACTGTTATGTCCCAATAATGAGGTATCCGTGAATGGATTCCACCTCAAAAAAGAAAGAGAAGGATCTCTCGCCATTTATGGTACCAGCAGCGCCAGTCTGGCTTGGACATTGTGATAATACACCTAAATGCATATAAACAAAAATCAAGATATAAATAGGAATTATATATACTTTTCTGCAATATGAAATCTTAATTCTCCGGTATATTTATCAAAATGTCGTTTAAAACTAACAACTAACCTGATCTGAACTCTGACTAATCTGAAAAACTATAAACTGATGTACTAAGATAGTTATTTAAGAACATAATATTCACTTTAAAACATCGTATAAAATAGGGACAGGAAACGTGGTAGCCAAACAATCACATAAATTGCACAAAAATGTATCAGTTGTACATAAAAAGGTAAATCAAATCCACCATACTTAACCTAACAATAATAATAAAGTAAATAAACAACACTGACAAACCTGGTAAAATCACGGACTCTTTGTAATATTTGAAAACACAATAACACTATAAATAATTTGCGCCGTATTTATAAATGCTTGAAAGGTTTCACAAGGATTTAACACAAGTATGCAATCTAAACTATATATAATACAGCCGAATAAGAATGGTCATAGATATGGGTCAACAGAGAAAGAATAAAACAGCAGTTTTTGGTTCGTTCGTAAATCTAGCTGAGCCAATTATAAACTTACAGTAAATTTCGGCAAATAAAACTAGGTTAACATATCAGAACAATAGCTATTTTTTATATTTAGTTTTAAAGTAACTAACAGAAAAATAACTATACATATAGAGTGAATTTTTCAAGTAGACCTTCAGGGCCAAATAAATCATATGAAATATCTAAAAATACTTCAAGGTATCTCAAGGCCGATTATGACGAAAACTAAAGTTTTTGAAAAATCATTAGATTTGTAGCATTTGTAGCACCTTTGGTGTTGCAAATGCCCATAGGCGATGGTAACCGCTTTCCATCTAGTGGGCCGTCTGTATGCTGAACTCAAGCAATAAAAAAAGATTTTCGAAAAATCAATTAACCTTGTCAGGATTCGAATCGGCTGATTTTGAGAAATAAACATTTTCCCCATATTATTATAACAATCAATCAATCAATTTCTGTGAAGGAATGTCAAGGGGCAAACCAAGAGAGTGTTTAATTTGAACAAAATATTCTGGTGTATGGTTGCCGGTTTGTGTAATGAAACTCTACTTTTTGCAGCACATTTTATATTTGAAAAAAAAGGTACAACAACTGCTGCGCGTAAAAGTCCTACCGCATTCAAAGTAACCGCGACAAGACTGTTCTCGCGCGCTGACCGAGACAGACCACAAACTACTATGGATACTACGTATGACAGACTGTCCATCGACAGGCTCGACAGCGTTTAGCTGTCGGAGGAAGAGGGTGTTGAATTTCTTCATTTGGGAAAGCATGCTTCAATAATTAAATACATCACAACTTTTTGATACTAATTTATTATATAAATCACTAATATTGTAAAAATGGATACACCCATTATGAACAGTCATTACTAGTTACCAAAAAGTCAACAACAAGATAGAATGAGAGTGCAGTCCTTTACGCATAGATTAATCTGGACTGATATTCTAATATCCCCTCGATTGAAAAGGGTTTTGAAGAAAAATCTTTTACAATCGCACTCTATACAATATCAATCAACAATAAACATATTACATTGCTAAACAATCTTAGTTACAATAAAAAAATATCCTTTCCATTAATACAAACATATGACACTTCTATTAATTCTTATTCAATCTTACAACACAATATCACATAGCAATATATTTTTTTTTTTGTTACAATTAAACTTTTAATTAAATTATAATAGTAGACATTAATTATGTTTACACATTCATATTCATTAACAATCTAAGCTTTGTAAATTTATCATAACACAAACTTTTAGTAAACATATCAGCAATATTGAAATCAGTTTGAACATACTCTAACTTAAACTCCTCTTTCTTAACAAGATCTTTTATAAAATGTGTTTTTATATCAATATGTTTTGCTCTCTTTGAATTTTCAAAAGATTTTATTATTTCTAGTGCACCTTTGTTATCAATATATAAAATACAATGAACATTACATTTATTATTTGAATTTAACTCTAAACAAAGTCTTTTGATATACAGAAGTTCACAAGCACTCACCGCAGCTGCCACATACTCAGCTTCCATTGTAGATAGTGCTACACAGTTCTGTTTTCGTGAAATCCATGATATTATATTTCCATTATAAAGTGTTATTGACCCAGATAAGCTCTTTCTGTCTAGATGATTGCCACCCCAATCAGCATCTGAAAAAGTCTCAATAATTAAGTCTTGTCTTTCTTCTTGCTTCTTATATGTTAACCCACATGTCTTTGTTCCTTTCAAATATCTGAGTACTCTCTTTGCCTGTACCCATAGGCTTTTAGTAGGTTTATCAAGGTATTGACTTAGAAAAGAAGTAACATATGACATATCTGGTCTTGAAATTGTAGAGACAAACATTAAGGACCCAATCAGTTGTCTGTATGGTACATCTATTATTTCCTTATCTTCTACATGGAATCCTTTAAATAGTGGTGTATTACATATATTTGCTTCTGTCATATTAAACCTTTGTAACATCTTATTTATCATTCCACTTTGAGTTATTTTCAGTACATTTTTATACTTATGTATTTCCATTCCTAAGAATTTTTCAACTTCTCCTAAATCTTTTGCACAAAATTCTTTCTTTAATTCTTCCATGATTTCTTTTATCTTTTCTATTTTTCCTGTTAATAATATATCATCCACATACAATACTATCCAAACATCTTCTTTCAAGTAAAGACAGAAATCATTTCTGGATCTTAAGAATCCTTTATCTAATAGAAAATTATTAAATCTTTCATTCCAGCATTTAGGGCTTTGTTTTAATCCATATAATCCTTTGTTCAATTTTAAAACATATCCAGTCTTGACTTTTACTCCTTCTGGAGGTAACAAATATACATCATCATTTAAAACTCCATTTAAAAATGCCGATGGTATATCCATTTGGTATATCAAGTATTCATTTTGGACTGAATGTGCTAATAGCATTCTTATAGTACTTATTCTAGCAACAGGTGCATAATTATTTCCAAATTCATCTTTATCTTTTAATTTAAATCCTCTTGCTACAAGACGTGCTTTCTTTATCCCATTATCTTTGGTGTGAAATACCCATTTTGAATCTATAGTTTTTTCTTCCTTTGGTAGTTTTACTTCTCTCCATGTATTAGCCTTTTCTAAAGCATTTAATTCTTTCTCTATTGCTACTTTCCAATCTATATCTTTTATTGCTTCAGAATATGTAGTTGGATCTTCTGAACAATTCAGTAAACAGAAAGCCTCATAATTTGTATCATATTCTTTTAAGTAGCTAGGTTTTTGTATTGTCCTTCCGAATCGACTTATAGTTACTTCATTTTCATCATTTTGTTCTATATTATTACTCGGTTCTTTTTCTGTCTGAACTTCTACTCTCATTTCCTTTTCTTTATCATAAAAATTATTTTCATTAGTTTCTATTTCGTTACATTCTTCAACAATTGACATTGTCTTATTATTAGTATTTTCTTCATTTTCATTCTCTATATATTTAAAATTAGATTCATCAAATCTCACATCTCGAGTAATAAATATTTCATCAGTTTTTGGATTCCATACTTTATATCCATTTGTCGCATAACCAACCATTCTTATTGGTATAGATCTGTTATCGAATTTATCTCTTTTTGGTAATATTACTGCCCAGCCTTTACTTCCAAAAATTCTTATTTTATGTAGGTCCATTTTTCTACCAAATTCATTGGCAGGTATTTTAAAATTTAGAGCTGCAGTTGGAGATCTATTCACCAAAAATGTGGTAGTTAATACTGCTTGGCCCCATAAGTGTCTTGGTAAATTTGACTCATCTAGTATACATCTGGCCTTTTCACATATAGTACGATTCAACCTTTCGGCCTTCCCATTCATTTGTGGACTATATGCTACAGTATACTCCAACTTTATTCCTTTCTCTTCACAGAATTTTTTAAAATTTGTCGAGGTAAATTCACCTCCATTATCACATCTGATTCTTTTTACTTTGATATTCTTTTCTCTTTCAATTTCACTTATATATTTAATTATAATAATATAATTAAATATATAAGTGAAATTGAAAGAGAAAAGAATATCAAGTAATAATACTTGCCTCATTTTTATTTTTTAGTAGGTATGTATATGTAAAATGACTAAAATCATCCATTATATTTTGTACATAATGATGACCATCTTTTGTTGCTGTTCTGGTTGGCCCAAAAATATCTGTATGTAGTAACTCACCAATTGAATGTGACTGTCTATATGTTATTGTTTTAAATGGCAATCTTGTTGATTTATTTTTCATACATGTATCACATACTTCTTTACTCATTGGTAATGTCATTATTTTTAAACTTCTTCTGTTCAAATGTCCCAGTCTTTGATGCCATATATTATCTTTCTGAACGCATGTATTATAGGATTCTTCTGGTATTAATTTCACTTTTAATATATATAACTTTCCTAATTTTTCACCATAATATGTGTTTTTCAAACTTATTATTATTAACTTTCCATTCTGAAATATAATCTTAAATCCTCTTTCCATCAGTTTACTTACTGATAATAGGTTATGTCTCAAACCAGGTACAATGAGTCCTTCAATAGTTACTTTATTTTTGTTGTAATAGGTGTCCAATAAACCCATCTTGGTTGCGATCAGATTCTGCCCATTGGCTATTGTAATTTTAATTGGTTTTTCTAATTGTTTTATTTCTCGCATCAGTGATTCAAAAGTCTCTTGAATGAAGTGATGACTTGCTCCCGAGTCAACAATAAATTTTAAATCGTCATTTTCATTTGTTATTTCTGTTGAGCTGGCTATAAACATATCTTTTTGGTTCATCTCACAACTTAGATTTGAAGCTGACCTAGAACCATGTGGTCTCCATCTAGACATAAATCTATGTCCACGTCTCTGATATCCGCCTCTCTTTCCTCTCGTTTTGATTCTACATTCAAATGATTTATGGCCTTCTTTGCCGCATTTATGGCATGTAAAAAATGTTGATTCCTCTTTGTTGTCTTTATTCTGATTTTTTATTTCAGCGTCTAATAGTTTTGCTTTGACAAACTCTAAGTCCAGCTCTTTATCCATAGTTTCTAACGTGGTTATCACATTTTCATAATCTTCATTCATGGTGAGTAACAAGTGACACACTTTATCGCTTTCATCCATTTTTGCTCCCATTGTCTCTAAATTTGTTATTAAATTATCAAATTTCATGAAATGATCTTGCAATTTTGCACTTTTGGCACATTTTATCTCTAAAAGTTGCTTCTTCAAGTTAATTTGTTAAACACGCTTTTCCTTTCAAACACGCTTTCAAGCTTTTTTAATATGGCGTATGCAGTTTCACATTTTTTCACGGTTTCCAAATATTTGTCATGTAAACATTGTACTATTATACATTTCGACTTTGCATCATCATTTTTATATTTTGTATTGGATTTATCCTCTTCTTTTATCGTAGTGTATGCAATTCCCTTTTCTTCTAAAATTGTTAAAAGTCTGAATTTCCAATTATGGAAGTTTGTATGGTCGGTAAGTTGTGGGAAATTTGTGTGCTCACCCATTTTTGATGCAGCAGAGGTCCGTGGATGTTGAATTTCTTCATTTGGGAAAGCATGCTTCAATAATTAAATACATCACAAGACTGTTTGATACTAATTTATTATATAAATCACTAATATTGTAAAAATGGACACACCCATTATGAACAGTCATTACTAGTTACCTAAAAGTCAACAACAAGATAGAATGAGAGTGCAGTCCTTTACGCATAGATTAATTTGGACTGATATTCTAATAGAGAGGCGACGTAAGTGCGGCGCGGGCGGCGAATAACGTAAAGGCGAATTGCCACGGTTATATCGCTTAGGCAGCCTGCTGGCCGCTACAATATTGTATTTTCCTTACATCAATTAGGCATTAAATTGCGCCGATCATTAGGCTGCACCTTATTTTCTCCCATATTGAATTTATAAAAAATATTATATTGATAATAAATCCATATCCAATCATCCACAAATGAAGAATATTGCGAACATATGTAGATTTACCCCAATTATTAAATCAATCAATGGGTAGACATTAGTTGCATTGCGGCTTATTTCTCTCCTCGATATCAGATTACGACAACGTAGTAATCATACTGCACCTAGGCACCACAAGATGTAGATCATTGTTCAGTCCATTGTTGTGTTACAATGTGTTTTAAAATTTAAATCGTACATAAAGTTTAGTATTTCCCGTAATATGTGCTTTAAAAAAACCATGTTAATATTATGAAAATTGTTTGGAATAATTTGATAAGTTAAATTGTATTCTACGAATATTTCTAAATCTAAACAGATTTACTAAAAAAAGGACCCTTTCAAAATCCTGATATCATTAGTGACGTTTTCGCCACGACCATAACGACTGCGGTCGCCTAGTGGAACGGCAGACGGAGCATTTTGGACGTTGTGAGATACTAAAGGAAAGCGACCTGTATCTTTTCCTTCTATACTCTCAATTATAGCATACTTCCTTTCATTATAAGGATATAGGTTAGAAAAATTATCATAAGGATCTTAGGTTTGAAATGTAAAGAGTATTGTTGGCAACACCATCATAAAATATTTGTTATTTTTGAACTTGCAACATTGTGGTTGCATTTTTGTTCCTCTTTCCGTTTGGGTTGTAGCCGAAGACACGCTTTCGTATGTAAAGTGATTTAATATTACAAGTTTTCACCAACTGACAGTGTTTTCACTTCTACGATTACATCGACCTGGGTATTCTAGGCCCACCACCATCAGCGTGCACCAAATACTTATTATATGTGCGACGAGTTGCGCACAGTATAATAAGATTCAATTCCCCTAGAATTAATTTGTCCGATCAATGTTTCTCTCAAGTTATTGCTGAAAAATCTTAAGTTTCAAAATTAATTTATTTAAAAATTGTATAATCATAAAACATTTGTATTTTCGATTTTCGAACGAATAAAACATGGCCGTCTTATTAATACAACTATACAATTTAGTCGGATTATAGTTCGTTATTATGAAATTGTAGGGAACTTACCGAACTAAGACACTCAACAGATAAAGCATTTATAAAAATGCATTTCACAAATATATAGAACTTTTAGGCGTTTTAATAAAGAAGATAATACATGTGAAAATGACTACAATACAAATAAATATGAATAATGTCTCGTTGCCTCGGTTATCAATAAGAATACGCTTGGATCGAGTCGAGTGCACTTGGATTGCCTAGAACTATTCAGACGGATATTCGTATCGTAGCAACTACATATTTGTACGTCATTGTGCTTTAATAAATAGTAATTTGCATTGCAATTCATGCAGCATGCTTGGACAGTGCACACTCGAACAACGCTGCCTGTTCTGAATAAAATCAGGCTGTGCACAATTTTGCAAGTTTCCTGGAACCATTTCATAAAATTAAAACACTTAATATTAACAGATAACTGGGAGTTAGCTCGACTTTAAATAAATCAGGTCGCTAGAGCTAAGACTTAAGCTCCAGGGGTGGAAGTGATAAATGGAATCACGTCAGAAGTAGCTTCGGTGAACCTGTAGTCCACCTAGAGAGGTGGACTACAGGTTCAGGTGTAGAGACACCCCTTAACCACTCACACCCATGTTCCCTGTCTTCTATGGCATTTTTTGGAGCCCATGCAGGGAGTGGCGAGTCACCGTCTGCCCATTTTTCCATGTTCCCTGAACATTGCGACGAATAGAGGCCATAGTCCTCATATTCCCAGACCCCTAGTAGCAGTTCACTCCAATAGCCCGGTAGTTTTTGTCCTCATTTCCCACCATAGTCCTACACTGCCCGGGGTTTGTCCTTGGGTACATTATTATATGGTGTAGAGAGGGATAATCGCCGGTCAGTGTCACGCCACATTTACATTAAATTTGTCAAGGGTCCTCTACGTGTTGACCTCCCCATGGCCCCACGGAAGCCCTCCAAAAGTCTGGGGCATTTTTATGGCCCTTGGTCTTGAAACACATACATTATAATATTAAAAACTATGTTTATGGGTGAGATTTGTACATTTTTTGTTGTTATGTTAGTACTTTCAAAATATTTCTAATAGAACTAACATATTGTAAACGAATACAATGATATATGTAAATGTTTAGTGTGTCTTGTCACAAAGATCGGAATTGGGATTGTTCAAAAAAAATTACCCTCTGATTTTATATTTTTATTTCGTATAAAACAAAAATAATCATCGTTCCTATAAAACAAAAATAATCATATTAATCTGTGCTACTATTTAAATGTTACTGTCATTATCCATTATGACATATCGTGATCATTTTAGTGTGGCCAGCTTCGCGATTTTATCGGTAGATTTATTTTATATATTTATTTTTGGTGTTCAACATTTATTATTTTCTAAAGTTACCGTTAAGTTATTTAAAGTGACCTTTAGTGAAAAATCAATATAATATAACTTAAACTGAATAATGTACAGTTAGACTGAATACCATTCATTGATAACCAGGCATAAATTACCTATTAGACACCATTGCGATGTTATTACTTTTCTTAATTTGTAATAAAGTATTCTTTCCGCGATTAAAACAGATAAAGCTCATTCGACCACTAAAATACTTTGATTTGGTATCACATTTGGGTTATCATTTTTAATGTCTGATACCTAGGCATGATCTCACTATCCAATGATGTTGTCAATCCAGGTAAAATAAAAAGGTTATATTGTCAATTGAGGGGAGGGGGGGGGGGGGAGTATTATTAGTCAGACTTTTAAAAAAATATCAGTCGTTAGGACTGCACTTCAGAGATAAAAACTTGGTATCTGAGCGTGACGGTGGTGCGAATTCAGTGCATTGTGCCCATCCTAGAAGTACCTACCGAAGTTTTCAATTCAAAAATCATGGCGATGTTCGATAAGGTCTTTTTAAAGTCAATATGTTGTGAGTTACTTTCATACACACACGTGTGTACCTACAAAAACTACAAATTTTAGTAATTTCACTATTAGCAACCTGGCAACATTGGGTATTTCGGCTTTAGATCGGCGGTTAATGCAGCATTTCTAAATTTGCTGCGGTAGCAGGGCCGACACCGGCTCCCGTCGTCGGGACGGAGCGAGCTCCGGCGGCCGCCAACGGGGTGGCGCCGACACCCGCTCCAACGGGGCCCGGCGGCATCGATCACGACGCGTTTGTGCGGGCCGTGATCGACGTTGTCGCCCCCATACTCGATGCCCGGTTCGCCGGAATCGAGGACCGGCTGAATGCCGCGCCGACCCTCCGTCCACCGCTAGCGGCCGACCGAGGCAAGGCGCCGGCAATCAAACCGGCACCAAAAGTGGCCGTTAGGCCGAAAACGGCCACGGCTGCCGCCGCCGTCCGGCGGAATGCGGGGGAAGTAAGTACCCCGGTTCCGATGGAGGTGGTGGCGACCCCGGCTGTCAGGGTGACGGACTCCCCACCGTCACCGCCCCCCCCCCTAAAAAAAAGACGAATAGAGGGGGGGTGAAGTGGAGGCTGAAAATGCAGCGGAGAGCGGCACGCGATGCCGCCGTTGCATTAACGGCCCCCGCCACGGCACCCGTGCCTGTGGTGTCGGCTCCTAGGCCGGCCCCTAGGCAACGGACGGCGCCCGCGGCCGCGACATCGGTCGTCGCGGCGCCCGCCGTCCGCGCTCGCATCGCGCACGTCGCGCCGCCGCCGGCGCCCGTGGCCCCCGCCCCCGCCCCGGAGGGGGGGGGGCGTGGACGACGGTCGTGAAGCGGAAAAAGGGTAAGGGGGCGAGGGCCGACGGGCCCCCTCCCCCCACCCAGGCGCAAGCTGCTCCCCTGCCGTCGGGGTGGGGGCAGCAACAACGGAAACAGGCTGCGAAGCCTGCGGTAGTATTCCGTGAGCCGAAGTCGGCCGCAGTTATCATCAAACTGCTGCCGGCAGCGGCCGCGAAGGGTGTCGGTTATCGCGAGGTCTTCGCGAAGGCCTCGACGGTGGTCGACATCGCGGCCATGGGCCTCCGCGAGGGGCTGAAGGTGGTGCGGACCGTCAGGGACGCGCGCCTTCTCGAGTTCCAGCCGGGACCCGAGAGCGCGGCCAAGGCGGACCGCGTCGCCGAGGCTCTGCGCGGAGCCCTTGCAGGGATGGCCGAGGTCGTCCGCCCCGTAAAGCGTGGGGAGCTTTACGTCTCTGGGCTGGACGAATCGGTCACGGTCGATGGGCTGCGTGACGCGATCGCGCGCGCCGGCAAATGCCGGCGCGACGACGTGCGCACGAAGCACATCGGTGCAGGACCGGGCGGTTTGGGCGCATCGTACGTGATGTGCCCCGTCGCTGCTGCCAAAGTCATCGTCGAGATGGGCTACCTCGTGGTAGGCTTCACCTCGGCGAGGGTAGAGGCACTGGAAGCCAGACCGATACGTTGTTACCGGTGTTACAACGTCGGCCATGGCGCCCAGACCTGTCCGGACACGTGCCCGGACCGGACTAACTTGTGTCTCCGCTGCGGTAAGAGCGGACACAAGATGCCGGACTGCACGGCCCGGAACCCCCACTGCGCGGCGTGTGCGGCGGGGGGACTCAACGCTGCCCACCCCACGTTGGCGAGGTTCTGCCAGCCTCCCTACGTGAAGGGCAAATTCGTCCATCCGAGGACGAAACAACGCACGGGTGTTACGGGAGTACGCGCAATGGACACCTCCAATGCCTAGTACGCCCGTAACAATACTATTTCAGGCGAACGTAAACCACTCCCCCACCGCTCAGGATTTGTGCCTGCAGGCGATGGCGGAGTGGCAAGCGAACTTGGCCGTAATAAGCGAACCTTATTACGTGCCGTCTTGCGGCAATTGGGTGGGCGACTCGACGACGTGGTAGCGGTGGTGGCCAGAGCCGGATCTGGCACACCGCTTATATGTCTCGAAAGAGGAAAGGGCTATGCGGTGGCGGAGAGCGGGAGTATCGTCGTCATAGGCGTTTACTTTTCGCGCAGCCGCCCCCTGGCGGAGTTCGAGCTTCACTTGGACGCCATCAGGGCTGCCATAGACAGATTGTCGCCTAAAACGATCTTCGTGATAGGCGACTTTAACGCAAAACACTGTTCCTGGGGAAATGCGTTCACGGAACCTAGGGGCCGAACGGTTGAGGAATGGGCTTTTCAATCCGGCCTGACCATATTGAACCAGGGATCGGTCCAGACCTGCGTGCGCGCGCGGGGTGGATCGGTCATCGACCTGTCATTCGCCACTCATGCGGCCGCCCGCAGAGTTGTCGGATGGAGGGTGCTGGAGGAGGTGGAGTCGCTCTCTGATCATCGGTACATCAGATTTGAGCTTACCCCCTCCTCCGGTCCGAGCCCTGTTCATCGCCCCCCTCTCTTCCCGCGTTGGGCCCTTACCAAGCTCGATCCGGAGCAGGCCGAGGAGTGGGCACTCACGGAAAGCTGGGCCTACCCAGTCGAATTCGAGAACCTGGAGTCGCAGGCAGAGCACATGCGCAAGACCCTGACGAGGGTTTGCGACGCGGCGATGCCTCGCGTCTCCAAGCGGCAGCCTCCGTGCAAGCAGGTCCACTGGTGGACCGAGGAGCTGGGCGAGATGCGAAAGGCAGTTCGCATCATCAGCCACAGGCTCAAACGCTGCAGGGCGCGCCGTCCTCCGGACTACGTCGCGGAAAATGGACTCGTGGGAGAGTTTAGGGAGGCCAGAAAGGCCCTTTCGATTGCAATACTGCAAGCGAAAGCCCGGGCTCGGGCCGAGCTCCTCGAGACGCTCGATCGGGACCCTTGGGGGCGTCCGTACTGTGGGGCCCGCAACACGTTGCGGCCTTGCACATCCACGGTCACGGAAACGCTCGAACCCGAGGTGCTCCGGTCGGTTATCGACGGGCTCTTCCCGGATACGGGAAACTTCACTCCCCCCAGTATGGGTCCACCCGTTCCCGACACTCCCACGGACGAGGAGCCTCACTCCATCTCCGAGGGGGAACTAGACGTTGCCCTGGACCGGCTCCGGGGCAGGAAGACGGCACCGGGACCCGACGGGGTTCCAGGTCGACTCCTCTTCCTGGCCGCTAAACATCTACGCGGCCAGCTGCGGGAACTGTTCGAAGCCTGTATTCGCGCAGGTCGGTTCCCGTCGCAATGGAAGGAGGGTCCTTTGTGCCTGATTCCCAAGGGAGGTCGGCCTCCCAACGATCCGTCCGCCTTCAGGCCCATAGTGCTGCTGAACGAGGTCGCTAAGGTCTTCGAAAAGATCTTGGCGGAGCGGCTCGTGAAGCATCTCGACGCTGTGGAGCCGGGGCTTTCAGAAACGCAGTTCGGGTTTCGGCGGAGGCGCTCCACGATGGACGCCTTCGAGACGCTGCGAACGTCAACGGACGAAGCCGTCCAAGCGAAGGATGTCGTTCTTGCGGTGTCGCTAGACATAGCGAACGCCTTTAACAGCCTCCCTCATGAGACGATCAGGGAGGGGCTCCGCGCGCATGGAGTCCCCCCGTACCTCACGAGGCTGTTGGGCGCGTACCTGCAGGATCGACATATCCTTTGGGAGGGCGGTGAGTCCGGCAATCCCGAGGTAGGTCGTCGACGCGTCGCGTGCGGCGTTCCACAGGGGTCGGTCCTCGGGCCGATTCTTTGGAACGTAGGTTATGACTGGATCCTTCGGGTTCCGGTCCTACCCGGGGTAGGGCTGATCTGCTTTGCGGACGACACCCTACTCACGGCACGCGCTGCGTCATTTGCGGAATCCGTGGACGTCGCTAACGCCGGGTTGGCGATTGTCGTAGATCGAATAGCTAGGCTGGGCTTGAGGGTCTCCCCCGCGAAAACGGAGGCCATCATGTTCCATAGGAAATTTCGCAATCCCCCCGCGGACTTGACCGTTTCGGTCCAAGGGGTGGCCATTAGAGTAGGGCCCCAGATGAAATATCTGGGGCTAGTTCTCGATGGGAAATGGCTGTTCAAAGCGCACTTTGAGCAGCTAGTTCCCAAACTCGTCAAATCCGCGGGCGCACTCTCGAGGCTGCTTCCCAACGTAGGGGGCCCGGGAGGTGCGACGCGGAAACTTTACTCTGGCATCCTGAGGAGTATGGCACTGTACGGTGCACCCGTCTGGTCCATTGCACTTCACCGCCACAACAGAACCCTGCTGCAACGGGCGCAGCAGGTTCTGGCCGTGAGGACCATACGGGGGTATCGCACAGTGTCGCGGACGGCGGCCACCCTCCTGGCAGGCGATCCGCCCTGGCATCTCCAGGCGGACGTCCTGACAGTGGTGCGCCGCACCCGGCAGGATGCCCTAGCTAGAGGCCTGACCTTCTGTCAGGTCGAAATCGAGGCGATCAGGAAGCGGGAAACCGCCTCCATGATCGCCGTCTGGTCTCAAGAGCTCGACAACCCTGCGGCCTATGGCGGCTACACGGTGGATGCAATCAGGCCACAGCTGACGGAATGGGTCAACCGTACCAGCGGCACCCTGACCTTCAGGACGACACAGATACTTACCGGACACGGATGTTTCGATAAGTATCTGTGTCGCATTGTGGGCTGCTTGCCTTCCCCGGACTGCCGCCAGTGCGGCGCGCTCGACACGGCGTTACACACGCGGTTACTTTTTGCGAGACAGTAATGTCACTCAAGGAGGCCGCAGAACGAGACAGGGAGAGAAGTCCTGCAGCGCGTGCCAATGCGTCTTCTCGAGGTCGCCGGCCTTCAGCTGGCACCCGGAGAGGCAGGTACGCGCATTACTTCCCTCCCTGAGTTAGGTTTCGTTTACCGCGGGGGGCCTTTAGCTTGCTAGGAGACCAAAGGACCTTCTACCCCCGCACAACGAAGTGGGGTGTGTTCTCCCAGGGCACACTCCAGGCACTTTATTGCGCTGGATCGGCTGGGCGTAACTATGTTCTAAATCTCAGCCTTTCCAACACATTCAAAGCGCAGGGTCGTCAGGGAGGAGGGGGTTTTTAGTGGGTATTGGGGTTGCTCGCCCGTGCAGCAACGCTCGGAGTCTTCCACACTATTCTGTGACGTCGATCGCGGACGGAGCGCTGCCAAGAGCATACTATTGCTGCAGTGTTATCGCCCCCGACCGACGCGTGTCGTTCCCCTAGCAACGACCCAGTTTGTGCGTAAATCGGTTAAGCATTTTCCCTCGCCTCAAAACCAAAAAAAAAAAAAGCATTTCTAAATTCTGATTAGAGTAGGGCCCCAGATAAAATATCTGGGGCTAGTTCTCGATGGGAAATGGCTGTTCAAAGCGCACTTTGAGCAGCTAGTTCCCAAACTCGTCAAATCCGCGGGCGCACTCTTGAGGCTGCTTCCCAACGTGGGGGGCCCGGGGGGTGCGACGCGGAAACTTTACTCTGGCATCCTGAGGAGTATGGCGCTGTACGGTGCACGCGTCTGGTCCACTGCACTTCACCGCCACAACAGAACCCTGCTGCACCGGGCGCAGCGGGTTCTGGCCGTGAGGACCATACGGGGGTATCGCACAGTGTCGCGGACGGCGGCCACCCTCCTGGCAGGCGATCCGCCCTGGCATCTCCAGGCGAACGTCCTGGCAGAGGTGCGTCGCACCCGGCAGGATGCCCTAGCTAGAGGCCAGACCTTCTGTCAGGTCGAAATCGAGGCGATCAGGAAGCGGGAAACCGCCTCCATGATCGCCGTCTGGTCTCAAGAGCTCGACAACCCTGCGGCCTATGGCGGCTACACGGTGGATGCAATCAGGCCACAGCTGACGGAATGGGTCAACCGCACCAGCGGCACCCTGACCTTCAGAACGACGCAGATACTTACCGGACACGGATGTTTCGATAAGTATCTGTATCGCATTGTGGGCTGCTTGCCTTCCCCGGACTGCCGCCAGTGCGGCGCGCCCGACACGGCGTTACACACGTTAGTCGAGTGCGCCGCATGGGCGCCGCAGCGTTTCGAACTTGAAACGCACGTAGGTCCGGTCGACTCGCTCTGCGACTTGGTCAAGGCCATGCTGCAAAGCAGCGACAATTGGGGGGCTGCGGTTACTTTTTGCGAGACAGTAATGTCACTCAAGGAGGCCACAGAACGCAATAGGGAGAGGAGTCCTGCAGCGCGTGCCAATGCGTCTTCTCGAGGTCGCCGGCCTTCAGCTGGCACCCGGAGAGGCAGGTACGCGCATTACTTCCCTCCCTGAGTTAAGTTCCGTTTACCGCGGGGGGCCTTTAGCTTGCTAGGAGACCAAAGGACCTTCTACCCCCGCACAACGAAGTGGGGTGTGTTCTCCCAGGGCACACTCCAGGCACTTTATTGCGCTGGATCGACTGGGCGTAACTATGTTCTAAATCTCAGCCTTTCCAACACAAACGAAAGCGCAGGGTCGACAGGGAGGAGGGGGTTTTTAGTGGGTATTGGGGTTGCTCGCTCGTGCAGCAACGCTCGGAGTCTTCCACACTATTCTGTGACGTCGATCGCGGACGGAGCACCGCCAAGAGCATACTATTGCTGCAGTGTTATCGCCCCCGACCGACGCGTATCGTTCCCCTAGCAACGACCCAGTTTGTGCGTAAATCGGTTATGCATTTTCCCTCGCCTCAAAACACAAAAAAAAAGCATTTCTAAATTCTAATATTATTCATTAAAATTCATTTCGTCCTTCGAAAAATCTTCTAAAATCATCAGACAAAGAAGTGAACTGTTTTATTAATGAAAATGTATTAAAATTTTCTCTTTCTAAACATGGCCGGATCTTCAAATAGGAGTGTTAATTTTGTAAAGGCTGATACGCTTAGATCATATAAACGTCTAGATCACGCATCAATTGCACAAAAACGGCCCAAAAACAGTGCACCAAAATTGGTGCACTGGCTTCAATGGCTTCCCACGCCTGTTAGTGTCGTTTCGATTACTTTACTGGTTAGAGCTCTCGCAAAAAAAATCATTATGCCGGCCTGCGCTATTAAAATGTGTCGGAACTATTTTAAAACGGGAAAGGATAAGGATGAGATGTCATTTAATCGGAAAACTTAACACTTTTCTCATGATTTCTTTGTAAAAACGTGAAATTTAATTTCGACATTTTCAAGGTTATCTAATTGATTGATGTTGTCAGGTGACAAGTGTGATTTATTTTCCAAAATTTGGGGACTTTTGTTACGATTTTTTTTATTTATGAAATATGAATAATTGAAAAAATCTATAGAAAACAGACATGTAATATTTGTGTATCCGGTTTTATTAAACTAGTTTATATTACGTTTTAGACTTCCTAATGATCCAATTTTAGCATATTGTTGGACAAAGAGATGGATTTTGAAAAGAAGTATTTTGAATCATTTTCGCAATTATTTTTGCATTATGTTTTTTATATTTTCTTATCAACGGCACAGTTGTATTGAAATAAAGTACCTGAAATAATTATATATGGTCGTGACCGATAAGATGTAAGTTGTGTGAAGGATAATTAGAAAATTTAAGAATACTTAACCACCATATAAAATTATTTCTAATCTAACCTTAGCGCTTTGGACAATATAAACTTTTTAATGTAACCTTATGACGTTTGACATAGAATTGACAGAATGCGTGCTGCAAATATCGTCAAAGAGGATGTAAAAAAAACTGAATATCGTTTAAAGCAGATGCTTCGGTCGGAGTTATCTGTACTAATATTATAAAGAGGTAAAGTTTGTAAGTTTGTGACGTTGTAGGGGATAATCTCGGGATCTACTAAACCGATTTTAAAAATTCTTTTACTGTTCGAAAGCTACGTTAACAGGGAGTGTCATAGGCATAACATGACGCTTTATACCACGGGAACGGGACAGACCGCGGGTGAATCCGCTCCAGGCCGCTAGTAATATTATAGATAACTCTTTATTGTGATAATTAAGATATTAAATTTTGTCTATATTCTGTTAGCTGCATCTCCATTAATTCCTAATAAAGAAATAATGTAATATATTAATATGATAAAAAACAAATTTTAGTTCATAAAATAATCAAACTAAACTAGTTTCAATAAAAACTTTTGGATATAAATATTTTTATTTTTATAATAGCCCTTTTCAAGTAGTTTAGTTGCTCTTAAGTCCCTGCATTAAACTAACCCGTGTACCTACTCCGTAATTCCTACTACTGATATAAACTTTGGATTACACATAAAGCCTAATACCCAATATAAACCTATCGAATCGTTCCAAGTCTACTATTACAAATGATTTCACTGACTTTTAGCGCAGGATAATCTTTGGGTTATAAATAGTCATCTAATAACCTTCGTGAACATGATGTGTAACACAAAAATAATTTGCCATTATGAATAGTTTATTTAGAATTATTACATTAGTATTGGTAATTAACAGACTTATAATTATCTGTACAAGCATTTTATTGCGAATTAAAATTACTACATGTGCTAAAATGTGTTATGAATTCATTTGTGCATGTATTTTTTTATGGTTCGTTCCAAGACACACAACTTTTGTTGTTAATACTTTATTTAAAAAAAACTAAAACCTCTGAATAATATTAAATTATATCACACAAAGCGATTAAATCATAACGATCATTTAAACTTTTCACTTACATAAAAAAAATATTTAATTATAAAAAATGGGGTAATATTTTTTTCCTGATATCCCGAAAACGCAGAGTGAATTTAGCAACGCTTCGCTATTTTGATGCCGTTTTTGCCGGTGTTGTTTGTTAGCAATGCTCCCTCTAGACATGTTATAACTCAATGACATAAATATTAGAGGATATGCAGTTACATATATTTTATTCATTTATAAACATATAAGTATGCAAAATATTATATAAGATGTTTTACATAATATATATTAATATTAATAGCTTTAGAAATAAGCTTAGATCATATAAACGTCTAGATCACGCATCAATTGCACAAAAACGGCCCAAAACAAGTGCACCAAAATTGGTGCACTGGCTTCAGTGGCTTCCCACGCTTGTTAGTGTCGTTTCGATTACTTTACTGGTTAGAGCTCTCGCAAAAAAAATCATTATGCCGGCCTGCGCTATTAAAATGTGTCGGAACTATTTTAAAACGGGAAAGGATAAAGATAAGATGTCATTTAATCGGAAAACTTAACACTTTTCTCATGATTTCTTTGTAAAAACGTGAAATTTAATTTCGACATTTTCAAGGTTATCGAATTGATTGATGTTGTCAGGTGACAAGTGTGACTTATTTTCCAAAATTTGGGGACTTTTGTTACGATTTTTTTTTATTTATGAAATATGAATAATTGAAAAAATCTATAGAAAACAGACATGTAATGTTTGTGTATCCGGTTTTCTTAAACTAGTTTATATTACGTTTTAGACTTCCTACGGATCCAATTGTAGCATATTGTTGGACAAAGAGATGGATTTTGAAAGAAAATATTTTGAATCATTTTCGGAATTATTTTTGCACTATGTTTTTTATATTTTCTTATCAACGGCACAGTTGTATTGAAATAAAGTACCTGAAATAATTATATATGATCTTGACCGATAAGATGTAAGTTGTGTGAAGGATAATTAGAAAATTTAAGAATACTTAACCACCATATAAAATTATTTCTAATCTAACTTTAGCGCTTTGGACAATATAAACTTTTTAATGTAACCTTATGACGTTTGACATAGAATTGACAGAATGCGTGCTGCAAATATCGTCAAAGAGGACGTAAAAAAAACTGAATATCGTTTAAAGCAGATGCTTCGGTCGGAGTTATCTGTACTAATATTATAAAGAGGTAAAGTTTGTAAGTTTTTGACGTTGTAGGAGATAATCTCGGGATATACTAAACCGATTTTAAAAATTATTTTACTGTTGGAAAGCTACGTTAACAGGGAGTGTCATAGGCTATATAACATGGCGCTTTATACCACGGGAACGTGATAGACCGCGGGTGAATCCGCTCCGGGCCGCTAGTAATATTATAGATAACTCTTTATTGTCATAATTAAGATATTAAATTTTGTCTATATTCTGTTAGCTGCATCTCCATGAATTCCTAATAAAAAAATAATTTAATATATTAATATGATAAAAAACAAATTTTAGTTCATAAAATAATCAAACTAAACTAGTTTCAATAAAAAATTTTGGATATGAATATTTTTATTTTTATAATAGCCCTTTTCAAGTGGTTTAGTTGCTCTTAAGTCCCTGCATTAAACTATCCCGTGTACCTACCCCGTAGTTCCTACTACTGATATAAACTTTGGATTACACATAAAGCCTACTACCCAATATAAACCTATCGAATCGTTCCAAGTCTACTATTACAAATGATTTCACTGACTTTTAGCGCAGGATAATCTTTGGGTTATAAATAGTCATCTAATAACCTTCGTGAACATGATGTGTAACACAAAAATAATTTGCCATTATGAATAGTTTTTTTAGAATTATTACATTAGTATTGGTAATTAACAGACTTATAAATATGTACTAATTATCTGTACAAGCATTTTATTGCGAATTAAAATTACTACATGTGCTAAAATGTGTTATGAATTCATTTGTGCATGTATTTTTTTATGGTTCGTTCCAAGACACACAACTTTTGTTGCTAATACTTTATTTAAAAAAAAACTAAAACCTCTGAGTAATATTAAATTATATCACATAAAGCGATTAAATCATAACGATCATTTAAACTTTTCACTTACATAAAAAAATATTTAATTATGAAAAATGGGGTTATATTTTTTCCCTGATATCCCGAAAACGCAGAGTGAATTTAGCAACGCTTCGCGTTTTTGATGCCGTTTTTGCCGGTACCTAACATGTAATGTTATTAGAGTACATAGCTATAGTACATATTGGAGAAATAAGAGGAGCTAAAATCCTGATGTAAGTAGTTTTGTGAAGGTTTCTAAATTCATCATGTTCGTCCATAGATCTTCCTTCCTTCTTTCTTTTTAGAACCTGTGTATTATATTACTATTCCTGTCTGTAAATTTCATCCATATAAGAAACCAGTAGGTAATGTTAATTATTATTTAATATATGATTGATGTAAGTTTACTTTGTGTTGAATTCAAAATTCATCTAAAATGTGCACCTATTTATAGAAAAATAGCTACATGTCTCACTCATTCATTAGAAACTGATTAAAATAATATTAATTACTTATTTGATAATTTGGCACAATCAATAAATCAGCAACCTATATTACATACATACATACATACATAACTTCACGCCAGTTCCCTTGCGGGGTAGGCACGAACAACAGAGTGCCATTTAGGCTTATTCTTACACACCTCACTTGCCTCTTTGACATTCATAACTCTTGTCATGCAAGCTCGTCTGTTCTTAAGGCTCCTGACATCACCTTCTGCTAGTACACGATCAATTTGATCATGGAGGGTGTGTCGTGGCCTTCCACGACTTCTGCATCCATCCACTTTTGCATTGTATATCTGTTTAGTCATTCTTTCATCATGCATTCTTTCCACATGCCCGAACCACCGGAGCATTCCTTTCCTTACCTTCACCCCGACACTCTCTTTCAGACCAACTCTCTTTCTTACTTCGGTATTACGAACGCGGTCCGCGAGCGTCACTCCGCAGATTTTGCGCAGTGCTCGCATCTCGACCGCGTTTACTCTACTTTCATGCTCTTTCTTCCATACCCAACTCTCGCTTCCATACGTGAGCGTAGGTACCAGCACCGCGTTGTGTACGGCGAGCTGGGCCTTCTGGCTGAGGTTCTTAGCGCCTAGAAGTTTACCTAACGCTCCATTTAAACTATTCCCCAAATTCACTCTTCTTTCTATATCAGCGGTGTACCTTCCATCCCTGCTAAAAGCATATCCAAGATATACAAACTCATTCACTTGCTCCAGCATAACATCATCGACCATTATCCTTGCATTCGTTCTGGTTTCTTCTCTTTCAAACACCATAACCTTTGTTTTCTTCGCATTCAAATGTAAGCCTCTCGCCTGACAGTCATCTTTCATCATTGTGACTAGTGTTTGCAGTTCTGATGGCGATTCGGCTAAAAGCACGGCATCATCCGCATAAAGCAAGGTGCTTACAACTAGATCACTCATTCGCACCCCAACATCCATCAATCTTATTCTCTGGAGACAATCGTCCAGATATAGGATGAACAGCAAAGCCGACAGCACGCAGCCCTGGCGGACGCCAATATTGACGTCAAACCAGGGCGACAGGCTGCCTTCCACTCGCACGCATGCCATACAGTCCTCGTAAGTGGACTGCACAGCACGCATCAATTGGCCATTAATCCCATATCCGGGCAATATGTCCCAGAGGTCCTTCCGCACAACCCTGTCAAATGCTTTCTCTAGATCCACAAAACCGCAGAAAACCTTCCGGCCCATAGCCAGCTGCTTCTCTACGATATTGCGGAGAGAGAAAACTTGATCCATACATCCCCTTCCATTTCTGAAACCACCTTGTGCATCCCACAGTAATCCATCGGATACAACTCTCATTCTCTTTTCAATAATCTTCCCATACACTTTAGATGCTGTGCTGATCAAACTGATGGCCCTGTAGCTGGCGCACTCCATACGTGACCCCTTGCCTTTATACAAGGGCACGATGACAGCGCGCCTCCAGTCCTTGGGAACCTTTTCCGTCCTCCAGCACAAGTTGCATAAGGACAGGAAAGCGTCCCGGACGCAGGTTCCACCATATTTGATCATCTCAGCAGACACTCTATCGATTCCTACTGCCTTTCCATTTTTCAGACTTCTTATCGACCATTCAATCTCTTCCAAAGTGATCTCGGATGCTGACTCCTCGGAGTCGGTCACAGACTCAGTCGTGGTGCCAGCATCCGGGATATTATCATACATTTCTCTAAAATATTCACTCCATCGCGCTAATACCTCTTGTGGGTTAGCAAGAACGTCCCCTGCTTTAGATTTTATTCTTTCCATTCTGGAAGCTGACGAACAACCTCGAGACTTCTTAACCTCTCTCCAAAAGAGTTTGGTATTCGCCTCGAAGTTCTCCGTCAGCTTCCCTTCTTCTTTCAATTTTATTCTTTCACGCTTCTCTTTCACTAAAGCTTTGGTTTCATTCTTGCAGAGGCGATAAATTTCTTTCTTCATCTCTTTCATACTGTCATTCTGTTGCAAGGAAGCAACATAATCCAGCCAGGCTTTTCTCTTTCTCTCTATGCTGGATTTAACATCCACGTCCCACCATTCATCACCTTTCGTTGTTATGTGCCTCTTCGCGCATCCACATGCTTCTTTTGCGCTTTCCACTATACTTTCTTTCATACTATCCCAGTCATAGGCGCGCATACATACTCCTTACACTAACATCATCCAATTTTTCACACTTTATTCTTTCAAGCTCCCCGAAATTGGTACGCACTCGCCAGTGTCTCCACTTCTTGAAAAGGCCCACAAACCGGCTTATCACCAGGTAGTGGTCCGTTTCAAGAGTGGGGCCTCTGTAGGCTCTTGTATCCATTATTGTGTTTCGGAGGCGACTATCAATTAAAATCGGATAATCAATCAATCATACTTTTCTGATCATTCATTCTCCATGTATACGTGTGAATATCCTTATGATGGAATAGGGTGTTCGACACAAGCAAGTTTCTTTCCATGCATACGTCTATGATTGGCCTACTAGCATCGTTCACTCTCTTGTCACCATAGGGTCCAAGGACAGCCTCAAGGCCGTCTCGTTTGGTCCCCACCCAGCCATTAAGATCACCACACATAATTAGTCTTTCGTTCCCTTCAGCCAGATCCAGAATTTCTCTCACAGACTCCCAAAACTTCTCGAGTTCTTGGGGATCCGCTGAGCTTACGGGAGCATAAGCTGCGACCAGAAAAACTCGCGTGATCCCCAGTTTTAGGCGGACCCAGAGAAGTCTCGGGTTCACCAGACAATAAGCCTTTACTCCAGACACAAAGCGGGATGAGAGTAAGACGCCTACCCCCCCACTTGCACGCTTGTCCAGGTCCACGCCGGACCACAGAGCAAGCATGCCACCGGGGAGGTCATCGACGTCGCACCCCTTCCGCTTTGTCTCTGTCAGACATAAGGCATCCAGGCTTCTCTCATTCATTATATCAATCATTTCGTCCATCTTATCTTTCATTCCACCTCTCACATTCCACGTGCCTATACGGCACTCTGCTCCTCTCGACCCGCCAGGTTTGGCGCTGCGTGAAGGGTGGCGGCCCCCTTCGCCGCATGCGCAAGAATCCACACCGACGCCTGCGGGGGACGCCCTATCGTGCACTGCACTCGGGTGAATTCTGGTCAGAATTGTGGCCCTCTGGGCCAGCGGGGATCGCGACGAGCACGCTTCTGACATGACCCCTATATTACTTTCTTAATAACCTATAATACAAGTAAAGTATCTCATATAAATACATACAAATAAAGGAACAGACATTGCACCACTGCTTTGGCGGTTAGATAGTGTATTTGATTGCTAATGTATGTTATGAATCTGATCTTGTACAACAAATTACCGGAAAATATGAAACTCTCCAGTAGTTTTAAATATATTCACTTGCCGGCTTAAAAGTGACTAATTAAGCACATCTATAGCTTGAAGGATTTCATGGAATATGAAGATTTGTGACAAATATCTTAATGATTGTAAATCTCTTAATAATATGATTTTGATGTGTACCAAAGTTACTAATATGAAAATTTATGAGTTAAATAAGGACTATGCGAGTAATTAAATAGACACTTTATATCTTTTTTTTCAGGTTTGGAAAAAATTAGCAACAACTTTTCTGCATAAGCAAGGGTTATGTTTGAACATAGAAATTTATATGAGTTATTCACTGCAGTTTACATGAAAACTATATGTATAGAAAAAACCAAATGTTAGCCTGCAGAAAAAAGAAAAAGATAAAACTGAACATTTCTGAAAAGATTATATATTATGTCCTAAATTATTATTAATAAGTGTTTAAGTAAATAAACAAGTTTAACTGCTAAAAGTTATTTGTTATTTCATCTTGCAAAATAATAAGTCAAAAGATATATTTTATTAATCAATTCATATAAATATATGGCACATACAAATTTATAACTCACAATAGTTTGCTTTTAGTATAGAAACCATCTTATTCTTATAACTCTTAATTTGAACTCTTAAGATATCAGTCAAAGTAAAGCTAAAACATTTTTGGAGGAATGTTAAATATTCATATATTAATATTTTCTTAAGTTTTCGCGACTTGTATACATAATAAAACTATGTTTTAACGGTTTTAAGCGCGGTAATTTTATTTGATTTTGGTTTTTCCGACGTTTCGGCCACTTTTCAGTGGCCGTGATCACGGAAGACAAAGATGTCAAGTGTCAACGAGTATTGTTAAAGTTTTATTTAGCCTACCGCCAACTTATTATGATGATCACGGCCACTGAAAAGTGGCCGAAACGTCGGAAAAACCAAAATCAAATAAAATTACCACGCTTAAAACCGTTAAAACGTAGTTTTATTATATTCATATATTGTTTACATTCATTGTAACTAATAACATCTAGATTTATGCATATATAAAAATAAGTTATTTAAACCAGCCATCCTTGATTTCAATTAATTAAGTTTTAAAGATATAGGCCATTCTTCTATGGTGGTACTAATCTTTTCAATCAGTTTCCATTTATTGGTTTGGGCTTGCTTGAGATAAATTCAGGTTCTGGTGAACTTTTTGTATACCTTTAGCTCCAATGCAGTTCATAAAGAATACTCTTCTCTTTTTGTTTTTTGGCAAGAGGCTTGTTCTTGGTCGAACTACCATTACTGCCAACGTCAGGTGTGGAAAAGGCAAGGTTTATGGCGATGACCAGTTAGATAAGAAAACACAAAAAAAAGGGGGGAAAACAAATAAAAACTTGTTCTAGAATTAATTCACCGCCACCACCTGAAACAGTATTAGTAAAATAAATATATACACATATATGAAAACACTTTTTTTTAAATTTAGGTACACAAAATTTGTTATAGGGTTATAATTTTATATTATAAACGGAAATATATTTGGTTAGAGCATTAAATATAAGACGATTACATATAAGGGAAAGGAGAGTTTTAATATTAGTGGGTCTTGGAATTTTAGGTGGCAGGATATCATATAGGGATGTGGGGTAAAGGGGACAGTTAAAAAATATATGATCGATAGAGCCTTCCCCTGTATTACATTCACACATTGGAGAGGCACGAACTCCAATCCTATGAAGGTGGACAGGGGTACACGAATGGCCCAGTCGCAACCTGCAAATCACTGAGGTGAGTCTTTTGTCAGCATTGCGGAATTTATAGAACCATGGTTTGATGGGTATCTCTGGAGAAATATCTTTATAGAACCTCCCTTTGACCAGACTGGAATTTGTCCAACTAATAAGCCATTCCCCTTTAAGGTCTTGCAGAGCTTTAGAACAGAGATCCTGAGGGTGCAGTCTGGAGTGGTCTAGGCATCCTGAAACTATTGCACTTTTCGCTAACTCATCAGCGGTCTCATTACCGGATATACCTGAGTGACTAGGAATCCAAGCTAGGACAACATCAATACTCTTAGACTGGCAGAGAAAGAGATTTTCCTTGATTTTAAGAATCAAAGGGAAACGCAGGCCAATTGTTAAATCCTCTGAAAGGATAGCTTGGAGGCAGCTTAGAGAGTCTGAAAAGACTATACATTTATGTATCCTATCTTTGTTAGCAACAACAAACTTTATTGCCTCCAAAATTGCTATTGTTTCACCAGTAAAAGTAGATGTAAATATAGGACACTTATAGGTCAATGCTAGCCTGTAGTTAGGGCACCAGACAGCAGCACCAACACAGCCTTCTAGAGATAGTTTGGAGGCATCAGTATAAATCGGGCACCAGTCTGACCATTCCGATGAAAGCCGTAGGTTAAAAAAATCATTTGCTCTAGGATCGTCTTTGGAGATGCCAAAATGTAGTAAAACTTTAGGGTAGAAATTTAAGACTTCATAGGAGGTACTAAAAGGAGCTAGTTTATGGGATTGGAAAAGCGGAGTACTTAATCTATCTAATTTTCTAAAAGATTTTATAAGACATGGAAGATCTTTATGGTACCAGTAAGGGTTGTTTGTGATAAGGGAAGAGAGGGACTTGATCTTAGAAATTAAAGGGTGAGAAGAAATCTGACAGGTTTTATATAAGAAACGATCACATAAATATTGGCGGCGAATTTGAAGAGGAGGGTCTAAGGCCTCTATCTGTAATGCATTGGTCGGAGATGATCGCATGGCACCCAGTATCACCCTGAGGCATCTATACTGTAGTTTGTCTAGTTTAACAAGAGCTGTTTTTGAACAAGGCTGAAGAATAAAAGAACCATAATCTAAAATACTACGGATTATAGCATTATATATTAATTTTTGGGAGTATGGGTGGGCGCCCCACCAGACTCCTGACAAACATCTAAGGAGATTTAAATTCGATTCAGTCTTTTTTATAATAAAATTTAAATGCTGTAGTCCTGTCATTTTTGAATCTAAAAATACACCCAAAAACTTAATACTGTCGCAGACTGGAATCACTAGATCGTTACATACCACTCTGATCGATAGGGGATTTCGTTTACGCGTAAAAACGACTACTTTACTCTTATCTGGTGACAAATCTAGCCCGTGTTCCGTTAGCCAGTTAAATAAATAGTGCAATGCGCGGTTCAACATAGATTCAGCTTGCTCTGTTGTATCAGCTGATGCGTAGAGTACTATATCATCAGCGTACTGTAATATGTTACAGAAGGAGGTAACAGTATGATCTAATTCTGAGGTATATAGATTGTATAGCAATGGACTCAGAACAGAGCCCTGGGGGAGGCCTTTCCATGTCCGACGAGTAGAGTGAATAGAACCTTCTAGTCTAGTTACAACCGAACGATCCATTAGCAAATTACATATGTAGTGCGATAACCTCACGGGAACACTCAGCTTTTGCATTTTCTGCCTGAGGTGGTGAAGAAGAACACTATCATACGCGGCAGTTATGTCAAGAAACACGGCCGCCAGGATTTGTCGTTTGGATAGAGCAATCCTAATGTCGGTGGTAAGAATCGAAAGACTATGCATGGTACTTGATCCTTTGCGAAACCCATATTGAGTGCTGGAGAGCATGCTATTAGATTCTAAGTACCATTCCAAGCGATTTTTCAGAAGGTGCTCCATTACCTTAGCAAGGGTAGACGATAAAGCAATAGGACGATAGGAGGAAGGCATGGAAGGGTTTTTACCTGGTTTGAGAATGGGAATAATAAGTTGGGATTTCCAAGAGTCTGGTATTATACCTAATTCATAGGATTTATTAAGAAATTTGAGAAATAGGGCCTTAGTGCAGGATCCAGCTTTGGTAAGGAAGGAATATGGGATACCGTCCAAGCCGGGGGAAGAGTCTTTAAGTCGATTGAAAACACAGGATAATTCAGGCATATTAAAAGGTTCGTTAAATTTGTGGGCAGGAAAAGATAGGGGATAAGGAGATGGGAGAGAATCATGATTAGGGACAGAAGGAGGGGCCAATTGACTAACAAAGTCAGAAATCCAGACCGAATTATCGTTACAGGAGAGATTAGATGAATGCCAGGAACCGCGAAATCGTTTTAAGGTCCTCCATACTACACAAGAAGGAGTTTGAGGATTTAGGGTCTCTGTAAATCTAAACCATGACCTTTTCTTTTTTTTCTTGAAAAATCTTTTAGAAGCTGCCATAGCCTTTTTATATTCTATATAATTAGATGTTGACATATCTGAATTATATAGGGATTCAGCTGCCTTACGATTTTGAAACATGGAGGTGCACTCATCATCCCACCATGGTGGAGAATAACGCTTTTTAGTTCCAGTTTTTTTAAGGGGGATGCACAGATTAGCAGCCGTATGCAAATCGTTAATTAGTTGGTCATAGGTATGGAGGAAGTTTGTTTCCGAAATCTCTGGGATTGATTTAGTGTGGCGATCACTTTCTATGACATATGAATCCCAATTCGCCTTATTAGTGTTGTATTTTAAGAGAGGTGAGAACTGGCGAACGGGAACACTGAGGTGAGGAAAAGAAATGAGGAGAGGTAAGTGATCGCTGCCATGAGAATCTTCGAGAACAGACCATGATGCAACAGAACAAAGGTCTGGAGAGCAAAAAGAGAGATCGGGCGTGCTTGATTGATTATTTGGAGCGACTCTGCGAGTTGGAGAGCCATCATTTAAGATGCATATGTTAAGATGATCCAAAATGTCAACAAGATCACACCCAAAGGAATCATAATAAGGGCTGCCCCACAACGAATGAGCGCAGTTGAAATCCCCCAAAATAAGAAAAGGAGTAGTGAGAGTCATGAAGATGGATTCAAGCACAGGGATTAAATTGGGAGAAGGATGAGGAATATATATAGACAATATAGTTAAATTATAATTGTGAATTTTTACGGCAACGGCATTTAGAGAATTTGGTAGGGGTGGAAGAGGGAAAAGAGAATATGTAAGTGATGATTTTATTAGTATAGCTGAGCCAGCATACCCATCGTCCCTGTCATCACGGAAACAAGTGTACCCAGGTATTCGAAAGTGAGAACCAGGGACAAGCCATGTCTCCGAAATGGCAAAAACGACGGGTTCATGGGCATATATCATTTGAGAAATTTCATGTTTTTTGGGGGCTATGCTACGACTATTCCACTGGACGAGGTTGAATTTTAGAAATAATATTTATGAGCTGGGTCAATTTGGATGCTACGTTGGACGGTGCTGTGTGATCATCAAATTTCGATATAATATTTATAAGCATGGTGAGAAGCCCATCTATAAGATTGTCATTATTATCATTATTTGCATTGCCTCTTAAAGCAACCCCGTTTTGTGGGGATGGAGGGTCATATTGAGAAATCATGGAACGGTGGGCAGCCTTTTCGTAACCAGGGGCCAAAGGAGCGCGGGGTCTGGGGGAGGAATAAGTGGTGCGTCTATAACTGGTAGTTATTGGAGAATTTTGGGAGGGGGTAAGAGAATTAATGTCCCGAGAGGGTCTTGCAGTATAATGGGCTGGGAAGGGTTTAACTGGAGCAAACATTGTACGGGTGACATCTGAGAAAGACCGAACTGAAGGAGGGAAGAGGGTTGCCGCCTCTGAATATGAGATATTATCCTCTGACATTTTCTTTTTAATAAGTTTTTGTCTTTCCAGTTCAGGGCAGTTCTTGTCGATAGCATAATGGCACCCTTTGCATAAACAACAAAAGGCATTTTCGGGAGCAACAGAACAGGTGTTACCAGAGTGTAATTGGCCGCATTTATAGCATCTGGGCTTGGAACGACATTTGTCGCTTACATGTCCAAAGCGGCAGCATGTGAAACATTGTATTGTCGGTAACTGGTAAGCTGTGACTGGAATTGAGGTGTAGCAACAATAAATGTGTTTAGGGAGGATCTGTCCGGTAAATGTTAGAACTACTGTTGTTGTTGGTGTCCAATCTATGGAGCCATCTGGCTGGCGTACCTTCCTACTGAACCTTCTAGCTTTAATAATTTGTCCGCAGTAATCCGGGAGTTCAACCTGTTCTACGAACTCTTCCATGGACCAGTCCTTGGGGACACCCTGAACCACTCCCATACGGGAGACATTAAAAGTTGGGATAATAGCCTTATAATGAGCAGCTGTTAAAGTTGGATTGACCACAAAGTTATTGGCATCCTGAGCAGATAGAAATTCTACAGATATTCTGTTTCTACCCACACTTTTGATCCCCTGTTGAACAATTTTGCCGACATTTGTGTTAATCATCATTTTACCAAATAATATTTTGTTTATAGTAGCTCCAGAGCTAGGATTGTTTTCTATTCTATGCACGTGGACTAAAAAAGGACCTTTATCTTCGCTCGAGTACTTGTAGGGTACATTTAGAGAATGATGGACCCATAAAGATTTGTCTGCGTTAAGGTCTGACGACAACGGTGCTTCTTTCGAAGGAATGTTTGATACTTCGTCAACCGCAGGCCGTTTTCTCATTTCTGCAGGTCGCGACCGAGAGCCACACGGCTCCTGATCCATTTGTTCATTACATGTTGCAGAGCCCGGGGGAGGGTCTGGTGGACCGGGAGGGATCTTCGACATAGTCGAAGACCCCTAAATTGAGTATTTGAATAAATTAATAAAGACTTACCTTATGAGGGTAGATTAGAAAATCACCAAGGAAGAATAAATATCATTAAAGGAGTGGAAAAACACATATAAAAGATTAATTACATATAAATAGAATACGTAGAACAAATTTAAATAAGAAAATTATCAATAAAACCAGGATAAACTAATATTTAAATGTCAAAATCGCCAACGCGTTTTTTTTTTTTTGGTTTTGAGGCGAGGGAAAATGCTTAACCGATTTACGCACAAACTGGGTCGTTGCTAGGGGAACGACACGCGTCGGTCGGGGGCGATAACACTGCAGCAATAGTATGCTCTTGGCAGCGCTCCGTCTGCGATCGACGTCACAGAATAGTGTGGAAGACTCCGAGCGTTGCTGCACGGGCGAGCAACCCCAATACCCACTAAAAACCCCCTCCTCCCTGACGACCCTGCGCTTTGAATGTGTTGGAAAGGCTGAGATTTAGAACATAGTTACGCCCAGCCGATCCAGCGCAATAAAGTGCCTGGAGTGTGCCCTGGGAGAACACACCCCACTTCGTTGTGCGGGGGTAGAAGGTCCTTTGCTCTCCTAGCAAGCTAAAGGCCCCCCGCGGTAAACGGAACCTAACTCAGGGAGGGAAGTAATGCGCGTACCTGCCTCTCCGGGTGCCAGCTGAAGGCCGGCGACCTCGAGAAGACGCATTGGCACGCGCTGCAGGACTTCTCTCCCTGTCTCGTTCTGCGGCCTCCTTGAGTGACATTACTGTCTCGCAAAAAGTAACCGCAGCCCCCCAATTGTGTGGCGGTGAAGTGCATTGGACCAGACGGGTGCACCGTACAGTGCCATACTCCTCAGGATGCCAGAGTAAAGTTTCCGCGTCGCACCTCCCGGGCCCCCTACGTTGGGAAGCAGCCTCGAGAGTGCGCCCGCGGATTTGACGAGTTTGGGAACTAGCTGCTCAAAGTGCGCTTTGAACAGCCATTTCCCATCGAGAACTAGCCCCAGATATTTCATCTGGGGCCCTACTCTAATGGCCACCCCTTGGACCGAAACGGTCAAGTCCGCGGGGGGATTGCGAAATTTCCTATGGAACATGATGGCCTCCGTTTTCGCGGGGGAGACCCTCAAGCCCAGCCTAGCTATTCGATCTACGACAATCGCCAACCCGGCGTTAGCGACGTCCACGGATTCCGCAAATGACGCAGCGCGTGCCGTGAGTAGGGTGTCGTCCGCAAAGCAGATCAGCCCTACCCCGGGTAGGACCGGAACCCGAAGGATCCAGTCATAACCTACGTTCCAAAGAATCGGCCCGAGGACCGACCCCTGTGGAACGCCGCACGCGACGCGTCGACGACCTACCTCGGGATTGCCGGACTCACCGCCCTCCCAAAGGATATGTCGATCCTGCAGGTACGCGCCCAACAGCCTCGTGAGGTACGGGGGGACTCCATGCGCGCGGAGCCCCTCCCTGATCGTCTCATGAGGGAGGCTGTTAAAGGCGTTCGCTATGTCTAGCGACACCGCAAGAACGACATCCTTCGCTTGGACGGCTTCGTCCGTTGACGTTCGCAGCGTCTCGAAGGCGTCCATCGTGGAGCGCCTCCGCCGAAACCCGAACTGCGTTTCTGAAAGCCCCGGCTCCACAGTGTCGAGATGCTTCACGAGCCGCTCCGCCAAGATCTTTTCGAAGACCTTAGCGACCTCGTTCAGCAGCACTATGGGCCTGAAGGCGGACGGATCGTTGGGAGGCCGACCTCCCTTGGGAATCAGGCACAAACGACCCTCCTTCCATTGCGACGGGAGCCGACCTGCGCGAATACAGGCTTCGAACAGTTCCCGCAGCTGGCCGCGTAGATGTTTAGCGGCCAGGAAGAGGAGTCGACCTGGAACCCCGTCGGGTCCCGGTGCCGTCTTCCTGCCCCGGAGCCGGTCCAGGGCAACGTCTAGTTCCCCCTCGGAGATGGAGTGAGGCTCCTCGTCCGTGGGAGTGTCGGGAACGGGTGGACCCATACTGGGGGGAGTGAAGTTTCCCGGATCCGGGAAGAGCCCGTCGATAACCGACCGGAGCACCTCGGGTTCGAGCGTTTCCGTGACCGTGGATGTGCAAGGCCGCAACGTGTTGCGAGCCCCACGGTACGGACGCCCCCAAGGGTCCCGATCGAGCGTCTCGAGGAGCTCGGCCCGAGCCCGGGCTTTCGCTTGCAGTATTGCAATCGAAAGGGCCTTTCTGGCCTCCCTAAACTCTCCCACGAGTCCATTTTCCGCGACGTAGTCCGGAGGACGGCGCGCCCTGCAGCGTTTGAGCCTGTGGCTGATGATGCGAACTGCCTTTCGCATCTCGCCCAGCTCCTCGGTCCACCAGTGGACCTGCTTGCACGGAGGCTGCCGCTTGGAGACGCGAGGCATCGCCGCGTCGCAAACCCTCGTCAGGGTCTTGCGCATGTGCTCTGCCTGCGACTCCAGGTTCTCGAATTCGACTGGGTAGGCCCAGCTTTCCGTGAGTGCCCACTCCTCGGCCTGCTCCGGATCGAGCTTGGTAAGGGCCCAACGCGGGAAGAGAGGGGGGCGATGAACAGGGCTCGGACCGGAGGAGGGGGTAAGCTCAAATCTGATGTACCGATGATCAGAGAGCGACTCCACCTCCTCCAGCACCCTCCATCCGACAACTCTGCGGGCGGCCGCATGAGTGGCGAATGACAGGTCGATGACCGATCCACCCCGCGCGCGCACGCAGGTCTGGACCGATCCCTGGTTCAATATGGTCAGGCCGGATTGAAGAGCCCATTCCTCAACCGTCCGGCCCCTAGGTTCCGTGAACGTATTTCCCCAGGAACAGTGTTTTGCGTTAAAGTCGCCCATCACGAAGATCGTTTTAGGCGACAATCTGTCTATGGCAGCCCTGATGGCGTCCAAGTGAAGCTCGAACTCCGCCAGGGGGCGGCTGCGCGAAAAGTAAACGCCTATGACGACGATACTCCCGCTCTCCGCCACCGCATAGCCCTTTCCTCTTTCAAGACATGTAAGCGGTGTGCCAGAACCGGCTCTGGCCACCACCGCTACCACTTCGTCGAGGTCGCCCACCCAATTGCCGCAAGGCGGCACGTAATAAGGTTCGCTTATTACGGCCAAGTTCGCTTGCCACTCCGCCATCGCCTGCAGGCACAAATCCTGAGCGGTGGGGGAGTGGTTTACGTTCGCCTGAAATAGTATTGTTACGGGCGTACTAGGCATTGGAGGTGTCCATTGCGCGTACTCCCGTAACACCCGTGCGTTGTTTCGTCCTCGGATGGACGAATTTGCCCTTCACGTAGGGAGGCTGGCAGAACCTCGCCAACGTGGGGTGGGCAGCGTTGAGTCCCCCCGCCGCACACGCCGCGCAGTGGGGGTTCCGGGCCGTGCAGTCCGGCATCTTGTGTCCGCTCTTACCGCAGCGGAGACACAAGTTAGTCCGGTCCGGGCACGTGTCCGGACAGGTCTGGGCGCCATGGCCGACGTTGTAACACCGGTAACAACGTATCGGTCTGGCTTCCAGTGCCTCTACCCTCGCCGAGGTGAAGCCTACCACGAGGTAGCCCATCTCGACGATGACTTTGGCAGCAGCGACGGGGCACATCACGTACGATGCGCCCAAACCGCCCGGTCCTGCACCGATGTGCTTCGTGCGCACGTCGTCGCGCCGGCAGTTGCCGGCGCGCGCGATCGCGTCACGCAGCCCATCGACCGTGACCGATTCGTCCAGCCCAGAGACGTAAAGCTCCCCACGCTTTACGGGGCGGACGACCTCGGCCATCCCTGCAAGGGCTCCGCGCAGAGCCTCGGCGACGCGGTCCGCCTTGGCCGCGCTCTCGGGTCCCGGCTGGAACTCGAGAAGGCGCGCGTCCCTGACGGTCCGCACCACCTTCAGCCCCTCGCGGAGGCCCATGGCCGCGATGTCGACCACCGTCGAGGCCTTCGCGAAGACCTCGCGATAACCGACACCCTTCGCGGCCGCTGCCGGCAGCAGTTTGATGATAACTGCGGCCGACTTCGGCTCACGGAATACTACCGCAGGCTTCGCAGCCTGTTTCCGTTGTTGCTGCCCCCGCCCCGTCGGCAGGGGAGCAGCTTGCGCCTGGGTGGGGGGAGGGGGCCCGTCGGCCCTCGCCCCCTTACCCTTTTTCCGCTTGACGACCGTCGTCCACGCCCCCCCCTCCGGGGCGGGGGCGGGGGCCACGGGCGCCGGCGGCGGCGCGACGTGCGCGATGCGAGCGCGGACGGCGGGCGCCGCGACTACCGATGTCGCGGCCGCAGGCGCCGTCCGTTGCCTAGGGGCCGGCCTAGGAGCCGACACCACAGGCACGGGTGCCGTGGCGGGGGCCGTTAATGCAACGGCGGCATCGCGTGCCGCTCTCCGCTGCATTTTCAGCCTCCACTTCACCCCCCCTCTATTCGTGTTTTTTTTGGGGGGGGGGGCCGGTGACGGTGGGGAGCCCGTCCCCCCGACAGCCGGGGCCGCCACCACCTCCATCGGAACCGGGGTACTTACTTCCCCCGCATTCCGCCGGACGGCGGCGGCAGCCGTGGCCGCTTTCGGCCTAACGGCCACTTTTGGTGCCGGTTTGATTGCCGGCGCCTTGCCTCGGTCGGCCGCTAGCGGTGGACGGAGGGTCGGCGCGGCATTCAGCCGGTCCTCGATTCCGGCGAACCGGGCATCGAGTATGGGGGCGACAACGTCGATCACGGCCCGCACAAACGCGTCGTGATCGATGCCGCCGGGCCCCGTTGGAGCGGGTGTCGGCGCCACCCCGTTGGCGGCCGCCGGAGCTCGCTCCGTCCCGACGACGGGAGCCGGTGTCGGCCCTGCTACCGCAGCACGGGCCGGACGCGATTTTTTAACCGCAGCGGGTGCGGCGGGCGGTTCCGGTACCGCCGCCGCCTCCGCCGTGGCGGCTTGGGCCTTTCGCTTGACGGGTACGGGGGTCGGCGCCGCCATTACAGCAGGCGCCGGCTCCGCAACCGAAGCGGAGGCCTTTAGGGCCTTACGCATGTCTTCAAACTCCCTGCGGTAGGAGCGGTTTTCCTCCCGCAGCGAGCTTAACTCCATGCGTAGCCTGGCGTTCTCGTTACCGAGCTTCCAGGCCTCGGATTCCGGATTTCGCGTGACCAGTGTGTCGACGATGTCCGACACCCTGGACGCGGCCTCCTTCAGCCGGCGCACGTAAACCCCCTTCAAATTGCCCGACGTTTGGGCAATTTGAATTATCTCGGCGACCTGGGCGCACGCCGCTAGGCGGAGCTCCCCAGGGCCGAGAGCCGATATATTCCCGACGAGGGCGGCGCACTGGCTAGCCGCGGCCACTTTGGCGGCGGTTGCCTTGCGCGCCTTGCGCCCCTTTTCACCCCCCTCGGTGCGAAGGTAGGCCTCCGCACCCGCGAGAATGCTAGTAGTCGCCGCGGGTGCGCCCCCCGTGGGGCGCAGAGGCGAGCGCGCGCGCGCTGGGGAAGAAGCACCCGACGTGCCGTCCGAATCGGCGCCGCTGCTCTGGGACCGGTCCCAGAAGCGCGACCTCGATCCGGGAACGAGCATCGGGGCACACGAAATCGGCACCGTTGCCGTTGAAGACGATGACGGCGCCGCCGAACCCGATGCCGAAGACGATGAGGCTGTGAACGAATATGACGACGTCGTCGTGCCCGCCGCCGCTGCCGCTGAAGACGAGGACGTGGACACCGCCGCAGCCGAAGACGCAGGCGCCGACATCGCAACAGCGGCTCCCATCCCATTAGGGAAGGAAGACGAGGGGGTCGCCGCTGCCGCGCCTACGAGGTCCCTGTTCACGACCCCGGCCGAGGGCGCGAGTGAGGCTCGCGCGACAACCGGTGTCGTGGGACGGCTGCTCTCGACGTTGCAGCCCGAAAGGTTGCAAGTCGATGTCGTAGGCACAGGTGAAGCCCGTGCGCTATACGACACCGTCGTCGTAGGGCACCCATCCCCTGCCGTCGCTGAACCGGCCGCCGTGTATACCGGACTACAGGCAGGCGCTTCAGGGCGGGAATAACTATGGTCGCGAATCGCACCGTAGAGCGCGTGCTCCAGCGAGTCTGGGACGCTGCCGGACGGTGGGATGTGATCATGCTCTACGTAGGCGCCGCTCCCTTGCACGAGTGAGGCTCGCGCAGAGGTGGGTGGCGCCATGTAGGCATATTGAACTATGGTGCTTGCAGCGCTCACGGCCAGGCAAACGGCCGAGTTCGCTGCAAGCAGTACGTTCCTATCTATCTCCGGGTGTGCTGCGCTCCTGCGCGCGGCACGCCCGGATGGGGCCCTAGGCGCCATGGGAACCGGAGGCGGTCCCATCGCGCCGCACCTATCCTCATGCGTGGCGGCGGTGAGGTCTACCACCGCCGACGCATCCCCTACCGAGCCGGGCATATCGGCAGCCGTGAAAACGGCACTATCCGCATGCCCGTGACGCGGCCCGGCAACCGACCTGCTGCGACGGGCCGATGAAGAAGACGCCTTTTTCACCCGCGTCTCCCCGATCTCAGGCATTAACCAGCCATCCTTGGCCTTCGCGTGGTCCCGCTTTCGCGGGACACTCGAAGGCCTCGGGGCCTTCTGGGGGCCTGGGCCATCCATTACTGGAGGCCCGTTCCTTTGCCGAGACCAGTCGACGCGTGTGAATAACTATCGACACAAACGACCGTTATTGCGTAATGCGCTTAGACGCGCCGAAATAAACAAGCGAATAGAGCTTAACAACTCACCCCAGTCGAAAAACAACTGATTCGCGCCGGAATCAAACTAAATAACACTGTACACTATCACTACACAACTGTTGTCGCAATTTGTCGCTTTTTGAGAGCGAAAAAGCGCAAAAAATTGCAGTTTTCTGCAAAGAGCACGGGCATTTGCGACTGCTTCGCACGGATGCCGTCATTCCCTCCCGCTTCTCCTGCCGTCCTGATGTCAATTTCATAATTTGACTTTTAGCCTAAAATGTTATTTTAACCACCGTCCATCAATGACCGCCATTACAGTGCAGAGAAATGAAAACTTTTTATTGAGTGAACTTATATTGTTTTGTTGTTATTTTTTACAAATATCTGCTGATTATTCTCTCTTTTTAACATGTGTAACATATTCAGACGGTCATTTTCCGAAGTGCTCAACTATCCAGCAAGATATAACATAAGGACTAAAATACATGGGATTAAAAAGCAAATATTGAACTTGTGAAAATGAGCAGATAAAAACAAGTACTTGGATACCTTTCCTTATACTTCTCTATCTATTGAGGAAGAAATTAAAAGTGGAAGTCGAAATGCATTTGCAAAGTTTGGTAAATGGTACCGTGAAACTAGCCAACTTTGCCAATCAAGGTAACTTTGCCCTAAAAGCAAATTATAAGCAAATCCGCTAACATAGGAAAATATTTTAGTTTTATGACAATATTTATTACTTCGGTGGAAAGTAGATTATATTTGTGGCAACACTACGTATAGCATTCGTTCCAAAGTTCATTTAGTAATGCGTCATAACTCGTCAAGTGCGGTGCATATTTTTGCGGGCAAATTTCTTACATTAAGTGTTTGTGGATTGTACCTCATGGCGAAAATACAGGTAAGTGTAATATACTGTATGTTATAGAGTATCAATTGTTGAGTATTTTAATTATAGTTTCAGTATTCAGGGCTTTATAAATCACAACTTTTGGCGATGGGCAAAGTTATCTTAAACTCTTCAGAATCATGCATGCCAACTTTGCCCGTTATCAAAAAGCACTCAGGGTTGTCACCTTTAGTTATTTTGTATTAGGTTGAAATAACGCATAATTAGTTAATCTTTTTTTATTAACTTAGTCTGAAATTAATCTACCAATAAACACTTCTAATTTATGTAAATGCGGGGTATTTATTGGTAGATAATTTTTTTTTCAATTTCTTTTTACTTAGTCTGAAATTAATCTACCAATAAATATCCCTACTTTATATAAATTAGAAGTATTTATTGGTAGATTAATTTCAGACTAAGTCAGTAAAAAAAAATAACTATGCCTGAGGCTTCTATTCCATTTACCCAGTATTTATCATTCATCCATTAATCTGCTTGCCTTTAATTTTATTGTTTTTTATTGCAGAAAAGCAAACACAAGTCTAGAATTAGACAAAGAAAGTCAAGACGTGAAATAGGGTCCCGAGCATATAAAAATTACTCCGAAGATATGTTAAAGCTTGCATGCGAAGCAGTTGCGTCTAAACAAATATCTTCAAGGGATGCTGAACGACAGTTCGGTATCGCACGACGTACCATAATAAATAAAACAAAAAAAAAATGCATTCAAATCCTGTTGGACATCCTACAATATTAACAAGTGAAGAAGAAAAAAAAAATTGTGAGAGTCTTGCAAGCTTCTAGCGATTTTGGTTCCCCACTATCTAAACTCGATCTAAAGTTATTGGTGCATGAATATTTAAAAAAAAATCTCGAGCGGTTGTGTTCAAGAATAAAACTCCGGGAGATGCGTGGGTGCAGGGCTTTTTGCTAGACATGCAGATGAATTGAGTATAAGAACCACACAAAATATTTCAAAAGCGAGAGCTGAAAAGGGACCACAAGAAATAGCTAGATATGTTGAGAATTTAAGTATCACTTTGAAAGACATTCCAGTAACGAATATAGTTAACTTTGACGAAACCAATCTCTCCGACGACCCCGGATCTACTAAATGTATATTTCGACGGGGGGTAAGATATCCAGAAAGGATAGTCAATTCCACCAAAGGAAACATATCTCTTATGTTCACAGCAATTGCGAGTGGTCAATGCTTGCCTTTATATGTTGTCTATAAAGCACCAAACTTGTATTCAGAGTGGATTACTGGTGGCCCACCTGGTACTAGGTACAACTGCACGAAATCAGGATGGTTCGATAGCGCCATGTTCGAAGATTATTTTGAAAAGATAATTGTTCCATGGGCACAGGAGACTCTAGGAACTAAAGACAATGTTGTGCGAGCGTGACAGCAATATATATTTACGCGGGAGCGACAGAGACGGGTAATGACAGGTTAATGGACAAAATTCTTTCTGCTCCGCGTCCGGACTTTAGGGGCAATTATGACTGTTCGTGCTTTACCATGTGATTTGATTTATCTACTAATTGTGAGTTTGTTCCTCAAAGCCTTTATATCTAGCCTTTGTGGAACAAAATAAAAGATTTTTTAAAGGTACTGCAATCACAAATTGAACTTCTCCAACAATCCACTGATAATATGGAGATGTATAGCAGGAGAAAGATTCTACTGATTCATGGAGTAAAAGAAGATAAACAAGAGGATCTTGTTGACATAGTTTCTAAGTTAGTTATCAGTAAGTTAAAGCTGGATGATTTTAGTCGTGAACATATCCGTCGTTGTCACAGAATGGGAAAGCCCCCATCTACATCTAAGAAACCCAGGCCTATTCTACTTAAGTTAAGTGATATTTCACTTCGCAATTTAGTTTGGTCAGCTAAATCTAAACTCAAAGGTTCCGGTGTGACAGTTTCTGAATTCCTTACAAAGATGAGACATAATACTTTCATGGAGGCCAGAAAACGCTTTGGTATATCCAAATGTTGGACACAAAACGGTACAATCTTTGTAACGGCTGCTGATGATAATCGATTTCGTATTAAACAGCTATCTGATTTGGATAATATTGCTTTGCCAAGAGAGGATCCGCAGTCAAACAAGGACGCTCCTGCTGCTACTAAAACGCGAAGGGCTGCGACGACATCCAAAAAGTGATCTTAATGGGTTTCATTAGAAGATATATGTTATTTTATTTTCTTCACTTATTATTATTATTATTTTTTTTTTTATACATCTTATAATTTAATGTGTGACACTTCATTTCGTATATTTTTCCAACTTTTCGATTTAAGAAACACATTTTTTTTTTTTTTTTTTTTTTTTTTTCAAAAACTTGCTTGGTTTAGATATATTTATTTCATGTTTCTGTTTCGTATTTTATAGGTTATATTTATATTTACTTTTTATTTTTCTTTTCTGTGTCGACAATTGATGGTGCGTTCAGAAACCTAAAATAAGTTTGTCAATTCGTTTGAAAGTGTCACATTGTAATATTTTTTTTTTTTACGGTTTTTCATGTGATGTTTGTGTTGTTTTAATATTATCTTACTATTTTTTTTTCCTTTTTGTAACTGGTAGGTGTAATGTGAGCAATTTGTTTAATTTTTATTTAAAATATTCTACCATTTATTTCATATAATTTATTTTTTACAGTTTACAATCTTTGTAATATATATAGCTTATTTTAATATTTTGATGAATATCTCTAACGATAGTGAAAGTGAGGCCGAATATGTGTCTTGCTCTTCGGATAGTTTTTATAGTGACAGTAACCCATCATTAAACGATCTCCTTGAGGCACGCTTTTCAAGTGTTACACCTAACTTCAATGTAGTTCATATAAATGCGCAGAGTATTCCAGCTCACTTTATAGATATGTTGGCGTCGTTTAGTCAAAAAAGTATACATGCTATACTAGTTTCAGAGTCCTGGTTGAAACCTTGTCTTCTCTCAACTACCTACACCATACCTGGTTACCAGCTTATAAGGAATGACCGTACGGGCAGTGGTGGTGGAGGTATCGCTATTTATCTTCAATCGCACATTCCATACTCAATCGTTAGCATGTCTCCACAGCCTCCTCCGCCTGATGCTGGTGAACACCTGTTCATTGAGGTGGAACTATGTTCAACAAAGGTACTGGTTGGTGTGTTTTATAGCCCTTCCCTTAGAATAAATTACTTCACATCATTCGAAAATCTTCTAGAAAATATAGCTCCTATTTATAATCACACTATTATTATGGGTGATTTCAACACATGTCTTCTTAAGCGTGATCAACGTAGTACTTCCCTCGAGTCCCTAGTTACAGCTTCAGGCCTGACCATCCTTCCGCTGAAAGCGACTCATTGTTTTCCTAATTCTATTCCTTCTCTTTTAGATTTGATTCTTGTATCTTCCCTCCCACACGTCGTCACACATGGTCAGTGCCCGGCGGACGCTTTCTCATATCATGACCTGATTTTTCTTTCGTATAATATTCGTCCGCCAAAAGCCAAGCCTAAAATTATCCTGCAACGTAATTTTGGTGGTATTAATTCGGATAATCTACTCAAGGACTGTCGTGACTCGGATTGGTCGAGGGTCTACAATGCAGTTACTACTGATAAAAAGGTGAATGTATTTAATGAAATTCTATTGAAACTGTATGACTCACATGCACCCATGCGACGAGTTAAAATTAAGCATCTTCCTGCACCGTGGCTTACCGATGACATCAAGAAACTTATTCACAAAAAATCTTTGGCCAAGACCAAATATAAAGTCAATCCATCCATCGACAACAAATTGACTTTTATAACTATTCGTAATCGCTGTAATAGAGTGTGTAGGGACGCACAACGCCGGTACATTCATGAATCAGTTGACAATGATAATCCGTCTAAGATATGGAAATTTTTAAAATCGTTGGGAGTTGGTAAGTCAGTCCAAAATACTGTCCCAAAAAACTTCAACATTGATAACCTCAATCAACATTTCTCATCCGTTTCAAGCTTTGACAATACTATAAAGTCGAATACATTGAAAAATCTTTCTTCTGTTCCAACTCCTTCACATTCTTCTTTTTTTCTTAGTCCATTATCTGATTGAACATCGTATCCCCGATGCGGGCCCCCGCTCCACCCTCGCGGCGTTCGGGTCGCCCGACCCGCCCGCCGGCCAAGCTACTCAGTTAATCCTGCAACCTTGTGACGTACGCATGTATGTAGGAACTCACGCGCCGGCCTGCGCGCCGCGCGTTCGGGGTTCGTTCAGTAGGTTTATTCATTAAAACAAGTTTACCAATCAAGCTTTATTATTTCAAGTGCCCGCTATAATAATTGGCAGCCCAACGTGTGGCACGAAATATAGTGTTTTAAAACAGTTTTAGTGTGTTCTAGTTATAAACTTTGCGATACCTGTGTGTGCCGATACGTTTGTTCCGCGTTTGTTCTGAGTTAGTACTCAACGCGACGTTTAGGTGGCTATCGTAAGTCTAGAACTAAACTGTAGGTTCGTGATTTAGTACCTAATGACCTAACGTGTTCTGAATAGGTTTCTATAGGACTTGTGAGTGAAATACACGTTCGTACGAGTGTGAGTGCTCGACGTGTTTGGACTTGTTTGAACTTGTTCGGACTCATTCGTTTTTATTCAAACTTGTTCGTACTTTTGCATACTTGTTTATAACTTAAGTTAGTACTTTGAATAAACCTAGGTACCCTAAAACGGTTCAAATGTTTATTTGTGTTTGTTTTACGTGACATTTTGATTTAAATTTAATTTATTGTTTTATATAAAGTGACTATAAGTATAAAGAACTAGAAATTAGTGTTTATGTTCGTATATGTAAGTACCTACGAAGTGAAAAGAAGATTTGTTGTTAATACGTACGATGGTTCCGTAAGTACTTTTGGACTTATTTATACAGGACTGTACTTACCTACTAGTTGGAATAATTTTGGAAGAATAATTTTATACAAAGACTTTTTTTTTTCGTTAATTGGAACATTGTGTTTTGTGTACAGACAGTGTTGTTTTCCAATTTAAGACTTTTAGTGTCAGACTGTTTTGAACTTAGAACTTTATTTTCAAGTTATCTTTTATAGTTGAAGTTATTGTTTATTTAGGCTACGATGAACAATTATTTTGTGTTGAACTATATTGTGTTTTCCGTTTGTCTTGGTGATCGGACAATTTATCACCGTGGAAACATAGAGTTTTCCGATTAGGCATTATGGTGCTTACACGGTCTGGTGCAACCAGTGACGGGATGGATCAGCATATACCCTCTGTGGATAGGGGTATCGCTGGAGAGTCTGAGACTCTCTTGTCCGCGTCCGGCGTGGCTCATGTGCCGCCGGGCGCGCCTCCACCGCCTACTGCGGGCCCTAGCGGGGCCTCCACCTCTGCTGCGCCGTTTGCGCAGTCGCCGGCGCCGTCTGTTCAACCGGGAACTCCAATAGTTATGACGGATCAACACTTGGCGTATCTTTTGTCTTTGATACGCGCTCCAGCTTCACCGCCTGCGCCTGTTACGAGTGCCTTGTCTGGTAACTTTGCAAATTGCTCATCGCGCTTCGACGGTGCAAAAGGGAGCGACGTTTTAGCTTTTGTCGACGCTATAGAAATATATAAGGAATGCGTCGGTATAGAAGATCACATAGCCTTGCGAGGCTTACCAATGCTTTTGTCTGGTCTTGCAGCAACCTGGTGGCAAGGTGTGAAAGCATCTGTTAATAGTTGGCCTGATGCCATAGAATTATTAAAGCAAACTTATGGTCCTCGTTTGCCGCCACACAGGGTTTACCGGAAAATATTTGAACGGGAACAAGGCGATGAGCCTACCGATATTTTCGTCTGCAAAATAAGAGCATTGTTAGCACAGTTGCCGTCGACTGCTATCTCTCAGGAAGCTCAGCTCGACATGGTGTATGGGCTACTGCATAAGAGAATAAGGGAGAAGATATGTCGTAAATCTTTTATGTCTTTCTCTGAGCTATTGGAACAGGCCCGTTCTATTGAAGATATTTTAGATGAAGGCCGTAGCTCTCAGCAGTCACAGCTTAGAAAGAATAAGGAATCAGTGACTCCGATTGTAGACACAGCATATCCAGCAGTACCAGCTTCGTCCAGTAAAGCAAGTAGAGCTCGTTGCTATTATTGTAAGCAATTCGGCCATTTGAAAGAGGAGTGCCCGAAGCTGTTATCTAAGAAGTCGTTTCCTAGTAACATTAAGAAAGAAGAAGACAGTTTGACACCTTCAGTAACATGCTTTGGATGCGGCACGCCTGGTGTTATACGAGCTAATTGCTCTACTTGTAAGAATAAACAGGAATCGTCTGCTTCTTTTTCCGCTTTCCAGTCAATTGCCGCTATTGGAAGCGAGGTCATTGACCCGCGTCAGAGACCCGTAGTGGAATTGGAGATTTATGGTGCTCGTGGAAGTGCGTTGTTTGATACTGGTGCAAAGCAATCGGTTGCTAGTGAAAGTTTACGTGCACATTTAGTGAAACACGGTCATAAGTTCGATAAAACGTGTACTAGTGTTAAGTTAGCTGATGGTTCATGTAAAAATCTTGTAGTAGATGTAGCTAAGGTGGATGTAAGGGTGCCGCAGGGGCCTGTCGTTCCCACTCTTTTTATCATTTTGCCTGGTGCAACTGATACCTTGTTAGGTATGAATTTTTTATTAGACGCAGGTGTGGTACTTGACTTTAAAAATTCTCGTTATACTTTTAGTCATATACCGCGATATTTTACGATGAGATTTGAACCAGAGGTAGGTTCCCATTTTGGGTCGGATCAACGTCAACGGCTCTCGGAACTCCTGAATGATCAAGAGGACATTTTTACTCCAGGGGGAGCGCCAACTTCTTTTGCGCTGCATCGTATAGATACGGGCGATGCTACGCGAATCACTAATCAACAGCGTCGGAGGAAGATTTACGCCGATAGGGGGCGTCAACCCGCACCAAGCTACAAAATTGGTGATTTAGTTTTGGTTTCGGCCCACGTTTCCAGTAATGTTGACAAAGGGGTTACTCGTAAGTTTGCGCCCAGACGACTGGGACCGTTCAAAATAGCTGAGTTAGTTAGTCCTACCACCTATAAAGTAGTAGATAATAATGGAAACACTACTAAGTACCACGCTAGTGCTCTCACTTTATATCAAGGAGATTCTGCCGTAATTCAGAGTAGGAGGAGGGGTAGGCCTTCCAAAGCCAAGTCCTCTCCCGGGGTGTCCGAGGACTTGGAGGGGGAGACTATAGCGCGGCAAGTATGTAAAAGCGCTGGAAGTATACGTGTTGGGAACATCGTATCCCCGATGCGGGCCCCCGCTCCACCCTCGCGGCGTTCGGGTCGCCCGACCCGCCCGCCGGCCAAGCTACTCAGTTAATCCTGCAACCTTGTGACGTACGCATGTATGTAGGAACTCACGCGCCGGCCTGCGCGCCGCGCGTTCGGGGTTCGTTCAGTAGGTTTATTCATTAAAACAAGTTTACCAATCAAGTCCTGACACCTGCACACACTTCATCCTTTTATGATAACTCTTTCACAGTGCAGGCTGTCAAACTCTGGAATGCGTTGCCTCTTACTGTCAGAGAGGCCAAAACATTACCGACATTTCGGAACTCACTTAGAAAGTACTATCTGTCTCTAAATAAATATGTCTAATATATTAAACATTTACTTATTTATCTATTGTAATATATAAAATGCTTGTCACATATAATGTTAACAAATATATTTATTTAAATTATTTTGTATATACGTACATATTATTATATTTTTTTTTATATGTATTAAATTTATAAATTAGTGTAAGTATGTATATTTAAATTGTACAGTCCTATCTTTTTTCTGCTTCACCTACATCGCCAGATTAGTTAAGAATTTCTTTTAAGCTAGGTTGCCTGGAAGAGATCGCTTTTAGCGATAAGGCCGCCTGTTGTTTTGCCAAGAAGTATTGTAATTATACATTTTGTTGTTGACAAAACTTAAAATTTACTCGTTTTTAATTAAAAAATGGGCAAAGTTGGCTAGTTTCACGGTATTTTATTTTGACATCAAAACAATGTTTCTTGGCGTAACAAACAAACCGTGTATCTACTTTTTCTCTGAAGAATCTAAAAAGATGTTGTTCAGGTGATTATCAAATTCTTTCAATCTTAAATTTTTCACTTACTAAATCTACAATTTCTATACATACATACATACATATGAATGTTTGTTTTTTAGTATATATCTATCTTCCTTCACTCTTATCTGCTGAGATTTTTTATTTGGTGTAAAAGTACATTACCAACCCAAAATAAACATAAATGGTCTTATTCATATTGTGTTAGAGTAAGTTTGAGTACTTCTTGAAAAACCTGAAAGTGTTCATACTTACTCTAACTCAATATGAATAAGTCTGTAATAGTTGCACGACATGTACAGGTAAAATCTATATAGGTGGATTTAATTCTGTATATTAATATATGTCTAAGAATTTAAAATACATAATATTATTTTTGTTCCTTTTATACTATGGTTATATGGGAAAGAAGAAATATGAATATTTGTTTATGAGGTAAATAGCAAGCCTTATAGATAATAATCTGTGAAAATTGTTAATAGGTTATTTTACACACAAAATAGGCAATAGTTTCCTTTTGTATAATGTCTTCATTGTTTTATTTTGAGCAGTACTTATTTAAAAAAAATTAAAATAATTTCATTGCTGAAAATTATTTTTAAATAATGTATGTAATAATGTGCAGTAAACCCTGCCCTAGCTTTTGTGCCATATTTCTCTCTCCATCCCAAGGTTGTCTGGAAGAGATCGCTGTCAGCGATAAGACCGCCATTTGTACTAATTCTTAAGCTGTTTTTGTGTACTATTTCATAAATTTTATTGTACAATAAAGTATATTCTATTCTATTCTATTCTATTCTAATATATTTTACATATTATATTAATATATTTTATTACACTAAGCTAATCTAGCCATGCTATTAAATATTATATATATCTTTGATGAGGCTTCTGTTAAATTTGTGTGAATTATTTAAAAGTTTTCATGCATTTATTTCATAGAAAACAATATTCCTTAGGTTCTCAAGCAAATTCAATGTTCAGAAAGAGCCCTCTTCTTTTTTCTTTATACATGTAATAGTAAAGCCTTTAATACTGATGAAATGTTTCTTTTATAAATTTCACCTAATTTATATTTTGTTTGTGACCACCAGATTGTCCTTTGACATAGGCCTCCTCTAACTGTTTTCAGTCGTCTATATACATCACTTTTTTGTTTACATGGCTCTCATCTAAATCATTATGATCATTTTTAAGAAAATCAATATCAAAACTACTGAGAAAATGTACAAACTGAGCTTTTTTGGAAACATATTTAATTTATCTTTTAGCTACGCTAAACTAGTTCTAATTTGTTCTTAAAATATGTATTTTCGGGTTGAACATTGGCCAGAGGAAAAAAGTATTGTTCACTTATATTTGATGAGGCTACATTGGAGCCTGCTCTGTATTACGATGATTATAAAGACAATATTTCCAGATTTGTTGAAATAGAAAATAAAGTGTAGAATTTGCTGACCATGGCTTAGTGTTTATAATATCTGGAGGTGTGTATAAATGGCAACAACCAATTTGTTTTTATTTTTGTCAAAGCTATACTAGGGCCATATCTTTGAAGGCTATTATTGAAAAAGTAACATTGGAAATAATTAGAGCTGGATTGATTCCTGTAGCTATTATAAGTGACCAAGGTTTAGGTCTACATTGAGACAAATTCAAAAAAGCACCAGAAGACAGCAATTAATTAGGGGATGTAAAACTGGTAGGCTTTAATTAACATATTTTAATATAAATTTGGTGTAATTATATTTAGCTAACATTGATATTGCATGTTATGTTTCAGATGACACAATAAAAATAAAGGAACACAGTATAAATGTCATACTTACACTTACGCAATAACTTGTAACTAAAGATATTATATTATATGTGCTGATGGCAAAATATGTCAATGGAGAGATCATAGATGTTTATTGAACAGACTGCAAGCAACCTGAAATTCGCTTACTACATAAATTAAATGATGAACATGTTATATCTGAAAAAATTAAGAAAACGAAGGTAAATTTAACTACTTTTATGCTCGGCCTTCATCTAGGATTACGTTACAGTTATTGACTACGTTTGGCCAAATGTGTTTAATTTATAGCGTGAAAAATAATGTTGTTAACAAATACCTGCAATGAGTGTATATGAAATGTTATTTATCAATATTTACCACCATTAAAAATTAATAACTACATCATGTCATAAATAACGCATTAACTCATCGCGATATCTAGATGGAATGGACAATAACTATTACATTATCCCAGATAAATCCGGAGAATAAGAAGGACATCTTCAAAATTAATGCACTTATAGTGTCAAAGAACTGTACCTACTTTAAGTATAAAACTTCTTACACACAGTGTAACTATAGGGCAAATCAAATTGCATGCTGCACTGCTTGCTAATTGAATAGACCGAGGCTACCATCGTCTATGGATTTTTACAACATCAGAAGTTTTACTAATCATCGTTTAGGTAACAATTCCGCACGAGTCAATAATTGGCCATATTAAGTTTTATGTCATTAGATGGCCAGTTTCGGCGTGCATCCAATGGTGGTAAAACCTAATATGTCCTATTTTTTTACTTGTGCGGTATTGTTACCTAAGTGACCTAATGTCGTACCATTATTGTTTAGAACTATATAGGGCGCTAGGTGGGACACTCACAAAAGAACGGCGAGCCATAGATTGGGCATAGTATATTTAAAACGAAGGTTAGTATAGCCTCAATCAAAAAACCAAGTTACAAAGTCTATACTTGTACATTTAGAAAGAATTATTGTTTTCAGGGTTCAAATATTAAATGCTAAAAAAGGAATTTAGATTTGACTTTAGTTTTCGTCGGTGTTTATATATGAATGAATATAAATGTTTGTGAAATTAATGCCAAAAATATATGGTTCATTTTTGTCTTTTAATTTTAATGGAAGTAAAAATTGAAAAAGGTTTTGTTACTTTTTAACTGTTTATTTGTTATTTCATAGTGCTTAACATATGAAACGTTTTCAAGGACTATTTTCTGTTTAAAGTATAAAATATTGTTTTGTATAAATGTCTAATAGATATACAAATAACAAATTATGGCACTTTAAAAAATTAAATTTAGAAAAAATAATGAATATATCAACTAGAAACATGTCGCATATTTTAAAAGATGACTAAGGAATTGCAGCCTATAAGAGACGCATTGGTCATTTCTTAACTCATAATTTAAAAAAGAATACGGTGGTAAAATCGAAACAACTACTGAAGCGGTATGCAAAGGGAGGTCACAGAAAAAAATTGTTTACGGATGAGAAGATTTTTACAATTGAGCAACATTTTAACAAACAAAATGACCGTATTGTTACGAGCTACAGGACTCGAATAAAAATGCCATTGGGATTACTATAGAGTTTATTAGAACTGTACAAACACGTATAGAACAGGTACAAATATAGCTGGATACAAACAGTATACACTGCACGACTCAATAACACGCACAAAGTTCGTTACTATATCACCTGTCGAATGTACACACGTCTTGCTAGTATCGTAATCATCGCTTGAATACCTCACCCCTCGGCATTGTTTTATACTAAACTGTATAATAGAACAAAGGACCGTGTTCGCCGAGTTAATCCCACAGATCTGGCAAGCTCCGACGGCCATAAACAAGTTCAATAACAATAGCATGTTTTTCTGGATTAAAAATTCTAAACACGAAGTAAACAAAAGAATTCCTAAATCCTGTGGCAATAAAACTGCGTTTTACGACCTGCCGGTGTGCATTCTTTGTCGATATGTAACAGTATTTATGCTCAAAGCTTTAAGGAAGCTTCTCAATTAGTCGACAGAGTGCAACGTGGGCATTATCCGTTTCCAGTGATGGTTTGGTGGGGTGTTAGCTATGGAGAAGTGACTTGAGCCATATTTTTGTGATAAAGGTATCAAAATATCGGCACAAGTGCATCAAAATACAATTCTTGAGACGGTAGTTACGCCCCTTAACAACACCATGTTCAATAACCAAGAATGATCCTTCCAGCAAGACTCGGTGCCGGGTCATCAAGCTCGGTCCGGTCCAAACGCAGTCCTGGTTGGAAACGAACGTTTCGGACTTCATCAAAGCTGAAAACTGGCCGTCGTCTAGTCCCGACCTTAATCCAGTGGATTATGATTTATGGTCAGTTTTAGAGAGTACGGCTTGCTCTAAACGCCATGATAATTTGAAGTCCCTAAAACAATCCATACGATTGGCAGTGAAGAATTTTCCCATGGAAAGAGTGTGTGCTTCTATTGATAACTGGCCTCAACATTTAAAGGACTGTATTGCAGTCAATGGAGACCAGTTCGAATAAGCTTTTTATATTTTAAATTGTTTTATATATATATATATATATATATATATATATATATATATATATATATATATATATATATATATACCATGTCGAGAATAAACATAGGATACTTTTTATCCCGAAAAATGGCATAGTATTCGGGATAAAATATATTTGTCTCTCTGTTTGTTATGCTTTTACGGAAAAACTACTAGACCGATTTGGCTGAATTTAGGTACATATGTAATGTTAATACTGAGGGTGGACAAGGAATACTTTTTATCTCGGATAATGGGTTAACTTTGGGGATAGATTTATATAAAGATTATCCCAGAAAGTAGGATAGGTTTTGATTTTGTGATTTGGTATTTTCGTCATTTTGGTCGATTTGGTCAATGTGGTCGAGTGAGCGATGTGGTGGATGTGGTCGGTGTGGTCCATGTGGTCGATGTCGTCATTTTGGTTTACATATCTAGTTTTAATACAGAAAATTGGCATAAATACTTTTGATCGGGGAGGTGGTATAGTTTGGGATATAAAATGATGTGAATCTTTCAGGGCAAATAGCAGTAACATAAAAACTTAATACAATGTAACCTGCGTTGTAACCTCTTTAAACAAGATGCACGTACTAGAGGTTGACCCGCGGCGCAGCTGCATGGTAACCCCTAGTAATATTGATAAAATACAAAATCTAGGAGTAATGCTTAGGTTATAGTGCCGTATCTATAGTATGTTCGTGTTCATGTGATCATACGGGCTGTGCCCGGTACGTATAAGCCCTGATTTCTGATTGTTGAAAATTTAACAGGATAACACTATATCCATATTTAATTTTATAGAGAGACACAAGTCTCATTGTGTTATGGGCATTTTTGTTTGTATACTTACTTACTCATCATCCATGAAAATAACAGTAAGCAGCTAAGAAAGTGTTGTCAAATTCACAGGTTAATTTTTAATTTAATTTTAAATTATGTTATTCCGAGTCTTTTAATAATATACTTGTGTTACAGGTCAAAAATTGCACGCGTGTTTTCAGTAAGTCTGTTGCAGCAGCATTGGCTTACACAGCTCAATTCTGTAAGTTTATCTTTGACGTTTATGTTAAAGATATTGACTGTGGCCGAATGTGAATGATTTAAAGCATTCAAAAGAACGCCGTTATCGAATAGTCACATTAGTGTATACACATACGTTATCTGTCAGTATGTAGTATCATTAACAATCAAAAACAATTTCACTTCACAAATAACGCATTTCACCCATCGCAACATCTGCTTGAAACAGCCTATATATCTAACATTGTCCCAGATGAACCACCACCAATATTATAGATATATAATGAAAAATATTTATAATGTAACTGAAATCGGGAACTGGAATCTATTTTTTACCCTGTGAGTTTCACGTGAAATGCCCTATGAACTCTTTCCGTTTTGTAAAAAATATAGAATCTGTAACTGAATTTAAATATAAATTATGATGAAATGAAATGAAAACTACAAAATGGCAATAATGACAAAACTAACAATAACGAAAACGTTGTAAACCAAATCTTATTATCCGGGATTAAAAAAATCCCTTGTCCACCCTCGGTATTAAAATTAGATATATACCGAATTTCAGCCAAATCGGTCAAATAGTTTTTCCCTAAAAGCATAACAAAGAGAGACACAAAAAATATTTTTTTATCCTAGAAACTATCCCATTTTTCAGGATAAAAAATATCCTATGTTCATCCTCGGCGTCGAAAAAAAATATATACTGAGTTACATCTAAATCGGTCCCGTAGTTTTTCCGTGAAAACGGAACAGACAGACGGACAGACAAACAAACATTTACTTTCGCATTTATAATATTAATAGGGTTGACGGTCCGATATCAGAATGTAGGTACACAAGTTTTTCAAGTAATATTTGACATGCTACGGACATTAAAAAAATGATTAAGATTCGTTGAATAATATCACGACTAGGAAGTATTTTTATTTTCAATATCAAAATTCATCGTAATTTATGCCACACCATTTACTGCACTGATTTTTATAACTGTAGATAAATACTTTAATATATGCTGAAACAGCCGTGTATATTTTAATTAATGCTTTCAAGGAGGCCCTATAGCATATTGTTTTGAATCTTATACGATTGGCTACTGTTAGTTTAGAATATTTTGCAATCTGCACGTTGAAATAGTCTTTAAATTACTTTGTAATATGGAGATTGTTTGTATTTTGATTTTTTAATACTTATACGTAATATGGTGCTACCTTTATTCCTTGGTATATATATTAACAAAAAAAAATGATTTCGTTAAATAATGTTAATTAGAAAAAGTGTGATATTTTTCAAAGACTAATCATAAATTAATCCTATCATTGTTTTGTCTTGCAGTTTTTTGTACGGCTGGACCACATAAGGAAATGCTTCACACAGAATGGTGGTATCTTCGTTTTAGAAGAATTTAGTGAGTATTTGTAAGATACCTAAAGTTCGATCAAACATTTGTATTGCATTTATATATTTTCGCCAAATCGTAAACTCTCCGGTTTTTTCGTAAGCATTTGCCTTCATTAACTTCATAATGAAACATGTTCTCACCGTTTTTAATCATTATATACGTGTTTTATACAAATGAATATAAAATTCAATTCAAATTCAAAAGTTGTTATTAAAAATAAGTTCCACTGAAGAACACTTTTTGAAGGTCAAGGTCATACATACAAGTCAAAATTTAAATCTACTTCCTATTCTGTGTACACCGCTTCGCAGTGTTAGCCCTATTCAAGGGAGAATAATCGGCAAGAAACTCCTCCAGCAACACGCCGAGCTAAAAAAGATTTCTTCATCATAATTATTTATATATCTCAGGCTCTTTTTTTAAATACATATAGAAGTTGTATTACAATTACTTTTCAAAGAAAGCATGGAGTTGTAACAAACAAAAAATATTGTTACCGTCGCAATAATGACATGCTAAGAATTCGTACTGTGACAAATCTTAGATTCCTTATATGTTATGAAAAATATAAACCTTATACAGAAGATAGTATAAAAGACTGGAGCAAGCACCTATGTAAATGCAGTTTTGTCATTTAAATATTCTTCAATAGTGTAGTATCCATTTCTATGCAAGGCAAGGTACTTTTCAATTTAACTTTAAATTTACTGAAGGGCAGATCTAACAATTCATTCGGAATTTTATTAAAGAAGTAGATACTAACTCCCAAGAAAAAAGATAGTACTTTTTGTACCTAATCTGAAAGATGGCAATATCAGTCTATTATTATGCCTGGTGTTGAAATTGTGTACATCCTTATATTGTTTATAGGCGCTCATATTATTACGAATGTAAATTATACATACATACATACATACATAACTTCACGCCAGTTCCCTTGCGGGGTAGGCACGAACAACAGAGTGCCATTTAGGCTTATTCTTACACACCTCACTTGCCTCTTTGACATTCATAACTCTTGTCATGCAAGCTCGTCTGTTCTTAAGGCTCCTGACATCACCTTCTGCTAGTACACGATCAATTTGATCATGGAAGGTGTGTCGTGGCCTTCCACGACTTCTGCATCCATCCACTTTTGCATTGTATATCTGTTTAGTCATTCTTTCATCATGCATTCTTTCCACATGCCCGAACCACCGGAGCATTCCTTTCCTTACCTTCACCCCGACACTCTCTTTCAGACCAACTCTCTTTCTTACTTCGGTATTACGAACGCGGTCCGCGAGCGTCACTCCGCAGATTTTGCGCAGTGCTCGCATCTCGACCGCGTTTACTCTACTTTCATGCTCTTTCTTCCATACCCAACTCTCGCTTCCATACGTGAGCGTAGGTACCAGCACCGCGTTGTGTACGGCGAGCTGGGCCTTCTGACTGAGGTTCTTAGCGCCTAGAAGTTTACCTAACGCTCCATTTAAACTATTCCCCAAATTCACTCTTCTTTCTATATCAGCGGTGTACCTTCCATCCCTGCTAAAAGCACATCCAAGATATACAAACTCATTCACTTGCTCCAGCATAACATCATCGACCATTATCCTTGCATTCGTTCTGGTTTCTTCTCTTTCAAACACCATAACCTTTGTTTTCTTCGCATTCAAATGTAAGCCTCTCGCCTGACAGTCATCTTTCATCATTGTGACTAGTGTTTGCAGTTCTGATGGCGATTCGGCTAAAAGCACGGCATCATCCGCATAAAGCAAGGTGCTTACAACTAGATCACTCATCCGCACCCCAACATCCATCAATCTTATTCTCTGGAGACAATCGTCCAGATATAGGATGAACAGCAAAGCCGACAGCACGCAGCCCTGGCGGACGCCAATATTGACGTCAAACCAGGGCGACAGGCTGCCTTCCACTCGCACGCATGCCATACAGCCCTCGTAAGTGGACTGCACAGCACGCATCAATTGGCCATTAATCCCATATCCGGGCAATATGTCCCAGAGGTCCTTCCGCACAACCCTGTCAAATGCTTTCTCTAGATCCACAAAACCGCAGAAAACCTTCCGGCCCATAGCCAGCTGCTTCTCTACGATATTGCGGAGAGAGAAAACTTGATCCATACATCCCCTTCCATTTCTGAAACCACCTTGTGCATCCCACAGTAATCCATCAGATACAACTCTCATTCTCTTTTCAATAATCTTCGCATACACTTCAGATGCTGTGCTGATCAAACTGATGGCCCTGTAGCTGGCGCACTCCATACGTGACCCCTTGCCTTTATACAAGGGCACGATGACAGCGCGCCTCCAGTCCTTGGGAACCTTTCCCGTCCTCCAGCACAAGTTGCATAAGGACAGGAAAGCGTCCCGGACGCAGGTTCCACCATATTTGATCATCTCAGCAGACACACTATCGATTCCTACTGCCTTTCCATTTTTCAGACTTCTTATCGACCATTCGATCTCTTCCAAAGTGATCTCGGATGCTGAATCCTCGGAGTCGGTCACAGACTCAGTCGTGGTGCCAGCATCCGGGATATTATCATACATTTCTCTAAAATATTCACTCCATCGCGCTAATACCTCTTGTGGGTTAGCAAGAACGTCCCCTGCTTTAGATTTTATTATTTCCATTCTGGAAGCTGACGAAGAACCCCGAGACTTCTTAACCTCTCTCCAAAAGAGTTTGGTATTCGCCTCGAAGTTCTCCGTCAGCTTCTCTTCTTCTTTCAATTTTATTCTTTCACGCTTCTCTTTCACTAAAGCTTTGGTTTCATTCTTGCAGAGGCGATAAATTTCTTTCTTCATCTCTTTCATGCTGTCATTCTGTTGCAAGGAAGCAACATAATCCAGCCAGGCTTTTCTCTTTCTCTCTACGCTGGATTTAACATCCGCGTCCCACCATTCATCACCTTTCGTTGTTATGTGCCTCTTCGCGCATCCACATGCTTCTTTTGCGCTTTCCACTATACTTTCTTTCATACTATCCCAGTCATTATCCACATCCAAGTCGGAGAAGTCCGCTTTTGCAAGCCTTTCTTCGACTAGGCGCGCATACATACTCCTTACACTAACATCTTCCAATTTTTCACACTTTATTCTTTCAAGCTCCCCGAAATTGGTACGCACTCGCCAGTGTCTTCACTTCTTGAAAAGGCCCACAAACCGGCTTATCACCAGGTAGTGGTCCGTTTCAAGAGTGGGGCCTCTGTAGGCTCTTGTATCCATTATTGTGTTTCGGAGGCGACTATCAATTAAAATCAGATCAATCATACTTTTCTGATCATTCATTCTCCATGTATACGTGTGAATATCCTTATGATGGAATAGGGTGTTCGACACAAGCAAGTTTCTTTCCATGCATACGTCTATGATTGGCCTACCAGCATCGTTCACTCTCTTGTCACCATAGGGTCCAAGGACAGCCTCAAGGCCGTCTCGTTTGGTCCCCACCCAGCCATTAAGATCACCACACATAATTAGTCTTTCGTTCCCTTCAGCCAGATCCAGAATTTCTCTCACAGACTACCAAAACTTCTCAAGTTCTTGGGGATCCGCTGAGCTTACGGGAGCATAAGCTGCGACCAGAAAAACTCGCGTGATCCCCAGTTTTAGGCGGACCCAGAGAAGTCTCGGGTTCACCAGACAATAAGCTTTTACTCCAGACACAAAGCGGGATGAGAGTAAGACGCCTACCCCCCCACTCGCACGCTCGTCCAGATCCACGCCGGACCACAGAGCAAGCATGCCACCGGGGAGGTCATCGACGTCGCACCCCTTCCGCTTTGTCTCTGTCAGACATAAGGCATCCAGGCTTCTCTCATTCATTATATCAATCATTTCGTCCATCTTATCTTTCATTCCACCTATCACATTCCACTTGCCTATACGGCACTCTGCTCCTCTCGACCCGCCAGGTTTGGCGCTGCGTGAAGGGTGGCGGCCCCCTTCGCCGCATGCGCGAGAATCCACACCGACGGGGGCGCATCGGTGAGCGTCGCCTGCGGGGGACGCCCTATCGTGCACTGCACTCGGGTGAATTCTGGTCAGAATTGTGGCCCTCTGGGCCAGCGGGGATCGCGACGAGCACGCTTCTGACATGACCCCCAATGTAAATTATGTTATTAAAAATATATTGGCAGGCGACCGTCATAATCCCGATTTCTATAAAGCGTTCTCTGAGAGACTCTCCCGAAGGCCGAGGTTGTAAATGGACCTTATCGCCCTTTTTTGTAAAACAAATATAGTCACGCAATCAACAGCATTGCCCCAAAGTAAATTATCGTAGCACATGATACTATGCACGTAACTTAAATAAACTAATCTACCGGTCTCTTCATCAGTGAACTGCCGAAATCTTCTGACTGCGAACGCAGCAAAACTAAGTTTACCTGAAAGACTAGAGATATATGAGTGCTCCATTGGAGCTTCTGATCTAGGTTAATGCCTAGAAATACAGTTGAATCATGGTGTGTTCATCAGCATTCACAATACTGTCATACACCTGTTTTGTGAGTCTACATTTATCCATTGTCTCTACATGTCCATACCACCTCAATATTCCTTTTTCAATTCCTGTTATTACATCTTTCAATCCACAACGTTCCCTTATCACTGTTTCTTATCATATCATTCAATCAAACTGCATATATACTTCTCAAAGCTCTCATTTCAACTGCGTTTCCTACTATCATGCTTCTTCTGCCACACCCAACTTTCACTGTCATACATCACAGCACCACCACCCCTTTATGGACAGCCAAGCGTGCCTTTACAGACACGTTCTGGCTGTTCATAAAAAAGCTCCATGTTGTCGAGTGATAACATCGATGAAATGACACCTCCGTTAAACATTATATAAATTATTTTTTGAAGGTGATGTCAGGAGCCTTAAGAACAGACGAGCGTGCATGACAAGAGTTATAAATGTCAAAGAAGCAAGTGAGGTGTGTAAGAATAAGCCTGAATGGCGCTCTGTTGTTCGTGCCTACCCCGCAACGGAACTGGCGTCAAGTTATGTATGTTATGTATGTATGTAAATTATTTTTTAGTTTAGGGTTTAGACACAGGAATACTATAAAATATTTTTATCTGCTCTAATATGCATATTATTCCAATTGCCACTTGCTAACGTCGTAGGAAAACATTATGAAGAAAGTTACATGTTAAGATAAACAATGCGTCGAACCCACCATTCCGCCTTGGACAAGAGTCGTGAATATTTTGTTCGTTCCTCAATAAATGGCCCGAGCCAAGCAGTGAAATGTTTATGGGTTGTTACTATAAAATAAATATATTTAATAAGTTTAATTGTAACTAGACATGTAAATTAATAATAAGATGTTTTAAATCATTGAATGATGCTATATACCTTGAAAGAGTTAATGTATAAATCTATCTATAAAATTCTAAACAAGCCGCGTCTGCACCTCGAAGCTATTTAAAAAAAAACAATTGAAAACGACGGAGAACACGATGCATTTTTTTTTTAATTTCATGTCTGTTTTTTGGGATTCACGTAAAAACTACTGTGCCTATTTAGATGTGGTTTTCGCTGATCGACAGCAAATTCTTAGACTTAAAATCTGCGCTACTTTCTATTCTGAGAATACCGCGGGAAATTTTCTGGGAATGATTTGATATGGGCAGATTAGTAACAAATCGATTTCTAATGGAATTTTTTCACTGATCGATTACAAATTTTATGTAATAAAATGTGTGATATTTTTCATCTCGTGAATCCTGTGGAAATTTGCCCGGGACCGATTTGATACTGTTCGTGTGCATAAAAATTGGCTTATTCGATACAATTTTCACTAAGCTTACATTCTCTTTTAAATGCTGCTGTTCTTTGTCTCGGGAATCCCGCGTGAATTTCAAGTCAAGCGTCGACGATCCTATCGCGGGCATATTCTAGTATAATTATATACATTAAAAATTCAATGTAAAATTTAAACTTGAATTTATTATAATACATACATACCGTCTATTTTTAAGGCTCCTGACATCACCTTCTGCTAGTATTATTTATAATTTATTATAATAACCCCAGTATTATAGAAAAGACAATATAAAATCATTTGTTAACAGTAATCATAAATTATAATATAATAAAGCTAATAATATTTATTTATTTAATTTCTATTATTTACAGATCATTATGCAGATGGGTATCAAGTTAGTGCAACCTATAAAAAATACATCTGAACTAATATATTTTTTGGATGACTTGTTTGACTCATGTAACGGTTCTGCTACACTAAGGAATGTAAAAAGCAAACCTTTAAGGGCAGCCGTCCATCAGAGTAGCCAGCATGGAGCTTTTTGGATATCGGTCATCAAAAAGTTAGAAATAATACCATTTACAGATAAAGAAAATAAAGTAAGTCAGGTTTCCTCTCACTCGATATTTTAATTCGGATCCAATAGAAAACATTTTCGGACAAGTGAGGGCCTATAGTTATAGAAATATTAATCCCACATGCCAGACATTTAAGCAAATATTCCGCTCACTGCTCATCACAAGTTTAATAATAACTGTCCCTCAGAAAGTTACAATTGTGAAGATGTTGCAGGAGAGCTAGTCTTAAAATTTGTAATTTAACACAAACAGTTTTAGGAGATGATGACAAAGAGATTAATTTAGAACCACAAGATCTCTCTTTACCTTCACCTTCTATTAAGAGGACTTTGCCTCCTGTTCACACTAAATATATTCAAGCAGAAGATCGTAAAGAGAGATTAAATGTACACTCACTCACAAGCATACACAGTGGGATGAGTGATAAGAAAATGTTTAAAATATGTCAATAATTGTACAAAATGTTTGTCCCAAAAGAAAATGTCTTCGACCCATAAATGGATATCGCATAGAGAATTCCATGGTTTTAAAAACTACTAAAAGCTCACTTATCCCACTGAAAATGCTGTGAGGAGTTTTGGGAATATTGTAAAGGAAGCGAACGAGTACTTGGAAATGACTCCAGAAACAAATTTAATAGCAAAAAATATAATTAACATGATAAAATCCAAGTATTCGTTCGACATCCTTAAAGGTGAAGAGCATAAAATTGTAATGTTTTAATATTTTTAAGTATTACAGTGAAATTGTGTGTTATGAACTGGTACAGCGGATTTAATAGAATTTTGAAAGGGTTAACATAAAACGTCTCGAAGTGTCTTTATCAAAAATGTAAAATTAACCTTTAAATAAATATAAAAAACGATTTAAAAATAGGAATAATAAATAAAATGATTTTTTTAAATAATTGCTGTTTTTTTATTACTTCAAACACTAGAAAAATTATAAAATACGATTTTTAATAAGTAGCTAAGTCATTGTGTAGTCTGTATTAAGTATCTTATCCTGTACGAGTAATGTATTAAAAAAATAACAAGTGGTAGTATAGTTTTGATGGTCTTCGACTCGTCGTCTGTTTAAAAATAGGTGAGCTATTGGTATCGATCAAGAAGCTTACATACAAATCGATGTTTAAAAAAAAAAGGAAATTAAAAAAAACAATATTGAATTAGTATTGTTGCAGATCAGCTAGAAGAAAATTGTTCGGAGTGAACCGTCTGATACGTCGTAATCCATAGTAGTTTGTGATGTCAACTAAAATTGTGGCTTTTGGATTTCCATTATAAAGTTATATCCCTCTTGAATTCATAACTGTTATAAATAAAAAAGCGCAATGGAATCTAATATGTCAAAGCAGGCGCTGTATGAAATATACAGTGCCTGCAGACTTTGTGGTTCCAATGCGGGTTACAAAATGCCTATAGTTCAAAACATCGTACCTGTGGATGGCATTTTATTGGAATTACCCCAAAAAATAAAAGACTGTGTGAATGTAGAGGTAATGAAAGTATCATATAAATCTGCAGCTTATCTTATAATATATCTTTTGTGTGTAAAACTAGTTAAACGTTGTGTAAACATGTGTTAGTTTATTTGATAATAGATGCTAATTGGATTCTATTTTCTTGTTATTTTAATATTTATTTAGAGTAAAATGACCTTAAGGAGTAGAAGCCAGATGTTGGCGTTCTTTTCTTAGTTACTCAACAAGAAAAGAACATTTTTGCTCAACATCCAAGTGATTGTTTGAATAATGAACAAGTTAGGAAATTGTACACGTTCACCGTTCCTGCACGGATTACAAGAGTTTAAAAAAAAAATGCTGTCAAGGTTGGTCCTTTCAGTCAAGGATAGACTACCACTGGAAATCACTGAAATAACTGGAATGGATCTCATTCAATTTCTATGCATCGGCTGCAAACAAATAATACAGAAGTCTTCATCTTCATTATCAACCAGGGAAGTCCGTTTTCTAGTTCCTGGCTTAATGTCCTCTGTATTTCTGGAAATTTTTAGGTGTGTTTAAAGCATTTTGTTTCTATTGCTTCTCGTGCAACGTGTTGAGGCTTTCTAGCGAAGTCATTAAACCGCAGTCTCCAAAGTAATAATTCCCTAATTGGTGGTTTGCTTATTATAAGAACTTCTGATTTATTTTATTGTGAAAAAAGATACCAACGTCTTCCAGGCCTGTTTATCTTTTGATTATTTTTTGACAGGCAGACAGGCTGATGACCCAACTAACACGGAAAGTGGTTAACGTCACCTATGAGCATTTGCAACACGCTACCAATGTGCTGTCGGACTCTTGGATGGCACTGGAACCTGGCCACTAATGTCTGAACATAACTCGAGGTTGTTATAGCGGCATGCTCTACACCAGAGGTGGTACACATCCAGATGGGCAGATGCCCTACCACATGGCTGTTTTGTTAATTATTATAATTAACTTTTGATTCCAGGTGAACCTGAATGACAAAATGCCCCCGCTGATCTGTGAGCCTTGCATTGTAAAAGTGAACAATATCCATAACTTCCGTCAATTGTGCAAGAGGACTAATGAAAGTACCAGGCTCAAGCTGGGCTTTCCATTGCAGGCAACACCAAAGGATACGGTAAGCACTCATGGCAACACCTCTTACACCTTTTTTTTATAATTTATTTACGACTTCCCCTCAGTGACTAACTCATGTGATGTATGTTAAGAACCCATCTGAGTTTTACGCATAGCAATTCATAAATATGGTTTTAAATCATTATATTCTTTGATGTACTCCACCTCGTTTGTCTTAGCCATGATTGGGTATAATAATTTGTCATCCAGACGAAAATTTGCATTGGTCTCCTACTTATTTATATTGTTAAGAAGTAAACTGTTTAACCCAAGTGTATTAGCTGAAATCAAATTGAACTTCCCAGCGAATTTTGTGATGAGATATAGGCAGCCGTCAATGTTCATAGTACCATATGGCAGGAACGGCAGGACCGACTTCTTTAATAAGACTTCGATGACACACGCCTTGTGAACATTGAACTGATATTTTTATCTGTACTTTTTGACTGAATTTACAAGAACTGCATATAATATTATATGTTATGACAAATGAATATGTATGTATAATATATTATGTATACCACACTATCTATTGGTGACAACTGTAATGACAGCGATGTTTGTAAGTTAATAAACAAATAAATAAATAAAAAAAAATAAACTTGGCTCACATTTGACTTCAAGTCGCCTAAAAAGTGCTAAACGCTGTGCGCCAAATTTGGATAGAGCTCGGAAAAGCGCTAGATTTTCCTACAGGACATCGACATACTTGACCCCTGTGACCAAGTGATATTGAAGACCTCCCTACCCTCACCTGGATGGGTCACATAAAAGTAAATAATTACAATGAAAAAGTTGGCGGTAGGCTAAATAAAACTTGGCAGTACTCATTGGCAGTTGACATATTTGTCTTCCATGATCATGGCCACCGAAAACTGGCCGAAAGGTTGGAATAATAAAAATCAAATAAATTACCGCGCTTGAAACTGTTAAAACGTAGTTTTATTATGTATACTATTTGCGTTAACTTAACAAAATATTATACAATCTACCTTCAGGTTGAAAATGAAAGGATTTTGGCCGAGAAAGAGCAAAGTCTTTCAAATAACCACAGGAATGGTGAACCTGCTGGAAGAAATAAGAAATTCAAAAATGCCAAGACTGAGAATAAGGAGCCAGAAGTTAGCGTTAAGGTGTGTTTTTATAAAATTTTTAGTACTGAAAAGAAAAGCTCTCCTTGGAGTTTTTAAAAATCAAAGCTGGCTTCATAACGCCCCTATTAATATTATAAATGCGAAAGTAACTCTGGCTGTCTGTCTGTCTGTTCCGTTTTCACAGAAAAGCTACTGGTCCAGTCTCCCATGAGAGCAGCAGCGCATTTGTAGCACCTTTGGTGTTGCAAATGTCCATGGGTGATGGATGGTAACCGCTTTCCATTGCTTTCCATCAAGTGGGCCGTCTTTCTGTCTGCTGAACTCCTGCAATAAATAAATAAAAAAATACTATAAAAAAAAGAAACTGAATTCAAGAGAAAATGAAAGGCAAAAAATTTATATTTCCTACAACACCTTAAAGTCTGTGGGTGGTTTTGCAAATTTGTACCTCTTTTTCCATTAAACTTAATTAATAGTTTTGAAATGGTATATCATTTTATGACATTTCATAAATATTCCAGATCTTGATTTTTTTTAACGCAACTTGCAACTTGCGGAGTGAACTAGCAGTGATCATCACGTAAAAACTTATTTTGAATTGACTCCATACTATTAATGTAAATATTATACTGTGAATTCTAAATTTTTACCACAGTACATTAACAAATACGACTTTACGGCAATGTAATAAAGTTTCAATAATAAAAACAAACATGTCCATCTCGGGACGTGCGACAGAAGTGATAACTTAAATTAATTTTCTAGTAGTTGAACTACATAATATTGAAATTGTTTAACTTGAGAAAAGCTTAGGTTATTACTTAAATTTTATGTATATTAATATGATAATGTAAGGAAAGGTTATTTATTAATAAAATCTTTTATTGATTATAAAATATATTTTATTCTTAGTTACAATTGTTGAATATGTACATTAGAAAAAATACGGCTAGCGCTGTGGTTAGAGTGAGAGAGGAAGAGCCTGCCTACCGTTGCCGTATGCGTGGCAGAAAGGGAAGCCAGACGCCGTAACGCGTTACGTAACGAAGCGGTTTACCCGCCCATGAGAAGTTGAAGTTATCACTTCAATAAAGGAAGTCCACTTCTTTCTTTCTTTATTTGTTGCGATAAATTTATTTCCAGATAGAAAAGGACGTACCACCAGAAAAACCCAAGTCAGATTTAACTAAAACCCAAAACACGAGGCCGGCGAGCCGGAGTCGCGTGGCCGCGTCGCCGCCTCGCGACAGAACCCCGCCCAGAATGACCAGACAGAAGACGATGAATAACCACATTCGGTAGTTGACAGTATGAAAAATATAGGCAGATTTTTATATATATCGTAGATTACGATCTAAACATGTCAAAAATAAATTGTTTTAATTAAAATAATAAATATTAATTTATATTTTTGAGAAATAAAATAGTTACATTGCAGCCATTAGTCACGTGACAATGAACGCCAATCAGAGCGCGTGACGTCATAGTGTGCAAAACACAACAAGTTGTTAATGAATTCTCAGTGAAAATTCATCGTTTTCCAGTAATTTTGCTGTAAAATAATAGTATTTCCATTGTTATGCACTGTGTTCATATGACTACAACAACTAGTTATTGTACAAATACCAGTAATTTGCCAAAAATCGGCGTTGTTATGCTGGGTGCCTTTTTCGCAACTAACACCAATTTGTGCTCTGCAGAATTGCATAACATTAAAACTTCTGTGTAAGTATATAACATCACAAACTACTATGGATACTACGTATTATAACATTAAACAATAGCACCTAGTGTTAAAATTGTGATTAAGATATGGCAAAGTATTATTTTTTAATAATTAATTTTGAGGTTATGATAATTTTAATATTTGTAAATGTTGATGCTAATGGTGAAATTTCTTTTGTAGATCATCGCGAGTATGTTATGGAGATGACGCCATAAGTTATGTGCATTTGAAACGTGATTGCAAACTCCTGTATTGTAAAGTGTAAAATATATCCAGATCATAAAGTGCTATCGAAACTTAGATATATCTCAATGTATCGAAATTATCGTCATGGCAGGAGTGAAAAACCAGTATGCACTTCTGCGGATTGTTATTGGAAAAAATCGAAGCTGTCACAACTGTGAACCAGTTTAAAATATGTAGTAGTAACCCTAGTTTACCATCAAATTCAAATGTACTTATAAGTTTTTAGAAGAAGGACAAAAAATGAAACTTGAGGATTGTGCATTATTTAAATATCAACATAATTCTGTTCTCAGTGATACAGCCAGCACTTTAATGTATCAACTTGTTTTAAAATATAATGAAAAATGTGAGTCATTTTTAAGAAATGCAGTAATATCAGATGCTGTCATTAAAAAAATTATGGATGGATGGGATGGATAACAGCATCACAGGCTTTTGAAGTAAGTAGATGTAAGACCCAGTCAGAGAAAATTTGGAGCTGTAACTTCATAAAAAAAATTAAGAAATGTGGTCTCATATTAAGTCAACAATATCCAATGACTGCTGGTTCACCGGATGGTACATGTGAAAATTGCATAGTAGAAATTAAGTGTCTCTACAGTACAAACCATATTCAAATTATATTAAAGATGGGAAGCCTACAAACAAATATGCTCAATTACAAATATAAATATATTTGACTGCTGTGGAAACATGTATATTTTGTATAGTGGATCCAGATTTTCTAATAATAAAAAATTTAAACTTTCTGTGTAGCAATCAGTTATGAATATGTTAATGATCTTATTACTGACAGTTTGTTACCATTTTGGGAATGCCATGTGTATCCATTACTTTATCAAAGCATATGAAGTAACCACTAGGTAGATTCTGTTCTCATCATTTTATAATAAAATAAAACACAAAATGATTTTGGAGTTTCATTTAATGAGGCAATCTTATAAGTTAACTAAACTACCATGCTCTAGGGCTAGGGTAACTAGGTTAGTTCATGACTACTTAAGGCCGGTTCCTATATCTTATTATTCACTCACCCGTCAGTTGAATTTTGACATTATTTGTATGAAGCTTATGTCAAATTTTAAGCGATGGTAAGGTAAATGTACTCTATAAGATATAGGAACCAGCCATTAGTGTACTTATCATCTATAAAGTAAAATTGTTCATGGAAAGGATATTTATTTACATATTTTTTATTTGTATGAAAGATTTGATCTGGGTGTGTCGAGTGGAATGGTGATAGTGAGGACTCTGTGTGAGTAACGGATGATGAAGTATATAAAGACAGAGTGTCACAGGGACTTCTTCCATTATTAATTTCTTTGAAACTTTGCTTATACTTGATCCAGATGGCCTTAATGATTTCACAGAATATTTCACTTAAAACGGAAATAAAGAAACTGATTTTTGTGAAGACTACTAGTGAACCTGCCTGGTCCACAGTCTGGCTTAGCTTAATACTGGATTGAGAAGCTTTACTTCTATATTTATGTGTCATCAGTACTTAAACAGATTTATTTGTTGTTCTAAGACCTTGTAAACCTTCTTCCTGGGGTAAAACTGAAAATAAATTGACAATATTATTATTAGATTGTTTCAAGAAAATTAATATTGGAGCTACTCACTATTAATGTAAGAACCTGTGGTTGTGTTAGGAAGTATTTTCAAGAATTAAACTAGCACCACTGTGGTACTGGCTAATACAGTAAGTACTACTTTCAACTGATTTATTTATACACTTTCTTAATAGCATCATCTTTTGTTCTTTATTGTTATATATGGTCGATTTAGACTGATACAAGTTCGCTTTCTTCTATCTGGCTTACAATCAAATTTACTAGGTAAACAGCTTGGTTTCAAACCTAAGTGTGATACAGATCCCATTATTTGATATTATACGTAATTTTCCATATCATTTGGTAACGTAGAATTATAAATAGGGCTGATAAACACTTACATCAAAATGATCTTCACAAAAATGTGGCCACTTTCTCCTTATTTGTTTACCCCTTAGACACGTAAAAAAACAGTTTCTGTGGTGTTTTTATCGTTGTACTGATACATTGCGGTAATAACAGTGCTTGTAATAATTAGTATTCATTTTTTATTATGTATTTTTTTAAACTTTTGATAACACTTCAACCAACCAGATGTTTGTTTTGCACACCGTGACGTCATCCGAGACGCCATGACAGCTTGACGCGTTTTCGTTACGAAATGTCAAAATATTTATAAAATTCCTAAATAAAATATGTTCATGTTGTTTTTTTACTGAAATATTAATATTTTGGCTAAAATAGACCATAAGGCACAATATAAACCTGTTTCTCAAAAAGTGTAATTCACATTTGAAAACCTAGTTCTTATATGTATGTCATTTCGTAGGACAAATCAGCCCAAAGATCGACACGAAGACGCACCTCTGACGCCAACGACGAAATGTCATTGAGCAGCCTCAAGGTAGGTGATAAATCTAATCCTGATACAGGCATTAAAAAGTTCCCGAAGCTGGCCGCCTCGATGCTTAGCGGCCAGGAAGAGGGCACTTCCCGGGACCCCGTCAGGTCTCGGCGCTGTCTTCCGTCCCCGGAGACGCTCCAGGGCCACTTCCGATTCTGCCTCGGAGACGAGGGGCGGCTCCGTCTCCGAGGGGCCGAGATGTGGAGGACTCATTTCAGGGGGAGTGAAGGCTTCCGGACCCGGGAAGAGTCCGTCCATATCGGAGTTGAGGACCCCCTCTTCGAGGGACGCCGTGACCGGAATGGTGCAAGCCCGCATCTTTTTACGGGATGGTGTCCAAAACATTCCCCCTTCTTTATCAAAAAAAAAAAGGTGATGGCACAATATTATTATAGAAGTTATAAAATCAAATATTGCTATGTTCGAGATGCAGAGGTCCAATTTATTTATTCGAGTTATACAGGGAAAATAAGTACTAAATTTGCTTATAGGGAGTCCCTAATTATTTCGAGCAACGGAGGTTTTGGGGTTGAAGAGAAAAGAATACAATTTTTTTTCTAGTTTGGGAGATCAGCAGACAGGCAGACAGCCCACTTGATGGAAAGCGGTTACCATCGCCTATGGACATTTGCAACACCAAAGTTGCTACAAATGTGCTGCTGCTCTCTTAAGGGAGACTGGAACCTGGTCACTAATGCCGGAACACAACTCAAGGTTGTTATGACGACATACTTTAGACCAGGGGTGGTAGCCATCCAGTTGGGCAAATGCCCTACCACCTGGCAAAACTACTGTATATCCTATGTCATTTAGATATAATATAGCATTCTAATGGCGAAAAAATGTTTGAAATCGGTCAAGTCGTTTTTGAGTTTATTCATTACAGACAGACACAAATACAAACACAAATCTTTTTCTCTTTATGATATTAGTATAGATGTATGTTGTTTCATAGGAGAAGTCACCCCCAAGATCAACACGAAGGGTCACCTTTGATGCCAACGACGAAGTCTCACTGAGCAAACTGATGGTAAGTTATAATAGTTATTTATGATACTAGTTGTTCAGTTCAAAGCGCGTTATTTGTATTATATGAGGTATAGTAACATCACAGTGAGTTGGTTAATAAATATTGAGGAATACATATGTAGTGGAACACTTACAAGCCAATAGATGGCGCTGTGCAATAATTGATGTTACAAACGTTTCCCGAAACATACAAAGAATATATACAAAATTTCAACTATAACAGATGGGCCTAAGCCTGCGGGGAACAACATTAGCCTCGCTGGAAGATCTTCCTTTAAGACGGAGGAGCATTCCATCTTGCTCCTCCACCCTATCGGGGCTCACCCTTCACACACGTCGCCGTTTTCTTTGAATGTAAACCATAATTACAGTCCGCAGTAAATTGAAAGCTATCGATTCCAACACTAGTGCAGTAAGGTTTTTACAAACGAGTAGACGAGTGTAAGCCCGAGACGCAGTAACTTGAACGCTATCGAATCCAACACTAGTGCATTAAGGTTTTTACAAACGAGTAGACGAGTGTAAGCCCGAGACGCAGTAACTTAAACGCTATCGAATCCAACACTAGTGCAGTAAGGTTTTTACAAACGAGTAGACGAGTGTAAGCCCGAGACGCAGTAACTTGAACGCTATCGAATCCAACACTAGTGCATTAAGGTTTTTACAAACGAGTAGACGAGTGTAAGCCCGAGACGCAGTAACTTGAACGCTATCGAATCCAACACTAGTGCAGTAAGGTTTTTACAAACGAGTAGACGGATGGAATGTTTTTTTTTTTTATTTATTGCAGATCAGCAGACAGGCAGACGGCCCACTTGATGGAAAGCGGTTATCATCGCCTATGGACATTTGCAACAGCAAAGTTGTTACAAGTGCGCTGCTGCTCTCTTAAGGGAAACTGGAACCTGGTCACTAATGCCGGAACACAACTCAAGGTTGTTATAGCGACATACTTTAGACCAGGGGTGGTAGCCATCCAGTCGGGCAAATGCCCTACCACCTGGCTGTGAGTTGTTAAGTCGCCTCTTACGACAGACCGCCCGGCCGCAAGAAATTGTATTCTTCCAGCAAACCTATGAGTCTAGCGAGAAGGGGAAACGCAAAAGGTAGGGTTGTGTGTGTACACTTATATATTTTATGATTTGACTATAGATAGATAGATAGATAACATTTTATTGTACACCATTACAGAAAAACTTACGAATTAGTATTAGTCTAGTTGGGTACAAAGGGCGGTCTTATCGCTAAAAAGCGATCTCTTCCAGACAACCCGTGGCAAGAATATTCTGATTAGGAGTAGCGACGGTGGTATACATAATTATTGTACGATTACTTACATTTTAATAATAAATATATAACTATACTATATATACAAATATACACATAAGTTATATACATGTATGTATTATATATATATATATATATATATATAAACATTGTTGGCGCTACTTATTTCCCTCGAGCCCGATGAAATCACCCATCTCCTCGCGACTATGAACCCCCCGAGGCTCAGAACATCAGCCTGGCATAACAGACGCAGACAAAACAGACGCCGGGGAGCCCCCGGCTCGGTTCCTCTTACACAAAGGTAAGACCCCACCAATCTCACTCACTCACTACAGACACAAGTAGCCATACAAGATTAGCATAGGCGTGTTGCTGGAGAGTTTCTTCCGCCGCTTCTTCTCCTCCAGCTATAACACGTTGCGAAGCGTTAGTCATGATAGACTAGGATCGGCTCCGCCGGCGGAGTCGATAGTTCGTCCCCAAATAATCACTTCAGCCTGTTGGCTTAGCTCTTTCAGCCTTTAACGGCTAATTCTCAATATAGAGTCAATCCCCCGCAGCGGTCGAGCCGAGGTCGAACCTCGCAGGAGGTGCCTCCTCGAACGTGCTGCTTCCGGGCTGAACGCCTCCGCTCCCACGGAGTCGGGAAGCCCCCAAAGTCCGGTATCGCTGAAACAGCCATCTGCGGCTATTCAGCTGGGTCCAGCTCCAAAAAAAAAAAAAAAATAACCACTTATTTCCCAATCACCAATTGTGCCTTGGGTTTATAGCATCTTGCGACCCCCGTATGTTGCCGCCGCTCGCTCGGCGCGTGAGTTCAGTACGTTGCCAAACGCCACGCTACCGCGACGCACACAAAGTAGTATCGCACCCGCATAAATACACATAATAGCTATCGAAGATTCTCGCGTCCAGTAGTTAATAACTAGGACATTCGCCTCAATTTAAAATAAACTTAAGTGATCAGTGTATCTGCGTCCCTTGCGCCCCGGGGCTCGTGTAGATGGACTTTGCCACCTTTATCGCCACGTGAGAAGCAACGGCAGAACCCTGAACCAGCGCTGTCGTGGGCTGGTGGCTGACTGCGAGGTAAGTGCAAGGTTCTATTTTCTCCGGGCACCAGTTCTTAATTGGGGAATAAGGGATGGCCATACATTTTTTTTTTTTTTTTTTTTTTTTTATTGCAGGAGATCAACAGACAGGCAGACGGCCCACTTGATGGAAAGCGGTTACCATCGCCTATGGACATTTGCAACACCAAAGTTGCTACAAATGCGCTGCGGCTCTCTTAAGGGAAACTGGAACCTGGTCACTAATGTCGGAACACAACTCAAGGTTGTTATGGCGACATACTTTAGACCAGGGGTGGTAGCCATCCAGTCGGCTGCGCCGCGGGTTAACCCCTAGTTCCTGCTTCTTGTTTAAAGAGCAGGCGTTAATACAGGTTACAATGTACACCATTTTTATGTTAGTGCCATTTGCCCCCGAAAAATTCAATCAGATTGGGTTTCGATTTTTTTTTAATCTGACCATTTCAATAATTCTCAGAAAAATTCCCGCGGGATTTCCGTGATAAGATGTAGCGTAGATTTTAAGTCTAAGACTTGGGCTGTTGATCAGCGAAAACCGCATCGAAATCGGCCTAGTCGTTTTTACGTGAATCCCGTACAAATAGACTAAGCGACAAATGGGTAACAAATTTAAAAAAAGAGACGCGTGTTCTGCATCGTTTATATAGTCTATTCCAGTTGTTTTTTTTTTTAATAGCTTCAATGTACAGACACGGCATGTTTAGAATTGTATAATATTATAGATAAAAAAAATTGTACTTCTGTAGTCAAATAACTAAATCAATATGTGTGGTTAATAAGCACTTGGCCGATGTTTTTAATTTTTTTGAATATATATTTTATAGAAAGAAGAGCCTGTACAGAGCCTGAAGCGTTACAGCAGAGAGTTGCAGCAGTTATTAGCATCGCCGCCGGTTAAGAAAAAGAAGTGAGTTATAATTTTTTAATAGTCAGTTCGCAGTACAAGTGTGTACTTGAAAATCCCTATTAATATTATAAATGCTAAAGTAACTTTGTCTGTCTGTCTGTCTGTTCCGTTTTCACAGAAAAACTACGAGACCGATTTGGCTGAAACCAGTATTGTATATATATTTTCGACAAGGGATATATTTCATACCGGATAGTGGGATAGATTTACGTAAAGGTCATCCCAGAAAGTGGGATAGGTTTTCGTATTTTTGTGATTTGCCATTTTCGTCGTGTTGGTTACTTTAGTCACATTGAATATTTTGGTCAATTTGGACATTTTATTTTGGGTAGTTTATACATTTTGATCATTTTGTACAGTTTTTACATTTTTGTCATTTTTTTTTTTTTTTTTTTTTTATTGCAGGAGATCAGCAGACAGGCAGGCGGCCCACTTGATGGAAAGCGGTTACCATCGCCTATGGACATTTGGAGCACCAAAAGTGCTACAAACGCGCTGCTGCTCTCTTAAGGGAGACTGGAACCTGGTCACTAATGCCGGAACACAACTCAAGGTTGTTATGGCGACATACTTTAGACCAGGGGTGGTAGCCATCCAGTCGGGCAAATACCCTACCACCGGGCAAAATCATTTGTTTAGTGTATGTAGTTTACAGATAGACGGGGATATATAAATAAAACTAGAACTGGGATGAACGTTTGTATGGGGGTCCAATAATTTCTCAAATTTATAGATATAAAAAAATCATCATCTATAAAAAAAATGCGATGGTAACTCGATCTGTGTTGTTTTTTTTTTTTTAAGAAAAATGATGTAGTACGAATTATACTATATTTTCATCGCTAATTCATACTTATGAATATTTTAAAAGTATCTTTGCTGGCCAATCCAAAAAGGAGTAATAAATGCACGTGAAAAATGCAGTAATGGTATAAATAAAATGTATAATAAATCTGCAGAGTGACGCTCGCGGACCGCGTTCCTAATACCGAAGTAAGAAAGAGAGTTGCTCTGAAAGAGAGTGGCGGGGTGAAGGTAAGGAAAGGAATGCTCCGGTGGTTCGGGCATGTGGAAAGAATGCATGATGAAAGGATGACCAAACAGATATACAATGCAAAAGTGGATGGATGCAGAAGTCGTGGAAGGCCACGACACACCTTCCATGATCAAATTGATCGTGTACTAGCAGAAGGTGATGTCAGGAGCCTTAAGAACAGACGAGCGTGCGTGACAAGAGCTATGAATGTCAAAGAAGCAAGTGAGGTATGTAACAATAAACCTAAATGGCGTTCTGTTGTTCGTGCCTACCCCGCAAGGAAACTGGCGTGAAGTTATGTATGTATGTATAATAAATAATGAAAAATAATTGTGTAATATTTTTTCACCTAATTTCCCAAAAATACTATATTTTTACAGCTTAAAAAGAAATATACTATATTTTCTTCAATAAAATGTGGCAACCCTATCTGTTACCTCTCAAAGTTGCTTCTCGCCGAATTCTTCGAGAGCTCTTCGAAAAGAAACTATTCTTTGCTAGTGTTGAATCTTAGTTTTTTTTTTGCAGAGTCACTAATGTCGAAACGCCAACGATATCACCTACACTGTCATCGCATACAACAAACAAACCCACGACGAAACCAGCAATAGATCAAAAATCAAACGACAAGTCGAAATCTTCAAACGACTCGGAGAAATCAAACTCACAAAAACATAACGCTCCAAACGAGACAAAAACTCCAAAAGAGACGTACCCTCCTGTGAAAGAGACAAATCGTCCTCAAAGAGGGTCAAACCCTCCTATAAAAGAGACAAACCGTCCTCAAAGAGCGTTAAACCCTCCCGTAAAAGAGACGAACCGTCCTCAAAGAGGACTGAACCCTCCTCAAAAGAAATCAAATTCTACTGTGAATGAGACGAACTCTCCTACGAATGAGACAGACGCTCCTGGAAAGGAGACGGAGACAATGCGTGTATGCGTTGTCTGTGACATAACTTTTAGGTCTCCGAGGGACAGGACCAACCATATGAGACGGCATTACGTCACTTATACCCAAAGCAAGTGAGTATATTTATCTATAATATTATAAAATTCTAAACGTGCCGTGTCTGTACATTGAAGCTATTAAAAAAAATCGAAATGTGTGCTGGGACACAGTACAAGTGAAACTTCAACGGACAAGTGGAAAAACGAATGGCAACGGATAAGTGGTAAAATGAATTGCAACAAAATTTTAACTTGAAGTTTTACGGGCAGGTTATCAAATTGGACAAATACATGAACATCTTTTATTTTACAATTATACTTCACCTAATATGACGCGTTGACTTTAGTCAATAAGACAAAGAAAGAAAAGACTTTATTTGAAAAATTAACGATGTAATTACATTTCTTATACATTATTATAATATACATAGTATTTAGTACTTAGTTAGTGTACTATGTTTTACATGTGTTAATAAATAAAATAATACACGTTCACAGCAAAACGTGCAACGCGTGCCGCGAGTGGTTCGTGAACAGTTTGGACGCGCAGAAGCACCACGCCGAGCACCGCGACAAGGAGATACCGTACAGGTGTATGCTGTGCTCCACTGACTTCAACACCAACGATGCTTACGAGCTGTGAGTCTCTGCGTATTCTACCGTCTATATAATGGGGAGTCTACCGTCTGTATAACTGGGAGTCTACCGTCTGTATAATTGGGAGTCTACCGTCTGTATAATTAAATGGGAGTCTACCGTCTGTATAATTTGGAGTCTATCGTTTGTATAACTGGGAGTTTACCGTTTGTCTAATGGGGTGTCTACCGTTTGTCTAATGGGGTGCCTACCGTTTGTCTAATGGGGTGTCTACTGTTTGTATAACTGGGAGTCTACCATCTGTATAATAGGGAGTCTATCGTTTGTATAACTGGGAGTCTACCATCTGTCTAATGGGATGTCTACTGTTTGTATAACTGGGAGTCTACCATCTGTATAATAGGGAGTCTACCGTCTGTATAATTGGGAGTGTACCGTCTGTATAATTGGGAGTGTACCGTCTGTATAACTGGGAGTCTACTGTCTGTATAATAGGCTCTACCGTCCGTATAATTGGGAGTGTACCGTCTGTATAACTGGGAGTGTACCGTCTGCATAATGGGGAGTACCGTCTGTATAACTGGGAGTCTATTGTCTGTATAATAGGGTCTACCGTCTGTATAATTGGGAGTGTACCGTCTGTATAACTGGGAGTCTATCGTTTGTCTAATGGGGAGTCTACCGTCTGTATAATTGGGAGTGTACAGTCTGTATAACTGGGAGTCTACCGTTTGTCTAATGGGGAGTCTACCGTCTGTATAATGGGGGTTTACCGTCTGTATAATTGGGAGTGTACCGTCTGTATAATGTCGAGTCTACAGTCTGTATACATAACTATTTTCTTGAATGTTTCTCTTGGGCATCATGGTTATATGGCATGAGCTCCCTGCTGAGGTGTTGTCACAACACTACATTATGTGATTTCGCAAAAACAGTGTCATAAAATTTCTCCAAGGCTAGCGGGGGGTGGCATCGAGGACACCCATGATGTAGTGAATGCCCATGAAATACCCATAGGCGACGGTAACCGCTTTCCATCAGGTGGGCTTGTGGGAATAAAAAGATTTATTCAGATATACCTTTTAATTACTTTAAATGATCAATTACAATATTATAATTGGGAGTGCATGTCGTAGCCGCGGTCTACGACATGCACTCCCAATTATAATACGAACGAATGGAAAGGACGATGGCGCGGTGAAACAAACGGAGGCGAAGGTTTCGTGTCTGTGAGGCAAAAGGCTGCGCACCTTGCATCAAATTTGTCGTGTCCTTAGATAGCTATGAGCAGGCACCAGTCATCTTCTAAGTTTAATATATATAAGTTTTATACACGTCGCGGCGCGGATGGATTGATTTTGAGATTTTATTTTTAAATATTTTTGAGTAGAAACTTTGACTAAAACTAGAGGGGGATTGAACACGTTTTGTGCTATTCGGAGAAGTCGCATTGCAAATCTCTTGATCGGAGCTGAAGGGTGTAGAAACAGTATAATTGCGGCCCTTGCTAGCAGGCTGCGCCAAACAAAAGTGTATTGGGACTGGTTGCAGATTGCTGCATAGATATAATAATTAATTTGATGAAAAAATAAATATATGTGAATGAAATTGCTTTAAAGGACTGACCGACTGACTGACTGACTGATGGACATTTTTTTGTTAATTTTACTATTGTTATTTTGAAGATTTTGTTTTATATTTTTAATTTAATTTTATTTTATAATAATAAGTTGTAAAAGTGTGTTGAAATTATGGATCTTTGTGTCTGAAATAAAATTATTATTATTATTATTAATATCAATTTCTAAAAATGTATTGCACTTAAATAGTATTATGGGAAGGCACCAGTAAAACCATAAGAATTCTATTAATACTTTATTTCGTATAAAGGGATCGTCCATAGCACAACGACACACGGCGGAGAAGGAAAGGGGCGAACACAGCGCCACGGGCAAAATGTGTTACATATATTTAACCAGGCTAGGGTGTGAAATTCATAATACCAACAAAATGTGTCTGTATATCGGAGCTGTTCAAAAAAAAAAAAAAACCGGATTAGACTGTGGGGACACTGCCTACTCGGCGAATTGCGGAGTTTTTGGCGGGAACTGAAAGGAGACGTTGTGCTGTGCAGTTTTATTTTTCTAAAAATGTGTAAAATCACTCTAAAATGAACAATCGTTGTAGGATATTGATAGTTTTTGAGTAGTAATTATTGTGTTTTTGTGCGAGATGTGAACTGTATAGTCAAATGTGGCCTTTCGAGTTTTCACAAGAACTCCGTTGAATGGTGTGGATTGTAGCCTACAATACAACTGCGCCTGGCTTAAAGGCCTAGTTGCCAAGCCTTAAACATAAAAAAAATCAGCGAATTGCATCGAATGTCATGCGACGCGCAGAGAGTGGCAGTTGTCTTCCATCATTCGCACCCGCGACGCATTACTCGTTGTAATAATACAATGCACGTGTATGAGTGAATAAATAATCTTGGTTTACTAGAACACGCATTCATTTACAACATCCCTATTCACCGACACATTTAAATATGTGCATAAAACTATAAAAACTAAACAAAAAAAACCCATTTTGTACGTTTTAAGTATGTTTGTTACTTTTTTCACGCGAAAACTATTGAGTGGATTTTGATGAAACTTTACAATACTGTAGTTTACACATTAGAGTAACACATAGGCCATAATTTATAAAGATCTATTATCGTTATCACAATTTTCCATCACCACGCGGGTGATAACCGAGGGGCGTAGCTAGTATATAGTATATAAAGAATGGAGAGCACGATGTAGTTTTTAGATTTCTTGTCGATATGTCTGTTTGTTCAGAATTCACGTAAAAACTACTATGCCGATTGCCATGCGGTTATCGCTAATCGACAGCAAATTCTTAGACTTAAAAGCTGCACTACTCTTTATCCCAGGAATTTTCTGGGAATTATTTAAATTGCCCATATTGAAAACACAATCAAATTCTCATGCGATTTTTTCACTGATCGGTAGCAAATTTTATGTAATACATACATACATAACTTCACGCCAGTTCCCTTGCGGGGTAGGCACGAACAACAGAGCGCCATTCGGGCTTATTCTTACACAATGTAATATGTGTAATTATTATAATTTATGTAATACAATGTGGGGTTTTTTTTTTATTCCGGGAATCCCGCGCGAATTACCCCGGGAGCGGTCTGTAGTTGTTCGGGTGCATAAAAGTTAACTTATCCCGACAGTTTCCACTAAAACGATAGCTTATATTGTTACTTAAATGCTGCGGTATTTTGTGTCCCGGGAATTTCGAGTCGAGCGTGGATGAAATTGCGGCCATACTCTAGTATGTAGCAAGTATCAAGTCACTTTCTTCCCTCGTAGAATAATGATGTAAATAGTTACTTTGATCACGTTATATTTGCAGCGATGTGCATCATATGCAACGGCACGGTTTCGGCGAGGAATCTCAAGAAGCATGAGAAGGTGTGCACGCCCAAGAAAGGTAATATTTCGCACACAATCTCAACGTAGCTAGAAATCGAGCCACGCTCTTTGGAGTTTTTTACATACATGCATACACAACTTCACGCCAGTTCCCTTGCGGGGTAGGCACGAACAACAGAGCGCCATTCAGGCTTATTCTTACACACTTCACTCGCTTCTTTGACATTCATAGCTGTTGTCATGCACGCTCGTCTGTTCTTAAGGCTGGAGTTTTTTAGTCATTTAGAATAGAATAGAAAACACTTCATTGTTTATCACATACACATAAAACAAACAAATTACAGTAGTCACATTAAACAGTAAAAGTAGGATCAGTGGGCGGCCTTGTCACCTTAGAGCGATCTCTTCCAGACAACTCGGGCTATGGATTTTACGAACGGGAGATTCGCAAGTGTATGACGGTGGTGTGCAAATTATATACATATATACCTAAATATCACACAATACATATACTTAAAACGAATAAAAAATTGAGAATAAACAATTACACATATTAATAGTGTATATATACTTGGTAACGCCATCTGGCGGTAAACGTCATTCTCCCCCAAATCTTTCCTCACCCCCGCGCGCATACGCCGCTTGCCGCTCGCTGGTACCTGCAAAAAAGTGTAAAAAATCGATCCCGCTCTGAACGCACGCGTGTGATGTGATAGTGTCGCTATTGTAAAGCCAAGGGAAGTCAGACCCCTCCAGAACGGGATCTAGGTCCAGGTAACCTAGATCCCGTTTCACAAAGACGTTTGTCGCCCTAATACAGTCCATTAACAGCCGCACCAATACTAATATATACATCATTAATATATGTATAGCAACAACAATAGCTATGTAATATTAATAATAGTATTAATACATAATATATTAATATTATATATACTAATATACATAATATTAATATACAAATAAGTTAATTATACATTAAGTTACAGTTTATCTGCATGTTAGGGGCCACACAAATTAAGTGGCGAGGAGGGGGTTGATGAAGTGTGGCATTGTGTGACGAGGGGTGGGAGGGGTCCTAAAGTTCCTGACGTCACATTCCAAAATCTATTTAAAATACGAAATTTGTGTACTACTTTAAAATTATTAATGGTCCTTCGAGCCGGATCAATTCCCTACAAGTTGCTATTACTCATAACATACGACTTCAACCACCACGTACTAATAGTACGAGAATAAATCCCTGAAAGCAACAAGCTGTGTTTTCTTCACTCTACTACAAGAAAGCACCAACTACTGCCAGCATCCACCACTACGAGCAAGAACAAGTGTACAAACTGTACAAATGACAAGAGACTGATCATCAAGCTCCTCGCCCTCCTTCCAATTGTTTAGATTAACAATTGGTCCCAGTTGATAGCGCTGCAATCGGTTTCTAGACTTATTTTTTAAGGGCAAGACAACATCTGCCGAGTACAGCTAGTTTATTCATATAAATGAACGGGAAATTGTATTTGGGGATATATAATGTGTGTATTTGTCTGCCGATTATTATTATTATTATATTACTATGATGCTACAATGTCATCTAGTGGAATATGTCTGTCACTTGATATATTATGTTTTATGTCCAATCTTAATGCTTTAGGTGTATTGGATTCAGCGTTGGTGGAGCAAGATATTCTGGACAGATTGAAACCGATGCAAGTAAGGGTTGCCAGATGCGACCCGTTGCTGAAGACCACCGAACACGGCCATGTCAATGTTGCCACTGTTAGGAATGTGAGTGTTTTCTGTAATTTTTTTAATGCTGTTTTAAAGCAGATGGGTCAATGGTCCACCTGATGGAAAGTGGTTACCGTCGCCTATGGACATTTGTAACAGCAGTGGTGCCGCCAATATGTGCCGGCCACAAGGGGGAGCTGAAATTTAATCACTTATGCCTGAACATGAGTAATTCTGAAGTACAGCAAACAGGCTGACAGTTCACCTGATGAAGTGGTTTTTTTTTAATCCCTGTCTCCAGGTTAACTCAACATAGAGGAGTAGTCCTGAGGTAGTATGAAGTATGACATTTGGAGGTATCAGATGATAAAAATGTTTGAGTTGCTAGCACTACCCCTAATTTGGATTCCATGTGTCCATATATTGGTTTTAGTATTATATTATATATAAGCAACTTGTTATCTATAGATAATTTACTATTACTGCATGGATAGCATGAAAAGACATTCCCCTATGTTAATAAAAAAAAGGGAATAGGATTGGAGGAGGGAGAAGTAGGCCATCGGAACTCTCAGTCATTGTACAAAACACGATTAGCTCAAGGTTTCACCCTGATATTCATGTTGAGTATAGCGATTTTACACTAACTAAATCATGGTTTTTCTATTTACAGCCTTACGGACTAGACCGGCATTTCTTCTACCCATATGTTTCAGCTACACACAAAAACAAAACAGGACCTATCACTTCCTTTAACAGCATGTTTAAAGCCAACGATGACTGTAAAACAGAATTTGATTATGTACATTGGGATTCAGATTCGAATGACTCTAAGACTCTGTCTAGTCTTAAAACTTTATGCCTTAAAGTTATATATTCACATAAATTATTGGGTAAAGTTCCAAAGAGACTCAGAGATAATGAAAGCATTGATGATAACATTGATTTCAATATTAATATTGATAGCCTTATAGATCAGTTGAATGAGATCGATGAGAAAGTGAAAGGAAGCAAAAATGTTAAAGAACGAGAAAATGGAGATACAAGACGATATTTGAGTCCATGGAATAATTCTGACGATTACAACAGTGATAGTATAGTAAATGATGTTTTTAGAGGATTTGATTTAAGTAATAAAGATCAATCTAATGATAGCCAATCATTGATGACGGATACTGTGACAGAGTTATTGAAAAGTAACAGAAGCAAGTGTAATGATCGGGGAGCGCAAACGAAAAGAATTTAAACATTGTAATGATCTTTTGACTAAAACTAGTCAAATAAATCCTGAAATAGAACAACATACAGCGAAATTAGAAGCTGATTGTAGTTCAAGTAATATTAATAGTTTTAGTGTTAATGATTGTTTAACTAACGATTTTAAATCTTATAATACGAAAACAAAGAACAGAGACGAAATTCCACAAGCCTCAGATGTTTCACAAGTTAGTTTTGTTAAAGATTCTGGTGTAGATGAAGTTATCAATAATATTGATCATTTAGAGGAAAATGATAAACATAGTGCTGAAGCATGCGATAATGGATCTAAAGACATTACAAAAGTACTTGAAAGTAATGGAAGTAATGTTACAACATTAGAAATGAACAAAGAAAACAGTGTCCTTTACAGTGAAAAATATAAAGAAGCTAAAAGTACTACAAGTTGTAGTGATAATTGCATTCCTAGTGAAGATATACTAAACATTGCTAATGAAAATGGAGCGACAAGTAAAGATTTAATACCTCATGGTGAAAGTATCGAGGATGTTGCAAACGCGAATGATAATGTACATCAAAATTTAGATATAAATGAACATGTTGATAGAAATGATAATAACGGACAATTCAATCAAAGTATTAGTGAAGTGAACAAAAGTGATGCACATTGTGAAACTATAAATACTTTTGAGTTAGTTAGTGATAATGTCAAAGAAAATCGTGAAAAAGGATAATAAAAAAATAAGTTTAAATTTTGAAAATAGAACTCTTTGCTAATATTATTGAGTACTAATTTCATTCATTTGTCATTTGTTTTACGATTTGGCGGCAAATTGAAATTTGTCTGTGTCACGCCAGTATGAATTTAACGCGAGAAAATTTTCGTACTATGATTTTTTATGACTTTCGATGTCATTTAAGTCAACAAGAATGTTATGACAGACTTCGATTGGCCTTTCACGATGAAGCCCCTTCTCGGGCCACTGTTTATAACTGGTTTAATGAGTTTAAACGTGGTCGCACCAATCTCAATGATGCTCTGCGTGAGGGACGGCCTTCTACGGCGACGACTGAAGATAACATCAGTGTTGTGCGGTGTATGATAGAGACTGATCCAAGAGTAACCTATCAGCAGATTCGGACAAGTTTAGGCATCGGTATGACTCAAGTGCACAAAATCCTCCACAAACATTTAGCCGTTAGGAAGCTTTGTGCCCGGTGGATACCTCATTATTTGACTGAGGCCCAAAAACTCCGTCGTGTTGATTGGTGCCGTGAAATGATACAAAGATTTAACGGAGGTGACTCAAAAGCTGTGTTCGACATACTTACGGGTGACGAAAGCTGGATTTATTGCTATGATCCGGAAACCAAAAGACAATCTGCTCAGTGGGTGTTTCCTTCCGAGGAGTTGCCAACTAAATTGAAGAGAGGTCGAAGTGTAGGAAAAAATATGGTGGCCTCATTCTTCGGAAGGACCGGTCATTATGCGACAATTGTTTTAGAAGATCAAAAGTCAGTTACTGCAGAGTGGTATACTAACAAATGTTTGCCACTTGTCTTGGAAAAAGTTCGAGAGAAACGACCTCGCAGTAGGATCCTCCTTCACCACGACAACGCCTCCTCGCACACCGCCGGGCGAACGATCGACTATTTGGCGTCGTCAGACGTGGAATTGCTGGGTCACCCGCCATATAGCCCCGACCTCGCACCTTGCGATTTTTATTTATTCCCGAAAATAAAAGAAAAACTTCGAGGAAAACATTTTATGGACGCCAAGGAAGCAGTGGCTGCGTTCCAGAAGGCCATCGAAGAGACCCCTAAGGACGAGTGGGCAAAGTGCTTTTCTCGGTGGTTCTATCGAATGCAGCGATGTATTGATGTGAACGGAAACTATTTTGAAAAGATATAATAAAAATAATAACTTGCTAGTTTGCTCAGTTTTTGATTTTCTAAGAACTTTCACCCTGGTCTAAAGTATGTCGCCATAACAAACTTGAGTTGTGTTCCGGCATTATTGACCAGGTTCAAGTCTCCCTTAAGAGAGCAGCAGCGCATTTGTAGCACCTTTGATGTTGCAAATGTGCATAGGCGACGGTAACCGCTTTCCGTCAAGTGGGCCGTCTGCCTGTCTGCTGAACTCCTGCAATAAATTTTTTTAAAAATCTATACAACCAAGCCTGCGAGAGAATGAGATACGAGGTTTACAATTTGGACCAAAATAAAACTGGTAATAATATTTTTTAGACTAGAACAGTGATCATTTGAAAGTGATACCTAAGAAGCTTATTTTGAATTATAATATGTTGACGGATGTAGGCTGAAAAAAATTATTCTTTAATAGTCGTGGTAGCGTAATGGCTAGCGCACGCGTCCCAAACTCAAAGGGTGCGGGTTCGATCCTGGCCGGAACGAATGCACCGCTTAGTCTGTTCTCTGACCTAATGTGCATATTGTTACAATTACCACGTGCTAACAACGGTGAAGGAAAACATTGTGATGCAACGTGCACATCGAGATACCCGATGCGTCCAACCTGCCTGTCCGTTCCCCCTATAATGGGAAGCCCGGGCCCAGCAGTGAGACATTTGTGGGCTGATATTATTATTTATATTCGAAGTGTCGCTTCTACTGCGTGTGAACTGCGTACACACGCAATTTTTTTTTAAATAATAAATCATTTTATATTAATCGATTTAGTACAGTGTTGGTGTTGCAGTGGACTGTTGGACTGTAAAGGGTTGGTCGCTGGTTCGGGTAACTGAGCTTCCGAAATGAAACCACCGAAAACGATGTTACGGGAGGCTTGCAATTCGTAGGCGTCGGCGGGAGGGAGCTTCTTCCTTGGCTTATCTTGAACTACGAACTACGGCTTGTCACGAACTAACAAATGCGCCTTCAAGGCGTCTCATATTTATAGAAGCCGCCTCCGCCGACCCCCCGTTTCATTGTAACACCCCCTTTACTTTATTTTCCTCAAAATTACATAAACCAAGCCTTATTCTAACTTATTACTATTACATACTTTGGTACACCCTAGATCCTAGCCTATCCTGAGGGTCCTTACATTGTTACGACCCATGGTTTTCGTTTGCGGGACGTCGTTATGGGCATTTTCCTCGCCCCCCGCTTCATCACTATAAATATAAAGCGCTGAGCGCTCTTACAGTTACCTTATTCCAAAACCATGCGCTGTCGCGCGCGGACCTCTGCCTGCACTATCATTATGGCCTACTCGCTTTCGGAGTAGGCAGTAGTGCAGGCATACCTCACGGATCCCGGGCTCCGGTTGCGTTCTGCAGTCCCATAGCCCGGTTTCCGCTACCCTTTGGGTCCCGGGTTCCAGGCTGCGTTCTGCACGCCTGTAACCCGGTCCCCTTTTCATGTTGAGTCCCGGGCTCCAGGCGGCGTTCTGCACGCCCGTAGCCCGGTCTCATTTACCAGGATCTAATAGGGGTCCTACTTCTATTCTATCTTTGTTGTTGATGGCTCCAACGCCTTTGGCATTGATTTTGCCAATGTCATAGTAAAAGAGGCAGGTGTTAATAGACGCTAATATAGCTGGCAAAATCAAGAAATTTCCATAGTCGGTAATCTTTTTCCAGAAACCTGAGGACAAGACAACACAAACAGTTATGTTAGACTAACTACATTATAGGAATATATTGTTAAGTGATAAAAATTTACATAAAATCAATATATGCTTACTATAAACTAAAGTCAGAAGGAAATTAATATTAATTGGGCGAGGAATATCAAGGGGCAGAATATCATAAAGGGGTGAAGATAAATTTGGACAGTTAAAAAATATGTGTTCCAGAGAACCTTCGGCAAGACCACATTCACACAGAGAATGATCACGTACCCTGATCTTAGCCAAAAAGACTGGGGTGCATATAAAACCTAATCTTAAGCGAATGATAGCTGAAGTCATCTTTTTGGGGAGATTACGGAATCGGAAGAACCAAGGAAATTGAGCCAAATGAGGTTGAAGTTGTCCATAGTATTTGCCTTTAGATTGGCAGGATTGGTGCCATAACTCACTCCAAGATTTAAACATTTGGGATTTGGAGAGGGTACGAAGGTCCCTAGGAAAGCACTTGTTGAATTTTTCACAGCCTGAGTGGACAGCTTGTTTGGCACAGTTATCAGCCGTCTCATTTCCACTAATTCCTGAGTGGCCGGGAATCCAAGCTAGAACTACTTCTAAGCCCATGTCATGACAGCGTTGAAGAGTGTCTTTAATTTGAAGTGAAATGGTAAATATATCCTTAGATCTAAAGGGGGACTTAGCAATGTCTTGTAGACAGCTCAAAGAATCAGTGAAAACAATTGACTTTCTTATCCTATGAGACTCTATGTAGAGTGTGGCTTCAAGGATGGCGATTGCCTCCCCTGTGAAAACCGAACTGTAACTGGGGAGTTTATAATTAAGAATTATTTTATACTTAGGTATCCATACAGCAGCACCTGTAGGACCATTTGGAGATAATTTTGATGCATCGGTAAACATTGGGAGCCAATCAGGCCATTTTTCAAGTAAAATACTATTAAATAGCTGATTGGCAACCAGAGAATGTTTTTCGATACCAAAGTCAAATATTATTCTTGGGCGAAACATCAAGCTTTTAAAATCGGTTTCGAATAATGGGTGCCTGTAATTTTGAAAAACATTAGAAGAAAGGTTTTTGAATTGATTGAAAGAATTAACTAAAGGGGGAAGGCTTTTGTGATTCCAGTAGGGAGAGGGTTCAGTCAGTTGGGATAGTTTGTCAAGACTTTCTAAGATAGGGTGGTTCGATAACTGAAGGGCTTTGTAGAAGAACCTGTCAGCAAACAGCTGTCTACGCAGAGTGAGAGGAGGTTCCAGGCATTCAACTTGAAGAGCGTTGGTAGGGGACGACCTCATGGTACCAGTGATGATTCTCAAGCATTTAGCTTGAATGCCATCCAGTTTAGATAGAGTAAGTTTATGACAAGGTTCTAAAAGAAAGCAACCATAATCAAAATGGCTCCTGACTATAGCATTATAGAGGAGTTTTTGGTTGTACGGATGTGATCCCCATTTTACTCCAGAAAGAGCTCTAAGGATATTGACATTTTTTTCCGCTTTCTCACAGATATATTTTAGATGAGGGATGCCAGAGAGTTTTGAGTCTAGAAAAACCCCTAAAAATTTCACAGAATCAACTATTTGAATGGGACAGTTATTCACTTTTATATCGAGAACAGGGGGGACTCTTTTACGAGTAAAAATAACTACATTATTTTTTGTGGATGAAAGGGACAGGTCATGATCCAGCAGCCAAGAGTTAAGGTAGTATAGAGCGGAGTTTAAACGAGAACTAGCATCCGAAAACGAGTTTGATGAAACATATAAGGCTATATCATCAGCATATTGGAGTATGTTGCAGAAGCAATTTACAGAGGTATCTAAGTCTGCTGTGTATATATTATACAGAATGGGGCTGAGGACAGAACCTTGGGGGAGACCCTTCCACACGAGCCTTGGGGAGGATAATTTGCCATCAGGGGATCGAACCATAATGGACCGTTCCATGAACATTTCGCAAATGATGTTTATCATTCTCACAGGTATACTCAGCTTGAGCATTTTCTGCCTGAGTAGGTGGAGGTTGACACTGTCATAAGCGGAAGTAATATCTAGGAATACACCAACAACATGTTCATTTTGTGAAAATGCAGCTCGTATGTTTGTGGTAAGAAGGCTTAAGCTGTCCATAGTCCCTCTTCCTCTTCTGAACCCGAACTGGCTACTGGGTAGTAAGTCACGATTTTCGATGATCCATTCTAGCCGATTTTTAATGAGGTGCTCCATGATTTTTGTCAAGGTAGAGGATAATGCTATAGGGCGATATGAATTTGGATCTGAAGGGCTTTTTCCAGATTTTAGTATTGGAACAATAATTTGAATTTTCCATGAAGAAGGGGTAGAACCGGATTTAAAAAAGTTATTAATTAAATTAAGAAAATAGACTTTAACAGAGTCAGAAGATTTAGAAATAAATGAATATGGAATACCATCAATACCTGGAGTTGAATCACGGAGGTGATCTAAGGCACAGGACAGTTCTGCAAAGGAGAACTCCGAATTCATTGGGTCAGGAATGGAAGACACAAGGGATGGTAGATTGGGATTAGGAGGAACATAAGAGGGAGCAAGTTTGTTCGTAAATTGGTGAAGCCAAGAAGGGTCGTTTGTTGTGCAGTTTGAATCTATTTGAGATTTCCGAAATGTTTTTATTTTTCGCCATATGAAAGCCGAAGGAGTTCTAGGAGATAGGCTCTCACAGAATGATTGCCATCCCAAGCGTTTCTTTTTACGAAGAAGTCGTTTAGAACGGGCAACAATTTTTTTGAAATCTAAAAAGTTGGATAAGTTTGGAGTCATTATAAATTTTGATTCTGCAAGCTTTCGCTGTTTCACACTGCTGGAGCATTCAGAATCCCACCATGCTGGAGAAGGAATTTTGGACTGGGCACAATTCTTTAGGGGAATTGATTCTGATGCCGCCGAAGAGAGGGTAGATATAAATTCAGAATAAGCAGATAGAGCATTGTGTTGAAAAACTTCCGGGAGAGAGTTAATTTTATTCTGGACCAAGGAGGAAAATTTATCCCAATCGGCTTCACATAATCTATATTTTAAAAGAGGAGCGGGACTTAGAGCTGGGGGCGAAGAGTCTGACAGGGTAGTTAGGATAGGGAGGTGATCACTACCATAAGAATGAGAAATAACTGACCATGATAATCTACTTGTTAAAGAAGGAGAGCAAAGTGTTAAATCAGGTACACTAACATTTTGCACGGGTGAAACTCGACAAGTTGGAGTCCCATCATTTAAGATGCACAAATTTAGATTATCAAGGATTTCAATAAACTGAGGTGAGATAGAGTCACACACAGGTGCACCCCATATAGTGTGGCGTATATTGAAATCTCCCTGAATAATCATAGGATTACGGAATGATGATAGGATAGATGATAATTCCTGAAGAAGGTTAATATTTGGGTATGGAATGTATAAAGAAACGAAAGTAATGTTAAATGATTTTATATAAACTGCCACAATGTTAAAACCAGAAGAATGAGGGGGGAGGGTTATTTGTGAGAAGCATACTTTCCTATTCACAAGGATAGCACATCCTGCACGTCCATCATCTCTGTCGTCCCGCAGACAGGAGTACCCTGGCACCCTAAATAGGGAGCCAGGTTTTAACCATGTCTCAGAGACAGCAAAAATAATGGGTTTAAAAGTATTTAAAAGATAAATAATGTCATGTTTTTTATTTACTATGCTGTGACAGTTCCACTGAAGGAATGTCGCCATTTTTGGTGTGGGAATTTAAAAGAGTAGTAATAAGTGATTGTGAAGTTTGGAGGACATTGTACGGTATCAATTCTCCGAACTTGGAGAATATATTTATTAATGTCAAAGACAGAAGTTCAGCTAAGTTTTCGCTTTGTAAGATATCTTGACATTGAGGGCCTAGAGCACAACCATTGGACATAGAGGAGGAGGGGGTAGCAGTAATATTACCATGTGATTGTACATCATAGGATTTCCCTAAGGCAGGTCTAGGGCATCGCTCTATAAACACTAACTTTTTATAGGAGGACGATGGAGGGTGTTGATTAGAAGAAGTCGAGGGGATAGTTGGGCGAGAATGGATATTACTTTGGCCAAATATTAGAGGTTGTGGAGAATTGACGATATCAGCATAGGGGTACGGACTGCAGGAAATGCCCGTGCTGCTTCAATATAGCTAACATTATCTTCAGACATTGCATTTTTTATTAATTTTTGTCGAGAATGTTCAGGGCACTTGGATTCGGTAGCTAAATGATTTCCTGAGCAATATAGACAAGAGATTTTGTCATCCGGAACTTTGCAGGTTGTAGCATCATGGGGGCCGGCACAGCGAGAGCAACGAAGACTTGAGCGGCATTGGTCTCGGACATGACCGAATCGACAACACTTATGGCACTGAATTGTTGGTAAGATGTAGCGCTCAACAGGTAATGTTGCAAGAATAAATACGTTCTGGTAAGTTTTGGCCTAAGAAAGTACACACCACAGTACCTGTGGGTTCCCAAATAGTTTTACCTTCAGCACGTTTTTTCCTATTAAGACGTCTGGCTTTGATAACTACTGGAAAACCTGGCCGGCATTCTGTAGTTGACACTAGATCTTCTAGGGTCCAATCAAGTGGGATGTTACGAGCAACACGCATTCGAGTGACTTGGATTATGGCTCCAACGCAGTTTGCATTGATTTGGCCAATGTCACAGTAGGTGGTAAAATGTCAGGTGCATATAAGAGTATAAATGCGAAAAGAAAAATTTGGTCGGTGATCTTCCAAATCACTTTCTGAGATCCTGAGGACAACACAAAACATAGAGTGTTAGACTAACTACATTAGAGATAGATGTTATTTATTGTTAAAAACTTTGATAATATATGTACATGTCTACTATCAGCTACGGTAAGAAGAAAGTCCACATTGACCGGTCGGGGAAAATCTTTGAGTAATATACTGTAGAGGGGAGAAACTATTTTGGGACATTCGAAAAAAATGTGATGGACAGAGCCGTCAGCTAAGCCGCACTCACAGAGAGAATTATCGCGAATTCTTAATTTTGCAAGAAATACAGGACAGCAACAGTGGCCAAGACGCAGGCGAATTATAGTTGATATAACTTTTTTGGGTAGTTTTCTATAGTTGAAGAACCAAGGTTTGGGACGTAATGTTGGTTGCAAACTACCGTAGTATCTGCCAACAGTCAGACGGGACTGTTGCCAGATACCATTCCAAGTCTCAAACATCTGGGGCCGCGCGAGAGAACGTAAATCGCGGGGAAAGCATTTATTATATTTGTTACTACCCGAACAGACAGCTTCCTTGGCGCAACAGTCGGCAATCTCATTTCCACCAATTCCACAGTGACCTGGGATCCAGGCAAGTACTATATCTAAACCAGACGAGTGACAACGAAAGAGGGCTTCCTTTATTTTTAGGGAGATGACAAAGTTATGTTTAGCATGCAAAGGTAATTTTGAGATATCCTGTAGGGAGCTTAAGGAATCAGTAAAAATGATAGATTTACTTATGTTATGGGATTCAATATAAAGGACGGCTTCTAGAATAGCGATTGATTCGCCAGTGAACACAGAACTAGGAGGAGGAATTTTGAAATTTAAAATAATTTTGTATTTGGGAATCCAAATAGCTGAACCAACAGGGCCATTTTGAGATAGCCGTGATGCATCGGTGAAAAACTGAAGGTGGTCTGGCCAACGATCCTGCGTAATTTTACAAAATAATTGATTAGCATCTGGAGAATTTTTGTGAATATCTAGATTTAGAATAACATTAGGTTTATAAATAAGGCTTTCAAAACTTGACTCAAAAACAGGATTTTTATAATTCTGGAAAATGCCAAGAGGGAGATCTACTAGTTTCTTATACGAATTTATAAGAAGTGGAAGACATTTGTGAGTCCAATAACTAGATGTGAACGATATTTGAAGGAGTTGATCTAAGATACCTAGAAGGGGATGATCTGAGAGCTCTATCACTTTATAAAAGAATCTGTCCGACAGAAGCTGCCTGCGAAGAGCAAGAGGAGGGTCTACACACTCAACCTGAAGGGCATTTATTGGAGAAGATTTCATTGCGCCTGTGATGATTCTGAGGCATTTGGCTTGTATGCGTTCCAGTTTCATGAGAGCGGATTTACTGCAGGGTTCCAATATGAAGCAGGCATAGTCAAAATGGCTGCGGATGATGGCATTATAAAGCAGCTTCTGACAATAGGGGTGAGATCCCCACCTAACACCTGACAGGGCTCGAATTACGTTAGTGTTTTTTTCTGTTTTTGCGCAAATATAATTGAGATGGGGGAGGCCTGAAAGTTTGGCATCGAGGAAGACACCTAGGAATTTAACAGAGTTAGCAATTTGGATTGGATGATTGTTAATGTGAATGTCTAGGGCAGGAATATCTCTTTTGCGGGAGAATATTACAGCCGAACTTTTTGAAGCAGAAAGTGACAAACCGTGCTCTGAAAGCCATGAGTTAAGATAAAAAAGAGCAGAATTGATACGGTTTGAAGCATCACTGAAAGAGTCAGAAGTGGCATATAGAGCAATGTCATCGGCATACTGAAGGGCTTTGCAAAAGCAGCTTACAGAAGATTCTAAATCAGCCGTATAAATGTTATAGAGGATCGGGCTGAGGACAGAGCCTTGGGGTAAACCTTTCCATACAAGACGCGGGGGGGAGTCGATTCCCGAAACGCGGACGGAGATTGATCTCTCCATGAACATATTGGAAACAATGTTGACAATCCTCGGGGGGATACTCAGATTGTGCAGCTTCTGCCTGAGTATTTGAAGGTTGACGTTGTCGTATGCAGACGTTATGTCTAAAAAGACTCCTACGACATGTTCATTTCGGGAAAAAGCTAATCTGATGTCTGAGGTAATAAGGCTGAGACTGTCCATTGTACCTAAACCTCGTCTAAAACCAAACTGGCTGTTGGCTAATATGCCTTTGCTTTCTACGATCCACTCGAGTCGATTTTTAATTAAATGCTCCATAATTTTAGCAAGGACTGAAGATAGGGCTATAGGTCTATAAGCATCAGGGTCTGAAGCATCCTTGCCAGGTTTTAATATTGGAACAATTATTTGCTTTTTCCAAGACTCTGGGATAGATCCGGAGAGAAAAATCTGATTCAGAAGGTTCAGTAGAAAATGCTTAGAAGATTCACAGGACTGAATTACAAAGGAATAAGTAATGCCGTCTACTCCAGGAGAAGAGTCTCGGAGATGATCTAGGGCAGCGCATAGTTCTCCAAAGGAAAATTTAGAATTCATGGGATTCAACTCATCTGAAGGGGAACAACTGATGGGGGGACAAGGTTCAAGGGGAACAAAAGGAGGTGCAAGCTTGTGCATGAAATTGGGAAGCCAGGAAGATGGATTATTGGAATTAATATTATCGTCACTTTGGGACTTTCTAAAGGCTTTTATTTTCTTCCATATCATAGAAGCTGGAGTCCTGGGAGAAAGGGATTCGCAGAAGGCTTGCCAACCTTTTTTTTTTTTTGAACGCAACAGTCTTTTAGAGGAAGCAGAGACTTTCTGAAATTCTAGGTAATTATCATATGTGAGGCTCCTGGTAAATTTAATCTCCGCTTCTTTGCGCTTTTTTACTATAGCGGAACATTCAGAATCCCACCAAGCAGGGGAGGGAATTTTATTTTTTACAGAGTTTTTTAAGGGGATTGATTGCTCAGCAGCAGATGTCAATGCAGATACATACTCATCATATAGGGAAGTAAAATTCAGAGAAGAAACATCAGGAAGAGAGTTTAATTTACTTTGTACCAAGGAAGAGAACTTATGCCAGTCAGCTAGTGCGAGTCTAAATCTCAAGAGAGGGATTGGAGTGACAGGAGGGGGTGAAGAATCAGGCAAGGAACAAAGAATAGGGAGATGGTCACTTCCATAACAGTTAGAAAGAACAGACCATGAAAGAGAGTAGGCTATGGAGGGAGAGGATAAAGTAAGGTCAGGGGCACTCGGATTTTGAAGGGGAGAGACTCTACGCGTAGGGGTTCCATCATTAATGATGCATAAGTTTAGATCATTTAAGATATCAAGAAATGCTGGAGCAATAGGATCACAGGAAGCTGAACCCCACAAAGTATGGCGGATATTTAGGTCTCCTAGAATGAGGAGAGGGACAGGAAGATGGCATAAGAGGGAGAAAAGTTCTTGTATGAGGAGAGCATTGGGGTAAGGGATGTAGACAGACACAAATGTTATATTAAGACAACGGACAGCTACAATATTAATATCTGGGGAGTGAGGGGGGAGGGTGAAACGGGAGAATGTAATATTTCTTCTAACAAGAATAGCACAACCAGCCCAACCATCCGATCTATCATCTCGGATACATGAAAACCCAGGCACTCGAAATAAAGAACCAGGGTTCAACCATGTTTCAGAGAGGGCAAAAAGGTAAGGATTAAACTGATTAATTAAAAAAGATACTTCATGTTTTTTATTATTAACACTACGACAGTTCCATTGAAGGACCTTCGCCATTTTGGATAGAAGAGTTTATAAGTGACGTAATAATTTTTTGAAGCATATCTATGACATTGTACGGTTGTATATCACCACATTTAGAAAATATATTAATTAAAGCTGTTGACAAAATTTGTACTAAATTATCATTAGCGGTAGAGATATTAGGGGAGTTATCGCCAAGAGCACAACCATTTGGTAAAGAGGAAGGTGGTGAGGAGACAATATTAGCATGGGCTAGATGATCATATGTTGTACCTAGCTCCTGTCTAGGTTTTCTATGTATATAGATGGTTTTCCTATATGAAGAATTTGGTGCAGATTGAATAGTATTGGGAGAAGGTTCAGGGCACATAGGCGAGGGAACAGAATTAGGGGAGGGATAGGGTATGTAGGCAGATTTGTTTGGAACTGTTGAGGAAATGTCAGCATATGAAGTCCGAACAGGTTTAAATCTACGGGCTGCCTCAACATATCCAATATTTTCAGTGGACATTATGACTTTAATGTTTCTTTGGCGTGCATGTTCGGGGCATCTAGAGTCAGTGGCTGCATGGTTACCAGAACAAAACAAACAAGTAATTTTATCCTCAGGTACCTGACAAGTGGCATTTTCATGCGGGCCAGCACAGCGAGAACAGCGTGAGTTAGATCGGCATTTGTCACGGATGTGTCCGAAACGACAGCATTTTAGGCACTGTATAGTGGGAAGGGTATATGTTCCAACAGGTTGAGAGAGGTTGCAACAATAAACATGGCTTGGGAGGGATTGGCCTAAAAAGGTGAGAACTACAGTACCAGTGGGTTCCCAGCAGGTTGTATCTTCAACACGTTTTTTTTTATTTAGTCTTCTCGCTTTAATTACTATAGAAGACTCTGGACGGCACTCAGTCCATGAAACCAAGTCCTCCAAAGACCAATCTAGAGGGATTGAATGAATTACACCCATACGGGTAAGTTGGAAACGGGGAATTATTGCTGTAAGATTATTTAACTCTAGGAGAGGGTGGGATAAGAATGAGTTAGCTTCAGAGAATGTTTTAAAATAAATAGAAATTTTGTTTCTTCCTATGTTTTTTATTTCGTCAACCCCTGAGACTTTGCTGTTGTAAATAACTTGGGCTATTTTGAGGGCGCGCATATTGTTGGATGATTTGGGCAGGTCCACATCGGGACCCGTAACGTAAACAATAAAAGGGCCTGAGTCAGACTCAGAATACCTGAGATCCGAGTTTGCCTCAAATCCAGGTCTGGTGTATGTGTGTTGGATAGAGACTGAAGGGGGCAAAATTCTTTTCTCGGGGGTATTTGAAGGAGCCTCTAAAGAACGTTTAGCCCGTAATTTCTCCTTAGTTTGGCCAATAGCATGAGATTCGCCCACTTCCATTCCTAAAGAATGTCTCCCCCTATCAGGAGGGACTTTCTCTCCCACCGACTGCGACATTTATGAAGTAAAGTACTTACCACTAATAATAAACTTAAAAATAGCCAACACCAACAGATAAATGACAACACAAAGCCAGGAAAACAGAAAAACACGAAAGAAAACCAGGAGAAATTCGCCAAAACGTGATTCCGCGGGAATGTTTCGATGGGGTTTCGCTGATCGACAGTAAATTGTTAGACTTAAAATCTGCGCTACTTTTAATCCTGGACATCCCGCGGGATTTTTTTTGGGAAATATTTAAAATGGTGAGGTTAAAAAAATCCAATTTCAATGTGATTTTTTTTTCTGGTAGATAGCAAGTTTTATGTAATAAAATGTATGATATCTTTTACGCCGGGTATCCCGCGGGAAAATTCCCGGGAGCGGGTTATGTAGTTGTTCGGATGCATAAAAATTAACTTATACAGTTTTCACTAAAACACTCACTTATATTATATTCTTTTTTTTAAATGCTACCATAATTTGTACCCCGGGAATCCCGCGGGAATTTCAAGTTAGCGTGGACGAAGTCGCGGGTATATCCTAGTACTTAATACTATTCGTCTGAGCTTCTCCAAGATAGACCTCCGAAAGACCACGTTGAAACTTCTTGGAGACCCTTACATGGTTTCTCATGATCTTCATCACGCCACCATCTTGGAAGATCGACTACTCCTGTCATGTGAACCGTATAAAGAAAGTTAAGGCTTTGTCCATACGATCACGTAACATATACAATAATATTATTACAATCACTGCGTGTCTAAAAAAAAAAAAAAATTATGTCCATAGGTGATGGACACCGCTTTCCATCAGATGGGCCGTCTGCCTGTCTGATAAACTCGTGCAATAAAAAAACGTGCGACTCGAGACGCCCGACAGAAGTAATAACTTAAACTAATCTAAGTTGAACTACTTAATATTGAAATTGTTTAACTTGAGAAAAGCTTAGGTTATTACTTAAATTTTATGTATATTAATATGATAATGTAATGAAAGGTTATTTATTAATAAATTATTTTATTGATTATAAAATATATTTTATTCTTAGTTACAATTGTTAAATATATACATTACAAGAAATGCGGCTAGCGCTGTGGGTAAGAGTGAGAGAGGAGGAGCCTGCCTACCGCTGCCGTATGCGTGAGAGAAAGGGAAGCCAGATAGACTGGCGCCGTAACGCGTTACGTAACGGAGCGGTTTACCCTCCCATAAGATCACTTCAAAAATGTTTTGTACGAAATCATTGTACTCGGATGCCAACGTTGGTACAGATTACCCTATAACGCGTTAAGTTTAAGTGTTACTAGTTTAAAAATTAAGAAGAGGGCTGTATTTTAACTAGTTTAAGAAAATAAATATTCTGTTGATATTTTAAGGATATAAGTTTATTATATATTAGAATGTGCTGGCGAAATTTGTTCGCGTTGCCATAACCACGTATGGTGTCAAGAAACCAGCACCCCCTTAACGACGTTATTTTTCGGGATAAAAAGGTATCCCAAATGTGGATCCGGAATATGAGCTAGTTCTGTGTAAGAGTTTCATTTAAATCCCCTCAGTAGTTTTCACGAGGTGCTCGAAGAGACAGACAGACAGACAAAAATTCTAAAAGTCGTATTTTCAGAAGCAGCTGGTCTGTATTAAGCCCCCTGTGTTTTTCTTATTTTCGAATTCATTGTATATACTCGAATCCTTTACAGATTTATTATACAGGGTGAATTTTTTAAGTGGACTATCAGGGCCAAATCTTCAACTATGCTAAATAGCGAAAAACACCCAAAGGAGTCCCGAAGTCGATTTGACGAAAACTTGTAGTGGAACACTTACAAGCCGATAGATGGCGCTGTACAATAATTGAGGTCGCAAGCGATTCCCGAAACGTACAAAGAATATATATACAAATTTCCAACAATAATAGATGGGCCTAGGTCTGCCAGGAATAAGAATAATCTCGCTGGAAGATCTTCCTTTGAGACGGAGGAGCATTCATCATTTCATCTCGCTCCTTTTTTTTTTTTGGTTTTGAGGCGAGGGAAAATGCTTAACCGATTTACGCACAAACTGGGTCGTTGCTAGGGGAACGACACGCGTCGGTCGGGGGCGATAACACTGCAGCAATAGTATGCTCTTGGCAGCGCTCCGTCCGCGATCGACGTCACAGAATAGTGTGGAAGACTCCGAGCGTTGCTGCACGGGCGAGCAACCCCAATACCCACTAAAAACCCCCTCCTCCCTGACGACCCTGCGCTTTGAATGTGTTGGAAAGGCTGAGATTTAGAACATAGTTACGCCCAGCCGATCCAGCGCAATAAAGTGCCTGGAGTGTGCCCTGGGAGAACACACCCCACTTCGTTGTGCGGGGGTAGAAGGTCCTTTGCTCTTCCTAGCAAGCTAAAGGCCCCCCGCGGTAAACGGAACCTAACTCAGGGAGGGAAGTAATGCGCGTACCTGCCTCTCCGGGTGCCAGCTGAAGGCCGGCGACCTCGAGAAGACGCATTGGCACGCGCTGCAGGACTTCTCTCCCTGTCTCGTTCTGCGGCCTCCTTGAGTGACATTACTGTCTCGCAAAAAGTAACCGCAGCCCCCCAATTGTCGCTGCTCTGCAGCATGGCCTTGACCAAGTCGCAGAGCGAGTCGACTGGACCTACGTGCGTCTCAAGTTCGAAACGCTGCGGCGCCCATGCGGCGCACTCGACAAGCGTGTGTAACGCCGTGTCGGGCGCGCCGCACTGGCGGCAGTCCGGGGAAGGCAAGCAGCCCACAATGCGACACAGATACTTATCGAAACATCCGTGTCCGGTAAGTATCTGTGTCGTCCTGAAGGTCAGGGTGCCGCTGGTGCGGTTGACCCATTCCGTCAGCTGTGGCCTGATTGCATCCACCGTGTAGCCGCCATAGGCCGCAGGGTTGTCGAGCTCTTGAGACCAGACGGCGATCATGGAGGCGGTTTCCCGCTTCCTGATCGCCTCGATTTCGACCTGACAGAAGGTCAGGCCTCTAGCTAGGGCATCCTGCCGGGTGCGGCGCACCACTGTCAGGACGTCCGCCTGGAGATGCCAGGGCGGATCGCCTGCCAGGAGGGTGGCCGCCGTCCGCGACACTGTGCGATACCCCCGTATGGTCCTCACGGCCAGAACCTGCTGCGCCCGTTGCAGCAGGGTTCTGTTGTGGCGGTGAAGTGCATTGGACCAGACGGATGCACGGTACAGTGCCATACTCCTCAGGATGCCAGAGTAAAGTTTCCGCGTCGCACCTCCCGGGCCCCCTACGTTGGGAAGCAGCCTCGAGAGTGCGCCCGCGGATTTGACGAGTTTGGGAACTAGCTGCTCAAAGTGCGCTTTGAACAGCCATTTCCCATCGAGAACTAGCCCCAGATATTTCATCTGGGGCCCTACTCTAATGGCCACCCCTTGGACCGAAACGGTCAAGTCCGCGGGGGGATTGCGAAATTTCCTATGGAACATGATGGCCTCCGTTTTCGCGGGGGAGACCCTCAAGCCCAGCCTAGCTATTCGATCTACGACAATCGCCAACCCGGCGTTAGCGACGTCCACGGATTCCGCAAATGACGCAGCGCGTGCCGTGAGTAGGGTGTCGTCCGCAAAGCAGATCAGCCCTACCCCGGGTAGGACCGGAACCCGAAGGATCCAGTCATAACCTTCGTTGCAAAGAATCGGCCCGAGGACCGAGCCCTGTGGAACGCCGCACGCGACGCGTCGCCGAGCTAACACGGGATTGCCGGACTCACCGCCCTCCCAAAGGATATGTCGATCCTGCAGGTACGCGCCCAACAGCCTCGTGAGGTACGGGGGGACTCCATGCGCGCGGAGCCCCTCCCTGATCGTCTCATGAGGGAGGCTGTTAAAGGCGTTCGCTATATCTAGCGACACCGCAAGAACGACATCCTTCGCTTGGACGGCTTCGTCCGTTGACGTTCGCAGCGTCTCGAAGGCGTCCATCGTGGAGCGCCTCCGCCGAAACCCGAACTGCGTTTCTGAAAGCCCCGGCTCCACAGTGTCGTGATGCTTCACGAGCCGCTCCGCCAAGATCTTTTCGAAGACCTTAGCGACCTCGTTCAGCAGCACTATGGGCCTGAAGGCGGACGGATCGTTGGGAGGCCGACCTCCCTTGGGAATCAGGCACAAACGACCCTCCTTCCATTGCGACGGGAGCCGACCTGCGCGAATACAGGCTTCGAACAGTTCCCGCAGCTGGCCGCGTAGATGTTTAGCGGCCAGGAAGAGGAGTCGACCTGGAACCCCGTCGGGTCCCGGTGCCGTCTTCCTGCCCCGGAGCCGGTCCAGGGCAACGTCTAGTTCCCCCTCGGAGATGGAGTGAGGCTCCTCGTCCGTGGGAGTGTCGGGAACGGGTGGACCCATACTGGGGGGAGTGAAGTTTCCCGGATCCGGGAAGAGCCCGTCGATAACCGACCGGAGCACCTCGGGTTCGAGCGTTTCCGTGACCGTGGATGTGCAAGGCCGCAACGTGTTGCGAGCCCCACGGTACGGACGCCCCCAAGGGTCCCGATCGAGCGTCTCGAGGAGCTCGGCCCGAGCCCGGGCTTTCGCTTGCAGTATTGCAATCGAAAGGGCCTTTCTGGCCTCCCTAAACTCTCCCACGAGTCCATTTTCCGCGACGTAGTCCGGAGGACGGCGCGCCCTGCCGCGTTTGAGCCTGTGGCTGATGATGCGAACTGCCTTTCGCATCTCGCCCAGCTCCTCGGTCCACCAGTGGACCTGCTTGCACGGAGGCTGCCGCTTGGAGACGCGAGGCATCGCCGCGTCGCAAACCCTCGTCAGGGTCTTGCGCATGTGCTCTGCCTGCGACTCCAGGTTCTCGAATTCGACTGGGTAGGCCCAGCTTTCCGTGAGTGCCCACTCCTCGGCCTGCTCCGGATCGAGCTTGGTAAGGGCCCAACGCGGGAAGAGAGGGGGGCGATGAACAGGGCTCGGACCGGAGGAGGGGGTAAGCTCAAATCTGATGTACCGATGATCAGAGAGCGACTCCACCTCCTCCAGCACCCTCCATCCGACAACTCTGCGGGCGGCCGCATGAGTGGCGAATGACAGGTCTATGACCGATCCACCCCGCGCGCGCACGCAGGTCTGGACCGATCCCTGGTTCAATATGGTCAGGCCAGATTGAAGAGCCCATTCCTCAACCGTCCGGCCCCTAGGTTCCGTGAACGTATTTCCCCAGGAACAGTGTTTTGCGTTAAAGTCGCCCATCACGAAGATCGTTTTAGGCGACAATCTGTCTATGGCAGCCCTGATGGCGTCCAAGTGAAGCTCGAACTCCGCCAGGGGGCGGCTGCGCGAAAAGTAAACGCCTATGACGACGATACTCCCGCTCTCCGCCACCGCATAGCCCTTTCCTCTTTCAAGACATGTAAGCGGTGTGCCAGAACCGGCTCTGGCCACCACCGCTACCACTTCGTCGAGGTCGCCCACCCAATTGCCGCAAGGCGGCACGTAATAAGGTTCGCTTATTACGGCCAAGTTCGCTTGCCACTCCGCCATCGCCTGCAGGCACAAATCCTGAGCGGTGGGGGAGTGGTTTACGTTCGCCTGAAATAGTATTGTTACGGGCGTACTAGGCATTGGAGGTGTCCATTGCGCGTACTCCCGTAACACCCGTGCGTTGTTTCGTCCTCGGATGGACGAATTTGCCCTTCACGTAGGGAGGCTGGCAGAACCTCGCCAACGTGGGGTGGGCAGCGTTGAGTCCCCCCGCCGCACACGCCGCGCAGTGGGGGTTCCGGGCCGTGCAGTCCGGCATCTTGTGTCCGCTCTTACCGCAGCGGAGACACAAGTTAGTCCGGTCCGGGCACGTGTCCGGACAGGTCTGGGCGCCATGGCCGACGTTGTAACACCGGTAACAACGTATCGGTCTGGCTTCCAGTGCCTCTACCCTCGCCGAGGTGAAGCCTACCACGAGGTAGCCCATCTCGACGATGACTTTGGCAGCAGCGACGGGGCACATCACGTACGATGCGCCCAAACCGCCCGGTCCTGCACCGATGTGTTTCGTGCGCACGTCGTCGCGCCGGCAGTTGCCGGCGCGCGCGATCGCGTCACGCAGCCCATCGACCGTGACCGATTCGTCCAGCCCAGAGACGTAAAGCTCCCCACGCTTTACGGGGCGGACGACCTCGGCCACAAATACAAATACAAATACAAAATACAAAATATCTTTATTAAGCCTTTAAGAAAAAACAAAGTACAAAAATTGAAAGAATGAACAAGGAAACACATTTTAGAGGCTAAAAACACTACACAAAATGTTAAGTTGACTCTGACTCTCAAACTAGGCATAATTTACCTGTAATATGAGTCAATCAGAGGTTCCTCACGCCAATTGCCAGTGTTAACATTTAAGATCTCCATGCAGTGTGTATGTGGTCATGTTCATGTACATATATATTAGGATGTGTGTGTGTGCGTGTATGTTTCTGTAGAGAAGGAGATAGAGAAGAGAGAAAGTGGGATAAAAGTTTAAAAGATTTTAATCTTATTAAGTTACTTAATAAGCACTTCAGTAGCATCATAGCTAAGCGAGAGTAAATATTCATAGACCTTGTTTTTTACTTTATATTTTGTGAGTGGATAAATTTCTAAAGCTTTATTGATTTTATTATACAAGCGACTGCCTAGTGAAGAAGCGTAGCTATTTGCTACTGTTGTTCTACAACGTATCGTAGGACATATTACGTCATGTCTTCTTTTAAGTTCAAAAATGGTGGGGTCAAATGTTAATTTACCGTGCGTTTTCAAAATTAGTTGTAAAATAAATAGTTGTCTAACGGTTAATAGCGATATATCTTTGTATAATTGGAAGGTTGGGTATCGAAAATGTTTGCTAGACATAACCTTTAAGACAGCCCGTTGTGCTCTCTCTAATTTAAGAATATGAGTCTTATATGCTCCGCCCCAAGCAGTGTTGCAGTAACAAATCATCGATTCGCAAAGTGAGAAATATACCATTTTCATGGTTTTAATATCAGCAACATGCCTGAGGTTTTTAAATACATAAATAAGTTTCCTAACACGAGCGCTGAGATAATCTATGTGTTCAATCCATTTTAGATTTTGGTCAATAAAAACTCCTAGGTACTTTACTTTAGACGCTCTGGTGATTTGTGGGCAGTCCGTACAATTAAAATTAGCATTAGTGCAAGAATGTGCTTTAATAGAAAATAATTGATCACGAGGGAGACTATGAGATCTAATACCAAAGGGAATAAATAAAGTTTTAGTTAAGTTCAAGGTAAGTAAATTCAAAGATAGCCAGTTCATTACACACGAGAGTGCAAGTTCAGCATTTTTTTGAACTTCATCCCAGCCACTTCCATGGATTAATAGGGCCGTATCGTCGGCATACGTGAAAATTTTGCAGTTGGGAATTTGTAGCTGGCAGAGATCGTTGATATACACCGTAAAAAGTGTTGGGCCCAGAATACTGCCTTGAGGCACGCCTACTGTCAGATTTTCACTTTCGCTTATGTAATTACTAATCTTAACACACTGACTTCGTCTCTCGAGATAATCAGAAAAAATATTTAATGCAATCCCTCTTACACCTAAAGCTTCAAGTTTAGATAAGAGTTTAGGTACATATACTGTATCGAAAGCTTTAGAGATATCTAGAAAAATCCCAAGACAGGATTCACCTTTGTCAAAGTGTGCCACCACACTGTCGACTAAAGCTGACACTGCATCATTAGTTGATAAGCCTCGACGAAAACCATATTGATTGGTTGCAATTAATGTTTTGGCCTCTAAATAATCAATTAAGCGATTATTTAGAGCTTTTTCTAAAATTTTTGACATACTTGGAAGAACTGATATAGGCCTATAATTATTGACTATATCTTCATTACCGCCCTTGTGAATGGGATGCACTATAGCCTTTTTAAAAATATCTGGAAAAACACCTTGATTCAAGGAAAGGTTACAAATATGTATTATTAAAGGTACTAAAACATGTTTTAAAGACTTCAGTAAGGATGCCGGAATACCATCAAAACCAACTGCACAATTATTTCTAAGATAAACAATAATATTTTCTATCTCTTCCTGATCAACAGGAAGCAAAGCAAGAGAATCACGATGGGTTAGAGAGTCGTTATTTGATGCATGGCTGTTAGAAGTTGTACTAGGTCTAATTTTACTTGCAAGTTCCTTACCTATATTTGCGAAAAAGTAATTAACTTGATTTATAGATTCTATAGGATTGGAGTGAGTTTGCAAAAGTGTATCTGAGGAGGAAGATTTATTAACAGGTATGTTTGAGACATTTTTAATAATATCCCAAACAACCTTGGGACTTTTTGCATTATTTAACAGAGTTTTAAGGTGGGTTGATTTTTGGGTTTTCAATGTTTTGTTTACGAAGTTTCTATAACGGGTGTAAGTGAGCTTCAAAATAGCGTTATCGGGATCTTTCCTTAGTTTCAGGTGCATGGCATCCCTGTTTCTAATACAGCGTAATAAGCCAGGAGTGATCCATGGCTTTAGGTTTCTTTTGCAGCGTGGGACTGAAGAATAATTCGTATATTCCTTGATAGTATTTGATATTTTGGAAATAAGTTTGTTTGCAGCTAAATTTGGGTCTTGAATAGCGAATATGTGGGAAAAGTCAGTTGAATAAAGTACATTAATAATTGCATCACTATCTACTATTGGACGTATTTTTGGCGGAGTGTTGATTTTCATATTACATGACGTACACAATATAGTAGGACAATGATCTGTAATAAACGACTGAACTACTAAAGCAATAGACTCACATTTGGTTTTTAACAATATATGATCTAAACAATTATTAGTTCGAGTGGGTAAAGTATGAGCAGGTAGAAGACCATGAGTAGTTGTCAGATTGAGATATTCTTCTGATTTATTATCACAGTTATTATCCTTTATATCAATATTAATATCTCCCATTATACAAACATTTTTATAATTATTATAAGTTGATAGTAGATTATCTAGGCTTGTAATAAAAGCATCGGCATTTACAACTGAAGGTGATCGATAGACGGCTAATAGAACAAATTCTTTATTGATTATGCAGACTAGGCAGTTCGCGTCGTTTAATGTTTTAGGTTCGTCTATAGTGTAGTTCAAACCTTCTCTGATATAGATAACCAGACCATCATTTTGGTTAGAAATATTTAATGTATAATGCGTTTTAAAACCATCCAGAGGTGGTACAAAGGGACATTTATGTAACCAGCATTCACTTAGTATAACAATGTCAAATTTTATTTTTAATTGCTCAAGAAGTATTTTAAATTGATCAAGATTTTTATTTAAACTTCGGATATTTAGATGAATAATAGTTAAGGATCTTTTAAACTTATACATACGTATATAATTATAGCATTGATCTGGAGGACATGTAACTGATTTAGATACTGTTATTGCTTCTAGTTCTGAAGATAAGGCACTAACATCATTCAAAGTCATATTAAGCAAAATACATCGAATAACATGAAATAGTAGTGTTCAGAATAAGAAGCAAAATAAATTCGTTCAAATGTCCATATTTGATTAGAAAAGTTATGGTAAAAGAAAAGACATATTAATAATATTTTTTTAGTGTTCAGAAGAAACAGACTTTGGAAAGTGATAATATATATAATACATAATAAATTAGGATAATGAAAGGTATTAAACAGAAAATTAGTGAAGTGTTTGTATGTATGTATAATATGTAAACAATGGATGTATAATTGTGAATATGTGTAGTAATATAATGTGGACACATGTAGATGTATAAAACTAACTTTAAAACTAAAATAATAAAGATTGCAAAAAGTTTTAATAATTATTGACAAAACTAAGATAGAATAAGAATAGAGTATTTTTGTATGAATATCTTTGTTGCATTGTAATAATCCTAGTCAAATATCTGACAGCATATCCTTATACAGTTTTGCAATTTGTTCAGCACTTTTGACCTCTACCGACGGTTGACCATCATCTTTTCTGATGAATACTTTTCCTCGAGAGGTCCAGCAGTATTTCCAGTTCCTGCTCTTCACAAACTGACGTGCCAAGTAGTGTAAATTTTTTGCATTCCTGGTTAGAAGGTCATTGACATAAATTGCACTATTTTCAGTTGATAAACCTAAACAAGCTGAGGTTAATTTCTTATCGTTATTATTTTTAATAAACTGCTTGTATGCTCGGAGAAATTCCATCTTTTTCTCCATATTCGTATATTCAAGAATAATAGGTCTGGGTTTATTTATTTTGCCTGGCAAGCGAAGTGCGTTACGTAAGTCACTAGGTTTGTAGTTAATATTAAGAAATGTATGCAACTTGCCAATCAGGGATAGCATTTGCGTATTATTTTCCGTAGGAAGATTATGAATTTCAATGCTGGTTTCTTTTAATTTTTTATCCACAGTTTCCAGTTGTTGTTCTAGGGTCCTTATATAATCAGTTGATTTTGTATTACTATTCTCGAGACTTTCTACTCGGGTTTTAAGTTCGTTGTGATCTTGTATAATCTTCGACACAGAGCTTTTAATTTCCAAATTCGATGCCAGCAAATGTTCGTTTTGTTCTTTTAGAGAATTCATGTCATTCTTTATTTGTAGAAATTGTTCATTATGACTAGCTTTCAGGTCTTGGAACATCACTTGCAAACCACTGAACATAGTTTGCATGGTCTTAGAAATACCTTCAAGAGAATCCACTGCTACTTTTTTCCTTTTTAATATTATATTTGAGTCAAAAACCTCCGTATCGGGAGATAGATGCAAGTCAGGTTCTGAGGAAGAATCACCCATTTTTTTCAATCCTTTACGCGTTGATGCCATCGCCGTATAATATTAGTCTTATGAGAAAGAACACTGAATATAAATAAAACTGGATCTTATTCACAGTTAACCAAGGGTCAGTATAACTGGACGTTTATCGACAAAAACGTACAATAATGCGAACTGTCCAACTTAGTAAGACCTCTGGGGACTTCGTTATTTAACAACACTATATTATCTTTATGTAGTTTCGTAGAAAACAAGGATTTTATCACTGTTTATAAAGTTTTGACTTTAAATTAATATGATTAGTGGACACTAGTAACTATATATACTTGTTTTGTATCATTAGAATAGTTTTAAATTATGGTTTAACACAATTAATTATGAGCACGTAAAATATTGACCGCTCGTAGCAAAATGCGCGAGTACCCTCGAACTGCGGCCGACTTCGGCTCACGGAATTTCATCTCGCTCCTCCACCTAGTCGGGTCATCCCTAAAAACTAAAGTGGTATCATTAGATCTTTGAAGAATCAATTATCCTTGTCAGGAATCGAATAGGCTGATTTTGAAAAATTCAACACACCTGTGTCAAATCATAGTGTTGCTTGTCAGGATGAATTTCTGTGAAGGTGTGTCCAACGGAAAACCAAACTTTTTTTTGGATTTTATGGCTTGGCAACTAGGCCTTTAAGGCAGATCTTAGATTCAATGCAGTTCCTACATTTTCTTAAACCTATGTGTAGCACAGCTGAACTGTAGGTTATCAGCTAGTGCCGTTCAACGGAGTTCTTGTGACAACTCAAAAGGCCACATTTGACTTTACAGTTCACATTTTTCACAAAACACATAATTACTACTCAAAAACTATCAATATCCTACACGGAAAACCAAGGGAAAGGGTTGTTTTTTTGGGTCTGGGGTATTTTTTTGGCGGGTCAAGGGAATTTTGTAACTTAAATCTGGAGACACTGGTTTGTAGTGTCATTTATTGGTATAAAATATCTATGTAGTAGTTAATAAAAATCAGTTGCAATCTGACAAACAATGGTTTCATTTCATGGTGACAGCGGTGCGCATTTTTAATTAGTATTCTGTTCAAAATAGTAATATTCGAATCATAAATAACGTGTTAGTCGTGTGTCGTCGATTTTAACGTAAAAATAATATGGAACACCCAAGGCCTCCGGCCGAGTTGGTGCTTTCCTGATTTACCTTGGAGAAAGGTGGGTTCTGATATTTTCACTTTAAGGCAAAAGAACTTTTTGTTGTTTGTAGACTATTTTTCAAATTTTATTGAGGTTAGTCCTTTAAAAAGTATCAGCACAAAAGCAGTGGTAACCGCCATGAAAGATCAATTTTCTAGACATGGAATTCCTGCAGAATTAATAACGGACAATGGACCTGCATTTTTCTCGAAGGAATTTCGAGATTTCGCAAGGAAATGGTCTTTCAAGCACACTACAAGTTCTCCACTGTATGCACAATCTAATGGTCTTAGTGAAAGGGCAGTAAGGACTGTTAAAAATATCTTAAAGAAATCTTTAGATAGCGGAACAGACTTTTATCTTGGACTATTAAGCTTTAGGGCAACTCCTCGAGATGGTATCGGTTCTCCTTCCCAATTACTTATGGGTAGAAGACTAAATACCAGTCTTCCTCACGACACTTTTTATTACCATATGCAGCTTCGACTGGTGGTCGTACTATTTTCACCTTACGTAGCTTCTAGTGAAGATCACAGTAGTAATGGAGTAGAATTAGTTATTTTTTTTATAATTATTGTTTACTACATTAACAATATCGAATAGGTATACAGTAGTAATGGAGTAGAATTAGTTATTTTTTTTTGTTTACTACATTAACAATATCGAATAGGTATATATTATACTGTCTTTTTGCTATAGTAAGCTATCAACTTTAATACAATGAAATAAAATCTTAGTGTAATATTATACGCTGTTTTTGATACTATTTGTTTGTTTATGTATTTCTTTCTATACATAGGTTTTTGATAAAATTTCGATGGTTTTCGATGCTTATCGACACACTTTTTGAGACGTTTTGAGAATTTTTAAGACATTTTAGGAGAACTTCGTTCCATCCGGGTGTCCCTTGACACCTCTCAAGTTTTTTTTTTATTACATATCGTCAACTTTTCAGTTATTATATTTTCTTTTGATAAATAATTATAACTTTTAAAAAAATGTATGTGTATATATCTATGCATATGTTTAATTATTATTCTTTGCTTTATTAGGTATGAAACAAGTTTTATAAGGTGATTGGTAAAAGTATTTTAAGTTCAATTTAATTTTGGTTTGAGTTTAATACTTTCTTTTGTTTAACTTTTATTTAATGGGTTTGGGATACTCTAACCCACAGGTTATCAACTTTAATGCAATGAAATAAAATCTAAAATATCAATTAGTGTAATATGTATACGCTGTTTTTGATACTATTTGTTTGTTTATGTATTTCTTTCTATACATAGGTTTTTGATAAAATTTCGATGGTTTTCGATGATTATCGACAAAGAAAATAAAAGATTGAAACACTTTTTGAGACCAACGTTTCCAAAAGGATTGTGTGATCCTTTGCACAGATTGCCGGCGTGATTATCTACTTAATGATCTTTCTTCAATGTCATATTCAGGTACAGTTAGCATATTCTGACCGACTAAAAAATGACCGGCGGTAAGCACATCGAATTCATTAGGGTTGTTTGAAAGTGGACACAGCGGGCGTGAGTTCATTATCATTTCTATTTTACAGAATACTGTTGAGAGTTCCTCGAAAGTTAAAGTTCGATTTCCAATAGAACGAAAGAGATGATGTTTTGCTGATTTTATTCCAGCCTCCCACAGGCCCCCCATAGATGGCGCACCGGGTGGTAAAAATTTCCAATGAACAGAACGAAGTGTTAGACCGTTGAAAATTTCATCACGATTTTGTACATTATTAAAAAACTGAAACACTTCCTTTAAGTATTTTGATGCTGCTACAAAATTCGTACCGCAGTCAGAATACAAGAAACTACATAAACCGCGACGGGATACAAACCTATCAAATGCAGCTAAAAAACATTCGCAAGACATGTCTGACAACACTTCGAGATGCACGGCTTTAGTTGGAAAACAGACAAATAGGCACAAATAAGCTTTATGAGTCATCGCATTACGACGGGTGCTTTCCTTCACGATAAAAGGGCCTCCTATATCACAACCTACATGGCTAAAAACTTTGTTTGGGTGGATTCTCGATGACGGTAGAGTGCCCATCATGGGCTGAATTGAAGTTGGATTGAATTTAAAACAGTTGACACATTTAGATAAAACGGACCTGATTATGTTACGAGCATTAATTATCCAATAAGTTCTGCTTAATATTCCGTGCAATGTCCGGGGGCCTGCATGCATATAGCGTTTATGAAAACTTTCTATAATAAGTGAAGTAACGTGACACCTCTTTGGCAATAATAAGGGATGTTTAGTGTTATAAGGTAAATTAGCCTGATCTAACCTACCTCCCACTCTCAGAAAGTTTTCCATATCAATGAAAGGTGAAAGTTTGCGAAGAGAGCTAATATAACCTTTTTTGTTGAGACATGTAATTTCAAACTCAAAATGATTCATCTGCACTACACGAATTATCGAAAGATGAGCTTGAGAAAGTTCACAGGATGTAAGAGGTCCTGTAGTTTTATTTTGCAATTTCAGGTTATTAATAAAACGGTGGCACCATGCCAACACCCTTTGCATTTTATAAAAATTAGAAAAACTGTTTAATGTTTTCTCCAAATCGTTTTTAAAATCATTTAAGTTAGTTGCATTAAAACAAAAAGCGTCATCAGTTGATTTTAATTCTGGAATTTTATCCCCATCTTTAATATAAAATGAATGAATAGGCCACAAATCGCGATCTTGGTGTAACCAAGTTGGACCGTGGATCCATGCAGGAGCAAACTTAGCAAATTGATCAGGCAATATACCTCTAGAACAAATATCAGCAGCGTTATCCTCACTGTTGACATGGAACCAGCAGTTATGAGGCACAATGTCGATTATTTGAGTCACGCGATTTGCAATATAAGTTTTTAATTTGAATCCAAAATGGCTGCCCCTTACCCTGCTGTGCATTGGCCGTCGCCTCACACAGAAAGAGGGTAGTCAACAAAATCAGCGGAGCGATGTTTTACCCACTTATTATAGGCAAGGACCGAACAATGGGTTTCTTTCTTTTGATGGGAAAGATGTAGTGTCATTTATTGGTATAAAATATCTATGTAGGTAGTTAATAAAAATCAGTTGCAATCTGACAAACAATGGTTTCATTTCATGGTTAAAAAGTCTACTGGAATTTGTAGAAATATTCAAATTTATTTAACCAAACCTCTCATTACATGACAGCTATAACAAAAATTGTGCTAAGTTACGTTATCCTGGTTGTCACGTTTTGAACGAGATATGGCTCCTAAGGAACCATGCACTAGGCAAAGCCTGTATCGCAGGGATCATATAATTTATATATACATAAAATGAAACATTATTCAATACATATTTATAGTATGGAAGTGTGAGCGCTTGAGTGTGTTGCGTCTATGTGCGTGCATTCCTGTGTGTGTATGTGTGTGTGTGTGTGTGTGTGTGTGTGTGTGTGTGTGTGTGCGTGCGTGCGTGCGTGCGTGCGTGTGCGTGGATATGTACCGAATTTGCACACCGCCGTCATACACGTTGTCTGGAAGAAATCGCTCTAAAGTAGCCATGAAAAAGGTTGAAGGACACTGGTTTTTGAATAATATTTATAATGCTGATGGAAAGTGTAATCGTTTTACTATATCAAAACACAGCAGAAGAAAGTCTTCTTGTGCCCTCTAAAACTGTACGAAAAACTCCTACAGGCTTTTTTAGATATTTTTTTTTACTGAGATTGTCATAACTACGGTATTTTGTTTTAATGCGTTAAACTGTTTTTTTTTAATATAGAACCTCAAGTGTATATACTTATTAAAAATGTAATAAATATTTTTCCAATAGTGTTTTTTTATTCTTATTTTTTATTTTCTAATTATTATTTTTTGTGTTCGTTTACACGAAGCTCACAACGACCCGTGTCAAGAGTTGGGTCAAATAACCGTTCCAAACCTTGGATTTACGATTGTAACGCCGGCAAGCAAGCGGCAATAGTCTTGTGATGTGTTTAATTATAAAAGCATGCTTTCCCAAATAAAGAAATTCAACAGGCTTTTCTAAATAGGCCACCGAAACGAAGCCAGTTTTTATTTATTATCAATACTATAAAGTTATATTATAAAGAGGTAGTTTGTAAGTTTGAATGTTCGGGTAATCTCCGGTACTACTATTGCGATATTGAACATTTCTTTCGCCAGTAGAAAGCTATAATTCCCGAGGGACATAGGCTATATTTCATTGTCATTAATAAATCAAATAATTAAAAATGTTTTACGCCCAGTGAAGTGGGCATGGGAGCGCCTGTCAAAAATGTTACAGCAATAACGTTCCACGCAAGAATTGCGCACATCCTCGTACGAGGCACTGCGAGTGCGTTCTGCGTTTGTGAATTAATTAAACCTTGATAAGTTTTTGGCGGGAACTGAAAGGGGACGTTGTGCTGTGCAGTTTTATTTTTTTTTAAATGTGTAAAATTACTTTAAAATGAACAATAGTTGTAGGATATTGATAGTTTTTGAGTGGTAATTATGTGTTTTTGTGAGAAATGTGAACTGTATAGTCAAATGTGGCCTTTCGAGTTTTCACAAGAACTCCGTTAAATGGTGTGGATTGTAGCCTACAATACAACTGCGCCTGGCTTAAAGGTCTAGTTGCCAAGTCATAAACATAAAAAAAACCTTGATAATGCGTGCGTGGATGCATGTGTATTATTTTATGGTGCCCAGCGAAGTGGGCGCGTTATATGTAAGTATATACACTGACGGACTCATAAACTGCATCAAAGTAATAGACGACTTTGAAAAATAATATTTTAACCAAGTATGCAAACTTTCTATACAGATTTAAATTGAAACCTCTAGATTGGTTCGTGAATTTTAAAACAGCGTAGGGTCATATCCTTAAGTTAAGTTTGTGTACTGGAAAGGACCTTAAGACTTTTTGAAGAAAAACAGAAATTTAAGGAAAATTGGTTTAATTAAAAAATTTGTTTTGACAATAGACACAAACTTTATGCAAGGGTTTATTTATGTTTTAATAAGGTGTATTACCTCCACGTGCCCTTATTACGGATTCTAATCGGTTCCGCATATATTTTATTAGGGTTATTAAAAGATCTTGCGGAATATTGTCCCATTCTTCTGAAAATGCTGTTCTTAGTGCTGCCACTGTCGTGGGCAAAGGGTTTCTCGCATATACAGCTCGTTTTAAATTGTCCCAAACATGCTCAATGGGATTAAGATCCAGGCTGCGTGCTGGCCAATTCATTGTACGTATCCCAACCTCTTCGCAATATTGTCGAACTTGTGCAGCAGCGTGCGGCCGGGCATTATCCTGCATTAAAGTAAAATTTTCGCCTATGAATCCCATGTAAGGCACCACGTGATCTTCTAAGATCTCTGTTATGTAGCGATGTGCAGTCAAACCCCCTCTATTACCGTTTTGATGGACCATGTCTATGAACACAAGTTCTGTTCGCCCGTTCATCGATATGCCACCCCAGACCATACACGAAACGCCTCCAAAAGGAACACGCTCCTCAATGCAACTTTGAGCATATCGCTCCCCACGTCGACGATAGACTCTTCTGCGACCATCTGCACCATATAAACATGTCCTACACTCGTCCGTGAACAATACGGAGGTCCATTGCTCTTCTGTCCAATTCAGGTGATCACGCGCAAATCTTAAGCGAGCTTGTCTGTGAGCTACAGACAACTTTGGACCATTTGGTTTAAGAGGGGTGATATCCGCTTCCTTTAACCTTCTTCTTATTGTTCGTGCACTCACGTTTACTCCACGCACTTCATTAAGCTCTGTTTTGATGTTAACAGACGTGAGGAAACGATTTCGCAGGGAAGTTGTAACAATAAATCCGTCATCACGACCGGTGGTTGCTCGAGTCCTGCCTGTACCACGTCTCCTTCTGTAAGAACCTGTCTCCACAAACCTTCTGTATATTCTAGAAACCGTAGACTGGTTTAAATTTAAATTTCTACCAATCGTTCGTTGATCCAAGCCCTCCCGCACCAATGCTACAATTTGAGCCGCTTGTTCGGACGAAGTATCCATATTATGGTTCAAAAATCCGTAATAAGGGCACGTGGAGGTAATACACCTTATTAAAACATAAATAAACCCTTGCATAAAGTTCGTGTCTATTGTTAAAACCAATTTTTTTTAATTAAACCAATTTTCCTTAAATTTCTGTTTTTCTTCAAAAAAAGTCTTAAGGTCCTTTCCAGTACACAAACTTAAACTTAAGGATATGACCCTACGCTGTTTTAAAGTTCACGAACCAATCTAGAGGTTTCAATTTAAATCTGTATAGAAAGTTTGCATACTTGGTTAAAATATTTATTTCAAAGTCGTCTATTACTTTGATGCAGTTTATGAGTCCGTCAGTTTATATTTTGGTTTGAGAACGCTAAAAAAATTCTGTGTGTATGTATTTCTGTACACACGTATGAAGTGAAACTTCTTTATGATACATCATTTTTATATTTGTTTTAGTACGTAAGTGTAAGTACATTTTATATTTGCATATCGTATTGTTTTATACTAAAATCAATGCACAAAAAACGTAATTGAAAATGGCCAGCAAAGGTTAATTAAGAATTTGCAAATGTAGCTTAAATATCTATACTAATACTGTACATAGGTAAAGTTTGTTTGTAGGAAGCAATTTCTTTGAATTACTGAACCGATTTTTCCCGATCATGACATACGCGAGTGTGGTATTCGGCCATGTCAAGCCTGCCCTTTTAGATAAACTGCAAATCGTGCAGAATAAATTCATGCGCAGAGCCGTCGGTGCTCCCCTCTATATGCGTAACGTCGACCTCCACCGCGATCTGGAGCTTCCCTCCATCAAAAACTACATTACGTCGCTCTCGCGTAAGTATTTCGATCTCGCGCCGCACCATCGAAATCCGCTCGTCGTGTCCGCGTCCGATTATAAGCCTCGTCGAAAGGCTCTTGTGCGACGACCGCGTAACGTCCTGACGGACAGAGTCGACGTTATTACGAAACGGCTGGCCCGGATCAGTCCGCCCACGGTTAGAACAGTAGGCTGGCAGGCACCGACAGACAGACACAGACGGCGGCGTCTCAGACGCCGCCAATCAAGATCTCTCCACGTCCCCGCGAGGGACGCTAGGAGACATAGCTCACCCCACAGGATAGACTAGGCGTGTTGCTGGGAAGTTTCTTTCGCCGTTTCTTCTCTCCCAGCCATAACACGTTGCGAAACGGCAGTAAGATAGCCTAGGCCACCGCAAACCACCGATCCCGGCCCGCCGTGATCCTTCCCTTCGGGCTTTATATTACCCGTCGCCCGTTCTCAATTAGTATTTTGTATCGCCCTATGGTGGGCATCATTAAATTCATTCCCCATTCATGGCAACAGTCCAGCCGAGGTAAAACTCCTTAGGGAGCTCCCTCGAGCAAGTTGCCCCCCGGGCTCGAGCGCCTTCGCTTCGCGAAGGCACTCGCCCCAAAGACCCCGGTAAAGTTGTAAGGTCTTCGGACCAACAACATAAAGTCAAGTCCAATAAAAAAAAAAAAAAAGAACCGATTTTGAAAATTCTTACACCAGTAAAAATCTACATTAAATCTGAGTGACATAGGCTATATTTGATTGTAATTTATGATACTTTCTTAATTGCGCCCAGCGAAGTGGGTACGAATCAGCTAGTATAGTAAGTATATAAAGGTTTTACATACATACATACATAACTTCACGCCAGTTCCCTTGCGGGGTAGGCACGAACAACAGCGTCATTTAGGCTTATTCTTACACACCTCACTTGCTTCTTTGACATTTATAACCCTTGTCATAAAGGTTTTACAACTGTAAAATTAGCAAAGAATAAACCGTCAACTTGTCGGTTTAGGCCCGGTTCCTATATCTCACTGACCGTTCTTTTATCTTGCTCTCGGTTAAAATTTCACATAAACACCATACAAAAGTAATGTCAAAATTCAACCGATGGTAAGGCAAGTGAATGAATAGTAAGAATTAGGAACCGGCCATAAAACAAATACTGAACTCATTCTAAAATAGTTTTAATATTTCCATTGAATTCCAAATATTCATCTTCGGGCATATTCGTCAAGCTTGTATTAATTTTCTTAACAAAGCTCTGCGTGATGTCTTCAACGTCAGTCCGTTTCGCTTCACACCATTGGGCCAAGCTTGTCTTAAGGTCATTCCATTCTAAACTGTTGTGCTCGTTTGGTGGTAGCTTCTTATCTAGGAAATCACATCCAGAAGAGCTACAGTTTTGTTGATGAAGTTAAGATTGCCGTCTGAAAGATAACAACAATAATTGTTCCGTCACTCCGTTTTTTGAAGGAAAAAAAATAATGTTTAACAGTTAAACCAAAGCCAAAAGTTAACTAATTCTAAACAGGCCCTAACTCAGCAACTGCTGGTTGATAATAACCAACGCTGGTCTTCTGTTAGTGCTAGGTAGAAGAAAAAAAAAACTAATGAACATTTAATATCTATCTATATCTATAAAAGAAAGTCGTGTTAGTTACACTATTTATAACTCAAGAACGGCTGTACCGATTTGGCTGAAAATTGGTGAGGAGGTAGCTTAGAACCAGGAAACGGACATAGGACACTTGTTATCCCGTTGGAACCGGTAGGTGGCGCTGAGATCGGGATCTAGAATCCTCCCAATCACCTGGGCCAATTTTGTTTTTGTGCGTTTGAGTGGGTGGGTCCCCGGATGGTTTAAATCCACAATTGGAACCGGTAGGTGACGCTGGGATCGGGTCCTAGATTTTTTTTTTCAGGTGCCATTCATCGGAGTTCTTGTGACAACTCAAGAGGCCACATTTGACTATACAGTTCACATTTCTCGCAAAACACATAATTACTACTCAAAAACTATCAATATCCTACAACTATTGTTCATTTTAAAGTAATTTTACACATTTTTAGAAAATAAAACTGCACAACACAACATCTCCTTTCAGTTCCCGTCAAAAACTCCTTTTTTTGTCACTTTTTTTGGGGATCCGCTAATTCTCGAAAGTTGTAAGTCTATAATTTTTGATTTGTAGCTCGACTCCAAAAAATGACAGTAGGTCATTGAGATATAACATGTCTAGAGAGAGCATTGCTAACAAACAACATTGCCAAAAACGGCATCAAAAATGCGAAGCGTTGCTAAATTCACTCTGCGTTTTCGGGATATCAGGAAAAAAATATTACCCTATTTTTTATAATTAAATATTTTTTATGTAAGTGAAAAGTTTAAATAATCGTTATGATTTAATCGCTTTATGTGTTATAATTTAATATTACTCAGAGGTTTCAGTTTTTTTTTAAATAAAGTATTAGCAACAAAAATTGTGTGTCTTGGAACGAACCATAAATAAATTCATAACACATTCATAGCACATGTAGTCATTTTAATTCGCAATAAAATGTCTGTACAGATATTAGTACATAATTATAAGTCTGTTAATTACCAATACTAATGTAATAATTCTAAAAAAACTATTCATAATGGCAAATTATTTTTGTGTTACACATCATGTTCACGAAGGTTATTAGATGACTATTTATAACCCAAAGATTATCCTGCGCTAAAAGTCAGTGAAATCATTTGTAATAGTAGACTTGGAACGATTCGATAGGTTCATATTGGGTAGTAGGCTTTATGTATAATCCAAAGTTTATATCAGTAGTAGGAACTACAGGGTAGGTACACGGGATAGTTTAATGCAGGGACTTAAGAGCAACTAAACCACTTGAAAAGGGCTATTATAGAAATAAAAATATTCATATCCAAAAGTTTTTATTCAAACTAGTTCAGTTTGATTATTTTCTGAACTAAAGTTTGTTTTTTATCATATTAATATATTAAATTATTTCTTTATTAGGAATTAATGGAGATGCAGCTAACAGAATATAGACAAAATTAATATCTTAATTATGACAATAAAAAGTTATCTATAATATTACTAGCGGCAGGGTTGGGCAGTATTTTAATTACTTGTAATTAAAATACGTAATTGAAATACAAATACGTATTTTGTATTTGTATTTCAATTACTTCTTAAAGATGTAATTTGTAATTAGTATTTCAAATACCTGACGCTGAGGTATTTTGTAATTAGTATTTCAAATACTTATGGTTTCAAAATACATTTCATAAAATACATTTAGCTATTACATACATTTGATGGGTGTGTTCTTCAGAAAATAGCTCTCGATAGTTTCATAAGCAAAATGGTGACCGCTAAATATTAGGTACGTTCTGTAGTACTGGCCATTTAAAATAAATATTTTTGTTTGGCTAAGATATATAATTTAAATTAATTTTACTCTGAAAACATGAAATTCTTTTTTAAAAATTAGTCATTTATTTATTGATAAACCTTATGTTTTCATCGTATTTGAAGCTTTTTCGACATCATGGATAGATAAAATTCGAGTAATTATGGAATAAGAGTACCGTCGTGGCAGCAACGCGGCAAGAGCGACAAGCAACATCAACGACCATTATGAGCGAACACTACAATGAATGCACCACTTGTTATTGGTTTCTCCGCTTCCATTCTGGAAATTTCGACCTTTTTTTATAGCTGGAGTACAGCAGACAGGCTGACGGCCCACCTGATGGAAAGCGGTTACCGTTACCGTCGCTTATGGACATTTGCAACACCAGAGATTTCATCAACCCGCTGCCGGCTTCGAAGAAATTTTATGACACCCTTTTTGAAAAACTCCATATCGTAGCGCTGTGGAAAAACCTCGGCTGGGAGCTCATTCTAAATCCTCACGGTATGTACGAAAAAGGTTCTACAGAACCGTTGCGTACATGAGCGAAGCGGCTTAAGAAAGTGGGGGTTTTCACCCCCACTTTCTCGAAATCCCAACACATGGCAAGCGGTTCGATGGTAGAAAGAGGACGAATACACCATTCTATACAGTTCTTCCGAATACTCCCCGTTATACAGTCAGTAGAATACGCAGAGAGAAGCGAAGGCTTTCATAAGGCCAAGCGTATCTAGACCGTCTGTGAGTATGGGATCATCAACAACGCGAACGGCTCGACGTTGAATAGAGTGTAGGGGATTGAGTTGGTAGCCAGGTGCTCCATCCCAAAAGTGTGAGCAGTACTCCATATGCGGGCTCACCTGGGTTTTATAAAGCACAAAGCGTTGCCGCGGTGTGTAGTACTTCTTGGACCGGTTTAACACTCCCAGCTTCTTAGAGGCAAGTTTTGACTTGCCTTCAAGATGTCTCCTGAACATCGTTCGCGATGTCAACACCGAGGATCCCAATACTCTTGGAGGTGGTAAGGGGAGTTCCTTGGAACTGAAGCGATTTCTCGAATGGAGTTTTTTTGGCAGAGAATACGTAGACCTATGTCTTCTTGGGGTTGAAATGGACAAGGTTTTGTCTCCCCCATTCAAAGACTCTCTAAGAAATACTCTACTTCAGATCATGATTGAATGATCGAGGGACGTTTGTACGACCAGAGTACTGCGCATCGCCTGTGCTGTCATCCGCATTGCAATGAATGTTGCGAATAGGCAAAATATCATTGATATGTAAAATGAACAACTTTGGCGATAGCACACAACCCTGGAGCACACCAGCGTTGATGGGCTTGAAACTTGAGCAACAACCGTCGACAACGACTTGAATGCTGCGCTAATCAAGAAAGCTGGATAGCCAGGTGTAAGGCCCGTCGGGTATTCCATTCGATTCACACTCAGGGATTGTATGTGGAGATTCTCCTACGTCGTAAAGAGTTGAATTGGCCGCAAAGATTTCACCCAGAAGATTGACTTTATCTTTGGCGGTGTGTACCAGACGGTCGTCCACTATACGCAGAGGTGGAAGAGACGCCCGACAAAAGTTTCATTCGACAGCTTTGGCGAGGGCCCAAAAAGCTCTAATCCCATAAGAGTAGCTAAAGAGGCGCTCACCAATTCTGCCGATGTGATTGAATTTTGCCGAACTGTTTTTTGAGAGACCTGGGGGCGGCATTGTATCTCTTTTTCAGGTTATAGGAACTTGGATCCTGACGAGCCCGCGTTGCAGGCCAGGCTCGATAAGCCTGTTGCTTTAGCTTTACAGTCTCACTACTGGACTTATCAAACCATGGTGGTTTACTCGTACCACCGATAGGTACCGTTGAGTTTGGAATGAAATATTCCATTCCCTGCAGTACTACATCGGCGATCGAGTCTGTACTCGCATCAGAATCTTCCGACGAGAAACATAACTGCCTCCATGGGTAGGATGCATAGAATTCACGGAGTTCATCCCAATCTGCTGACTTGTATCACCACACCTTCCGTCGTCCACCGGGACGAGTCCGATCGGGTATAGGAAGGGGCACCACCGAAGATACCAGATAATGATCAGAGGTTCCTAGTAGAGCACTGATGGAGATCTGGTATTTCTCCGGGTGTGTAGTCAGCAGAAGATCCAGCAAAGAAGGCTCATGATCCACACTATCCGGTATTCGGGTAAATTCCGTAATCACCTGAGTGAATCCATGGGCAAGAGCAAAATCGTAGGCAGTAGTCCCTGGCAGATCAGTTCTCACGGAACCCAACTACTCAGCGTGATGAGCATTAAAATTCCTGAGTATGACTACCTCTGCTGAAGGATACTGCCCAAAAACTTTGTAGGTCACCTCCTGAACGTGTACAAAAAAGCGAGCTGTTTCAGTCCTTGCGCATTCCCTGCCATAGGACCGATATAAGCACGCATAGATCCGGGTGGAACCACCAAAATCTACGCGTACCTACAAGATGGAAAGGTCTTCAAGGCCGTGGAGATTAGAATATTTTTTTTTTTAATAAAATTAGGTTAACTTATTTCAGAAAAAACGGCAATTTCATAGGCAAGGACTTAATAATAATTATTATTTAATTTTTGTGAATATTTTATTCACATAACCTAACACCTGACGGTATTTTGTAATTTGTATTTTGTATTTGGTATTTTAAATACAGATAGTTGAAATGCTGTATTTTGTATTTTATATTTCAAATACCCGGCTTTAAAGTATTTTGTATTTCGTATTTTAAATACATGCGAGACAGTATTTTGTAATTTGTATTTCAATTAAAGGAAACCATATATTTTGCCCAGCCCTGACTAGCGGCTCGGCGCGGATTCACCCGTGGTCTGTTCCGCTCCCGTGGTATAAAGCGTCATGTTATATAGCCTATGACACTCCCTGTTAACGTAGCTTTCCAACAGTAAAATAATTTTATAATCGGTTTAGTAGATCCCAAAATTACCCCCTACAACGTCACAAACTTACAAACTTTACCTCTTTATAATATTAGCACAGATAACTCCGACCGAAGCATCTGCTTTAAACGATATTCAGTTTTTTTTACATTCTCTTTGACGATATTTGCAGCACTCATTCTGTCAATTCTATGCCAAACGTCATAAGGTTACATTAAAAAGTTTATATTGTCCAAAGCGCTAAGGTTAGATTAGAAATAATTTTATATGATGGTTAAGTATTCTTAAATTTTCTAATTATCCTTCACACAACTTACATCTTATCGGTCACGATCATATATAATTATTTTAGGTACTTTATTTCAATACAATTGTGCCGTTGATAAGAAAATATAAAAAACCATAGTGTAAAAATATCTCCGAAAATGATTCAAAATACTTCCTTTCAAAATCCATCTCTTTGTCCAACAATATGCTACAATTGGATCCGTAGGAAGTCTAAAACGTAATATAAACTAGTTTAAGAAAACCGGACACACAAAGATTACATGACTGTTTTCTATAGATTTTTTTCTTTTATTCATATTTCATAAAAAAAAATCGTAACAAGTCCCCAAATTTTGGAAGCAAGTCACACTTCTCACATGACAACATCAATCAATACGAAACCTTGAAAATGTCGAAATTAAATTTCACGTTTTTACAAAGAAATCGTGAGAAAAGTGTTAAGTTTTCCGATTAAATGACATCTCATCCTTATCCTTTCCTGTTTTAAAATAGTTCCGACACATTTTAATAGCGCAGGCCGGCATAATAATTTTTTTTGCGAGAGCTCTAACCAGTAAAGTAATCGAAACGACACTAACAGGCGTGGGAAGCCACTGAAGCCAGTGCACCAATTTTGGTGCACTGTTTTTGGGCCGTTTTTGTGCAATTGATGCGTGATCTAGACGTTTATATGATCTAAGCAGTAGGTATATTCACCGCTTCCAAAGCCTTTTCATGAGTACGTACCAGGTTTAGTTATTGTTCGTCGAAATATTTGAAACACATCAATTTTCTGATTAGCACTCATTAGGCCGCGCGCACTTGGGACACGAATTCGTATCGTACAGTATACGTACGATCGTGGTCGTACGAATTGAGTGCGCACACTGTAAACGTTTTTATTCGCCAAATGAGCAATGTTCCAGTGACATCGGACTTCTGAAGTCTGCTTTGGTTGGAGCGTGATGAATAATCTGTATCTTCGCGACAATTCTCTTATAACTCGAAGACTGCGGTGGCGTCGTCGCTATCGTAGAACCGAATGGGTTTGTGAAATATATTTAAAAAGACACGATTTTGGTGAATTTCATCATATTATGGAAGACTTATATAATGATCACATACTGTTTCATCGTTATGTATGTATTAAAAGAGAAACGTTTGATTATATTCTAAACATATCCATTTCTTACGTTAAAACGTACGAATGTGTTTTAAAATCCCAACAAGTTCCGATTGTTTTCGGACGTCTGAACTACACGTCACGTACGTATATGCACAAACTACTATGGATACTACGTATGTATATGCACGACTAACCACAAACTACTATGGATACTACATTTTTTTTTGTTAACTCAGGGCGAATGTCTTTCCTTGTGACACACACACGGGTCTTGGATACAGGGGAAGACCAAAAGCGCCGCCTAGTGCCGCGCGCTTCGTGTGCGTGTGGGTCTCTTGCACCAAACGGCAAACGGGATCTCCTCCATTAAAGGAGGAGGCCGAACAAACTACCCACTAAACCTACCTGGGTCCCTATGAGAGTATATATCTAGATTGCCGAGGATGTATAACGTAGTTAAAATCTTCTGACATCCTAGTGCGCCGATTTGGTACTAAGCCCTGGGAAGCAGGGCCTTACCACTTCGTACAGTAAAGGTGATTCCACCGATACCCCCGTAAACTGTGGCCCTCTACCACGGATAATGGATACTACATATCGACTAACTCGCACCCAGTATGCGCGCCCCCATAGTACTTGGAATGTCGGGATCGTTCGTAGGTGTTCGTACGTGTCCGCACGAGTAAAATTCGTACGAAAACGTGTCCAAAGTGCGCGCGGCCGTAGGCTTATATTCCGATTTTGCAAAACTAAACTCAACTCACTTAGCTCTTGAAGAGCATCGCACATTTCGTATGAGGCGACACGGTAACTGTTCAGGAAAGATAGATTAGATTTTGTATAATTTTGACCTATTAAAAAATCCTTTTTTTTTTGTAAAGGTTACCAAAATTTATTTATTTCAGTTTCCAAGGGGTTAGATGAGAAAGACGGGAGACCGGGATATATGGCGCATACTTGGGGAGGCCTACGTCCAGTAGTGGACCGATATGGGTTGAAAAAAAAAATTGTTTCAGTTTTATGGCAATTTTTCGAAATTTCCTTTAAGGGCATTGCGTGCCCCCACAATAAAAGCCATGAATATAACTATGAAAAAGACACAACCAGTGTTACTATAAGGCGCTCGTATCAAGTGCGAGATCTGCTTGCTGCCTTTGGTGTTCGTACAGGAGCGGTTTCAGTTTGATTTTAAAAATATGTACACTTCGAACGGTTGTTATTGGCGGCGGAATATTTTTTTAAAATTTATTTATTAGTAACAATAATAATCAACTTTATTTCCAGTAAAAAATGTTACCTGACTGAGATAATGACAAAAATTTAGATTTAGTAGTTGTCGCGGCACGATTTACAACGGGAAGGTACACACCGGTCCAGCCGAGTATGAAATCAGTCCGCTCGCGCCGGTGTGTACACGCAATATCAAAATTGCCTATGACAAACGCTCATTGTCTACGGCCAACCGCCAATATTCGAAAAATCAAGAACGGAACAAAGACGAAAAATTGTACGCGCAACAAATATTTATAAAAGTATTATAAAATCGCATAATAGTGCTTCATTGAAGACTTCCTACGCTTCAGTAGTATATTAGTGACTAAAACCGAAAGTATGAAATAACTTGTATCTTCGGCCTCAGCACCTTCCCGTTAAATTTAACCACATTCTAACACATTAATGGACAGCTCCTAAATACTTTTTATACAAAGATAATGAAAGCCTAATCTAATCTAAATTAAAAAGGAAATAATAACAAATCAAAAAGGAAGTGTAAATTATAAAAAAATAACTTTAATTTTTGTTATTTGTCCGACGTAGACGAAGTTCCGGGCAAATGCTAGTTTATAAATATACGGCCTTACTTATAATAATCTCGTTAAGAAACGATTAGGCATCTCTTAAGTAAGAGAATCAGAATCAGAGCCTAATCAATGAATATCTTTTTTTTTCACTTATAAACGTGTATTACCTGTTGTTTACCTAAGAGGAGCACAGATAAACGAAAGTTGAATGAATAACGTAGGTTGTACCCAAAATATTCGACTAAAGAGGAGTTTATGGGTAAGATTTTCACTAATCAGTTGCTGAGCAGTTTCTTTAAATTTAAGAAACGATTATAAGTAAGGCCCATAATGTTTAAGTTGGCCAAAATATTACCATAAGTATAACGTTGCCGCTGTGTCATAATATCCGGTGGGGCGAAGCGAATACACGCGTCATCGCTGTGTGTACAACCCGAAGGCGGGCAGACGTCGTTGAAGGTTGTGTGTCCTTAGTAGGTATGTTAACAACAAACGCACATAAAATCGCGGGTGACTGTTACACTATAATACTTGGCACTGGTCATGTACAGAGACCGTGTTAAACCATATTTCGAAAGGAAACTGAAGAAGGACACAGAAAAGAAGAATAGGAAACCGGTACCCAGGCTTCAAACTTAACTGGCACGATTGTACAGATTTTGACGAAGATTTATATTTTACAAAACACAAACCTGGTAATTTAACCGCCACATGAATAGGCTTATTTCTTTTTATCAGAACGTTTTTCCCAATAATCAAACCAAATCTCAAAAGCCTCGTATCCGAACGTTCAAGTTTGTCCAAACTTTTTAAAAACAAACGCTCGTTGTCATTATCTTAACTTTTGTATTCTTAGCAACTTCCGTTAACGAATCGGATAATTGTTTCAACTTTCTATCGTCACATTTTAATGATATTGTTAAGAAATCTATTAAAAAATCTGTAAAAGATTTTCCAGATCTACAAACACCGAATTTAGTGCATGCGTGTTTATTTTCACCATTAATTTCTTTATCGACCTCTTTTCTGATTACATGGGTGGACGCCATATTGCTTCTCAAAATTCCCTTTCGATCCATATCGCCTATAAAATAATTTATCAACCTATTTAGAATAAAATTAGACGTGTCTATAGTATTAAATATAACTTTTTGAGCACCCAAACGTGTTTTGATTTTCTGTCTTTTCGTTTCTTCAACAAACTCGTTGAATTTCGCGTCGTAATTCCGCGCCAAGAAGTCTAATTTTTTCCTCACAATGTGACCAGTCACTTTATTTTTTAAATTGTCAAAAACTTGTAAAGTCTGTTTGTAAATATGTTTAATAAACTCTTTGACTTTTTCATCGTTTTTCACTTTATGTTGGTTTGCGTAAATATCGTTGATTTTCAGAGGCTTTTTATCGTATTTAGTGACGTAATTGGGATTGTTCAAAAAAAATTACCCTCTGATTTTATATTTTTATTTCGTAAAATAGGGTATTTTAAGATATTAATTTGAATATTTTTGTGTTTTAAGAGTTAGTTTTTTTTAATTCGATTTTAAAAAAATTTATCAGATGACGTCATTGGGGACAACTTTACATTAATTCCTTTGCCTATAAAACAAAAATAATCATATTAATCTGTGCTACTATTTAAATGTTACTGTCATTATCCATTATGACATATCGTGATCATTTTAGTGTGGCCAGCTTAGCGATTTTATCGGTAGATTTATTTTATATATTTATTTTTGGTGTTCAACATTTATTATTTTCTAAAGTTACCGTTAAGTTATTTAAAGTGACCTTTAGTGAAAAATCAATATAATATAACTTAAACTGAATAATGTACAGTTAGACTGAATACCATTCATTGATAACCAGGCATAAATTACTTATTAGACACCATTGCGATGTTATTACTTTTCTTAATTTGTAATAAAGTATTCTTTCGGCGATTAAAACAGATAAAGCTCATTCGACCACTAAAATATTTTGATTTGGTATCATATTTGGGTTATCATTTTTAATGTCTGATACCTAGATATGATCACATTATCCAATGATGTTGTCAATCCAGGTAAAATAAAAAGGTTGTATTGTCAATTGAGGGGAGGGGGGAGTATTATTAGTCAGACCTTTAAAAAAATATCAGTCGTAAGGACTGCACTTCAAAGATAAAAACTTGGTATCTGAGCGTGACGGTCGTGCGAATTCAGTGCATTGTCCCCATCCTAGAAGTACCTACCGAAGTTTTCAATTCAAAAATCATGGCGATGTTCGTTAAGGTCTTTTTTAAGTCAATATGTTGTGAGTTACTTTCATACACACACGTGTGTACCTACAAAAACTACAAATTTTAGTAATTTCACTATTAGCAACCTGGCAACATTGGGTATTTCGGCTTTAGATCGGCGGTTAATGCAGCATTTCTAAATTCTAATATTATTCATTAAAATTCATTTCGTCCTTCGAAAAATCTTCTAAAATCATCCGACAAAAAAGTGAACTGTTTTATTAATGAAAATGTATTAAAATTTTCTCTTTCTAAACATGGCCGGATCTTCAAATAGGAGTGTTAATTTTGTAAAGGCTGATACGCTAAACCTACCTAACATGTAATGTTATTAGAGTACATAGCTATAGTACATATTGGAGAAATAAGAGGAGCTAAAATCCTGATGTAAGTAGTTTTGTGAAGGTTTCTAAATTCATCATGTTCGTCCATAGATCTTCCTTCCTTCTTTCTTTTTAGAACCTGTGTATTATATTACTATTCCTGTCTGTAAATTTCATCCATATAAGAAACCAGGGTAAATTTGCATAAACGCGGAACCTGAAAATTATGCGTTTTTTGTATTTAAAGACTATAAATATGGTTTGCTATGGTGTAATAAGGACACTAAAACTATCGGAAACCCGTCATTTAGGTAAAAAATTAAAAAAGAATACAATTAATTACGTTAAAAAACCTGCATCATATAAATAAAAATAATGTTCAATTTTAGCGTTACGACTCACCTAGTTGTGATAAAAACACAATCACTTATTTAATTTCGGGATTAATCTGCAAATGTAACATATATGACATGACCAAAATAATTAATCATTATAAAATAAACTATTACGGCATTGCTAAAAAACCACCATTTTTTTTTTATGGCTATTGCTGCTAGGGCGATGTTGCCAATGTCAAGTAGTGAAAGAATCACTTATGTCGATTTAACGACAGCAAAGAAATACAATAAAGATTTGATCAATCTGAAATGTTACCTGAAGCAAGTACAAACACAAACATTTATCAAGACACAAACATGAACATACAATTATTATAATTTAATTTGGTTAGTATCAATAAAGTAGGCTAACACAGACAAAACATCATGGGATGGGAGACATACAAGCGACAACAAATTAGTAGGGAGAGGAGTTTTAGTTTTGGTGAGTAAGGAATATAGAGGTGGGCAGTTATTGTTGAGGGGACAGTTAAAAAATATATGATCCAGGGTACCTTCTTCTAAACTACAATCACAAATGGGGGAATTCTTTATCTTAAGTTTAAATAAATGTATAGGGCTGCAAGTGTGGCCAAGTCGTATGCGTATTAAAATGCTAGAGGCCCTCTTACTGAATCCTCTAAATTTAAAAAACCAGGGAATCGATGGAACAACTGGTTGCACCTTAGAATATTGGACAGATACGGATTGCCAGTCGCTCTCCCAGCTTGACTTTAATCTCCTTTTAGCACAGCACATTAAATCCCGTGAAAAATGTTGGTAAAATTTTGTGTCGCCTTCGTTAATTGCTTTCTTGGCAGCTTGGTCAGCAGCTTCATTTCCTTTTATACCTAAATGGCTAGGCACCCAAGCAAATTCTATTTTTATGTTTTTACACTGGCAGAAATGTAATAAGTTTTTAATCGTCGAAATAATTGGGTGTTTCATGCAGTTTGTAATGGGTTTTTGGGAAAGAGCATTTAGTGCGCTAAGACAGTCAGTGACAATTGTAGTAGGGGAGGGGTTGTTGTCAGCTATATACATTACTGCACTAAGTATAGCAATACATTCACCTGTGAACACTGAAGCTTCTGGAGGTAATTTGTGCATATTCGAATATTTAGTGTCAGTATGGACAAAAGCAGAGCCAATGCATTCATTGTCAGAGGATTTTGAAGCATCTGTAAAGATAAGAGTGGAATTGGGACACTTTTTCTTTATAACGCGATTAAAATTTGAGTCGGCATTCAAACAAGTTTTAGATAGATTTAAAGTGTGTGTAGTCACTTTTATGCAGATAGATTCAAAGGCAATTTTGTATAGGGGTAAAAGATTAGAGTTAAATATAGGAGCTTTAATGGTATTTAGGTAGTTCAAGCTATTTATTAAGGGAGGAGGATCTTTATGAACCCAGTAATTATTACAATGAATAAGGTTAGATAATTTTTTTAATTTGTCTAATAGGGGATGAGAGTTAAGTTGAGCAATACGAAGTAAATATCTGTCAGCCAGATATTGCCGTCTCAGACGAAGTGGGGGGTCTACGCATTCCACTTGAAGAGCGCGAATGGGAGAGGATTTCATGGCCCCAAGTACAATACGCAAAGCTTTGGATTGTACGGAATCTAGCCTAGATAATGAAGTTTTATTACAAGGTTCTAATAAGAACATATCAAAGTCGAGGTGAGTTCTAACGAAAGCATTATATAATAATTTTTGTGAGTATGGATGGGTACCCCACCACGTGCCGGAGAGAGCTCTTAACATATTTATGTTTTTTTCACACTTTTTGACTATATAATCGATATGAAATTTACTTGAGAGGCGAGAATCCAAAAACAAACCCAAAAATTTGACTTGATTATCCTATGGAATTTTTTGACTGTTATAAATAATATCGATTGGCGGTACAACAAGAGATCTAGTAAATACGACTGCAATACTTTTAGTTGGAGACAGATCCAAGCCATGGGCGGAAAGCCATCCCCCCAAAGCAAGAAGGCATTTTTCGACCTTAGCTGCTGCAGTTATAACGCTCTTATTGGAGCTATAAATACACAAGTCGTCAGCGTACTGCAGAAGGCTACAAGACTCGTCTATTGTTGACTCAATATCATATGTGTAAATGTTAAACAATATTGGACTTAAAACAGAACCCTGCTGTAGGCCCTTCCAGATGTTTCTGCTTGCTTTGTTTTGTCCATCTAGTCTTAGCTTGATTTCTCTGTGAGCTAATAGATTACAAATAAAGAGTACTAATTTGTCAGGAATGCTCAGCTTAAATATCTTGTTTCTGAGTACCGAAATTAGTACATTATCATATGCAGCGGATATGTCAAGGAAGGCAGCAACCACTGAAGTCGAGTTTGAAAATGCAATACGGATATCGGTAAGAAGAATGCTGTGGTTATCAGTTACGCCTCTGCCCTTTCTAAAGCCATGTTGCGTTGGGGGTAAAATGCAATTTTTTCAACAAACCAGACAAGCCTGTTTTTGATCATATGCTCCGCGACCTTGCATAAAACGGAAGACAATGCTATAGGTCTGAACGAACTAGCCTCTTTCGGGTCTTTCCCTGGTTTTAAGATTGGAATCACTATTTGAGATTTCCATGAATGCGGAATATATCCGTTAGAAAACATGGAATTTACGATGGATAAGTAATATAGCAGTGAAGATTCACTAGCATTGACTAAAAAGGAATAAGGAATGCCGTCGTGTCCAGGTGCTGAATCAGAAAGGCCCTGAAGAACGATTTTAAGCTCTGGGAAAGAAAAAGGGATTGACAGAGGATCAGAGGACTCCGATAGACTGTATATTATGGGGAGATCTATTAGGGTTGGGACAAAAGGGGGGGCAATTTTGTCAAGAAATTTGTCTAACCAGATCGGTTCATTAGAAGATGGAGATGGAGGAGTACTATAGCTAGATTTGAATTTTTTGATGGATTTCCACACTTTTGTGGGGTGTGTGTCAGGAGACACAGATTCACAAAATTTAAACCATTCTAAACGTTTCTTTTGGGCTAAAGTGCGCTTGCATATAGCTTGAGCTTTGCGATACTTGATGAAGTTTTCTAGTGTCATTAGTGACGTGAAAGCTTTTTCCGCGACATTTCTCTCCTCGATTGTTTTCGAGCATTCATTGTCCCACCAAGGTGGCGGAGCGTATTTGTGGCAAGGACGTTTAAGGGGGATAGATTCAGAGGCCGCAGAGTGTAATGATTCTACAAAGCCATCGTAGCATATTTGGACGTTATCTGTAGATAAAATAGGTAATCGATTTGTTTTTTCCGTTAAAATTCCGGAGTATTTATTCCAATTAGCACCCGAAAGTCGGTATTTTTGAAGAGGAGAAAAAGGAGGAGGGGAAGATTTTTGTGGCAGAGAAATAATAATGGGCATATGATCACTACCATAAGATAGAGGAGCCACATCCCAATATAAACTAGAAGCGAGTGAAGAAGAGCAAAGAGATATGTCTAAAGCAGAAGGGGATTGCAAAGGGGAGCCTCGCCGAGTGGGACGGCCGTCATTAAGGATACATAGATCCATTTCATCTATTAAGTCAACCAATATATTGCCAACTGAGTCACAGCTTAGTGAGCCCCATAAATAGTGATGGCAGTTGAAATCGCCGAGCATGAGGACCGGAGAAGGAAGAAGGCTTAGAATAGTTCTAAGGTTATTCATAACATTTATAACAGGATGGGGTAAGTAAATACTTAAGATAGGTTTGTGATTTTTATAGCAACGCCATAGAGGTTATCAAACGACGGAAGAGGGATTCTTGAATATTTAATATCATTTCTAATAAGGATAGCAGAGCCATCCCAGCCATCGGGCCTGTCATGCCGAAGGCAGGCATATCCTGCTACAGAAAAGTGAGACTCTGGTTTTAACCAAGTCTCAACAATACTAAAGACGGGGATTGTTCAAAAAAAATTACCCTCTGATTTTATATTTTTATTATGTAAAATAGGGTATTTTAAGATACTAATTTGAATATTTTTGTGTTTTAAGAGTTAGTTTTTTTTTTATTCGATTTTTAAACAAATTATCCGATGACGTCATTGGGGACAACTTTACATTAATTCCTTTGCCTATAAAAAGAAAATAATCATATTAATCTGTGCTACTATTTAAATGTTACTGTCATTATTCATTATGACACACCGTGATCATTTTAGTGTGGCCAGCTTAGCAATTTTATCGGTAGATATATTTTATATATTTTGGGGTTCAACATTTATTATTTTCTAAAGTTACCGTTTATTATTTTCTAAAGTTATTTAAAGTGACCTTTAGTGAAAAATCAATATAATGTAACTTAAACTGAACAATGTACAGTTAGACTGAATACCATTAATTGATAATCAGGCATAAATTACCTATTAGACACCATTGCGATGTCATTACTTTTCTTCATTTGTAATAAAGTATTCTTTCGGCGATTACAACAGATAAAGCTCATTCGACCTCTAAAATACTTTGATTTGGTATCAGACATTAAAAATGATAACCCAAATGGTTATCATTTTTAATGTCTGATACCTAGACATAGTCTCATTATCCAATGATGTTGTCAATCCAGTTAAAATAAAAAGGTTGTATTGTCAGTTTCAATTGAGGGGTACGGGGGGTGTATTATTAGTCAGACCTTTAAAAAAAATATCAGTCGTTAGGACTGCACTTCAGAGATACAAACTTGGTATCTGAGCGTGACGGTCGTGCGAATTCAGTGCATTTTCCCCATCCTAGAAGTATCTACTGAAGTTTTCAATTTAAAAATCATGGCGATGTTCGATAAGGTCTTTTTTAAGTCAATATGTTGGGAGTTACTCTCCTACACACACGTGTGTACCTACAAGAATTACAAATTTTAGTAATTTCACTATTAGCAACCTGGCAACATTGGGTATTTAGGCTTTAGATCGGCGGTTAATGCAGCACGTATAAATTATAATATTATTCATTACAATTAATTTCGTCCTTAGAAAAATCTTCTAAAGTCATCCGACAAAAAAGTGAACTGTTTTATTAATGAAAATGTATTAAATATTTTCTCTTTCTAAACATGGCCGGATCTTCAAATAGGAGTGTTAATTTTGTAAAGGCTGATACGCTAAACCTACCTAACATGTAATGTTATTAGAGTACATAGCTATACTCGTAGTACAAAAATTCTGATGTAAGTAGGGTAAATTTGCATAAAGGCGGAACCCGAAAATTATGCGTTTTTTTAATATACAAGATTATAATTATGGTTTGCTATGGTACAATAACGAAATTAAAATTGTCGGAAAACCTTCATTTAGGCACATAATTAATAAACAATACAATTACCTTAGAATATACACAGACTGCCTACTATGCTAATATTATTATTGTAAAGTAATAGGGCACGTTGCTAAACACTTGTGATTTTGAGCACAAACACATAAGTTAACTTAAAAACAATCAATCTTACTTTATTAAATTTTAAAGCACATTTTATTAGGTTAAAAACTACAAAACACTTCCCAGATAAAACCGCCATGCTACATAAAGTAAACTACACTGCTAAAGAGTGTTGAGACTGCTAAAGACAAATCTTTTTATTGTAATTTAGTTCATCAGAGTGGCAGGCACAGGAAATAAATCCATACAGCATTGTCTGATGTATTCTTAATAAAAAATAGGCTGTTTGGATTTATTTCCTTTGCTTGCCACTCTTTAGGTTGGGTTAGCTTCACACTAGAGCTCGAATATGCAATGCCAATGTTAGCAACACAAAAAATAGGTTGTGAGGAGCGGTTGAAGGTTGCGACCAATGAGAAGGTCAGTGGGTTAGGTTAGGTTAGCGTCAGACCAAAGCCGCAAGCAGAATAGACTTTAACCATAATTAATGTTAAGCAGTCGGTTCTGCCACTTTGCTACTTGTTAGGCAAAGACACTAAATCCATACAGCATGAATATCAATATTTTTCAATCAATCTGAAGATCATTGGATGACATGAAAGTATGGAATTTTAGATTTTTCACATTATTGTAACTAAGATAATTAATATATTTTTCTAGTTTGTATATATAAATACCGACTACATGCAATACCAATGTAAGCAGAACAAAGTATAGGTGTAAGGGGTGGTCGAAGGTGTAACCAGTGACAAGGACAGTGGGTTAGGTTAGGTTATCTTTAGACCAAAGCCGACTGGCAGAACCGACTGGTTTCCATTTATTCGTTGATAATTTTAATAAAAGTTAAAGTCGGTTCTGCCACTCGCCGGCCGCTACCGCGGCACGCTCGCTTCGCTCGCTCGGCTCGTGGGCTTTGGTCTAAAGATAACCTAACCTAACCCACTATCCTTGCCATAACCTTCGAACACCCCTCACACCTATATATTGTTTGTCTAACATTAGTATTGCATGTTGTCGGTAATTATATATACAAACTACAAAAATATAATAATGATCTTAATCACAATAATGTGAAAAATCTAAAATTCCGTATTTTTATGTCATTCAAAGATGTTCAGTTTGATTGAATAATATTGATATTCATGCTGTACGGATTTAGTTCCTTTGCCTGACATTTAGCAAAGTGAGGTAAAAACTTTGTCTCTCAATATTATTAATCTGAGGTTTTACTTACAAATTACAAAATGTCGTGATTTTTTAGCATTCCCGTAATATTTGATTTTATAATTATTAATTATTTTGATCATGTCATATATGTTACATTTGCAGACTAATCCCAAAATTAAAATAATTGTGTTTTTATTATAATTAGTAGGTAAGTCGTCACGCTAAAATTGAACAGTATTTCTAGCGATATAATGCACGTATTTCGTAATTAATTGTATTGTTTATTAATTTTTTGCCTAAATGATGGCTTACCGATGATTTTAGTGTCGTTATTGTACCATAGAAAACCATATGTAAAGTCTTTGAATACAAAAAAATGCGTAATTTTCAGGTTCCGCGTTTATGCAAATTTACCGAAACCAGTAGGTAATGTTAATTATTATTTAATATATGATTGATGTAAGTTTACTTTGTGTTGAATTCAAAATTCATCTAAAATGTGCACCTATTTATAGAAAAATAGCTACATGTCTCACTCATTCATTAGAAACTGATTAAAATAATATTAATTACTTATTTGATAATTTGGCACAATCAATAAATCAGCAACCTATATTACTTTCTTAATAACCTATAATACAAGTAAAGTATCTCATATAGATACATACAAATAAAGGAACAGACATTGCACCACTGCCCTGGCGGTTAGGTAGTGTGTTTGATTGCTAATGTATGTTATGGATCTGAGCTTATACAACAAATTACCGGAAAATATGAAACTTTCAAGTAGTTTTAAATATATTCACTTGCGGGCTTAAAAGTGACTAATTAAGCACATCTATAGCTTGAAGGATTTCATGGAATATGAAGATTTGTGACAAATACCTTAATGATTGTAAATCTCTTAATAATATGATTTTGATGTGTAACATAGTTACTAACATGAAAATTTATGACTATGCAAGTAATTAAATAGACATTTTATATCTTTTTTCTTTCAGGTTCAGAATAAATTAGCAACAACTTTTCTGCATAAGCAAGGGTTATGCTTGATCATAGAATTTTATGACTTATCCACTGCAGTTTACATGAAAACTTTATGTATAGAAAAAACCAAATGCTAGCCTCCAGAAAAAAGAAAAAGATAAAACTGAACATTTCTGAAAAGATTATATAATATGTCCTAAATTATTATTAATAAGTGTTTAAGTAAATAAACAAGTTTAACTGCTAAAAGTTATTTATTATTTCATCTTGCAAAATAATAACTCAAAAGATATATTTTATTAATCAATTCATATAAATATATGGCACATACAAATTTATAACTCACAATAGTTTGCTTTCAGTATAGACACCATCTTATTCTTATAACTCTTAATGTGAAATCTTAAGATAGTCAAATCTTCAGACAAAGTAAAGCTAAAATATTTTTGGAGGAATGTTAAATATTCATAAATTGTTTACATTAATTATAACTAATAACATCTAGATTTATGTATATATAAAAATAAGTTATTTAAAATAGCCATCCTTGTTTTCAATTAATTAAGCTTTAAAGATATAGGCTGTTCTTCTATGGTGGTACTAATCTTTTCAATCAGTTTCCATTTATTGATTTGGGCTGGCTTGAGATAAATTCAGGTTCTGGTGAACTTTTTGTGTGCCATTAGCTCCAATGCAGTTCATAAAGAATACTCCAAAGAATTCAAGTCAGAACTCGACGAAGGCCAACCTATGCTCTGAACAAAGTCTGACAAATTGGCTTACAACCAATGTTGGATTGAATTAGCTTCATGGGAGGGTACAGAGTCCTGTTGGAAAATCCACTGCTATCCAGCGAATAAAGTATCACTTAATGCTTAAATCATTGTTTCCAATATGTGATTTTGTACGTCCTTCTAACTTCTGGCGTAAGGTGTATTGTTTTGCCGGTTAAATTTTCTTCCACCGTGATGATCTTCTCATCAGTAAACAGGTTATTTTTCGGATCGTATCTCTTGAAAAGGTTTCGACATCGTTCCAATCGCCATTTACGAAGACGCTCGTTTATATAATGCACTTTCCTTTGACTTTTAGTTACGAGACCATATGTGAGTATTGTCTTTACAGATATTTAAGAAATATTAGTCTGAAGAGCTAATATATACATAATTTTATTCTGGAGTACGTCGAATAAAATGTTTGTTTATGTTGATGTTGTATGACATATCAATGACATAAAAAGGAAAATGTCGGCCCTTTTGTATTTTGAAACTGAATGGCTACGGTATTCATATGCATTTCACCAGACGTAAATGACGTCACAGGATTTAGTAAGGTCAAATAAAGGTCAAACGCATTTCTTTCAAAATACAAGGGGATTGTACGTTTTTTGGAATTTTAACTAGACATAAATGATTAGGAACACTATTCCTCGAAATTGTTTTTCAAAAAGCTAAATTGAAAAAAAAAGAACAATCCCCATTGTTCATGTCTCTGGCAACATTGACATGTTTTTCTTTATTTGTTTTATGGTGTTTTTTCTTGAGTTTACTGTTACTATCGTGACCATTTCTCTCTGTGTCTTTATTTTGTCTTATTTTATAAATGTAGTTCCAGTTTGGGCCAACATCTATGACACCATCTATTTGGACGCTGACTTCAAATGAGGGCGTTATGATATCTGTGGAAAGACATTTAATCTTGCATTTAATACTTACGTCTCTGAGGGTTTACTCCACAGCCTAACATCTTACGTCGTCCCGTTTTCATTTTAGAACCTTTTTTTCCTTGTTTTTTTATATATAGGTATTTAAGTTCATTATATGTTCCATTTATTTTTGTATTATTTCGACTATATTATTATAGTTTAAAAAAATATTATTCCTTCTTTCTTTTATCAAAATTTTTGTTGACTCTTTCGGGCCGATCAAACGACAACGAACGACGAAAGGCGTTTGAGAGTAAGGCCTCAGAACGATAACTTATTAACCCTTTACTTGTTGTTCTGGACCTACATTTTTCATCAAGGGCAGGAGGTGACCGATTACCAACGAGGACGTAGCGTGAAGACCTTTATAGACACGAGTTAAGAATAGAAGAAGAAACGTTTTAGTTTTTCACAAAAAAAAATGTATGTAAAAAATCTTGTGAAAAGAGATTTTTTTGTGTATGACATCTGCTCTGAATCAAAATTTTATTGTGAAACACTCGTTTTTTTTAAATTTAGTTTTTTGTAATACGCATTTATCGTATGTCAATTATATGATTTTATATCTTCAGAACTGTGGCAATATGTGAGGGAGATAGTGAACTCCATTTAGGTAGATACTTAAGGAAAGATTATTACTAGAACGTAAATACTTTGTATTATAATTTGCCAGGTGGTATATGCCCGACTGGATGGCTACCACCCCTGGTCTAAAGTATGTCGCCATAACAACCTTGAGTTGTGTGCCGGCATTAGTGACTAGGTTCCAGTCTCCGTTAAGAGAGCAGCAGCGCATTTGTAGCAACTTTGGTGTTGCAAATGTCCATAGGCCATGGTAACCGCTTTCCATCAAGTGGGCCGTCTGCCTGTCTGCTGATCTCCTGCAATAAAAAATAATAAAAAAATATCGCAAATAACATTATCATAGATTAAGCAGTAAAGTTATAGAAGACTATTTAAAACTTGAATTTTCACGGACACCAGGCACTGATTAGATACGCAAGTCGTCGTCGAGTCATATTTAGATAGAATGTAATTTCCTGCATTGGGGCAGCCTGTTGTAAGAGGCGACAAAATAACCCACAGCCAGGTGGGAGAGTATTTTCCCGTCTGGATGGCTACCACCCGCGATCTACGGCCTTACTTATAATAATCTCATTAAGAAACGATTAGGCATCACTTAAGTAAGAGAATCAGAATCAGACCCTAATCATTGGATATCTTTTCTTTCACTTATAAACGTGTATTATCTGTTGTTTACCTAAGAGGAGCACAGATAAACGAAATTTGAATGATTAAAGTAGGTTGTACCCAAAATTTTCAACTAAAGAGGAGTTTATGGGTAAGATTGTCACTAATCAGCTGCTGAGCAGTTTCTTTAAATTTAAGAAATGATTATAAGTAACGCCCCTAGAGTCTAGAGAATGTCGCCATAACAACCTAGAGTTGTGTTCCGATATTAGTAACCGGGCAGTCTCCCTTTATAGAGTAGCAGCGCATTTGGTATTGCAGATGTCCTTAAACGATAGTAATCGCTTTCCATCAGGTGGACTGTCCGCCTGTCTGCTGAACTAATGCAATAAAAAAAAAAGAAGACTTACAAAACAATACAATAACATGTATAAGTCGATACATTGAGTATTTCAACATAACTGTAGTAAATATGTTTTATAGGTATTAAATCTTGCTATAATAAAAAATTTAGTACGTTGTTTATTGCGAAGCTGGACCTACGCAATATAGTTACCGTCCCCTATAGATGTTTGCAACACGAGGGGCGAGCACAACGAATTGCCAACCTTATTTTTTCGTAATACCGAAGTAAGAAAGAGAGTTGGTCTGAAAGAGAGTGTCGGGGTGAAGGTAAGGAAAGGAATGCACGACACACCTTTCATGATCAAATTGATCGTGTACTAGCAGAAGGTGATGTCAGGAGCCTTAAGAACAGACGAGCATGCATGACAAGAGCTATGAATGTCAAAGAAGCAAGTGAGGTGTGTAAGAATAAGCCTGAAAAGCGCTCTGTTGCTCGTGCCTACCCCGCAAGGGAACTGGCGTGAAGTTATGTATGTATGTATGTAATATCATATTTTAATACTCATTATCCTATTCCGGACGAAGACAATTCCATAAACACAAAAATCATAAAAAATTGTCCAGTCGTTCTTTGGTGATTTTGTTTTTGTGTGTTTGAGTGGGTTCCGGGAAGGTTTAGATTCGCAATTACAACCGGTAGGTGGCGTTGAGATCGGGTTCTAGAATCCTCCTAATCACCTGGAGCGATTTTGGTCATTTTGTTTTTGTGTGTTTGAGTGGGTTCCGGGATGGTTTAGATTCACAATTAGAACCAGTAGGTGGCGCTGAGATCGGGTTCTATAATCTTCTTAATCACCTGCAGCGATTTTGGTGATTTTGTTCTTGTGTTTGTGAGTGGGTTCCGGGAAGGTTTAGATTCGCAATTAGAATCGGTGGGTGGCGCTGAGATCGGGTTCTAGAATCCTTCTGATCACCTGGACCGATTTTGGTGATTGTGTGTTTGAGTGGGTCCCCGGATGGTTTAAATCAACAATTGGAACCGGTAGGTGGCGCTGGGATCGGGTCCTACATTTTTATTTTTTTCAGAGCAGGACAACGTCTGCCGGGACCGCTAGTATAAAATAAAACAAAACTAGTTGATTGTATAAAGCTGAAATTCGGAATACCCTTCGTTTTCGGTACAACTTACATACTGGTAAGACTATAAATTGTAACATGCATGGTTTTTTTAATTTTTTTATTATTATTATTAATATCTCTACGGACTCGAGTTCCGTACCCTTTTTTACTACTTAATTTCTATGAAAAATTTGAGACTCCATACACGCTTATTGTTTATTTTTGTTAGTGTATGTGACATTATATGTAGTAATTTTTCTGTTTTGGTGTACCTTAAGAATAACTTATTATATTAATTTATTCTAATTTTAATACTAAACTTATACTAATGTAGAGTGTATCTGTTACATGCTGGTGTTGTGAGGAAGTGTATGTGCAGTGTTGGCCTTATATCTATACTTATATATAGTCGTATCTAGTGCCATGTGTGCTCTTTTTTTCTTTACGCCTATATGTTATAAAGCCCCCGATATATATGTTCTGTACTTACAACCTACATATCTATATACAGGTTTTTAATTCTGTCAGGTTTTTTATTGCCAAATTTGTTTCTTATGTTATTTATTACTAAATATTATCCTACAGTATTTCCATAAAAAGGCCTAACAATACATGATAATAAATCTAAACCAAAAATGGATACTTATGATCTAGAAAAAGAACAGAAACAAATATCAAGTTACACTACATCAAAATTAATTATTCAATCTATCTAATACTGTGACACTTCTAACGGGAAAACTAAACACAACAAAATGATTAAATCTAAACATAAACACTGCTACATTCCTTTTGACGCTTATTAATAACTTTACTAACAACTGCTTATTAACTTTGTTAAAGCTAACTGTCCAGTTTCTAATGAAATTTCTTTAGTGCCAGTTTTATCTTTATAAGACTAGATGGCGCCACCGCCGAATTGCATCGCGGTATGGTTCGCATTTTTTGCATGACCATACTGGTAATGTTTATATAATAAATTGTCTACGATCTTCCGGGTGTTTTATTTTATAACCCCTGGCTTTGAAACCTTTGGACAGGGTCCTTCGAGCCGGATCGCTTTTTGATACAAAAAGTTGGTACCTATTGTAGTGAAATAATAAGTGTTGTGCAGTGAAGTGTTCTAAGTGTGGTGACAGCAGCATCATCTGGCGGACTATAAAGGAACCCAATCGGTAGTATACTGGACTAAAACTGTGAGTACTTTGATTTTTAGTGAAGAAATAGACTTGTGAAATTTTAAAGTGTAGATTAGGACAGAATAATTTGCGAAAAAACGACGAGACGGGGAACCTATGCCCAATTTTAGAACGGTGTACATGTTCTAAAACACTTAGAAAAATTTCACCGTCAACTGGACTTAGAAAAATTGGCGCCACTTGGAACTTAGAAAATTTCAAATAATTTTGAACTTTCAAAATTTTAAATTGATTTATACTTGCAAAAAAAAGTTGCTTGAACTGGACCTTACAAATTTTGATTGATATAGACTTAGAAAATTTTGGATTGCCTGACTTGAAAATTGAAATTAATTTGAACTTAGAGAAGCTAATATTTTGTATGGCAAAGATGGACGCAGACTTAAGAGTAATGGATGATTTGAAGAATCAAATAGAAAAAGGGAGAAATAATTTTAAAAAATCACCGAAAGAGAGAATTACAGACTCTTACGTTATCGCAAGATTGGAGGGTTTAGAGGATTTAATAGCGAGATTTTCTAAAAAGCATGAAAGCATTATTAGCACTTATAAGACAGAACTCTTAGAGAATTACACAAAAAGGGAAACCTTCCAAGATGGCTACGAAACTTATTTGATGTACAAGGGAGAGTTGAAAGCCGTCCTACAGTCCATGAAACCTGCCACGTCAGCAAGTAAAGATGCTTCTAGTGCAAAGGTTCACACAGAATCAATCGTGAGATTACCTAAGATATCTATGCCGACCTTTTCGGGAGGATACGCAGAATGGTCCACATTTAAGGATTTATTTGTATCATTAGTACACAATAACGATGCTCTAGACGATGTTCAACGCCTGCATTATCTTAAGACACAACTAAAGGGAGAAGCTGAACAATTGCTCCGACATATTCCCATCACTCAGACTAATTATATTAAATGTTGGGAATTGTTGCAAAACCGATATGACAATAAACGATATATGTCAAATTGTACACTGAAACGTTTATTTGGTCAACGAGCTATGACTTGTGAATCTTCTCATTCTCTTAAAGAGCTTTTAGATACCACGTCTGATTGTATTCATGAATTATCAAATTTGGGTATCAAGGATTACGGCGATTTAATCATTGTATACATTGTTAGTTTAAAATTAGATGCAGAAACGCGTAAACAATGGGAACTACATGTAAATACTTTATCTGAAGAGTTACCATCGTTTACACAATTTAAAGAGTTTTTAGAGTGTCGATATCGGGCTTTAGAATTTGTAGAGCCAACAAAAATTAAATCAAATGCAACCAAGCCTTACTTAAGTAGCAACCCTAAAGTTTTACACAATATTGAAACAAAGGTAAGTTGTCCTCACTGCACTGAAAACCACAAATTATATTCGTGCCCAAACTTTACCAAAGAAACTGTGCCGAGTCGTAGAGATATAGTTAAAGCTTTAAGACTTTGTTTCAACTGCCTTGGTAATAATCACACCAGTATTTCTTGTAGAGTACCAACAAGGTGTCGCCTATGTAAAGCTAAACATCATACGCTTCTTCATGGTTCAGCCAGCCCGTTAACCGTAGCGGTTGCTACTAACTCTACGGAAAACGAGGAACTTCCGGAAGCGTCTTCAATGACGGATGAGACCGCACGCATTGCAAACTATTTTGCGACGGGAAGAGTACAAACGTTGTTAGCCACCGCTTTAATTCGTATTCAGTCACCCAATGGAGATTCCCAGGTATTAAGAGCTTTGCTTGACCAAGGGTCTCAAGCTTCTTTCATATCTGAGGCGGCAGTTCAGTTGTTGAAATTGAATAAGAGCGCTACCAGTAGTACTATTTCAGGCTTAGGTGGAGTACAAAGTGGTGCAATCTCAAAGTATATAGTTAAGGTTAATATGCAATCACTACATGATCTCTCCTTTCAATTGCAAGTAACTGCTCATGTATTAAACACAGTAACTTCCGTTCTTCCAGAGAGGAAAGTTATTCTTCCTTCATGGCCAGAACTGGAGCACCTCAATCTTGCCGATCCACAATATGATATACCTAATAAGATTGATATTTTATTAGGTGCCGAGGTATATTGTAGCATTCTGAAGGTGGGGCTACTCAAAAGTCCCACAGGTATGGCTATTGCGCAGGATACTCACCTTGGATGGATATTGTCGGGTCAAGTTAATCATAACGAACAGCGAAAGTGTCATAATGTCATCGTAAACATGCACGCTCAAATAGATGATAATGATTTGTTAAAAAGGTTCTGGGAATTAGAGTCCGAGCCCGAGTCACATGTGAAATTATTGACGCCCGAAGAACAAGCATGTGAAGATCACTTTAAAGCAACTACTCGAAGAGATAACACTGGAAGATATATTGTAGAATTACCTTTTCGAACAGAAATGGTAGAAACGAATGACTACGGAGACACGAGAGCGGTTGCTGTTAAAAGACTTTTATGTTTGGAAAAAAGGCTAAGCAAATGTAAGGAAGCTAAACAGAATTATACAGAGGTTTTAAACGAATACTTACTTCTAGGACATATGGAAAAGGTCCCTGAAGCTCAGAAGAAAAGCGGAAAAATGTGGCTGCCTCATCACGCCGTGGTTCGTACGGACAAGACAACCACAAAAACTAGGGTGGTATTCAATGCTTCAGAGAGGAGAGCCAACGGAATATCTTTAAACGACACATTAATGATAGGACCAACTATACAGCCAGAGCTACGTCATATTATTATGCGGTGGCGTATGCACCCAATATCTTTGACTGCCGATATCGTAAAGATGTATAGACAGGTTAAGCTCTCTGACAAACATATTGACTATCAAAGGATCGTTTGGAGAGATGACGTGAAATACCATATTCAAGACTATAGATTATTAACAGTGACTTTCGGAACATCATGCGCACCTTACTTAGCCGTTAAAACTCTTCAACAAGTTGCGGACGATGAAGGCCAACAATTTCCATTAGTATCACATAGAGTTAAGAGCGATTTTTATATCGATGATTTAATAACAGGATGTCAAACCGAAGCAGAAGCCATAAAGGTGTATCATCAAATGAACGCATTATTAGGTAAAGGTGGTTTTACTTTACAAAAATGGGCTAGTAACAAAATAGAAATGTTAGAAGCTTTAGAAGAAAATACAGGAATTGATAAGGAAATTCGTGTAGATGATATCACTAAAATTCTAGGCCTTACATGGAATCGCCGGACGGACGAATTTGATTATTCAGTTAAATTATCATCAAATTCTTCTCTACCAGATACTAAGCGTCAAATTATTTCAGAAATTTGTCGCTTGTATGATCCCCTAGGATGGATAGCGCCATGTCTTATTACTGCTAAGATATTTATACAAAAGTTATGGATTGCGGGCCTTGGTTGGGACGATAAAGTTCCAGAGAGTGTATTCCACGAGTGGGATCTCTACCGAAAGGAGTTACCACTTTTAATGAGCTTTCATATTCCACGTTGGATTCATAATACCAATACTGATAACCTAATTGAACTTCATGGGTTTTGTGATGCGTCCAACTCTGCTTATGCTGCAGTTGTATATTCAAGATGTGTTTCCGCTGAAGGCATAATCGAGTCGCATTTAGTTACAGCCAAAACGAAGGTCGCACCCATCAAACAAGTATCCACGCCTAGATTAGAATTGTGTGGAGCGGTATTAGTGACGAAGTTGCTTCGCGAAGTCGCTAATACTTTAAATATAAATAAGTCAGAAGTACATGCATGGACTGATTCGACGATCGTATTAGCGTGGTTGAGCGATCACCCAAGCCGTTGGAAGACCTTTGTCGCCAACCGTACTGCTGAAATATTAAACGTTTTAGATTCGTCACAATGGTCATACGTCCAATCCAGAGACAACCCCGCCGATTGCGCATCTCGTGGGATTACCCCAACCGAGTTGATCAACAATACTCTATGGAAACGTGGTCCGAGTTGGTTATGTGACAGTGTCATCGAATACAGTAAGCCTATATCAATATGTACAAAATTGGATTTAGAGTCAAGAGTAATCAAAACACACATGGCAACTGCACTAATACATTTTGATGATGACATTTGTGCTAAATTTTCGACTTTGCGAAAACTAGTTCGTGTCATTGCTTATTGCAAACGATTTCTCTGTATTAGACCCTCAATAAATAAAAACAATATATCAAATACAAAATCAATAACGTATCTCACAGCCATTGAAATTCAAAAGGCTCTTATCACTTGTATCCGACAACACCAAGCGCAGTCATTTGGCGACGACATCGCAAATCTCTTGAAAAATCGACCAGTCAACAAGAAGAATAAATTGGCAATACTTAATCCATTTCTGGACGATACAGGAATACTGAGAGTAGGAGGTCGAATCGCGAATTCTAATTTACCTGATCACAGTAAGCATCCAATCATAATATCAGGAGATTCTAATTTGGCAAAACTAATAGTAGATGATGCACATCAAAAAACTATGCACGGGGGTTCTCAACTGACGTGTAATTATGTTCGTATGAAATATTGGATAACTAGATTGAAGAATTTAGTTCGCGCTCACATACACAAATGTATACCGTGCATACGTTACGCGGGATCCTGTAAAACACAATTAATGGGACAGTTACCGTCATGTCGAGTTACGCCAAACAAACCATTCCTTAATTCCGGCGTAGATTACGCCGGACCAATTAACATGCGAGTTTCCAAAGGTAGAGGTCAGAAATCATACAAAGGCTATATATGTCTGTTTGTTTGTATGAGCACGCGAGCGGTTCATTTAGAAGCGATATCAGACCTTACATCGGAAGGCTTTTTAGCTGCGTTCAAACGGTTTATAGCTCGACGTGGTCGCTGTAATCATATCTGGAGTGACAATGGAACCAATTTCGTAGGAGCTGCTAGAGAACTTAAAACCTTGTTTGCTAGCGAACGCTCTTCATTTCACAATGAAATCGCGTCTTCGTTATCCAACAATGGAACTCAATGGCACTTCATCCCTCCTCACGCCCCAAACTTTGGTGGTTTATGGGAAGCAGGGATCAAAAGCACGAAACACCATCTCAGACGTGTTATAGGGGATTCTACCCTGACATACGAAGAAATGTCTACGCTACTTGCTCAAGTGGAGGCGTGCCTCAACTCTAGACCGCTATGGCAAATCAGTTCTGATCCAAATGACTGCGCCCCTCTAACTCCGGGTCATTTTTTAATAGGGGAACCTGTTCTCTTAGCCCCTGATTATACTTACGAGACTTCTCAAATAAGTAGCTTACGTCGTTGGCAATTGACGCAGCGTATGTTGCAAAACTTTTGGCGACGTTGGTCTCTAGAATATTTGACAGCATTCTTTCAACGGTATAAATGGAACATTAAAACGCCGGTACTAAAAGTCGGTGACGTTGTTTTGGTGCGTGAAGACAACTTACCTCCAGCCAAATGGTTACATGGTAGGATAGACAAAGTACATCCAGGAAAAGACGGTATCGTCAGAGTCGTTACTTTGCGATATAAAAATTCTTTAATTCAGCGTCCAACATCAAAGCTTTGTGTTTTACCTCTTGCTGATTGAGTGTAGCCATTTTTATGTTATTAATAACATTTTGTTTTTTTTCCTGAAATTGTTTGTATTTTTTTTGTACTTAGTTGATATGTCGTGTTTATCATTTTATTTCAAGAGTCTTTTTTTGTAATCTAAATATTTTTTTGTTAATTTGATTGTTATTTATTTTGTTTCTTTTAAAAATAGTAATTAATATCAAACTTGGACATCCACCCACCTTGTATTCGGTTACAAATGCTACTCTATCTCAAGCTTCATATTTTGGTCTAAAACTCACTTTAGTTATTGGTTTACAGTCCACGATTTCTAATTTGTACTAATTTGTATGAGCTCTATCGCTGATGAATATAGTTTGTTTTTTTGTTACCTTTTATTATTTGTAGTTTGAAGGACTATACTAGTCCTTGGCCGGTGGTATGTCCAGTTTCTAATGAAATTTCTTTAGTGCCAGTTTTATCTTTATAAGACTAGATGGCGCCACCGCCGAATTGCATCGCGGTATGGTTCGCATTTTTTGCATGACCATACTGGTAATGTTTATATAATAAATTGTCTACGATCTTCCGGGTGTTTTATTTTATAACCCCTGGCTTTGAAACCTTTGGACACTAACAGTAATGTATACAACTATATATTTGCAGTGTTGTTATTTCTTGCCAGTCTTTAGGATGAAATAGGCGGGATGACATAATAGATGGCGCTGCGTGGCGATTTCCACACGTGCGTGTAATTGCTGACGCAGGAGCGTCAGCGACCCTCCCTACGTAGGGGCTCTATAATGAGCCACCGCCGCGTTTGTTGTCTTTGGTTCCCAAGGTCCGGACAAACGGCATCAAGATGGAACACAGAGGTGGTTTAGTTGTTTTTTTTTTTTATTGCAGGAGATCAGCAGACAGGCAGACGACCCACTTGATGTAAAGCGGTTACCATCGCCTATGGACATTTGCAACACCAAAGTTTTTTTTTTGTTTTTTTTTATTGCAGGAGTTCAGCAGACAGGCAGACGGCCCACTTGATGGAAAGCGGTTACCATCGCCTATGGACATTTGCAACACCAAAGGTGCTACAAACGCGCTGCTGCTCTCTTAAGGGAGACTGGAACCTGGTCACTAATGCCGGAACACAACTCAAGGTTGTTATGGCGACATACTTTAGACCAGGGGTGGCAGCCATCCAGTCGGGCAAATGCCCTACCACCTGGCTTGTGGGTTGTAAAGTCGCCTCTTACGACAGGCCTCCCGGCCGCAGGAAATTGTATTCTTTCTCCGTTCCTGCACGGATAAAAAGGTAGGTCCAATCATGCCATCGGAAGTTCAACACTACCCTACCGTAGTCCCCGAAGAGTAGGATGTCCATGACGGATTACACCTCGTAAAAAAAAGGAGTTATGAGATCCATAGATTTCTATCCGTGCAGGAACGGAGCGGCCTGTTATAAGAGGCGACAAAACAACCCACAGTCAGGTGGTAGGGCATTTTCTTGATTGGTTGGCTACCACCCCTGGTTTAGTGTATGCCGCCATAACAACTTTGAGTTGTGTTTCGGCATCAGTGGCCAGGTTCCAGTTTCTCCGTCAAGGTCGACGTATTGCTAATGTCCATAGGCGACGGTAACCACTTTCCATCACAGTTAGGCCGTCAGCCTGTCTGCTGTGTTTCAGCAATAAAAAAAGAGATAAATTTTCTTTAAAATCTGTTTTTTTTTATTATTATTATTAACATATCTACGGACTCGAGTTCCGTACCTTTTTTTACAAAAGGTACGGAAGGTTACGTCTCATAGATCATGTAGACGCGACCGTTAGGCGCAGGAAAGGGACGGGTCGGACTGAGATAGATATAGTTTTATTTTTTAACCGTTATTAATTTGAAATTAAATAAATAAATTATAAGAATTAAATATATAAAATGTAATAAGCCTTAACTCACTAGGGAATAAATGTTATAGCGTTTTGCCTTTTATTGAAAGTAGGACCCCTATTAGATCCTGGTAAATGAGACCGGGCTACGGGCGTGCAGAACGCCGCCTGGAGCCCGGGACTCAACATGAAAAGGGAACCGGGTTACAGGCGTGCAGAACGCAGCCTGGAACCCGGGACCCAAAAAGGGTAGCGGAAACCGGGCTACGGGACTGCAGAACGCAACCGGAGCCCGGGATCCGTGAGGTATGCCTGCACTACTGCCTACTCCGAAAGCGAGTAGGCCATAATGATAGTGCAGGAAGAGGTCCGCGCTCAACAGCGCACGTTTTTGTAATGAGGTAACGGTAAGAGCGCTCAGCGCTTTATATTTATACTAATGAAGCGGGGGGCGAGGAAAATGCCCATTACGACGTCCCGCTAACAAAAACTATGGGTCATAACTGTGTAAGGACCCTCAAGATAGGCTAGGATCTAGGGTGTACCAAAATGTATGATAGTGATAAAGTTAAAATAAGGCTTAATATATGTAAAATTAAGGAAATAAAGTAAAGGGGGTGTTACGACGAAGCGAGGGGTCGGCGGAGGCAGCTTCTATAAATATGAGACGCCTTCAAGGCGCATTTGGTAGTTCGTGATAGTTCGTGATAGTTCGTGGTAGTTCGTGATAGTTCGTGATAGTTCGTGGTAGTTCGTGATAGTTCGTGATAGTTCGTGGTAGTTCGCGATAGTTCGTTTTGTAGTTCGTTAAGTTTAGTTCGTAGTTCGTAAGAAGAAGCTCCCTCCCGCCGACGCCAACGAAGTTGAAGCCTCCCGTAGCATCGTTTTTCGGTTGTTTCATTTCGGAAACTGTTACCCGAACCAGCGACCAACCCTCTACAGTCCTACAGTCCACTGCAACACCAACATAATGTAGAGTGTATCTGTTACATGCTGGTGTTGTGAGGAAGTGCATGTGCAGTGTCGGCCTTATATCTATACTTATATATGTTGGTATTACAAAATGACATCTGGCAACACAAGCTTTTTCCTGTTCCTCCTACCTTTTGTACTGTAAAGCGTTGTTAGCTTATAAAGCAATAAATAATAGTTTATTTAAAAGGCCCCCTTCGCATGCGGCGAAGGGAGCCGCCACCCTTCACGCAGCGCCAAACCTGGCGGGTCGAGAGGAGCAGAGTGCCGTATAGGCACGTGGAATGTGAGAGGTGGAATGAAAGATAAGATGGACGAAATGATTGATATAATGAATGAGAGAAGCCTGGATGTCTTATGTCTGACAGAGACAAAGCGGAAGGGGTGCGACGTCGATGACCTCCCCGGTGGCATGCTTGCTCTGTGGTCCGGCGTGGACCTGGACGAGCGTGCAAGTGGGGGGGTAGGCGTCTTACTCTCATCCCGCTTTGTGTCTGGAGTAAAAGCTTATTGTCTGGTGAACCCGAGACTTCTCTGGGTCCGCCTAAAACTGGGGATCACGCGAGTTTTTCTGGTCGCAGCTTATTATGCTCCCGTAAGCTCAGAGGATCCCCAAGAACTCGAGAAGTTTTGGGAGTCTGTGAGAGAAATTCTGGATCTGGCTGAAGGGAACGAAAGACTAATTATGTGTGGTGATCTTAATGGCTGGGTGGGGACCAAACGAGACGGCCTTGAGGCTGTCTTTGGATCCTATGGTGACAAGAGAGTGAACGATGCTGGTAGGCCAATCATAGACGTATGCATGGAAAGAAACTTGCTTGTGTCGAACACCCTATTTCATCATAAGGATATTCACACGTATACATGGAGAATGAATGATCAGAAAAGTATGATTGATCTGATTTTAATTGATAGTCGCCTCCGAAACACAATAATGGATACAAGAGCCTACAGAGGCCCCACTCTTGAAACGGACCACTACCTGGTGATAAGCCGGTTTGTGGGCCTTTTCAAGAAGTGGAGACACTGGCGAGTGCGTACCAATTTCGGGGAGCTTGAAAGAATAAAGTGTGAAAAATTGGAAGATGTTAGTGTAAGGAGTATGTATGCGCGCCTAGTCGAAGAAAGGCTTGCAAAAGCGGACTTCTCCGACTTAGATGTGGATAATGACTGGGATAGTATGAAAGAAAGTATAGTGGAAAGCGCAAAAGAAGCATGTGGATGCGCGAAGAGGCACATAACAACGAAAGGTGATGAATGGTGGGACGCGGATGTTAAATCCAGCGTAGAGAGAAAGAGAAAAGCCTGGCTGGATTATGTTGCTTCCTTGCAACAGAATGACAGTATGAAAGAGATGAAGAAAAAAATTTATCGCCTCTGCAAGAATGAAACCAAAGCTTTAGTGAAAGAGAAGCGTGAAAGAATAAAATTGAAAGAAGAAGAGAAGCTGACGGAGAACTTCGAGGCGAATACCAAACTCTTTTGGAGAGAGGTTAAGAAGTCTCGAGGTTGTTCGTCAGCTTCCAGAATGGAAAGGATAAAATCTAAAGCAGGGGACGTTCTTGCTAACCCACAAGAGGTATTAGCGCGATGGAGTGAATATTGTAGAGAAATGTATGATAATATCCCGGATGCTGGCACCACGACTGAGTCTGTGACCGACTCCGAGGAGTCAGCATCCGAGATCACTTTGGAAGAGATCGAATGGTCGATAAGAAGTCTGAAAAATGGAAAGGCAGTAGGAATCGATAGTGTGTCTGCTGAGATGATCAAATATGGTGGAACCTGCGTCCGGGACGCTTTCCTGTCCTTATGCAATTTGTGCTGGAGGACGGGAAAGGTTCCCAAGGACTGGAGGCGCGCTGTCATCGTGCCCTTGTATAAAGGCAAGGGGTCACGTATGGAGTGCGCCAGCTACAGGGCCATCAGTTTGATCAGCACAGCATCTAAAGTGTATGCGAAGATTATTGAAAAGAGAATGAGAGTTGTATCCGATGGATTACTGTGGGATGCACAAGGTGGCTTCAGAAATGGAAGGGGATGTATGGATCAAGTTTTCTCTCTCCGCAATGTCGTAGAGAAGCAGCTGGCTATGGGCCGGAAGGTTTTCTGCGGTTTTGTGGATCTAGAGAAAGCATTTGACAGGGTTGTGCGGAAGGAGCTCTGGGACATATTGCCCGGATATGGGATTAATGGGCAATTGATGTGTGCTGTGCAGTCCACTTACGAGGACTGTATGGCATGCGTGCGAGTGGAAGGCAGCCTGTCGCCCTGGTTTGACGTCAATATTGGCGTCCGCCAGGGCTGCGTGCTGTCGGCTTTGCTGTTCATCCTATATCTGGACGATTGTCTCCAGAGAATAAGATTGATGGATGTTGGGGTGCGGATGAGTGATCTAGTTGTAAGCACCTTGCTTTATGCGGATGATGCCGTGCTTTTAGCCGAATCGCCATCAGAACTGCAAACACTAGTCACAATGATGAAAGATGACTGTCAGGCGAGAGGCATACATTTGAATGCGAAGAAAACAAAGGTTATGGTGTTTGAAAGAGAAGAAACCAGAACGAATGCAAGGATAATGGTCGATGATGTTATGCTAGAGCAAGTGAATGAGTTTGTATATCTTGGATGTGCTTTTAGCAGGGATGGAAGGTACACCGCTGATATAGAAAGAAGAGTGAATTTGGGGAATAGTGTGAATGGAGCGTTAGGTAAACTTCTAGGCGCTAAGAACCTCAGCCAGAAGGCCCAGCTCGCCATACACAACGCGGTGCTGGTACCTACGCTCACGTATGGATGCGAGAGTTGGGTATGGAAGAGAGAGCATGAAAGTAGAGTAAACGCGGTCGAGATGCGAGCACTGCGCAAAATCTGCGGAGTGACGCTCGCGGACCGCGTTCGTAATACCGAAGTAAGAAAGAGAGTGTCGGGGTGAAGGTAAGGAAAGGAATGCTCCGGTGGTTCGGGCATGTGGAAAGAATGCATGATGAAAGAATGACTAAACAGATATACAATGCAAAAGTGGATGGATGCAGAAGTCGTGGAAGGCCACGACACACCTTCCATGATCAAATTGATCGTGTACTAGCAGAAGGTGATGTCAGGAGCCTTAAGAACAGACGAGCGTGCATGACAAGAGTTATGAATGTCAAAGAGGCAAGTGAGGTGTGTAAGAATAAGCCTAAATGGCACTCTGTTGTTCGTGCCTACCCCGCAAGGGAACTGGCGTGAAGTTATGTATGTATGTTATTTAAAAGGGAAGTATTATTTCAAATATATATTCCGACTATTTCCAACAGGTTATGGGCCCAGGACACGTATTCAATTTATATTAACTAAATATTCTGATTTCAGGTGTTAGTTGTTGTGCAAACTTTCGTACACTTAATCAAAATGGAGACTCGAGACGCTCGCAAAAGAAACATTACTCAGTTTAATGGAGAACGTTACAGCCATTGAGTTATAACATGTCTAGAGAGAACATTGCTAACAAACAACACCGGCAAAAACGGCATCAAAAACGCGAAGCGTTGCTAAATTCACTCTGCGTTTTCGGGATATCAGGAAAAAAATATTACCCCATTTCTTATAATTAAATATTTTTTTATGTATGTGAAAAGTTTAAATGATCGTTATGATTTAATCGCTTTATGTGATATAATTTAATATTACTCAGAGGTTTTAGTTTTTTTTAAAATAAAGTATTAGCAACAAAAGTTGTGTGTCTTGGAACGGACCATAAAAAATACATGCACAAATGAATTCATAACACATTTTAGCACATGCAGTAATTTTAATTCGCAATAAAATGCTTGTACAGATAATTAGTACATATTTATACTGTTAATTACCAATACTAATGTAATAATTCTAAAAAAACTATTCATAATGGCAAATTATTTTTGTGTTACACATCATGTTCAAGAAGGTTATTAGATGACTATTTATAACCCAAACATTATCCTGCGCTAGAAGTCAGTGAAATCATTTGTAATAGTAGACTTGGAACGATTCGATAGGTTTATATTGGGTAGTAGGAACTACGGGGTAGGCACACGGGATAGTTTAATGCAGGAACTTAAGAGCAACTAAACTACTTGAAAAGGGCTATTATAATAATAAAAATATTCATATCCAAAAGTTTTTATTGAAACTAGTTTAATTTGATTATTTGATGAACTAAAATTTGTTTTTTATCATATTAAAATATTAAATTATTTCTTTATTAGGAATTAATGGAGATGCAGCTAACAGAACATAGACAAAAATTAATATCTTAATTATGACAATAAAGAGTTATCTATAATATTACTAGCGGCCCGGAGCGGATTCACCCGCGGTCTGTCTCGTTCCCGTGGTATAAAGCGTCATGTTATATAGCCTATGACACTCCCTGTTAACGTAACTTTCCAACAGTAAAAGAATTTTTAAAATCGGTTTAGTATATTCCGAGATTATCCCCTACAACGTCACAAACTTACAAACTTTACCTCTTTATAATATTAGTACAGATAACTCCGACCGAAGCATCTGCTTTAAACGATATTCAGTTTTTTTTACTTACTCTTTGACGATATTTGCAGCACACATTCTGTCAATTCTAAGGTTACATTAAAGTTTATATTGTCCAAAGCGCTAAGGTTAGATTAGAAATAATTTTATATGGTGGTTAAGTATTCTTAAATTTTCTAATTATCCTTCACATAACTTACATCTTATCGGTCACGATCATGTGTAATTATTTCAGGTACTTTATTTCAATACAACTGTGCCGTTGACAAGAAAATATAAAAAACATAGTGCAAAAATAATTCCGGAAATGATTCAAAATATTTTCTTTCAAAATTCATCTTATTGTCCAACAATATGCTACAATTGGATCCGTAGGAAGTCTAAAACGTAATATAAACTAGTTTAAGAAAACCGGATACACAAACATTACATGTCTGTTTTCTATAGATTTTTTCAATATTCAAATTTCATAAATAAAAAAAATCGTAACAAAAGTCACCAAATTTTGGAAAATAAGTCACACTTGTCACCTGACAACATCAATCAATTCGATAACCTTGAAAATGTTGAAATTAAATTTCACAAAGAAATTTTTACAAAGAAATCATGAGAAAAGTGTTAAGTTTTCCGATTAAATGACATCTTATCTTTATCCTTTCCCGTTTTAAAATAGTTCCGACACATTTTAATAGCGCAGGCCGGCATAATGATTTTTTTTGCGAGAGCTCTAACCACTAAAGTAATCAAAACGACACTAATAAGCGTGGGAAGCCACTGAAGCCAGTGCACCAATTTTGGTGCACTTGTTTTGGGCCGTTTTTGTGCAATTGATGTGTGATCTAGACGTTTATATGATCTAAGGTTACAGCATTTGGAAGTTTAGAATTAAATCTTTATTGGAAGAGATGCAACTTAATTCGATAATTGAGAATGATATTCCTGCAACGCCAGATGAAGACTGGAAAAGAAAAAATTTGATAGCTAAAGGCGTCATTGTTGAATATTTGGGAGATACTTTTCTAAACTACGCAAAAGGTTCATCTAATGTTAAATCTATCATAGAAGAACTTGATAGAATTTATGAGAGACGAAGTTTAGCAACTCAACTAGCCCTCCGCAAACAACTTTTAAATCTAAAATTGCAACCAGACATGACATTACTTCAACATTTTTCACTATTTGACGATTTAATCTCTGAGTTGATCGCTGCTGGAGCTAAATTAGAAGAAATGGATAAAATTTCCCACTTATTGTTGACTTTACCTACTTCTTATGATGGCGTAATTACTGCCTTGGAAACTCTTGTTGAAGAGAACTTAAATTTAGCATTTGTAAAGACACGACTCTTGGACCATTAAGTGAAACTAAAAGCAGAAATTAAAACTGATATAAAAGTTCTACACACTACATCAAAAATAAAGAAATATCAAACTGGTGGATTAACAAAATTGTATTGTAATCACTGTGGGGGGAGAAATCATCTAAAACGGGATTGCAGATATTTCAAAAGGATGTTAGAAAATGTTGACAAAGTTCAGAAAAATACTGTGAACTGGGCTCAAATGAATGACAATAATGAAGACAGTTTTGCTTTTATGTTCTCAAACAATATGTGTAAGTCTACATTTTTACATCAATTTGTTAATGATGAATTATGTTTTATTTTAGATTCTGGACCAACTAATCATGTTGTAAATACAAAGGAATTTTTTACCACATATTGTGATTTTGTAAATCCATTGAAAATAGGTGTTGCTAAAAATAGTACAAATATCAGCGCTTTTGGAAAGGGTTCAATTGATATTATAAGTAACTTAGGCCATCATGGCCAAATTGCAAATGTACTATATTGCCCTGAGGTTCCATGCAATTTATTGTCTGTAAATCATATACAAAAGGCAGGTATGACTGTTATTTTTGATAATAATGGTGTACAGATTTATAAAAATAATGTGTGCATAATTAGCTCCATAAATAATAACAATAATCTTTTCAAAATAATATTTCATATAAAAAGACCTCAATATAACTTAAATTTATCAAATGATTTAAAATCTTATGACTTGTGGCATAAACGATTAGGTCACTTAAACAAACAGAAATTTAATATTCTTAAAAATATGATAGATGATTATTATCTAATTGATAACATTATACCAAGTGATGTTTTATGTGAATCATGCATACTTGGCAAGCAATCAAGATTACCATTTTCCAAAGAAAAAGAGAAACCTAAAATGAACAGACCACTTTTCATTATTCATTCTGATGTGTGTGGACAAATAACACCTTCTTCAGTCGACAATAAAAACTATTTTGTTACCTTCATAGATAATTATACTCATTATACTGTAACTTACCTAATGTATGCTAAGTCAGAAGTATATCAATGTTTTAAAGATTTTATAACAAAAGCAGAGAATTTTTTCAATGACAAGGTAGTTAATTTATATTGTGATAATGGTGGAGAATACCCTCAAATGAATTCAAAGAATATTGTGTTTGTAAGGGTATAATGTATCATTTGACTGTACCATACACACCACAGCAAAATGGTGTAGCCGAACGCATGAATCGTACATTAACGCACCATCTCACAACTTAAGACATAGTGATAGAATTAATAAACTACCTCATAAGGATTATAAAGCTATGAATAATCCTGATTCATATTTATCGCTTCTAAATGTTCAATCAATACCTAGATCTTTTAAAGACATTTTTAACAAAAATAATTCTGCTAAATGGTTAGAAGCTGTAAAAAATGAGTTAGAATCTCTGCATAAAAATGAAACTTGGACACTTGTCGATAAACCCCAACATGCAAATATTGTCAGTTGCAAATGGGTTTTTACCATCAAAGAAGATGCATCAGGGCAACCATTGCGTTATAAAGCTCGCTTAGTTGCCCGTGGTTTCACTCAACAGTATCTTGAAGATTACATTGAAACATTTGCACCAGTTGCCCGCATAACTACCTTTAGATTTATTTTAGCTTTTTCCATTCAGCATGATTTGCATATTCATCATATGGATGTAAAAACAGCATTTTTAAATGGTATTTTAAAAGAGGAAATTTACATGGAAGTGCCAGAAGGCATACAAGCAAAACACAATAAAGTCTGTAAATTAAATAAATCTTTATACGGATTAAAACAATCTTCAAGGTGCTGGATAGAGCGTTTTGATAGTGTACTCAAAGAAATGGGTTTTATAAACTCTCAACTGGATCCATGCTTATATATATTAAATAAAAATAGCATAGACAAAAATATATATATAGTATTATATGTTGATGATTTAATAATTGCGTGTAAGTGTTCTGAAACATTACAGTCAATGAAGAATAAATTGAAACAAAATTTTGATATGACTGATTTAAATGAAATTAAATTGTACCTTGGTATAAAAATTGAAAGAACAAAAAATAAAATAACTTTAGACCAATCTGTATATTTAAGAAATGTCTTAAGTTTTCTATGAGTAATTTTAATCCGTCTAAGTCACCTTTACCTTCAAAATTAAACTTTACAGCTTTGAATTCAAATTCAATTTATGATGCACCATGTAAAAATCTAATAGGTTGTCTAATGTATGTATCAGTTCAGTGACGAAATAGAGAAAATAGAAAATCAACCTTACCACATTAAATATGGAAACTATTTTAGCGGAATTACAACAATCTTGTCTGTATGTGTTTTAGCTTATATGTCTTTTACTATTTATAAGAAATGTTGTAAGAAACCAAGACGAGATACAACCCAAAATGAGCCTGGTTGTTGTATAAAAATATTCAATAATTGTTATGCTAAGCCTAATACCCAAAAAAATCTTCAGATTCAGAATAGAGCATTTGAAGTATCTGAAAACTCGGAAGAATCTCCCTCGAGTTTGAGGAGAAATTTACATATATATTAGAAAAAACTTATAGTAATCCATAAATAATAATTTTGTTAATTTTTTAGTAATAAATAATTTTACTAGTTCATGTTAATGTCTCATAGAAATAATGAATAAAAACTACTATTCCTTTACTAAAGTTTTACTATTTCTTTACCAGTTCTCAAAGAATAAAATATTTACCATATCTTTACCAATTCTTATAATGAAAATAATTATACTAGTTCTTTACAAGTTCATACTAGATCTTATGATCAAAATTGTTTTCTACATCTTTACTAGTTCATAGGATATTTTACTATTTCGTTACAAATTCTTAAATCATTGCTATTTCTTGACTAATTGCAATATTTCAATTCTCGTGTTACTTAATAGCTTAAGCACTAAAATATGTAATTTGTTCAACTTTTCTAATAATTGATACATAGTAATTTTAAAATTCTAGCTGTAAAATAAAACTGTATATTTTGTTAAATGTACTGCGTAAATGTTTGTAACTTCTTGGTGTCTCAATCTACTCGCATCTTTTCCTTATTTGATGCTCCGTTTTAAGGGGGGAGGTGTTACAACCCTATGCAATAGGCACTTATTGCTGAGTCAAACATCTCATTGACATAGATTTCCAAAATGTCGATCAGCAGTAATTGCCTATAAATACCAAATCTTTTTACAAATTCACAGAGTTCTCTTGGTTATTAGCCACAGCTGTACAGCAACGGACCTGGTTTATGCCTGCCGGCTGGATTGCTCAAACTAATACCATATCGGTCCGGTAGACCTTTGAGGTCCCGTATATTGAGACTCCAAGTCAATTATTATTCATAATAATAAAATAAAAGGTTCCTGTAAGCCAAAAATTGTTTTTTTTTAAAACATATAAGTGCTCGGGACTAACACGGCGCAAGAAACTCTTCAGCAAACATGCCTAGCTCTAATAATTTTATATAATATTAAAATGGTTGGAAGGAAAAATAAAAGTAATTATCAGTCAAGTTGGTTTGTGTTTCATTGTACGCAGAAAGAAAGGCAAGTACCACCTGTTTGGGATCCAATTATCAAAACTATTAAGACCCAAACCCAGCAAAAACCAGCTGCCAGACCTCAAGACACTGTGAGCTCTTTCTGCGTACAACGAAACACAAACCAACTTGACTGATAATTACTTTTATTTTTCCTTCCACCCATTTTAATATTATATAAAATTATTAGAGCTAGGCATGTTTGCTGAAGAGTTTCTTGCGCCGCTTCTTCTCTTCAAGCCATAACATGTTGCGAAGCGGTAGTAAATTAGATTAGGCTCCCATAGAGTAAATAATAACCATAAACAAAATTAAAAATAAAATTAAATAATTAAAATTAATAAGTTGGCGGTAGGCTAAATAAAACTTTAACAATACTCGTTGACACTTGACATCTTTGTCTTCCGTGATCACGGCCACTGAAAAGAGGCCGAAACGTCGGAAAAACCAAAATCAAATAAAATTTACCGCGCTTAAAACCGTTAAAACGTAGTTTTTTTAAATAATATATGATTTGATTTTGTTCCTATTATAATAAGTATTACCATGTGATTTGAAATAATCTTAAATGATTATGCCAATTCAAATTTAAAATGTGTGTTAACTATTTTTAATAAAATATATATGTAATGTCTTTTTGAGGGGGAATGTTGGTATTACAAAGTGACATCTGGCAACACAAGCTTTTTCCTGTTCCTCCTACTTTTTGTACTGTAAAGCGTTGTTAGCTTATAAAGCAATAAATAATAGTTTATTTCAAAGGGAAATATTATTTCAAATATATATTCCGACCATTTCCAACAATATATAGTTCTATCTAGTGCCATGTGTGTTGGTTTTTCCTTTTCTGTGTCTGAGTTATTAATTTTTAGGCTCTTTGTGTGTCTTGGTTTGTTTGTGAAGTGTGCGTGTGTGGTTGAGTATGTGTATAAGTTTTATTATTATTTATGTTGTTGTGACATGAAAAATTTTCAGTTGGTGTTGATGATGATGGATGGTTTAGGAGGGGGATTATTGGCCCTCCATTAGGTGTTGGACCACCGTCTTGTCTCTCATGCGTATCGCCATTTTTATATTATAATCCCTGATCTCATCGGCTGTGGCTTTCTCCGCTTTAAGGACGAAGGTGGCGGTGGCGTCCTCTTCGCACACGGCTGTGTAGTAAATACATTTACCCGTGTGCCGCGAAATCGCCACGACCGCATGAGGGATGCTCGGTATGCGTCCTCGCGAGTACCGTTTGAGTTCCAGGGAACGAGCTTGATTTTTGGACGAGTATATGCCTGAGTATACATCACTTATGGCATATGCTACGTCTAGTGGATTTCGGTGTGTACAGAGCTGTTCTCGGGTGATTTTCGCCGAGGGTGTAGGGCGGTGATATAGCATGGGGAACAAGTCGTTCCTGTCTATGAAGGGAATTTGGTTTAAGTCGCCCATGAGAGTGAGGTAGGCCGCTCCTGCTAGGCGCGATGCCATGACTATAGAGCCGAAGTGGCCCATGAGTGCTTCATCGACTATGAGGCGTTTGGGTCTATTAAATCTGATTTATTTAGAGGCCTTTAATAATATATCTGTGCAGGAACGGAGAAAGAATACAATTTCCTGCGTTGGGGCGGCCTGTTGTAAGAGGTGACAAAACAACCCACAGCCAGGTGGTAGGGCATTTGCCCGACTGGATGGCTACCACCCCTAGTCTAAAGTATGTCGCCATAACAACCTTGAGTTGTGTTCCGGCATTAGTGACCAGGTTCCAGTATCCCTTAAGAGAGCAGCAGCGTATTTGTAGCACCTTTGGTGTTGCAAATGTCCATAGGCGATGGTAACCGCTTTTCCATCAAGTGGGCCATCTGCCTGTCTGCTGAACTTCAGCAAAAAAAAAAAATTTAAAAAAATGTCATTTTGTCAAACCTATCTTACTATAATCAATGGGATAAGGTAATGGATAGGAGTTTGAAATAAGGAATGCGAGCTAGGAAGAGGAAGAATTCAAAAGGAGGAAGAGAAGGAAAGAAGTTGTTGTTGGCAACACCAACAAACCATTGATTTTTTTATTTTGTCACACAAAATTTTCTTTCCAACGTGTAGTGGTGCTAATTTAATATATTAATTAGATATTTCTCGTGGTGCAATTTCTACCCTTTCCTTACTAGTTTTGATTTAATCATATGGTCCTTCGAGCCGGATCTGAACCAGCGATCTATGGATATACAGTCCTTCAGACATGTAATGGTGCAAAATTAATATATTAATTAGATATTTCTCGTTGTGCACTTCTACCCTTTCCTTACTAGTTTTGATTTAATCATATGGTCCTTCGAGCCGGATCTGAACCAGCGATCTATGGATATACAGTCCTTCAGACATGTAATGGCAAAATTAATATATTAATTAGATATTTCTCGTGGTGCGCTTCTACCCTTTCCTTACTGGTTTTGAGTTAATCAGTTGTAACGATTAATAACTTCTTCTCCGTCGTCACACTCTTGGCAGAGTGGTCGTGGTCCTCATGACAGGGGTGGTGGCAAGCTTTACAATTCGTCGCCATTCCTCTCGTATTGTAGCTTTCCTCGTGCATTCGTGGAGTGGACCATTAATAACACTGGTCCACAAAAAAAGTGATCTGTACTTTTGACCAGACCCATATATTCTTATATATTTGAGTCACACGCAAAAACGGAAGATGAAATGAAACGAAGTTAAATTAAATTTATTATCATATAAATAAGTAGTACAGGGTACATATAAAATGACTAAAATACAGAGAACAGTACAAATAGCGTCCCATAGGAAACTCTGTGGTCGCGCGTATTTAATTTAATATTTATATTGAAAATTCTTAAAGTAATGGAACGAATCGTAATACTTCAAATCATGTAAAACCACCTCCTATCTTTTTTTTCCTCTCCTTTACATACCCTAGCAAGAAGAAGAAAGGAGACGGCATGAGACTTCAACTGCATCGCTATATTGGTCATCGGATAGAATAATCATCATCGCTTACGAACTGCAACGCATACGCATCGCCTTTGAATATTATAAACAATTTTCGTCCATATACTTTATATATCACTAAACTAGTTGGATTCGTGAAATTGTGCGTGTCGTGCTAACTTTAAGAATCACGGAGAAACCATCGCTTCACTACGCAAAGGTACTGTACCATCCTTCCTTTATATAACTGCCTATATTTCCCTGTGTTCTGTGCAGCTATATTTCCATCATTGTGGTTTTACAACTAAGGGGAATGAATATACGTAACAATTATCAATTCGCGTAACCACTCTGTTTCCCGCGCTAGGTCTCCTTAGAGCCTGTGTAGCGGGCCACGGTAGGATTCGCTTCAGTCATATAATTCTTATCATTGATGATAGTACATTAATGCAATGTCTTTGTGTAGTGAAAATTTATATCTATAAATATTATTGTCTATTGTTAAATTAAAAATTACAATTTAATATTGAATTGAAAGATGTTAGTAATAACAAACAATATACTTTTGTGTATGTGTGTGGGGGGGGGGGGGGGGTTTGGTCTGTGTAGGCGTTCCTGGAGGGCATTCGTGCGAAGCAGTCGCAAATGCCCGTGCTCTTCTCGAAAATTGCAATTTTCCGCGCTTTTTCTCCCCTGAAAAGCGATAAATTGCGATAATAGTTGTGTATTTTTTTTTTTTTCATTTATTTGGACAAAAAAAACAGTATTGTACAGAGTTTAGTATTATGAATCTTATACATAAGTAGTTTGACTTAATACAACACCAACATCATTTGCCACATATTAAGTAATTGAAATTATACTAGCTACCGTAAGTAAAAGCAATAGAGAGGAAAAAAAAACAAGGTTTGGTATACAATATCTAAAAAAAAAAGAAGAAAGAAAAGAAGAAGAAAGGGAGACCTTACCAGAACGCAGAGCCAGAGCCAAGAGCACACCGAATGCCTACGACCAGCCGCAAGGAGGACGCTAATTGCCAGAAATACTTGATATAGTGGTTTACTTGTTTTTCAAACATTCAAGGATCATTTGTTTATAAGTGCTGGGCCTAGTTGCCGCTATATCTATTAAGTAGAAATTGTGATTATATGAATGCACTAGCTGGTAAAGCGGAGATCGTTTGCCGGCGTTTGTTCGGCAACGCGTAGTCGCAAACAAACGGCAAGGGCCCCGGCAATGCGTCCTAGTAGGAACTCTATAACACAATTTAGTAATAATAGGTGTACAGTCGTATCTATTATGACACAAATCATATAGAAACATCGCAGCAAGCTGCAATCTTCTATATTCAAGTTTAATAAAATTATATTTATCAAGCAGATTTTCATAGGACAAGCGATTATGAAAACATTTATATTGTACACAACGTAGAAATTTTCTTTGAACTTGCTCTAATGTATTATTATATTTATTATAAAAGGGGTTCCATATGGACACAGCATAATCTAATTGCGAGCGAATCAGTGTAACATAGAGGTAAATATATGTTGAGGGTCGAGTAAATTTTGTACTAAAACGCATGACAAGGCCATACATTTTAAAAGATTCATTAATTATGGTATCTATGTGCAGATCCAAGTGCAATTTATTATCAAGTATTACACCTAAGTCTCTAATATAATTGACATATTCAAGAGTAGTGTTACACAGCTTATATTGAAAATTACTAATATGTTTCTTTTTGGTAAAGGTAATGACTTTACATTTACTAATATTAAGGTCAAGTTTATTGTTTAAACAGTAGGTCGATAGATTATTAAGATCTTCTTGAAGTTTATAATGGTCGTCTGCGTTTTCTATAATGTGGTAGATTTTTAGATCATCTGCATATAATAAGAATTCACAATTTTTTATGCTACTAATTATATCATTTATAAAAATGATGAAAAGCAATGGGCCAAGGATCGAGCCCTGTGGCACGCCAGACGTAATAGGTACGAAGTCAGATTCATAACCATTAAATGCGATTTTCTGTGTACGATTTGTTATGTACGATTTAAACCAGCGCCACAAGTTACCTCTAATACCATTATACGCAAGTTTATCAAGAAGAATTTTGTGATCTACACTATCAAATGCTTTACGAAAATCAGTATATACACTATCTATTTGTTTGTTAGCGTCGATACCTTCAAAAAGAAGTGATGTGTATATCAATAGATTAGTGGTAGTTGAACGACGTTTTACAAATCCGTGTTGTTGTGGTAGTATTATATTATGTAAAGAGGGATATATCTCATTATGAACTAATTTTTCTAGAAGCTTAGAAAGTACCGGTAGGATTGATATAGGTCGATAGTTCTCAACATTCATCTTATCTCCACATTTAAAAATGGGAACAATACGAGCTGTTTTCCAAATGGTGGGAAAGACTCCCTCTTGTAAACATAAGTTGTAAATATAAATTAGTGGTTTATGTATGATTTTTGCTGTTGATTTAAAAAATATGGCGGGAATATAGTCTAATCCAGGTCCTTTAGTGATGTCTAATTTTTGAAGCTCTTTTAGTAGTGCGTCTTCAGAAATAGTTACGTAATTCAAATTAAGATTAGTGGTATGATTATTGTCTGGAATCATGTTTATATCGTAATCATTCCTAACTGTAGATTGTTTAAAAACTGATTTAAAGAAAGTCGAAAAAAAACCACATATTTCTTCCGGATCATCCGAGGTAGAGTTTTTATAAACAAATTTGTTAGGAAGGTCATTTTTGTTTTTCATATTATTTACATATGTCCAAAAATATTTTATATTATGACAGATACTATCTTCGACTAAGTTCATATAGCTCTTGTAACACAATTTTGACTGTACTTTAAAGCGGTTTCTAAAAAGTGAGAATAATTCATAATCAGATTCATTATGATATTTTTTCCATTTTATCCACGCGGTATTCTTGTTTTTAAAGATGTGTATTAAAGAACGCGTAAACCATACCGGATACTTTGAGGATTTATGATGTTTTACTTCAATAGGTACATGTTTTTTAATTAAAGAATATATGTGTTCATAAAATACAGTTACTGCATCTTCTGCTTTAAGTTTAAGAAACAGTTTGGTCCAATTTATTTGCGATAATTCAGCGTTAATCTGGTCATAATTATTAATTTTACTAAATTCAAATAGTACAAGGGGTTTATGCTTTATTTGAGAAGAGTGATTAGTAATTGTCGAAAGTGTAGAAAAAGGTGGGTGATTTTGATCAGGATTAACAAGAAATACTGGTGCTGGAGATAATTTGGTCCTATCGATGTTAGTAATAAAGAAATCTAATATCCGGTCATTTGAGTTTCTAATATGATTGTATTGGTGACAGTTTAGTTGACTTAGAAAATTAATAAAGTATTTGTTGGATGAATTGTAATTACTTTTTATTATGGGTTCCAAATATGTGTCATTATCACGCCATTCTAGCGAAGGCAAATTATAGTCGCCTAATACTATACAATCTGATGATGTAAATGAATTTAATGTGTATAATAAGTAATCAAAGTGTTTTAAATAGGTATCCGAGTCTAAGTTTGGAGGAATATATACGGCACATATAACCGTTCAATGAGTGCGCCTACGTATTTCAATAACTAGTTGGTCGACTAGGGGCGAGAAGTCCGCGGGGGGCGCGTCAACGGCAGTGGGACATGACACGCGCGTGCGGCGGGGCGCCGCACCTAAATCCCGCCGTACCGCCACCAGAACGCCGCCGCCGTCGCGCCGTCCACTACTTAACCGATCTCTATCACATCTAAAAACTTGGTACCGGTCATCAATGAACTCATTGTCCGATATATTCTCCTGTAACCAAGTTTCTGTAAGAACTATGATATCATAGTTATGAGCTAAAATTCCCATATAGATAGTGTGCAACTTAGTTCTGATTCCCCTACAATTTTGGTAATATACTGACAAATTATGTTTAAACACTGTGTACTGCTGTATATAAAAATATTATGTAAAAGATTTGGGAAAACAATTGTATTTTGAAGTTTCTATTGAAGTGGATGTGTTTCTTTATGAATTTGTACTGTTTTATTCTTTTGTATATATGAAATGTATTTATATTATATTTGTAAATATACTGTGCCCATAGGACTTTATTTTTATTCTTTATTACATAAATAAGAAGCCTAATTTTATTTATAATTGTTATTTGAGAATTGTGACTAATAAAATGATTATATTTGTGTAATAACAGCTGTTTAAAATTAATTAAATATAGTATTATTATATTAAGAAATTCCAAGTACATAATTGTATTATTATGATAGTTATAAAAATAAGCAAGGTGATAGACATTAGCTAAAATTATAAGTACTATAATTGAGTTTAGATTACAAATGGAAGACCATATGGTCATGTGACGTCTGACATAATTAAGCGTTGTATTCAATATTTTACTGTACATTAGATAAGGTTGTAAGTGTACTGACATATTATGGAAAAAAAAGAAAAGAAGATAGATAGATGCATCTAGAATAATAATTAAAGCGAAGTCAGATAACATTATGGCGTAACAGTTGTGTTGGTTTGACCTTATAGAGGAGTGAATACAAAGCTTATTACTGCAGAGTAGTTTGTGTAGACATTTTTTCAGTACAAGGTTTGATTTTGCGTATATCATCTTCGGTTCGTATGACAAAAGCTGGGCTATTGTCTCGCTCACGAACGAGAATCGTTGCATTTTTCGACCAAACATATTTGTAATTATGAAGCTTAGCAGTTTCTCTACACTTTCGAAATAATTGCTTATTTTTTAGAGTTAAATGTTACATACATACATAACTTCACGCCAGTTCCCTTGCGGGGTAGGCACGAACAACAGAGCGCCATTTAGGCCCATTCTTACACACCTCACTTGCTTCTTTGACATTCATAACTCTTGTCATGCACACTCGTCTGTTCTTAAGGCTCCTGACATCACCCTCCGCTAGTACACGATCAATTTGATCATGGAAGGTGTGTCGTGGCCTTCCACGACTTCTGCATCCATCCACTTTTGCATTGTATATCTGTTTAGTCATTCTTTCATCATGCATTCTTTCCACATGCCCGAACCACCGGAGCATTCCTTTCCTTACCTTCACCCCGACACTCTCTTTCAGATCAACTCTCTTTCTTACTTCGGTGTTACGAACGCGGTCCGCGAGCGTCACTCCGCAGATTTTGCGCAGTGCTCGCATCTCAACCGCGTTTACTCTACTTTCATGCTCTCTCTTCCATACCCAACTCTCGCTTCCATACGTGAGCGTAGGTACCAGCACCGCGTTGTGTATGGCGAGCTGGGCCTTCTGACTGAGGTTCTTAGCGCCTAGAAGTTTACCTAACGCTCCATTCAAACTATTCCCCAAATTTACTCTTCTTTCTATATCAGCGGTGTACCTTCCATCCCTGCTAAAAGCACATCCAAGATATACAAACTCATTCACTTGCTCCAGCATAACATCATCGACCATTATCCTTGCATTCGTTCTGGTTTCTTCTCTTTCAAACACCATAACCTTTGTTTTCTTCGCATTCAAATGTAAGCCTCTCGCCTGACAGTCATCTTTCATCATTGTGACTAGTGTTTGCAGTTCTGATGGCGATTCGGCTAAAAGCACGGCATCATCCGCATAAAGCAAGGTGCTTACAACTAGATCACTCATTCGCACCCCAACATCCATCAATCTTATTCTCTGGAGACAATCGTCCAGGTATAGGATGAACAGCAAAGCCGACAGCACGCAGCCCTGCCTGACGCCAATATTGACGTCAAACCAGGGCGACAGGCTGCCATCCACTCGCACGCATGCCATACAGTCCTCGTAAGTGGACTGCACAGCACGCATCAATTGGCCATTAATCCCATATCCGGGCAATATGTCCCAGAGCTCCTTCCGCACAACCCTGTCAAATGCTTTCTCTAGATCCACAAAACCGCAGAAAACCTTCCGGCCCATAGCCAGCTGCTTCTCTACGATATTGCGGAGAGAGAAAACTTGATCCATACATCCCCTTCCATTTCTGAAGCCACCTTGTGCATCCCACAGTAATCCATCGGATACCACTCTCATTCTCTTTTCAATAATCTTCGTATACACTTTAGATGCTGTGCTGATCAAACTGATGGCCCTGTAGCTGGCGCACTCCATACGTGACCCCTTGCCTTTATACAAGGGCACGATGACAGCGCGCCTCCAGTCCTTGGGAACCTTTCCCGTCCTCCAGCACAAGTTGCATAAGGACAGGAAAGCGTCCCGGACGCAGGTTCCACCATCTTTGATCATCTCAGCAGACACACTATCGATTCCTCCTGCCTTTCCATTTTTCAGACTTCTTATCGACCATTCGATCTCTTCCAACGTGATCTCGGATGCTGACTCCTCGGAGTCAGTCACAGACTCAGTCGTGGTGCCAGCATCCGGGATATCATCATACATTTCTCTAAAATATTCACTCCATCGCGCTAACACCTCTTGTGGGTTAGCAAGAACGTCCCCTGCTTTAGATTTTATTCTTTCCATTCTGGAAGCTGACGAACAACCCCGAGACTTCTTAACCTCTCTCCAAAAGAGTTTGGTATTCGCCTTGAAGTTCTCCGTCAGCTTCTCTTCTTCTTTCAATTTTATACTTTCGCGCTTCTCTTTCACTAAAGCTTTGGTTTCGTTCTTGCAGAGGCGATAAAATTTTTTCTTCATCTCTTTCATACTGTCATTCTGTTGCAAAGAAGCAACATAATCCAGCCAGGCTTCAGTTAAATGTTCGTTCATGTATATAGTATAGGGTGTGCCAGATATTCCAATTTGATCGGACTTTAGGTTCTTCTTCTTGCGAAATGCAGCCAGCAAATTATCCCGAATAATTCGTGTTGATAGTTTGACTATGATGTTTTTAGGACTGCTGTTCTGTTGTTTGGCATGCGGAACCCTGTGAATTGACAATATATCTTTTTGGCAGAACGTAAATCCAACGGCATCAGTAACAGAGAGCAAGATTTTTATAAGGTCTTCTCCTCGTCTCTCCGGAACATTACATATCTCCACGTTATTCTGTCTCGCTTGCTGTTCTAAGGCATCGATCTTTAATTCGAGGTGGCTGATAGAAGTACTGGGCTGTTCAATAATCTTACGATCGAGATCTTCGATTCGTTTTTTTAACTCACTTTGCTCATGCGCGTGAAATTGGACTGAACTTTGCAGGTCAGATACTTCAGATGATATCTGCGTGACCGACTGCTTCAATCCTGCCTGCTCATTGCGTAGAGTTTTGAGATCCTGTTTAATTTCCATCATTGTACCTTTTATATTTTCATTAAATCTGGACATACTTTCTTCCAATTCAGATTTCCAATCCTGCAAGCTGCTCTTTATGTTCTCTTTAAAAAGTGCCATAACACCACTCATTTCGTTATTCCACCCTTGGAGGGTATTATTAAGTTCGTATGAGAGCAAACGGAGATTTTCATCAGAAACGTGAGTGACGCTGGCATTATTTAGCGGTGCCTTTGGACTAGGCTCGAGTACACACGGAGATATTGGACGAACTTGTGCATCGCAAGACATATCCAAAGTGTCATTATACGATTGTGTTTGTGACGAGCGTGCTGGTGTATTTGAGTTCGAGCGGACGCGTCGTGTTACGTTGCAGCAGGAGGGACATTTCCATTTTGCTTTATAATCCTGCGTTATAGACGAATATTGATTAGGTTGAATGTTTAAGCATTCGTAGTGATACTCGTCACAACAAAAAATACATTTCAAAATTAGATCCCCTGCTTTAGTAAGGGCCATACATCCGCTACACTTCTTCATATTGTAAATAACTGCAATATATTTTTGTACGTTAAAGTTTAACTTTGTAAAAATCAATACTAAGTGCTGTCCTCTATATTATAAATAAATTATCCATAACAAAACTGAGCTTTACAGGTGTTAAAGTGCTACTATAATTGGTAATTTGTAAGTACACGTAGATTGTTCAGAAGTCGCTAGATGGCACTGGAGTGTGCTTTACAAATGTACTGTCTTTATAGTAGTACTATGCAGAATTGTGCCAAAAAGAAGGTATTTATAATTTTTTAGATTTGTGTATTAAAAATAAAGACAGTTCACAGCACTTTAATATAGACCTGTTATTCAATATGGCACGAATTAGCACAGGGACATATTGTATATATGTGGAAATACGGTTTTTTTAATCAATTATTCGTGATTGTTTTGAATTTGAACTTGAAGACGAGAAGCAAGTTGTCATTGATCTTCACTGTTTTAACTACTAATTTACACTGTTTTTACTAAGTTCACTATTCATAACACATGGGAGTAAGTAAGATGTTATTGTTGTTACAACTTTCACTTCGTTATAAGCACAAAAACTCTTTTTGCGAATTTATTTCAATAAGAGCTACGAATGTTACGACAATATCTTACGGCGCCATCTGGCGAATTGTTAGTTAGTTGTGTTGTGACAGTGTACAGTGTTTTTTAGTTCGATTCCGGCGCGAATCAGTTGTTTTTCGACTGAGGTGAGTTTTTAAGCTCTATTCGCTTTGTTTTCGCGCGCTTCGGCGCATTACGCAATACTTAACGGTTATTTCGTGTTGTCAGACACACCGGTGCGCTTTCCTGGTCTTGGCGGGAGATAGGGCATCCAATAATGGATGCCCCTGATTCCAAGTCGGCCCCTGGGCTTTCGGGTGCCCCTTGTAAAAGGGGAGACGTGAAGACCAAGGATGGTTGGCAGATAACCGAGATCGGCGAAACGCGGCGGAAAAAAGTCCCGCCTAAATTATCAGCCCGACGCAGCAAGTCTGTTGCCGGGCCCCGCCCGCGGTGCCAGGCTGATGCCGTTATCACGGCGACAACCGAGGCACCTGAATCGCTAGGAAGGGCGGCGTCGGTGGTGGATCTAACCATAGACGTCCCCGAGGCTAGGAATAACGTGATGGGGCCACCTGCGGCACGCGTCACGCATAGGGCTCCGTCTGGCCGTGCGGCACGTAACAGTGCGGCACGCCCAGACATAGATAGGGAAGTGCTGCTCGCGGCAAACTCAGCTGTTTGCCTGGCTGTGAGTGCCGCGAGCACCATAGTGGAATACGCATGCATGGCACCGTCAACCTCTGCGCGAGCTTCACCCGTGCACGGGGACGGCGCGTATGTACAGCACGAAGACATCCCACCGTCCGGTAGCGTCCCAGACTCGCTGGAGAACGCGCTCGACGGTGCGATTCGCGCGTTCAATTGTTCCCGCCCCAACTCGCCTGCCTGTAGCTTGGTCTATACGGCGGCCGGATTGGTGGCGGCAGGGAACGGGTGCCCCACGACGACGGTGTCGAATAGCGCATGGGCTTCACCCATTCCGACGACATCGGTTTGCGACATATCGGGTCGCAGCGTCGGGGACGGCCGCTCCACGACACCGGTCGCCGCGCGGGCTTCACTCGCGTCAACAACCGGGGTCGTGTGCAGGGACTCTGTAGGCGCGACAGCGGCGGCTCCTTCGTCTTCCTTCCCTACTGGGATGGGAGCCGCTGTCGCAATGTCGGCGCCTGCGGGTACAGCGGCTGCGGCGGCGGCGACGACGGCTAAGTCCCCGTCTTCGGCAGCAGCGGCGGCGGCGGATTCGGCGTCTTCGTGCTTGTTGTTTCCAGCATCGATGCCATCGGCCTCGGGTTCGGCGACGCTGTCCACGTCTTCGGCGGCAACCGTGCCCATATCGTGTTCCCCCGTTTTTGTGGCCGGATCGAGGTCGCGCTTTTGGGACCGGTCCCAAAGCAGCGACGCCGACTCGGCCGCTACGTCGGGTGCCTCCACCCCAGCGCGCGCGCGCTCGCCTTTGCGCCCCGCGGGGGGCGCAACCGCGTCGGTACTCGCGGGTGCGGAGGCCTTCCTCCGCACCGAGGGGGGGGGAAAAAGGGCGCAAGGCGCGCAAGGCCACCGCCGCCAAACTGGCCGCGGCTAGCCAGTGCGCCGCCCTCGTAGGGGACGTCTCGTCCTTCGGCCCAGGGGAGCTCCGCCTCGCGGCGAGCGCCCAAGTGGCCGAAATCCTTCAAATTGCCCAGACGTCGGGCAATCTGAAGGGGGGCTACGTGCGTCGGCTGAAGGATGCCGCGAACAGGTTGTCGGACATTGTCGACACCCTGGCCACGCGGAATCCGGAAACCGAGGCATGGAGGCTCGGAAACGAAAATGCGCGTTTGCGCATGGAATTGAACTCATTGCGGGGGGAAAATCTTTCCTACCGTAAGGAGTTTGAGGAAATGCGCAAGGCCCTAAAGGCCTCCGCTCCGGCTGTGGAGCCGGCGCCCGCTGTTGTGGCGGCGCCGCCCCCCGTACCCGTCAAGCGGAAGGCCCGGGCTGTCGCGGCGATTCCGGAACCGCCCGCCGCGCTCGCTGCGGCTAAAAAACCGCGTCCGGCCCCTGCTGCGGTAGCAGGGCCAAAACCGGTTCCCGTCGACGGGACGGAACCGGCCGCGGCGCCCGCCGACGGGGCGGCGCCGACGTCCATCCCGATCGGGCCCGGCGGCGGGGAGTTCGATGCGTTTTTGCGAGTCGAGCTCGACGCCGTCGCGCCGTTCGTTCGCGCGCAATTTGCCGCGATTGAGGACCGGCTGAACCCCGCGCCGACCCTCCGTCCGCCGCTCGCGGCCGACCGAGGTAAGGCGCCGGCGCCCAGACCGGCGCCTCGCGACCAGGCCACCGGCAGGCCAAGACCGGTCACGGCTGCCGCCGCCGTCCGGCGAGGCCTGGGGGAAGCAAGTACCCCGGTCCCGGTGGAGGTGGTGGCGGCCTCGGCCGTCGGGGTAGCAGGCTCCCCACTGCCACCGGCCCCCCAAAAAAAGAAGCACAGGGGGGGCGTGAAGCGGACGCTCAGAAAGCAGCGGAGGGCGGCGCACGCCGCCGCCGCTGCTTCAGCGGCCTCCGCTACGGTGCCCGCGCCTGTGGTGCCGGCCCCCAGGTAGCGGGCGGCGCCCGTCGTCCGCGCTCGCGTCACGCACGTCGCGCCGCCACTGGCGCCCGTGGCCCCCACCCCCGCCCCGGAGGGGGGGGGCGTGGACCACGGTCGTCAAGCGGAAAAAGGGTAAAGGGGCGAGGGCCGACGGGCCCCCTCCCCTCCCCCAGGCGCAAGCTGCTCCCCTGCCGACGGGGCGGGGGCAGCAACAGCGGAAACAGGCTGCAAAGCCTACGGTCGTATTCCGCGAGCCGAAGTCGGCCGCAGTTATCGTTAAACTGCTGCCGGCAGCGGCCGCGAAGGGTGTCGGTTATCGCGAGGTCTTTGCAAAGGCCTCGACGGTGGTCGACATCGCGGCCATGGGCCTCCGCGAGGGGCTGAAGGTGGTGCGGACCGTCAGGGACGCGCGTCTCCTCGAGTTCTAGCCGGGACCCGAGAGCGCTGCCAAGGCGGACCGCGTCGCCGAGGCTCTGCGCGGAGCCCTTGTAGGGATGGCTGAGGTCGTCCGCCCCGTAAAGCGTGGGGAGCTTTACGTCTCTGGGCTGGACGAATCAGTCACGGTCGATGGGCTGCGTGACGCGATTGCGCGCGCCGGCAATTGCCGGCGCGACGACGTGCGCACGAAGCACATCGGTGCAGGACCGGGCGGTTTGGGCGCATCGTACGTGATGTGCCCCGTCGCTGCTGCCAAAGCCATCGTCGAGCTGGGCTACCTCGTGGTAGGCTTCACCTCGGCGAGGGTGGAGGCACTGGAAGCCAGACCGATACGTTGTTACCGGTGTTACAACGAGGTTCTGCCAGCCTCCCTACGTGAAGGGCAAATTCGTCCATCCGAGGACGAAACAACGCACGGGTGTTACGGGAGTACGCGCAATGGACACCTCCAATACCTAGTACGCCCGTAACAGTACTATTTCAGGCGAACGTAAACCACTCCCTCACCGCTCAGGACTTGTGCCTGCAGGCGATGGCGGAGTGGCAAGCGAACTTGGCCGTAATAAGCGAACCTTATTACGTGCCACCTTGCGGCAATTGGGTGGGCAACCTCGACGACGTGGTAGCGGTGGTGGCCAGAGCCGGATCTGGCACACCGCTTACATGTCTCGAAAGAGGAAAGGGCTATGCGGTGGCGGAGAGTGGGAGTATCGTCGTCATAGGCGTTTACTTTTCACGTAACCGCCCCCTGGCGGAGTTCGAGCTTCGCTTGGACGCCATCAGGGCTGCCATAGGCAGACTGTTGCCTAAAACGATTTTCGTGATGGGCGACTTTAACGCAAAGCACTGTTCCTGGGGAAATGCGTTCACGGACCCTAGGGGCCGGGCGGTTGAGGAATGGGCTCTTCAATCCGGCCTGACCATATTGAACCAGGGATCGGTCCAGACCTGCGTGCGCGCGCGGGGTGGATCGGTCATCGACCTGTCATTCGCCACTCATGCGGCCGCCCGCAGAGTTGTTGGATGGAGGGTGCTGGAGGAGGTGGAGTCGCTCTCTGATCATCGGTACATCAGATTTGAGCTTACCCCCTCCTCCGGTCCGAGCCCTGTTCATCGCCCCCCTCTCCTCCCGCGTTGGGCCCTTACCAAGCTCGATCCGGAGCAGGCCGAGGAGTGGGCACTCACGGAAAGCTGGGCCTACCCAGCCGAATTCGCGTACCTGGAGTCGCAGGCAGAGCACATGCGCAAGACCCTGACGAGGGTTTGCGACGCGGCGATGCCTCGCGTCTCCAAGCGGCAGCCTCCGTGCAAGCAGGTCCACTGGTGGACCGAGGAGCTGGGCGAGATGCGAAAGGCAGTTCGCATCATCAGCCACAGGCTCAAACGCTGCAGGGCGCGCCGTCCTCCGGACTACGTCGCGGAAAATGGACTCGTGGGCGAGTTTAGGGAGGCCAGAAAGGCCCTTTCGATTGCAATACTGCAAGCGAAAGCCCGGGCTCGGGCCGAGCTCCTCGAGACGCTCGATCGGGACCCTTGGGGGCGTCCGTACCGTGGGGCCCGCAACACGTTGCGGCCTTGCACATCCACGGTCACGGAAACGCTCGAACCCGAGGTGCTCCGGTCGGTTATCGACGGGCTCTTCCCGGATCCGGGAAACTTTACTCCCCCCAGTATGGGTCCACCCGTTCCCGACACCCCCACGGACGAGGAGCCTCACTCCATCTCCGAGGGGGAACTAGACGTTGCCCTGAACCGGCTCCGGAGCAGGAAGACGGCACCGGGACCCGACGGGGTTCCAGGTCGACTCCTCTTCCTGGCCGCTAAACATCTACGCGGCCTGCTGCGGGAACTGTTCGAAGCCTGTATTCGCGCAGGTCGGTTCCCGTCGCAATGGAAGGAGGGTCGTTTGTGCCTGATTCCCAAGGGAGGTCGGCCTCCCAACGATCCGTCCGCCTTCAGGCCCATAGTGCTGCTGAACGAGGTCGCTAAGGTCTTCGAAAAGATCTTGGCGGAGCGGCTCGTGAAGCATCTCGACGCTGTGGAGCCGGGGCTTTCAGAAACGCAGTTCGGGTTTCGGCGGAGGCGCTCCACGATGGACGCCTTCGAGACGCTGCGAACGTTAACGGACGAAGCCGTCCAAGCGAAGGATGTCGTTCTTGCGGTGTCGCTAGACATAGCGAACGCCTTTAACAGCCTCCCCCATGAGACGATCAGGGAGGGGCTCCGCGCGCATGGAGTCCCCCCGTACCTCACGAGGCTGTTGGGCGCGTACCTGCAGGATCGACATATCCTTTGGGAGGGCGGTGAGTCCGGCAATCCCGAGTTAGGCCGGCGACGCGTCGCGTGCGGCGTTCCACAGGGGTCGGTCCTCGGGCCGATTCTTTGGAACGTAGGTTATGACTGGATCCTTCGGGTTCCGGTCCTGCCCGGGGTAGGGCTGATCTGCTTTGCGGACGACACCCTACTCACGGCACGCGCTGCGTCATTTGCGGAATCCGTGGACGTCGCCAACGCCGGGTTGGCGATTGTCGTAGATCGAATAGCTAGGCTGGGCTTGAGGGTCTCCCCCGCGAAAACGGAGGCCATCATGTTCCATAGGAAATTTCGTAATCCCCCCGCGGACTTGACCGTTTCGGTCCAAGGGGTGGCCATTAGAGTAGGGCCCCAGATGAAATATCTGGGGCTAGTTCTCGATGGGAAATGGCTGTTCAAAGCGCACTTTGAGCAGCTAGTTCCCAAACTCGTCAAATCCGCGGGCGCACTCTCGAGGCTGCTTCCCAACGTAGGGGGCCCGGGAGGTGCGACGCGGAAACTTTACTCTGGCATCCTGAGGAGTATGGCACTGTACGGTGCACCCGTCTGGTCCATTGCACTTCACCGCCACAACAGAACCCTGCTGCATCGGGCGCAGCAGGTTCTGGCCGTGAGGACCATACGGGGGTATCGCACAGTGTCGCGGACGGCGGCCACCCTCCTGGCAGGCGATCCGCCCTGGCATCTCCAGGCGGACGTCCTGACAGTGGTGCGCCGCACCCGGCAGGATGCCCTAGCTAGAGGCCTGACCTTCTGTCAGGTCGAAATCGAGGCAATCAGGAAGCGGGAAACCGCCTCCATGATCGCCGTCTGGTCTCAAGAGCTCGACAACCCTGCGGCCTATGGCGGCTACACGGTGGATGCAATCAGGCCACAGCTGACGGAATGGGTCAACCGCACCAGCGGCACCCTGACCTTCAGGACGACACAGATACTTACCGGACACGGACGATAAGTATCTGTGTCGCATTGTGGGCTGCTTGCCTTCCCCTGATAAGTACACACGCTCTGTGTCGCATTGTGGGCTGCTTGCCTTCCCCTGACTGCCCAAAGTAACTATTTTCAAATGACAGTTCTTCAGCATCTTTAAATGCTAGAGTGCAAGAAATCATTTAAGCCTTTTCTTAATTTAAAGTGTGTCGTAGTAATCAAAACTAATTTGCTGCTTATACTATTATACAATTTTGGGCCTAGAAATTTTACGGAAGATAAAGTGTTCAAGTTACATAAATTCCATATCAACATTATTTATTCATGTATTTTTTATTACATAAGATTACGTCGTGGGTGTTTTACATTTGACAGTCTTTTGTATTTTAACAATTAAATTATTTTGTATTGCTTTTGTTTAAACCAAAACGTCTCCTACTGTAGACTGTTCGGATCATTAGAGAGTACTAGTGTTCTGTGGTTCGGATACTGAATACCTCAGCTTGGCAGACGTTGAAAAATAATCCAATAACAAAAAATTAACTTTTTAATTATAGAAATATGTAAAAATTAAACAACTTTTCATATAGCAACCCATGTTTACGAATCATAACATATAAACATACTAGCTGCGCCCCGCGGTCTTACACGCGCGGTGATGAAAAATCGTTATATTTTGGATAATTCACTAAATCTTTATAAATTATGGCCTATGTATTATTCTGATGTGTAAGCTATTGTTACGACCTAGACGCCGACAAAGACAAATTCACACCTGCATACCTGTAGAAACACATTTTATTACCTTTCGGCATTTGGTATTCTTTTGTTTGCTTTGTGATTAGAAAAACAGCCCATTGTGTATTGTAATATTTAATGGCAGTCATTAGTCAGGTGTGTCGGATTTAAAGTACAAATTGATTCTAGGAAATTCGATCCACGCGGCCAGGCAGACATATTGCATCTGTGCAGTATAAAGGAATGCCCCGATTGAGGGACGAGGCAGTCGAGCGATAACTACGAGCGAAGCAAGACTTGTGTACATTCGGTAATCTATTTAGTGACGGACTTTGCGAGTGTTATTAAATTACGACCTTGTTGTGTTCTGTTATATTTATTGTTTTTTAAAGTTGTAATAAACGCGATGGACTCCTAAACTACTTAACCGATTTTAATCAAATTTGCACACCGTGTGCAGTTTGATCCGACTTGAACTATAGGATAGCTTACATTTGGACCCGGTAGGTGGCGCTGCAATCGGGTTCTAAATTTTATTTCTTCAGGGCAGAACAACGTCTGCCGGAACAGCAATAAATTAAATTCCGCGCTTAAAACTGTTAAAACGTAGCTCTAGTTGTTAGTTAGATTTGGAGTTTTTAGAATTCTTTTGCCTCATTTCTACGCACAATGAAAACCAGAAATGGTCTATTTTCGGTTTAAAACTAACTGTAAAGCCAAAGTTAGTATAAAGACGCTAACTTAACTCTAAAACACATAACACTAACTTAACCTACTTTTAAAGTAAACACGTATAAGACTGCGTACAATTATTTTAAACTATGTTCCGGTGAGTCTCCTTTTCTTGCGTGTCTATTATTATATTCGACACATCATTCATTTTTTTTAGGCCGGGGAAATGCATTTCGCTCGTTTATTTATTTTATTTAAGTTTATGGCTTGGCAGCTAGGCCTTTAAGCCAGATCTTAGTTTACAATATAGTTTCTTCTTTTTATTAAGCCTATGTGTAGCACAGCTGACCTGTAGGTAATCAGCTAGTACCATTCAACGGAGTTGTTGTGACAACTCAAAAGGCCACATTTGACTATACAGTTCACATTTATCACAAAACACATAATTACTACTCAAAAACTATCAATATCCTACAACTATTGATCATTTTAGAGTAATTTTACACATTTTTAGAAAATAAAACTGCACAGCACAGCATCTCCTTTCAGTTCCCGCTAAAAACTCCGCATTTCGCTCAGTACCGGATTCTTTGCTAGCTAGGGATTAGACCATAGTCGATTATGGAGGCATTCCCAAGGGGGCAATCTAAACACTAATCGACTGGCTTGTGTGGAGACTCGAGCACTCAATACTCCACTAAAAACACCCTCCTCCTATGTGCCCTAAGCTTATGGCAGGAAGAGCGTGAGACTTAGAACCTAGTTACGCTCACGCTGGACATATAATAGACATAGATTATTGTCTACCAACTCTTTTTTCTTTCTTTTGCTTATGGTAGTTATACGTGCAATATACGTAGTATCCATAGTAGTTTGTGCGTGCAATATTTAATACTAGTGGTTGCCCAGTACTCGAAATTCGACCATTATAAGTTTAATTATTAAGGTTCTGTTGTCAAAGACTATAATACTTCTATAATCACAAATTTAGCCAAGGTTAGACTTAACAATAAAAAAAAAGTATATTATGCCTGTGTGTGTCAAATACATGGTAGTGTGTGTAATGTATTTTTTATTGATTTTATGTCTTTTTTATGCATATTTTTTTATAATATTAGCACTCCTCTATACAAACTAAGTGTGTGAATTTTCATACTCCTCCGTCCGCGCAATTTTCGTAAAAAGGGCTACAAAGTTTTTGCTTCACGTATTAATATAATGATGATGTGGCAAATACTGTCGGTGGTAAGTATTTAAAGAGTAATTTTCAAAATTTTGTATAAATAAGTAAGTAATACAGTTTAGGAGATAATAAGCAGTAGTCTATACTATTACCATACTTTATACTATAATAAATCTGTAAATGCGAACCGAACGAATGCGAATATGTACATTAGAATTTTGTGTATGTACATTATTTAATCTAATTACCGAAATACGGTTAGCACTGTGGGTTAGAGTGAGAGAGGAAGAGCCTGCCTACTGCTGCCGTATGTGTGAGAGAAAGGGAAGCCAGACAGCTTGGCGCCGTAACGCGTTACGTGACGAAGCGGTTTTGCCCTCCTATAAGAAGTTATCACTTCAAAGAACAGGCTAATACTTTGCAAAATTAACTGTTCGCACCATGCCATAGATGGTGGCAACAAGGCTCCAGGTACGGTCGAATTTTCTTTTAAAAACAATATTTTACTGAATAAATTATTCTTAAAAATAACGCCACCCGATCATTCCTTGTTTCTTCTTTCAACAATCAACATATACACACGCCAGAAGCGAAGTTGCGCTATTTTATAAACAAAACTAATTGTAATTGTATAAATTAAGTATAATTAAATATTGTACATATAAATATAGGGGGTCATGTCAGAAGCGTGCTCATCGCGATCCCCGCTGGCCCAGAGGGCCACAATTCTGACCAGAGTTCACCCGAGTGCAGTGCACGATAGGGCGTCCCCCGCAGGCGACGCTCACCGATGCGCCCCCGTCGGTGTGGATTCTCGCGCATGCGGCGAAGGGGGCCGCCACCCTTCACGCAGCGCCAAACCTGGCGGGTCGAGAGGAGCAGAGTGCCGTATAGGCACGTGGAATGTGAGAGGTGGAATGAAAGATAAGATGGACGAAATGATTGATATAATGAATGAGAGAAGCCTGGATGCCTTAGATATATCCGTGCAGGAACGGAGAAAGAATACAATTTCCTGCGGCCGGGCGGCCTGTCGTAAGAGGCGACAAAACAACCCACAGCCAGGTGGTAGGGCATTTGCCCGACTGGATGGCTACCACCGCTGGTCTAGAGTATGTCGCCATAACAACCTTGAGTTGTGTTCCGGCATTAGTGACCAGGTTCCAGTTTCCCTTAAGAGAGCAGCAGCGCATTTGTAGCATCTTTGGTGTTGCAAATGTCCATAGGTGATGGAAACCGCTTTCCATCGAGTGGGCCGTCTGCCTGTCTGCTGAACTCCAGCAATAAAAAAAAAAAACAATAAAAAAAAAGCGGAAGGGGTGCGACGTCGATGACCTCCCCGGTGGCATGCTTGCTCTGTGGTCCGGCGTGGACCTGGACGAGCGTGCGAGTGGGGGGTAGGCGTCTTACTCTCATCCCGCTTTGTGTCTGGAGTAAAAGCTTATTGTCTGGTGAACCCGAGACTTCTCTGGGTCCGCCTAAAACTGGGGATCACGCGAGTTTTTCTGGTCGCAGCTTATGCTCCCGTAAGCTCAGCGGATCCCCAAGAACTCGAGAAGTTTTGGGAGTCTGTGAGAGAAATTCTGGATCTGGCTGAAGGGAACGAAAGACTAATTATGTGTGGTGATCTTAATGGCTGGGTAGGGACCAAACGAGACGGCCTCGAGGCTGTCCTTGGACCCTATGGTGACAAGAGAGTGAACGATGCTGGTAGGCCAATCATAGACGTATGCATGGAAAGAAACTTGCTTGTGTCGAACACCCTATTCCATCATAAGGATATTCACACGTATACATGGAGAATGAATGATCAGAAAAGTATGATTGATCTGATTTTAATTGATAGTCGCCTCCGAAATACAATAATAGATACAAGAGCCTACAGAGGCCCCACTCTTGAAACGGACCACTACCTGGTAATAAGCCGGTTTGTGGGCCTTTTCAAGAAGTGGAGGCACTGGCGAGTGCGTACCAATTTCGGGGAGCTTGAAAGAATAAAGTGTGAAAAATTGGAAGATGTTAGTGTAAGGAGTATGTATGCGCGCCTAGTCGAAGAAAGGCTTGCAAAAGCGGACTTCTCCGACTTAGATGTGGATAATGACTGGGATAGTATGAAAGAAAGTATAGTGGAAAGCGCAAAAGAAGCATGTGGATGCGCGAAGAGGCACATAACAACGAAAGGTGATGAATGGTGGGACGCGGATGTTAAATCCAGCGTAGAGAGAAAGAGAAAAGCCTGGCTGGATTATGTTGCTTCCTTGCAACAGAATGACAGTATGAAAGAGATGAAGAAAGAAATTTATCGCCTCTGCAAGAATGAAACCAAAGCTTTAGTGAAAGAGAAGCGTGAAAGAATAAAATTGAAAGAAGAAGAGAAGCTGACGGAGAACTTCGAGGCGAATACCAAACTCTTTTGGAGAGAGGTTAAGAAGTCTCGGGGTTGTTCGTCAGCTTCCAGAATGGAAAGAATAAAATCTAAAGCAGGGGACGTTCTTGCTAACCCACAAGAGGTATTAGCGCGATGGAGTGAATATTTTAGAGAAATGTATGATAATATCCCGGATGCTGGCACTACGACTGAGTCTGTGACCGACTCCGAGGAGTCAGCATCCGAGATCACTTTGGAAGAGATCGAATGGTCGATAAGAAGTCTGAAAAATGGAAAGGCAGTAGGAATCGATAGTGTGTCTGCTGAAATGATCAAATATGGTGGAACCTGCGTCCGGGACGCTTTCCTGTCCTTATGCAACTTGTGCTGGAGGACGGGAAAGGTTCCCAAGGACTGGAGGCGCGTTGTCATCGTGCCCTTGTATAAAGGCAAGGGGTCACGTATGGAGTGCGCCAGCTACAGGGCCATCAGTTTGATCAGCACAGCATCTAAAGTGTATGCGAAGATTATTGAAAAGAGAATGAGAGTTGTATCCGATGGATTACTGTGGGATGCACAAGGTGGTTTCAGAAATGGAAGGGGACGTATGGATCAAGTTTTCTCTCTCCGCAATATCGTAGAGAAGCAGCTGGCTATGGGCCGGAAGGTTTTCTGCGGTTTTGTGGATCTAGAGAAAGCATTTGACAGGGTTGTGCGGAAGGACCTCTGGGACATATTGCCCGGATATGGGATTAATGGCCAATTGATGCGTGCTGTGCAGTCCACTTACGAGGGCTGTATGGCATGCGTGCGAGTGGAAGGCAGCCTGTCGCCCTGGTTTGACGTCAATATTGGCGTCCGCCAGGGCTGCGTGCTGTCGGCTTTGCTGTTCATCCTATATCTGGACGATTGTCTCCAGAGAATAAGATTGATGGATGTTGGGGTGCGGATGAGTGATCTAGTTGTAAGCACCTTGCTTTATGCGGATGATGCCGTGCTTTTAGCCGAATCGCCATCAGAACTGCAAACACTAGTCACAATGATGAAAGATGACTGTCAGGCGAGAGGCATACATTTGAATGCGAAGAAAACAAAGGTTATGGTGTTTGAAAGAGAAGAAACCAGAACGAATGCAAGGATAATGGTCGATGATGTTATGCTAGAGCAAGTGAATGAGTTTGTATATCTTGGATGTGCTTTTAGCAGGGATGGAAGGTACACCGCTGATATAGAAAGAAGAGTGAATTTGGGGAATAGTGTGAATGGAGCGTTAGGTAAACTTCTAGGCGCTAAGAACCTCAGCCAGAAGGCCCAGCTCGCCATACACAACGCGGTGCTGGTACCTACGCTCACGTATGGATGCGAGAGTTGGGTATGGAAGAGAGAGCATGAAAGTAGAGTAAACGCGGTCGAGATGCGAGCACTGCGCAAAATCTGCGGAGTGACGCTCGCGGACCGCGTTCGTAATACCGAAGTAAGAAAGAGAGTGTCGGGGTGAAGGTAAGGAAAGGAATGCTCCGGTGGTTCGGGCATGTGGAAAGAATGCATGATGAAAGAATGACTAAACAGATATACAATGCAAAAGTGGATGGATGCAGAAGTCGTGGAAGGCCACGACACACCTTCCATGATCAAATTGATCGTGTACTAGCAGAAGGTGATGTCAGGAGCCTTAAGAACAGACGAGCGTGCATGACAAGAGTTATGAATGTCAAAGAGGCAAGTGAGGTGTGTAAGAATAAGCCTAAATGGCACTCTGTTGTTCGTGCCTACCCCGCAAGGGAACTGGCGTGAAGTTATGTATGTATGTATGTATGTACATATAAATATGTACAATATTTAATTATACTGGTAGCCGTCCAGACGGGCAAAACCTACCACCTGACTCTGGGTTGTTTTGTCGCCTCTTACGGGAAGCCGCCCGGCCGCAGGAAATTGTATTATTTCTCCATTTTATACGTTCCAGTTATAAACAAGACATTTCTATCTTATTTATTGGTAAGTATACTCGTAGATTCAAATATTTACATAACGCGTCAGCAAAACCCTTTCCGCGTAGGAAGCCATACTTAAATCTCATTAGAACTCGTATACGAAACAATAAAGAAAAAAAATGCATTCTATTTTCAAAGGTCAAAGAAATTAGGCCAACGCACGCAAAACAGTGGCTAATATATGAGAAAATGTTTCGTATACATTTGACTTTCGCGTTTCGCCATACAAAAATACCAGTGACAGTAAAATAAACGAGTTGACTGTACTTTAGTCAAGCGAAAACCGCGTTGCGAAGCGCGCGTGCGACATTTCAAAATAAATTAAGTGTAACAAAATCTCCGCAGTTCTTTTTTGTAGCTGTACATTTCGGTACCTTAGTTCCTTTTTTGTTTTTAATTGTTAATCTGTAGTGACAGTTATTGCGAAAAAAGAAATGGTTTTAGTGATGTGTTTTTGATTTATCGATAGTGGAATTTGGAAAGTATTAACATCTAGATTTTATAGACTTTTAACGGTAAATATGATTTATTTATTCATTAATGTATTGGAATAGAAATTTATAATAAATCTAAGATAATATAAACTAATAAAATAAAACTAAAATTTAATTTAGTTATATGAATTGTATTCTACACATAAATCCTGAAAACTATATGTAGAATACTGAGCTTAGGACATCGTCTTCTGTGGGTAAGACGCCCCGAAGGCTGGCTACGATTCCCCGCTGAGGTAAAGTAAATTTTTTTTGACAAACAAATTAAGTTATAAAGTTTATTCATTTCTTTGTTTTTGTTTTCTACAGCTTGACATATGATTCATAATCGAATCTAATTATATTTGGTAAGATTTTACCACCATTTGAGGATTTCTGTGATCTAACGGTGTAAAAGTTAGCAACTTTGTTCATTGTTCTCAGGGGGTTTCGAATTCGATTTCTGGTATATTAACTTATAACTTTTCGTAGTTTAAAGTCTATATATACTAATACTGCCAGGACTCGTGAAAGACGATATGCCTATCTCTATACAAAGTAAAGAAATAAAACCATCAAAGTACATGTCAAACCACGCACTTTGAAGGGTTCTGTAAATGCGATCAACGTTCATTGATTTAATCATTTAGCTATGATACCCTAAGAAGAGTATTTCCCCCTTCTCACTACAACAACATAATTTTAGAAACTAGGTCTGCCCATCTTTTGATATATATGTAAATTCTAGAGAACGTCGTAAAGACTATCTAAAATTGGATAAAAATAACTCTCATTTATATGTATGTCGACCACAGTTAATATTCAGTTTTTTGCCATTTTACAGCAGCATTGTAGGGGCATTATATATTTCTGTTAAACTTCTTGCATATAAACCAAGTATTAAATAACAATTGACCACTTTTAACCGGATTTATAAACTTTTTAAGCAAAATAATAATTCCCGCCAAAATTTCCCCTAAAAAGAACTTTAAATCAAATAATTTATTTGCTTAAAAACATGGGAGATAAACATATCACGACATATTATTTGACGTTTTGCCCATCAAACATGCAAATAGTATTTTTTATAAAAAGCTACTGAAACAATTAGGTCTGCAATACAAAAACTCATTTAAAATTAATTTTGCCCCGTTATAATAATATATAATAAAAGCCCATTCACCTCCCACTCCTGGGCTCCGGCCTACCATTTATATGGGAATGGACAGTATGGCCGCCACGCTTGTCCAAGGCGGATTTGACACATCGGTTATCTCAATCTGTAGATTTCATCATGATATTTTCCTTCACCGACAGCACATGGTAATTGTAACAATATGCACATAGGTCAGAAAACTGCCTAAGTGGTACCTGCTTTCCGGCCAAGAGTCACACCCGGGTCTTTTGGTCTGGGGTGCGAGTGCGCTAACTACGCTTCCACCGCAAATATATTTAATATTAGAGCATTCCCCAGTAAGTAATCTTAGTAAGTAGCTCTATTTGACTGACATAAAACTTAATTAGGTTTTTATATATCACGAGAGAAGCGTTGGGCAAAATCTAATATATATATAATTATATACAATACAACGTTTTTCAATCATTCTTTTACGGTTAAGGCTGTCCAACTTTGGAATACATTGCCTGTTGCTGTCATACAAGCAAAATCTCTAATAACATTTAAGAACATGGTCAAGAAATCCTATCTACAATAAAATGATATGTAATTTTATATAATTAGTATTATATTGCATATAACTATATTTTTATTGTGTTTAAATAGTTGCATTTTATCACTACATCTTGTATATGTATATAACTTATGTGTATATTTGTATGTGTAGTATAGTTATATATTTATTATTAAAATGTAAGTAATCGTACAATAATTATGTATACCACCATCGCCACTCCTAATATTCTTGCCACGGGTTGTCTAGAAGAGATCGCTTTTTAGCGATAAACCGCCCTTTGTACACAATTAGAATAATACTAGTTCGTAAGTTTTTCTGTAATGTTGTACATTAAAATATTATCTATATATATATATATATATATATATATATATATATATATATATATATATATAAACCTTCCCTGAAAAATTAACTAACTGTTGGTGAAAACCGCTTAAAATCCGTTGCGTAGGTAGATTAGGATGAGTTAGCAGATATGCAGGTAGACAGACGTGGAGAGCGACTTTGTTTTATACCATGTAAATATATTATTAATTAAATTTACAGGAAAACATAAAAATAAATCTTAAATGAAACGTGGCAATCGATACAAATGAATTAATTATTAAGCCCAACACTAAAGCTTCCCCTTAACATTTTCCCACGGATTAAATCGTATGAACATTGAACAACCCTATATTGCACTTTGAAAGTATACCATACAACATAGAAATTAATATCGTAACGCATTCCTAGGCTAACTTTCTCCGAAACAGGTTTATGCAGAAACTATCATTTGACACAAATAACTTGTTGTTTGTTATTTGATACCCCCACTTGCAAATACTACTAATGGCTGGTTCTTATATCTTGCTATTCATTCTCTTTTTTTTAATAACGCAGGGGAATGTCTTTCCTTGCGATACATACTCGGGCCATGGATACAGGGGGAGGCCAAATGCAGTGCCTGTTATCGCCTGCATGCGTGCGTGTGGGAGTGGCGTATGGTACCGCTGCCTCTCCCCGAAGTGTGAGTCGATGAACTGCCCATGTTGCAGATATATTCACCCCGCTGACCTCTCCACCGGAACTCCCGCACCCCCGCGCTCCGCTTACCCCAAATATGTAGCTCGCTCGGTTAGCAGCTAAGCGTCTGCTTAAAAGTAGTACCCTAGTAAGTGCGGTGCGACACGGAATGCCCCCCCCGTGACCTCATTCGCCGGGATCAACGCGATGTTTGAGAGGTTGCGAATATCTCCAATGCCGCAGATAAGGCCACCAGACGTCACACAAGGCCACCCAAACCCCGAGATGGCCATCGGACGCCGCAGATGGTGCCAACGGGAAGCCCGTGATGGCCACCAAAAGCCACTGATTGGCCGACGCGAGCCGCCGACATACCCCTATGTGTCTGGCGGCTCTCGTACCCCGTCACCGGGGGGTAGTTGCTCCCCGCGAAGTTGGACTGGGGCTAAGAGTGTAAACTCGAGGCCCCTTACCGGCTCTGCCATCACCAGGCAGAGACGATGACCTACGCAGCACGGAATGCCGCTGATTGGCGAAAAATAAAATCGAGTAAATTTTCCATAGAGAGAAATAGCGTCGAAATAAAAATTAATACAATGTAACCTGTGTTGCTTGCTCTCAAAATAAACTAGGATGCACAACTGTATTTACTGAGATAGTTGTGATACTGCTTTTAAGTTATCTTCAAACATATAAATAATTAAAGTATGTATAATTAAGTATTTGTAACAAATGAATTTATACCCTGTCTTATTTTAATTAAGTTACCGTAATACATTGATTTATATTCATGAATTGTAATTAGTTGTTTATACCTAAATAAGTCTTGATTTTGTCATTGTTTTAAAATTTGAGGAGTAACCATTAATATGGCTGGAGTACAGCAGACAGGTTGACGAACCACCTGTTGGAAAGCGGTTACTAGTTCCTATGGACATTTGCAGCGGCAGATATATTACAAGTATGGTGGCGTCTTCGATGGGGGACTGGACTGTATGCCCTGATGTCGGAACACAACTCAAGAACGACAACAAAAATTCAAAATGAAACCAGAGTTCAATGACACCGGATGCATAGATAATATCATCTGTATTAAATAATTGCGAAAATAACCAGAGCGTTAATGCGTTTCTCTGTGAAACGGAACGACACAAAATACCAGTGGACAAATGTATTTATTTGACAAACATTTTAGCCAATGTTTGGATAATGGTCACGCGGAGGGACCGCATCGGGAACTCCTGCATCCGCGGCAGCCTTCACGTTAATAATATAGCAGACAGAATTATTGAAAACTAGGATATACCCCTTCATCCACGCTTGACTGGAAATCCCACGGGATTCCAAACATAGTAATAAACATACATACATACATACATAACTTCACGCCAGTTCCCTTGCGGGGTAGGCACGAACAACAGAGCGCCATTTAGGCTTATTCTTACACACCTCACTTGCTTCTTTGACATTCATAACTCTTGTCATGCACGCTCGTCTGTTCTTAAGGCTCCTAACATCACCTTCTGCTAGTACACGATCAATTTGATCATGGAAAGTGTGTCGTGGCCTTCCACGACTTCTGCATCCATCCACTTTTGCATTGTATATCTGTTTATTCATTCTTTCATCATGCATTCTTTCTACATGTCCGAACCACCGGAGCATTCCTTTCCTTACCTTCACCCCGACACTCTCTTTCAGACCAACTGTCTTTCTTACTTTGGTATTACGAACGCGGTCCGCAAGCGTCACTCCGCAGATTTTGCGCAGTGCTCGCATCTCGACCGCGTTTACTCTACTTTCATGCTCTTTCTTCCATACCCAACTCTCGCTTCCATACGTGAGCGTAGGTACCAGCACCGCGTTGTATACGGCGAGCTGGGCCTTCTGGCTGAGGTTCTTAGCGCCTAGAAATTTACCTAACGCTCCATTCACACTATTCTCCAAATTCACTCTTCTTTCTATATCAGCGGTGTACCTTCCATCCCTGCTAAAAGCACATCCAAGATATACAAACTCATTCACTTGCTCCAGCATAACATCATCGACCATTATCCTTGCATTCGTTCTGGTTTCTTCTCTTTCAAACACCATAACCTTTGTTTTCTTCGCATTCAAATGTAAGCCTCTCGCCTGACAGTCATCTTTCATCATTGTGACTAGTGTTTGCAGTTCTGATGGCGATTCGGCTAAAAGCACGGCATCATCCGCATAAAACAAGGTGCTTACAACTAGGTCACTCATCCGCACCCCAACATCCATCAATCTTATTCTCTGGAGACAATCGTCCAGGTATAGGATGAACAGCAAAGCCGACAGCACGCAGCCCTGTCGGACGCCAATATTGACGTCAAACCAGGGCGACAGGCTGCCATCCAGCCGCACGCATGCCATACAGTCCTCGTAAGTGGACTGCACAGCACGCATCAGTTGGCCATTAATCCCATATCTGGGCAATATGTCCCAGAGGTCCTTCCGCACAACCCTGTCAAATGCTTTCTCTAGATCCACAAAACCGCAGAAAACCTTCCGGCCCATAGCCAGCTGCTTCTCTACGATATTGCGGAGAGAGAAAACTTGATCCATACATCCCCTTCCATTTCTGAAGCCACCTTGTGCATCCCACAATAATCCATCGGATACCACTCTCATTCTCTTTTCAATAATCTTCGTATACACTTTAGATGCTGTGCTGATCAAACTGATGGCCCTGTAGCTGGCGCACTCCATACGTGACCCCTTGCCTTTATACAAGGGCACGATGACAGCGCGCCTCCAGTCCTTGGGAACCTTTCCCGTCCTCCAGCACAAATTGCATAAGAACAGGAAAGCGTCCCGGACGCAGGTTCCACCATATTTGATCATCTCAGCAGACACACTATCGATTCCTACTGCCTTTCCATTTTTCAGACTTCTTATCGACCATTCGATCTCTTCCAAAGTGATCTCGGATGCTGACTCCTCGGAGTCGGTCACAGACTCAGTCGTGGTGCCAGCATCCGGGATATTATCATACATTTTTCTAAAATATTCACTCCATCGCGCTAACACCTCTTGTGGGTGAGCAAGAACGTCCCTTTAGCTTTAGATTTTATTCTTTCCATTCTGGAAGCTGACGAACAACCCCGAGACTTCTTAACCTCTCTCCAAAAGAGTTTGGTATTCGCCTCGAAGTTCTCCGTCAGCTTCTCTTCTTCTTTCAATTTTATTCTTTCGCGCTTCTCTTTCACTAAAGCTTTGGTTTCATTCTTGCAGAGGCGATAAATTTCTTTCTTCATCTCTTTCATACTGTCATTCTGTTGCAAAGAAGCAACATAATCCAGCCAGGCTTTTCTCTTTCTCTCTACGCTGGATTTAACATCCGCGTCCCACCATTCATCACCTTTCGTTGTTATGTGCCTCTTTGCGCATCCACATGCTTCTTTTGCGCTTTCCACTATACTTTCTTTCATACTATCCCAGTAATTATCCACATCTAAGTCGGAGAAGTCCGCTTTTGCAAGCCTTTCTTCGACTAGGCGCGCATACATACTCCTTACACTAACATCTTCCAATTTTTCACACTTTATTCTTTCAAGCTCCCCGAAATTGGTACGCACTCGCCAGTGTCTCCACTTCCTGAAAAGGCCCACAAACCGGCTTATCACCAGGTAGTGGTCCGTTTCAAGAGTGGGGCCTCTGTAGGCTCTTGTATCCATTATTGTGTTTCGGAGGCGACTATCTATTAAAATCAGATCAATCATACTTTTCTGATCATTCAATCCCCACGTATACATGTGAATATCCTTATGATGGAATAAGGTGTTCGACACAAGCAAGTTTCTTTCCATGCATACGTCTATGATTGGCCTACCAGCATCGTTCACTCTCTTGTCACCATAGGATCCAAGGACAGCCTCAAGGCCGTCTCGTTTGGTCCCCACCCAGCCATTAAGATCACCACACATAATTAGTCTTTCGTTCTCTTCAGCCAGATCCAGAATTTCTCTCACAGACTCCCAAAACTTCTCGAGTTCTTGGGGATCCGCTGAGCTTACGGGAGCATAAGCTGCGACCAGAAAAACTCGCGTGATCCCCAGTTTTAGGCGGACCCAGAGAAGTCTCGGGTTCACCAGACAATAGTCTTTTACTCCAGACACAAAGCGGGATGAGAATACGACGCCTACCCCCCCACTTGCACGCTCGTCCAGGTCCACGCTGGACCACAGAGCAAGCATGCCACCGGGGAGGTCATCGACGCTGCACCCCTTCCGCTTTGTCTCTGTCAGACATAGGGCATCCAGGCTTCTCTCATGCATTATATCAATCATTTCGTCCATCTTATCTTTCATTCCACCTCTCACATTCCACGTGCCTATACGGCACTCTGCTCCTCTCGACCCGCCAGGTTTGGCGCTGCGTGAAGGGTGGCGGACCCCTTCGCCGCATGCGCGAGAGTTCACACCGACGGGGGCGCATCGGTGAGCGTCGCCTGCGGGGGACGCCCTATCGTGCCCTGCACTAGTGTGAATTCCGGTCAGAATTGTGGCCCTCTGGGCCAGCGGGGATCGCGACGAGTACGCTTCTGACATGACCCCCATAGTAAACAAAGTATCATAAAATTTAAAAAGTATGGTAAGCTATCGTTTAAATGAAAACTGTCGGAATAAGATAACTTTTATGCAGCTGAACAACTTCAAATCGAGATTCCCGGGATAAAAAATTGCTCAGATGTTAAGTCCAAAAATTTTCTGTGATCAGCGAAAATCGCGTCGAAATCGGCCCAGTAGTCTTTACATGAATCCCGAACAAATACACAAATCAACGAACAGACAAGAAATTAAAAAAAAATGCATCGTGTTCTCCGTCATCTATATAGTCTGTATTCTTGTTGTTTGTTTTTTAAATAGCTTCAATGTATAGACACGGCATGATTAGAAAGTTATCATATTACAAGAGATTTACCGCGGCTACGCCGCGTGAAAAATCCCCGGGTAGCTCTATGTAACTCACATAAAAACTAAATTAGGTTCATTATATATATTAGACCTAAAATTTTACTGTTTCTTGTTCAATTCACTACAATAACAAAGAAACTAACTCCATATAGTTTACACAACCGCCCAGCAAAATATAGAGGCGCGTCGAAGCCAACCTGATTTGAAGTAAAAAAGTTCAAATTCGTTTATTTATATAAACTTATTTCTAGGCCTTATATAATTAAATTTAAAACTTATGATAATAACTAATTTTGAATTATAATAGTTAATATTAAGGCTACATTTTTTTTCGGCGTCGGTTGCTGCACTACACTCTAGGTCTGTATTGCGGTAACTAATACAATTTTGAGTCTAAAATCGACTAAAAATATATAATACGCAATATAACAATACCAAGTTTCCCGTGAGTAGTGATTTTTAAAGTTTACCAAGGATGTCTTGTGGAATTTGAAGCAAAAACCTTTTCGTTATAATTCGACGATATTTATCAAAGAACCAGCCGGTACGATAGGTTGGTTATGATTAGTTTAGTTACTTTTAATAAACCGCGGGGGGCCTTTAGCTTGCTAGGAGAGCAAAGGATCTTCTACCCCCGCACAACGAAGTGGGGTGTGTTCTCCCAGGGCACACTCCAGGCACTTTATTGCGCTGGATCGGCTGGACGTAACTATGTTCTAAATCTCAGCCTTTCCAACACAAACAAAAGCGCAGGGTCGACAGGGAGGAGGGGGTTTTTAGTGGGTATTGGGGTTGCTCGCTCGTGCAGCAACGCTCGGAGTCTTCTTTTAATAAAATAATTGTTCTGTTAACTATCACAAGGTGTTAAAACTCTTCCTTACAAAATTATAGTCATTTATTATTACATACATACATACATACATAGCTTCACGCCAGTTCCCTTGCGGGGTAGGCACGAACAACAGAGCGCCATTTAGGCTTATTCTTACACACCTGACTTGCTTCTTTCACATTCATTTATTATTAGTAAACATTATAGGTTATGTTGACAAAATGTGTATGTCGTATAAATAAGTATATATACAGATTATAATTAAACTATAAAATCTAGTCCCAGATTGCTGTCAGTTGGAAACGTGCCCAAAAGACTGGCCACGTTACCTCGCTGTATCGCAACGCTAATGCGTTGTCCGAGGTCCAGACCAGTCTTATCATAATCCAGCGGATTAAGATCGGGACTAGCCGACGCGACGGCCAGTCTTCAGCTCTGATGAAGTCCGAAACGTTCGTTTCCAACCAAGACTGCGTGGACCGAGCATTGTGACCCGGAGCCGTCTTGCTGGAAGGACCATTCTTGGTTATTGAACATGGTGTTGTTAAGGGGCTTAACTACCTTCTGAAGAATGATATCTTGAGACACTTGTGCCGATGTTTTGATACCTTCTTTACAAAAATATGGCTCAGTAACTCCTTCATAGCTAACACCCCAAATTCAAATGTAATATTTTGTTTCTTTTTAATTGTAACAGTATATATGACCAGACTAAGTATAAGCAGTCACATATAAACAATCTTTCTACAATTTGCTATAATAATGGTGATCACGCAGCGTGAAATTTGGTTTAACAAGCGTGGGAAACGCTATGAAGATGATCCTCAGCTACTATTATCTTTAATAGCTCTTTCTAGCATAACAGCATGTTAGATATCTTTACACGGCGTGTTTCGTAAGGTAATTAAACCACGGTACTGGCTTACTGGCCTCTGTTTTAGGTGTCCGGAGGAGTTTTGGAAAATTACACCATAACAGAAAAGATATCTTCTATATATATTATAATACAATAAATCTGTAAATGGTTCGATTTTGTACAATGCGTTTAAAAATGTAAAAAAATTAGGGTGGATAACTCGGACCAAGAGATTCCGAAAATGCAAATTTCTCTGTCTTTCTGTTGGGTTAAAAAAAATTGCAGGAGTTCAGGAGACAGGCAGACGGCCCACTTGATGGAAAACGGTTACCATCGCCTATGGACATTTGCAACACCAAAGGTGCTACAAATGCGCTACTGCTCTTTTAAGGGAGACTGGAACCTGGTCACTAATGCCGGAACACAACACAAGATTGTTATGGCGGCATACTCTAGACCAGGGATGGGGGTGGCGGTTAGAGCATCACTTGAAAACTACTGAACAGATTTAAATGAAACTCTACATAAAGCTTGCTTATATCTTTAGAGATAATAACAATCCTATACGCCCTTCTTCTTACTTATTATGCCCTTATTCTTCTTCTTCTTGTTGTCTTGTAATTTAGGATACTTTTTATCCTGCGAAATAACGTGGTTTTCATGGGACAGACGAAAATAGGAAAAAAAATGGCGGTGAAGAAACGCATATAAATGAAACTCGACATAGTGTTGGCTTAAAACCCGAATTAACTTGGATACATTTTATCGCGATAAATGAAGTCGTTTCCTTAGAATAGACGGATTAGCAAAATAGATGGCGCTGCAATCGCGTTTCTTTTTCAATTCACTAAAAAATACCTACGTTGTCATAACATAAGCAACATGTCATTCATTGTATAACTTTAAACCTAAAATTAAATACTGGAACTAAACAAAAAAGAGGGAATAATTATAGATAAAATATGGGTCCCAAACCACTGTCACTTACCGGGAACGCCCTCGAAAGGCTGGCGGCGTTGCCACGTTGTATGGCAACGCTTAAGCTTTGAGCAAAATAGACGCCAGCCTTTTGGTCGCGTGTGACGTCTACTAAACATTTGGCGACGTCACGGTAGACCTTTAGAGCGTTAAGACCCCACGGACCCAGAGTTTCCACCCCAATAGCCGCAAATGTAACTATTTCCGATGGTAGTTTTGGTTTTAGTGGGCGAAATTCGACCATAATAATTTGTTGTCAAAGGCTATACTTCTATAATCACAGATTTTGCCAAGGCAAAAATAAACAAGAACATATATATATATATATATATACGCGTCTGTGTGTCAAATACATGGTACTGTGTGTAATGTTTTTTTTACTGGTTTAATGTACAATCTATACAAACTATAAGTGTGCCAAATTTCATGCTCCTCCGTCCGCACAATTTTCGTAAAAACGGGTACAAAGGTTTTACTTCACGTATTAATATATAGATAACTAGCGGTCCAGGCAGACATTGTCCTGCTCTGAAAAAATAAAAATCTAGGACTCGATCCCAGCGCCACCTACCGCATCCAATTGTCGATTTAAACCATCCGGGGACCCACTCAAACACACAAAAACAAAATCACCAAAATCGCTCCCGGTGATTAGGAGGATTCTAGAACCCGATCTCAGTGCCACCTACCGGTTCTTTTCGCGAATCTAAACCATCCGGGAACCCACTCAAACACACAAAAACAAAATCACCAAAATCGCTCCAGATGATAAGGAGAATTGTAGAACCTAATCTCAGCGCCACCTACCGGTTCCAATTGTGGATCTAAACCAACCTGGGACCCACTCAAACATACACACAAAATTTCATCAAAATCGGTAAAGTCGTTCTCAAGTTATAAAATTACAACGAAAAGTGGCATTGATTTTTATATATACACTAGCTGTCCCGGCAGACGTTGTTCTGCCCTGAAGAAATAAAATTTAGAAGTTGATTCCAGCGCCACCTACCGGGTCCAAATGTAAGCTATCCTATCTTTCAAGTCGGATCAAACTGCACACGGTGTGCAAATTTGATTAAAATCGGTCAAGTAGTTTAGGAGTCCATCGCGGACAAACAACGTGACACGTAATTTATATATATGAAGATATAGAAGAAGATGTAGACTAATTTGCATTCAGTTTCATTATCTATCTATTTTAAGTGCGCATAGTAATTGAAGGTGTATTATAGTCATGATATTAATTTGTCCCCAGCGATGTTCCAATACGAATATGAGAAGCGACCGCACTCTTCCTCATCATACGACAGTCAAGCAACCGTCTCCACGGACTGGAGTCGAAGTGGTCGGAAGCCACCTGCTGTAGACATCACGTCCATACCACGCCGACCTCTGCCACCCAGGCCTATCGTTTGTGAGAGGATACCTAGTAAAACTGCTGTAAGTATTTTTTTATTTTCTCTAATGAATAACTAATTACTATCCGTAAGAGTTAACTTGAGACCTGAGCGGATTGCGCACTCCCCTTCCGACCCCCGCCTTCTTACCGCTCTCGCCAGCGACGCGTCGGTACCTCGCGCTTACGTCATTCGAGCGAAGTCTCAAGTTAACTCTTGCGGGTTGTAGGTAACCCGAATAATTCCATGTTGTTAATAAGCTTAACTGTAGCCATGTTTTCTGAATTTTTATGGAAAATATTGCAACTTTTGTTGCCAAATACCACTACATTGATTTTCGTGTATATATTATAGTCATAGGCCGATATGCAGTTTCTTCCCGAAATGACTGGTTTATCCTATCCTTATCCGTGCAGAAACGAAGAAAGAATGCAATTTCCTGCGGCCGGGCGGCCTGTCGTAAGAGGCGACTAAGCAACCCACAGCCAGGTGGTAGGGCATTTGCCCGACTGGATGGCTACCACCCCTGGTCTAAAGCATGCCGCCATAACAACTTGTTGTGTTCCGGCATTAGTGACCAGGTTCCAGACTCACTTAAGAGAGCAGCAGCGCATTTGTAGCACCTTTGGTGTTGCAAATGTCCATAGGCGATGGTAACCGCTTTCCATCCAGTGGGCCGTCTGCCTGTCTGCTGAACTCCTGCAATAAAAAAAAATGTATCCTAGGTTTGACCAAGGCCTTTCGACATAACCCGAAATAAAGTCCAATTTCGGCATTTGGCTAAAGTATTTTAAGTCAAACCTAACTTTTTAGTCAAACGAATGTAAAATAATTTATTTTGTGCTTGGCCTAGACGATCCTAGAAGCGACTAAGTCATACTCAAAGGTCGATTCGTACTGCACTTGTTACATGTTTAATGACTGTATAAATTAGTCTCTCCTAGGTTGGACAAAAATTCATTAGTCAAAGGCAGAAAAACTTCATTTATTTGGACTTTGACTAAGACTTTATGTCAGACCTATTAGACCGAGATCCGGCTGCAAGATTACTACGTCCATGTGTTATTTAATTAATATCGAGTTTTTATAAATAATTATATATGGGGAATACATAATTGCTAGGTTGCCTATAAAAATGTGGCCGCTAGTATTTTTTAATTAAATTAATGTTAGTTTGATATTTTGGGAAGAATTTCATTCACTTGTTTTTGAAGTAAAATATATATCAAATTGAAGCTAATTTTTTTCTGTGTATGATGAAATACGGTTGCCTATGTAAAAGTAGCCGCAACTACGGGTTTCCAACTGTTAAAGATAAATTACAGTGAGAGAGTTAACTCGCTACGTCCGTCCTTAGCGTAACGCAGCGTAGCGTCAGTTCCTGGAGGGCATTCGTGCGAAGCAGTCGCAAATGCCCGTGCTCTTCTCGGAAATTGCAATTTTCCACGCTTTTTCGCTCCTAATAAGCGACAAATTGCGATAATAGTTGTGTAGTGATAGTGTACAGTGTTTTTTAGTTCGATTCCGGCGCGAATCAGTTGTTTGTCGACTTGGGTGAGTCTATAAACTCTATTCGCTTTGTTCTCACGCGCCCCGGCGCATTACGCAATAGTTAACGGTCGTTTGAGTCGGTTATAAATTCGCGCGCGTCGACTGGTCTCTGCAAGGGAAGGGGCTTCCAGCAATGGATAGCCCAGGTCCCCAGAAGGCCCCGAGGCCTTCGAGTGTCCCGCGCAAGCGGACCACACGAAGGCCAAGGATGGCTGGATGATGCCCGAGATCGGGGAGACGCGTGTGAAGAAGATGTCTTCTTCATCGGCCCGTCGCAGCAGGTCGGCTGCCGGGCCGCGCCCCGGGCACACGGATAGTGCCGTTTTCACGGCTGCCGATGTGCCCGCCTCGGTAGGGAGTGCGTCGGCGGTGGTAGACCTCACCGCCGCCACGCATGAGGATAGGTGCGGCGCGATGGGACCGCCTCCGGTTCCCATGGCGCCTAGGGCCCCATCCGGGCGTGCCGCGCGCAGGAGCGCAGTACACCCGGAGATAGATAGGAACGTGCTGCTTGCAGCGAACTCGGCCGTTTGCCTGGCTGTGAGCGCTGCAAGCACCATAGTTCAATACGCCTACATGGCGTCACCCACTTCTGCGCGAGCCTCACTCGTGCAAGGGAGCGGCGCCTACGTAGAGCATGATGACATCCTACCGTCCGGCAGCGTCCCAGACTCGCTGGAGCACGCGCTCTACGGTGCTATTCGCGATCATAGTTATTCCCGCCCTGAAGCGCCTGCCTGTAGTCCGGTATACACGGCGGCCGGTTCAGCGACGGCAGGGGATGGATGCCCTACGACGACGGTGTCGTATAGCGCACGGGCTTCACGACATCGACTTGCAACCTTTCGGGCTGCAACGTCGAGAGCAGCCGTCCCACGACACCGGTTGTCCCGCGAGCTTCACTCGCGCCCTCGGCCGGGGTCGTGAATAGGGACTTAGTAGGCGCGGCAGCGGCGACCCCTTCGACTTCCTTCCCTACTAGAACGGGAGCCGCTGTCGCGATGTCGGCGCCTGCGTCTTCGGCTGCGGCGACGTCTTCGTCTTTAGCGGCAGCGGCAGCGGGCACGTCGTCGTCTTCGTTCGCAGCCTCACCGTCTTCGGCATCGGGTTCGGCGACGCCGTCCACGTCTTTAACGGCAACGGTGCCGATATCGTGTTCCCCGATGTTCGTTCCCGGATCGAGGTCACGCTTCTGGGACCGGTCCCAGAGCAGAGGCGCCGATTCAGCCAGCACGTCGGGTCCTTCCACTCCAGCGCGCGCGCGCTCGCCTCTGCGCCCCACGGGGGGCTCACCCGCGGCGGCTTCTAGCGTTCTCGCGGGTGCGGAGGCCTACCTCCGTACCGAGGGGGGTGAAAGGGGGCGCAAGGCGCGCAAGGCAACCGCCGCCAAAGTAGCCGCGGCTAGCCAGTGCGCCGCCCTCGTCGGGGACGTATCGACTCTCGGCCCTGGGGAGCTCCGCCTAGCGGCGAGCGCCCAGGTCGCCGAGATAATTTATATTGCCCAAACGTCGGGCAATTTGAACGGGGTCTACGTGCGCCGGCTGAAGGAGGCCGCGTTCAGGGTGTCGGACATCGTCGACACACTGGTCACGCGAAATCCGGAATCCGAGGCCTGGAAGCTCGGTAACGAGAACGCCAGGCTACGCATGGAGTTAAACTCGCTGCGGGAGGAAAACCGCTCCTACCGTAAGGAGTTTGAAGATATGCGTAAAGCCCTAAAGGCCTCCGCTTCGGTTGCGGAGCCGGCGCCTGCTGTAATGGCGGGGCCGGCCCCCGTACCCCTCAAGCGGGAGGCCCAGGCCGCCACGGCGGAGGCGGCGGCGGTACCAGAACCGCCCGCCGCACCCGTTGCGGTTAAAAAATCGCGTCCGGCCCCTGCTGCGGTAGCAGGGCCGACACCGGCTCCCGTCGTCGGGACGGAGCGGGCTCCGACACCCGCTCCACCGGGGCTCGGCGGCATCGATTACGACATGTTTGTGCGTGCCGTGATCGACGTCGTCGCCCCCATACTCGATGCCCGGTTCGCCGGTATCAAGGACCGGCTGAATGCCGCGTCGACCCTCCGACCACCGCTAGCGGCCGACCGAGGTAAGGCGCCGGCAACCAGACCGGCACCAAACGTGGCTGTTAGGCCAAAAGCGGCCACGGCTGCAGCCGCCGTCCGGCGGAATGCGGGAGAAGCAAGTACCCCGGTTCCGATGGAGGTGGTGGCGGCCTCGGCTGTCGGGGTGACGGACTCCCCACCGTCACCGGCCCCCCCTAAAAAGAAGACGAATAGAGGGCGGGTGAAGTGGAGGCTGAAAATGCAGCGGAGAGCGGCACGCGACGCCGCCGCTGCTTTAACGGCACCCGTGCCTGTGGTGTCGGCTCCTAGGCAGCGGGCGGCGCCCGCGGCCGCGACACCGGTCGTCGCGGCGCCCGTCGTCCGCGCTCGCGTCGCGCCCGTCCCGCCGCCGCCGGCGCCCGTGGCCCCCGCCCCCGCCCCGGGGGGGGGGGGGGCGTGGACGACGGTCGTCAAGCGGAAAAAGGGTAAGGGGGCGAGGGCCGACGGGCCCCCTCCCCCCCCCCTGGCGCAAGCTGCTCCCCTGCCGACGGGGCGGGGGCAGCAACAGCGGAAACAGGCTGCGAAGCCTGCGGTCGTATTCCGCGAGCCGAAGTCGGCCGCAGTTATCGTTAAACTGCTGCCGGCAGCGGCCGCGAAGGGTGTCGGTTATCGCGAGGTCTTCGCAAAGGCCTCGACGGTGGTCGACATCGCGGCCATGGGCCTCCGCGAGGGGCTGAAGGTGGTGCGGACCGTTAGGGACGCGCGTCTCCTCGAGTTCCAGCTGGGACCCGAGAGCGCGGCCAAGTGGACCGCGTCGCCGAGGCTCTGCGCGGAGCCCTTGTAGGGATGGCTGAGGTCGTCCGCCCCGTAAAGCGTGGGGAGCTTTACGTCTCTGGGCTGGACGAATCGGTAACGGTCGATGGGCTTCGTGACGCGATCGCGCGCGCCGGCGGCTGCCCGCAGAGTTGTCGGATGAAGGGTGCTGGAGGAGGTGGAGTCGCTCTCTGATCATCGGTACATCAGATTTGAGCTTACCTTCTCCTCCGGTCCGAGCCCTGTTCATCGCCCCCCTCTCCTCCCGCGTTGGGCCCTTACCAAGCTCGATCCGGAGCAGGCTGAGGAGTGGGCACTCACGGAAAGCTGGGCCTACCCAGCCGAATTTGCGAACCTGGAGTCGCAGGCAGAGCACATGCGCAAGACCCTGACGAGGGTTTGCGACGCGGCGATGCCTCGCGTCTCCAAGCGGCAGCCTCCGTGCAAGCAGGTCCACTGGTGGACCGAGGAGCTGGGCGAGATGCGAAAGGCAGTTCGCATCATCAGCCACAGGCTCAAACGCTGCAGGGCGCGCCGTTCTCCGGACTACGTCGTGAAAAATGGACTCGTGGGCGAGTTTAGGGAGGCCAGAAAGGCCCTTTCGATTGCAATATTGCAAGCGAAAGCCCGGGCTCGACCCGAGCTCCTCGAGACGCTCGATCGGGACCCTTGGGGGCGTCCGTACCGTGGGGCCCGCAACACGTTGCGGCCTTGCACATCCACGGTCACGGAAACGCTCGAACCCGAGGTGTTCCGGTCGGTTATCAACGGGCTCTTCCCGGATCCGGGAAACTTCACTCCCCCCAGTATGGGTCCACCCGTTCCCGACACCCCCACGGACGAGGAGCCTCATTCCATCTCCGAGGGGGAACTAGACGTTGCCCTGGACCGACTCCGGGGCAGGAAGACGGCACCGGGACCCGACGCGGTTCCACGTCGACTCCTGTTCCTGGCCGCTAAACACCTACGCGGCCAGCTGCGGGAGCTGTTCGAAACCTGTATTCGCGCAGGTCGGTTCCCGTCGCAATGGAAGGAGGGGCGTTTGTGCCTGATTCCCAAGGGAGGTCGGCCTCCCAACGATCCGTCCGCCTTCAGGCCCATAGTGCTGCTGAACGAGGTCGCTAAGGTCTTCGAAAAGATCTTGGCGGAACGGCTCGTGAAGCATCTCGACGCTGTGGAGCCGGGGCTCTCAGAAACGCAGTTCGGGTTTCGGCGGAGGCGCTCCACGATGGACGCCTTCGAGACGCTGCAAACGTTGACGGACGAAGCTGTCCAAGCGAAGGATGTCGTTCTTGCGGGGTCGCTAGACATAGCGAACGCCTTTAACAGCCTCCCTCATGAGACGATCAGGGAGGGGCTCCGCGCGCATGGAGTCCCGCCGTACCTCACGAGGCTGTTGGGCGCGTACCTGCAGGATCGACATATCCTTTGGGAGGGCGGTGAGTCCGGCAATCCCGTGTTAGGTCGGCGACGCGTCGCGTGCGGCGTTCCACAGGGGTCGGTCCTCGGGCCGATTCTTTGGAACGTAGGTTATGACTGGATCCTTCGGGTTCCGGTCCTGCCCGGGGTAGGGTTGATCTGCTTTGCGGACGACACCCTACTCACGGCACGTGCTGCGTCATTTGCGGAATCCGTGGACGTCGCCAACGCCGGGTTGGCGATTGCCGTAGATCGAATAGCTAGGCTGGGCTTGAGGGTCTCCCCCGCGAAAACGGAGGCCATCATGTTCCATCGAAATTTCGCAATCCCCCCGCGGACTTGACCGTTTCGGTCCAAGGGGTGGCCATTAGAGTAGGGCCCCAGATGAAATATCTGGGGCTAGTTCTCGATGGGAAATGGCGGTTCAAAGCGCATTTTGAGCAGCTAGTTCCCAAACTCGTCAAATCCGCGGGCGCGCTCTCGAGGCTGCTTCCCAACGTGGGGGGCCCGGGGGGTGCGACGCGGAAACTTTACTCTGGCATCCTGAGGAGTATGGCGCTGTACGGTGCACCCGTCTAGTCCACTGCACTTCACCGCCACAACAGAACCCTGCTGCACCGGGCGCAGCAGGTTCTGGCCGTGAGGACCATACGGGGGTATCGCACAGTGTCGCGGACGGCGGCCACCCTCCTGGCAGGCGATCCGCCCTGGCATCTCCAGGCGAATGTCCTGACAGAGGTGCGTCGCACCCGGCAAGATGCCCTAGCTAGAGGCCTGACCTTCTGTCAGGTCGAAATCGAGGCGATCAGGAAGCGGGAAACCGCCTCCATGATCGCCGTCTGGTCTCAAGAGCTCGACAACCCTGCGGCCTATGGCGGCTACACGGTAGATGCAATCAGGCCACAGCTGACGGAATGGGTCAACCGCACCAGCGGCACCCTGACCTTCAGGATGACGCAGATACTTACCGGACACGGATGTTTCGATAAGTATCTGTATCGCATTGTGGGCTGCTTGCCTTCCCCGGACTGCCGTCAGTGCGGCGCGCCCGACACGGCGTTACACACGCTAGTCGAGTGCGCCGCATGGGCGCCGCAGCGTTTCGAACTTGAGACGCACGTAGGTCCAGTCGACTCGCTCTGCGACTTGGTCAAGGCCATGCTGCAGAGCAGCGACAATTGGGGGGCTGCGGTTACTTTTTGTGAGACAGTAATGTCACTCAAGGAGGCCGCAGAACGCGACAGGGAGAGAAGTCCTGCAGCGCATGCCAATGCGTCTTCTCGAGGTCGCCGGCCTTCAGCTGGCACCCGGAGAGGCAGGTTTTTTTTTTTTTTCATTTATTTGGACAAAAAAACAGTATTGTACAGAGTTTAGTATTATGAATCTTATACATAAGTAGTTTGACTTAATACAACACCAACATCATTTGCCACATATTAAGTAATTGAAATTATACTAGCTACCGTAAGTAAAAGCAAAAGAGAGGAAAAAAAAACAAGGTTTGGTATACAATATCTAAAAAAAAAAAGAAGAAAGAAAAGAAGAAGAAAGGGAGACCTTACCAGAACGCAGAGCCAGAGCCAAGAGCACACCGAATGCCTACGACCAGCCGCAAGGAGGACGCTAATTGCCAGAAATACTTGATATAGTGGTTTACTTGTTTTTCAAACATTCAAGGATCATTTGTTTATAAGTGCTGGGCCTAGTTGCCGCTATATCTATTAAGTAGAAATTGTGATTATATGAATGCACTAGCTGGTAAAGCGGAGATCGTTTGCCGGCGTTTGTTCGGCAACGCGTAGTCGCAAACAAACGGCAAGGGCCCCGGCAATGCGTCCTAGTAGGAACTCTATAACACAATTTATTAATAATAGGTGTACAGTCGTATCTATTATGACACAAATCATATAGAAACATCGCAGCAAGCTGCAATCTTCTATATTCAAGTTTAATAAAATTATATTTATCAAGCAAATTTTCGTAGGACAAGCGATTATGAAAACATTTATATTGTACACAACGTAGAAATTTTCTTTGAACTTGCTCTAATGTATTATTATATTTATTATAAAAGGGGTTCCATATGGACACAGCATAATCTAATTGCGAGCGAATCAGTGTAACATAGAGGTAAATATATGTTGAGGGTCGAGTAAATTTTGTACTAAAACGCATGACAAGGCCATACATTTTAAAAGATTTATTAATTATGGTATCTATGTGCAGATCCAAGTGCAATTTATTATCAAGTATTACACCTAAGTCTCTAATATAATTGACATATTCAAGAGTAGTGTTACACAGCTTATATTGAAAATTACTAATATGTTTCTTTTTGGTAAAGGTAATGACTTTACATTTACTAATATTAAGGTCAAGTTTATTGTTTAAACAGTAGGTCGATAGATTATTAAGATCTTCTTGAAGTTTATAATGGTCGTCTGCGTTTTCTATAATGTGGTAGATTTTTAGATCATCTGCATATAATAAGAATTCACAATTTTTTATGCTACTAATTATATCATTTATAAAAATGATGTACGATTTAAACCAGCGCCAAAATCAAATGCTTTACGAAAATCAGTATATACACTATCTATTTGTTTGTTAGCGTCGAACCTTCAAAAAGAAGTGATGTGTATATCAATAGATTAGTGGTAGTTGAACGACGTTTTACAAATCCGTGTTGTTGTGGTAGTATTATATTATGTAAAGAGGGATATATCTCATTATGAACTAATTTTTCTAGAAGCTTAGAAAGTACCGGTAGGATTGATATAGGTCGATAGTTCTCAACATTCGTCTTATCTCCACATTTAAAAATGGGAACAATACGAGCTGTTTTCCAAATGGTGGGAAAGACTCCCTCTTGTAAACATAAGTTGTAAATATAAATTAGTGGTTTATGTATGATTTTTGCTGTTGATTTAAAAAATATGGCGGGAATATAGTCTAATCCAGGTCCTTTAGTGATGTCTAAATTTTCAAGCTCTTTTAGGAGTGCATCTTCAGAAATAGTTACGTAATTCAAATTAAGATTAGTGGTATGATTATTGTCTGGAATCATGTTTATATCGTAATCATTCCTAACTGTAGATTGTTTAAAAACTGATTTAAAGAAAGTCGAAAAAAAACCACATATTTCTTCCGGATCATCCGAGGTAGAGTTTTTATAAACAAATTTGTTAGGAAGGTCATTTTTGTTTTTCATATTATTTACATATGTCTAAAAATATTTTATATTATGTGTCTCTGTCGACACACAGTGTTGTTAGAAGAAAGCATGTAATAATTTGCCACTATTTAATATCTATAGTATAATTACTCACCAATTTCATCATGATTTTATACCTTTCTCTTTTACTCACCAGCATGGCATCTCTTTCCTTGTTGTGACAGATTTGAGATAGCTGTCAATTCATATGCGTTGTAAAATTTTGCCGGTAAAACATTGCAAAATTTGTAAATTATTTCAAAGTGTTAAAACTAATAAAACTACGTTTTAACGGTTTTAAGCGCGGTAATTCTATTTGATTTTGGTTTTTCAGACGTTTCGGCCACTTTTCAGTGGCCGTGATCACGGAAGACAAAGATGTCAAGTGTCAACGAGTATTGTTAAAGTTTTATTTAGCCTACCGCCAACTTATTAATTTTAATTATTTAATTTTTAATTTTGTTTATGGTTATTATTTAATCTATGGGAGCCTAATCTAATTTACTACCGCTTCGCAACATGTTATGGCTTGAAGAGAAGAAGCGGCGCAAGAAACTCTTCAGCAAACATGCCTAGCTCTGCTGCTTGCTGAAGAGTTTCTTGCGCCGCTTCTTCTCTTCAAGCCATAACATGTTGCGAAGCGGTAGTAAATTAGATTAGGCTCCCATAGATTAAATAATAACCATAAACAAAATTAAAAATTAAATAATTAAAATTAATAAGTTGGCGGCAGGCTAAATAAAACTTTAACAATACTCGTTGACACTTGACATCTTTGTCTTCCGTGATCACGGCCACTGAAAAGTGGCCGAAACGTCGGAAAAACCAAAATCAAATAGAATTACCGCGCTTAAAACCGTTAAAACGTAGTTTTATTATGTATACAAGTCGCGAAAACTTAAGAAAATATTATGTGTTAAAACTATTCAATATTAATAGAATTTTGAAGTGTTGACAAACACAGTGCCAAGAAAATAATATAGTACTTCATTATAACACTTACCATTCTTCTTTTAATTGTGTTATAATAAGTACAAACTACGACAAGCAAGTGTTCCAAGTGGAATGTGCAACATTCGAAATCTTTAAGCCTTTGGTGATTTCTGTTATTACTAGAACTTCGAGTGAAACCAATTACGATAAATTATCTTCGTTTCTCAAGTTCGGACGAAGGGGGAAGTATTTTGCCTTATTCTACTGAACATGAGATGTAAGTACAATTAAGAGTTTTCAAACAGGATTGAACTTGTTTTTAACACCTAAGTGAAAATCTCAGTAGGGGAAATAAAACACCGAGGTTAGTAAACCGGTTGTTTACTTAAGCTAACCAAGAGTTAGTGTCAAAAATTAAATTGATTTTTGATTAATATGATTGAAAGGACATTTATCACAAACTTGTCTTGCTAATAGTGTTGTACTAAGACATAACATTTGTCATTTCACTGTAAAAGAAGACCACTTATCGGTGCAGAACCATTGTGGACAAATTTGTTTTTTATAATATTCTAGAACAATGACAATTTCTGAACAAAGGCTATAGCTGGATAAACATCCAGCTGCTGCTGGCTGAAGTTGAACAGCTTCTTTAATTCAGTGATAAAACACTGGGGTGTGTATAGATAGTCGGCCCATTTATTTATTATTTGAGATATAAAGATAACTTTGGGTGGTTATAGCCTTCTAACCTATATTAAAGAAAGTTTGGATCTGTTCATGGTACATAGGCGTGCCATGTGACTATAACCCACCTGAACATTGGTCTCGTAAACGAGGGCTTGTAAATTAAGTCCTCACAGGAGGCACCAAAACTGATTTTCACCAAAGCCTAGTAATTTTTACATTACTCATTGACAGGATTAAGAAGTCAGTGGGACCAATGTCCCATAATTAAATATTAGAGACTACATTGCAAATTATTTGTAGTCAAGACTATATTTTTGTCCTGATGTTGTACAACTTATTAAAGCATCATTGAGTGGCTTACAAGGGTGATTAAAATTTAAAGACAAGTACCTACTTTAAGTTAAAAAGTAACACATCTAATGTCTTAGATGACAAGTGATCTAAGCCTTACTAATTATACAGCCAAGCCTATAAATCTTAGTGTAAACTGTTTAGACTACACAATACACTTAATGAGAAAAAAGATAGTTCACCTATTAAAAGTAGTGAATATAACAGACTCCATCCAAAGAGCTGCATTCAGATGGTTTTTGATAAAGAAGTCAGATGTTGATTTCTGCCCTCTTGGACCTCAGAGGTCCAAGAGGGCAGAGGAGATTCATATGTAATATATTGTAAAACATTTTATATTACAAATAAAGAGATTAATTAAAGTTAAGACATAGTGGTTAGTGACAACAAACATTCAACAGGCATATTTTCACTTACCAATAGCTAAACCTCATCCGGACATTCCTCCGAGTGGTTTATAGTAAGATTTCCAGCAAACATTTAGTTACACATTACAATAAGTAATTACATTAATTACATATAAGAGAGCAGGGGTTAAAATAACAGCTTATCATCTTACTATTATAATAACATAAGAGATAGTTTGATTAATCTAAGACAGCAAAGTAGTGGTCTATTTGTATACTAATTTTAAACCTTATTTATACAAACTTGTCATATCATAAGTGTCTATGCTATGAGACTGTGACATTCTGTAAGATGATAATAAGTATCTCAATTGATGTTTAAAGACTGGAAACTCCCCTCTTTACTGCTCTTGCTTTGTGGCTTAACATTTGGCACAAAAATATTTGCTATTATAGCAAATTGGATTGCAGAAATCCTATAGACACCATATCCAGTTACTCTAGAATCAGTCAGGACGGAAGGTCCTTGATTCTCAGGTTGCAGAAACTCTGAGAATGTTCGATACGAGGATGGCATATAAATTATCAAAAAGTCTATCTTACAATCGCCATCATGTGAGCATTAAATCTCAGGTGTGATCAGATTATTTGCTCCAATGTCTAAAATCTGTTTTCCTATTGTTATAACTGTCTGGGACACCAGGCGAGGCAGAGTGTAATGGTCGTAAAAACCATAACTAAAATAACAGTTCTGATTTCAAAAATTTGGAGTAGACATATTACTACTCCTAAATGGGTTATGACTAAATTGAGATTTTGCATACTATGCAATTTTAAAGAATTGGCTTCACAACCAGTGTGTGCAAATGTTCCTAAAATTATTCAAACAGAGCAGGCCAAGAGGGAATATCTAACCCTACTGTTTAGCAAGACCTGAAATAAAGTTGATCAAAGGAGAGCAGGGCTCAGAACCAGTGCTCAAATAGGTGTATTATTCAGTCTTTTGACCTCAAATTCAGGTTGAGGTGCTCAGCTAAACAGGATTTGCTCACTGATTGGAAAGTGGGCCTGTAATCAATATCTTGGAGTTCAAAGAGGAAAGAGATGTATACTATGTTTGTAACAATAAATAGTCAGTGTATGACTCAAAGAGGTGCATATTGTAATACATGGTGAGAAAAGGATGTAATCCATTGACCTAAAAAAAAAAAAAGTAAATAAATTAAGATGCTTACCAGATTGTCGAATCTCACAGAACAATGGAGCATAACTCTCTTTCTCTGCCACTTAGCTCTCGGGGAAGCTAAACTGAACAAGAAGCCAGATGTCAAATGGTCCTAAAGTTCTGAAGTGGCTTCTTCTGCTCCAGGCTATGGAGGCTATGTTCAAAATTTGGAGCGTCCAAGGCATGAACTTATTTTCATCAAAGTATGTGATGAGTGGCCCCAGACAGGTGTGCTCATTTTTCTACAATGTATTCGGTAGAAATGAGACTTTCGGCTGGGCTTGGCAATTTTCCCCACCCAGCCTAATAGAATACTGTCTTACTTGAACCAGGTTAAAGGAAATTTCCTTTTATTAATACCAGAATAGACCAAGGGCTTTCGGAGGCCAAACTTGAAAGCAAAGATTATTAACAATTCTCATTTAAGACAGGAGGAAGATCTCAGTAGACGGACAGACAGACAGATTGCCCCTTTTTGCTTATAAAGTTAGAGTTTGAATGATCAAGTCTCTTACTGAATCACAAATGGCAAGACTTATCAAAGTAGTTGGCAGACACCTACTTAATAATACTTACCACTACAATTACTATATATCTACAATAGACATTGCCAAAAATAAATTTTAAAAGGCTAACATATATTACTAGTTCTTAAGTTTTTTGAAATGGTGTAAATTAAAGTGTTTTCTATCTATCATATAATAACATTATCAGAGATGCAAAATGATCATCAAATACTTAAGACCATTTCACTTGTTAAACCAGAAATTTGAAATGCTATTTGTCTAGAATATTAGCATTTCTATTTGACAAAATTAAAATAAATAAATAAAATTATATATATATAAGTATATATAATTTCATATTAGTAGCTGGAGAGTCACTACTATTACTTGCCTCAGGCTGTAGAATCTATGATCTGTTGACACCAGGGCATCCCCAGACAATCAAAACAATTGGCTGGTAGCCACAACTTTGTTTAATAACAAGATTATAAAAAAAATAATAAGCAGTCTAGCTGGATGTTACGGAAACACCGAAATTATTGTTTTGTCCTGTAACACACGTTAAACATTTTATAACAGTATCTGAAAGGTCAAAAAGCTTAGATAGAGAATGAGTACAAGTTTATACAATTCTATCATTATCTTGAAAGATAAAAATTGCTTAAAGAACCATAATTACTGTTTTCAGAGACATTGTATATAATATTTTTTGTAAATATACAATATAGTACTCTATAAAAAAAAAGGGGGGGGAGAGATTAATACTACTCTACATATATATCTATTAGCTAGATGTTGATACAAGATGTTAGTTATAAAATGACCAGTACAAGAGATATTAGAGGAATCTTATAAGTATTGAAACATACAGATATTTCTATTAATGATATCAGACCTAGTCAAGATTAGCTATAAGCTAATTTTAGTTGTTATTAAGGCTCTTTAGTTATGTTTACCTTTAGGTTTTCCATTTTTAATGGAAGATTCATAAGATAAGTTCTTTACCAAGGAACCTTGAGATCTTATCATCTAATCAACATTTTCTTTAAAATAATAATTGATTTCAGATAGGAGGATTATTATTTTTTCTTTCTTTATTGTACACAAAGTAGTTACATATAAAACTACAGAGAGTGGTGATGTACCCAAACAAGATTAACAACTCCAAATAGAGTTTTCTTCCAGCAAACCTAGGGAGACAGGGAGAGACTATTATCCATATAATAATATAAATCAATATTGTTGGAAATTGATAAATTGTGAGGTTATTAGTATTTTTTTTTTTTTCCTTCACAGACAAATTAAAATTCTTAAAGTAAATCGGATATACTTTGAGAAATATTTTAAATCTCTAATCATCATATGCATTGTATTACTTGTGTTTTCACCAGCAGATAACAAACAGGTCTTCTAACAACACTGTGTGTCGACAGAGACACATAATATAACTGTTTTGCATTCCAACAAAACAGGTATTATGTGTTGACTGAGACACACAGTGTTGCAGCAAGTTTCTTGCTGGTGTGCTGAAGACCATATGAATTGACAGCTATCTCAAATCTGTCACAACAAGGAAAGAGATGCCATGCTGGTGAGTAAAAGAGAAAGGTATAAAATCATGATGAAATTGGTGAGTAATTATACTATAGATATTAAATAGTGGCAAATTATTACATGCTTTCTTCTAACAACACTGTGTGTCTCAGTCAACACATAATACCTGTTTTGTTGGAATGCAAAACAGTTATATTATGACGGATACTATCTTCGACTAAGTTCATATAGCTCTTGTAACACAATTTTGACTGTACTTTAAAGCGGTTTCTAAAAAGTGAGAATAATTCATAATCAGATTCATTATGATATTTTTTCCATTTTATCCACGCGGTATTCTTGTTTTTAAAGATGTGTATTAAAGAACGCGTAAACCATACCGGATACTTTGAGGATTTATGATGTTTTACTTTAATAGGTACATGTTTTTTAATTAAAGAATATATGTGTTCATAAAATACAGTTACTGCATCTTCTGCTTTAAGTTTAAGAAACAGTTTGGTCCAATTTATTTGCGATAATTCAGCGTTAATCTGTTCATAATTATTAATTTTACTAAATTCAAATAGTACAAGGGGTTTATGCTTTATTTGAGAAGAGTGATTAGTAATTGTCAAAAGTGTAAAAAAAGGCGGGTGATTTTGATCAGGATTAACAAGAAATACTGGTGCTGGAGATAATTTGGTCCTATCGATGTTAGTAATAAAGAAATCTAATATCCGGTCATTTGAGTTTCTAATATGATTGTATTGGTGACAGTTTAGTTGACTTAGAAAATTAATAAAGTATTTGTTGGATGAATTGTAATTACTTTTTATTATGGGTTCCAAATATGTGTCATTATCACGCCATTCTAGCGAAGGCAAATTATAGTCGCCTAATACTATAAATTCATTTAAATCATCAGATTGTAATGTGTATAATAAGTAATCAAAGTGTTTTAAATAGGTATCCGAGTCTAAGTTTGGAGGAATATATACGGCACATATAACCGTGCAATGAGTGCGCCTACGTATTTCAATAATTAGTTGGTCGACTAGGGGCGAGAAGTCCGCGGGGGGCGCGTCAACGGCAGTGGGACATGACACGCGCGTGCGGCGGGGCGCCGCACCTAAATCCCGCCGTACCGCCACCAGAACGCCGCCGCCGTCGCGCCGTCCACTACTTAACCGATCTCTATCACATCTAAAAACTTGGTACCGGTCATCAATGAACTCATTGTCCGATATATTCTCCTGTAACCAAGTTTCTGTAAGAACTATGATATCATAGTTATGAGCTAAAATTCCCATATAGATAGTGTGCAATTTAGTTCTGATTCCCCTACAATTTTGGTAATATACTGACAAATTATGTTTAAACACTGTGTACTGATGTATATAAAAATATTATGTAAAAGATTTGGGAAAACAATTGTATTTTGAAGTTTCTATTGAAGTGGATGTGTTTCTTTATGAATTTGTACTGTTTTATTCTTTTGTATATATGAAATGTATTTATATTATATTTGTAAATATACTGTGCCCATAGGACTTTATTTTTATTCTTTATTACATAAATAAGAAGCCTAATTTTATTTATAATTGTTATTTGAGAATTGTGACTAATAAAATGATTATATTTGTGTAATAACAGCTGTTTAAAATTAATTAAATATAGTATTATTATATTAAGAAATTCCAAGTACATAATTGTATTATTATGATAGTTATAAAAATAAGCAAGGTGATAGACATTAGCTAAAATTATAAGTACTATAATTGAGTTTAGATTACAAATGGAAGACCATATGGTCATGTGACGTCTGATATAATTAAGCGTTGTATTCAATATTTTACTGTACATTAGATAAGGTTGTAACTGTACTGACATATTATGGAAAAAAAAGAAAAGAAGATAGATAGATGCAACTAGAATAATAATTAAAGCGAAGTCAGGTAACATTATGGCGTAACAGTTGTGTTGGTTTGACCTTATAGAGGAGTGAATACAAAGCTTATTACTGCAGAGTAGTTTGTGTAGACGTTTTTTCAGTACAAGGTTTGATTTTGCGTATATCATCTTCGGTTCGTATGACAAAAGCTGGGCTATTGTCTCGCTCACGAACGAGAATCGTTGCATTTTTCGACCAAACATATTTGTAATTATGAAGCTTAGCAGTTTCTCTACACTTCCGAAATAATTGCTTATTTTTTAGAGTTAAATGTTCGTTCATGTATATAGTATAGGGTGTGCCAGATATTCCAATTTGATCGGACTTTAGGTTCTTCTTCTTGCGAAATGCAGTCAGCAAATTATCCCGAATGATTCGTGTTGATAGTTTGACTATGATGTTTTTAGGACTGCTGTTCTGTTGTTTGGCATGCGGAACCCTGTGAATTGACAATATATCTTTTTGGCAGAACGTAAATCCAACGGCATCAGTAACAGAGAGCAAGATTTTTATAAGGTCTTCTCCTCGCCTCTCCGGAACATTACATATCTCCACGTTATTCTGTCTCGCTTGCTGTTCTAAGGCATCGATCTTTAATTCGAGGTGGCTGATAGAAGTACTGGGCTGTTCAATAATCTTACGATCGAGATCTTTGATTCGTTTTTTTAACTCACTTTGCTCATGCGCGTGAAATTGGACTGAACTTTGCAGGTCAGATACTTCAGATGATATCTGCGTGACCGACTGCTTCAATCCTGCCTGCTCATTGCGTAGAGTTTTGAGATCCTATTTAATTTCCATCATTGTACTTTTTATATTTTCATTAAATCTGGACATACTTTCTTCCATTTCAGATTTCCAATCCTGCAAGCTGCTCTTTATGTTCTCTTTAAAAAGTGCTATAACACCACTCATTTCGTTATTCCACCCTTGGAGGGTATTATTAAGTTCGTATGAGAGCAAACGGAGATTTTCATCAGAAACGTGAGTGACGCTGGCATTATTTAGCGCTGCCTTTGGACTTGGCTCGAGTACACACGGAGATATTGGACGAACTTGTGCATCGCAAGACATATCCAAAGTGTCATTATACGATTGTGTTTGTGACGAGCGTGCTGGTGTATTTGAGTTCGAGCGGACGCGTCGTGTTACGTTGCAGCAGGAGGGACATTTCCATTTTGCTTTATAATCCTGCGTTATAGACGAATATTGATTAGGTTGAATGTTTAAGCATTCGTAGTGATACTCGTCACAACAAAAAATACATTTCAAAATCTTCATATTGTAAATAACTGCAATATATTTTTGTACGTTAAAGTTTAACTTTGTAAAAATCAATACTAAGTGCTGTCCTCTATATTATAAATAAATTATCCATAAAAAGACTGAGCTTTGCAGGCGTTAAAGTGCTACTATAATATAACTGTTTTGCATTCCAACAAAACAGGTATTATGTGTTGACTGAGACACACAGTGTTGTTAGAAGAAAGCATGTAATAATTTGCCACTATTTAATATCTATAGTATAATTACTCACCAATTTCATCATGATTTTATACCTTTCTCTTTTACTCACCAGCATGACATCTCTTTCCTTGATGTGACAGATTTGAGATAGCTGTCAATTCATATGGTCTTCAGCACACCAGCAAGAAACTTGCTGCAACACTGTGTGTCTCAGTCAACACATAATACCTGTTTTGTTGGAATGCAAAACAGTTATATTATGTGTCTCTGTCGACACACAGTGTTGTTAGAAGACCTGTTTGTTATCTGCTGGTGAAAACACAAGTAATACAATGCATATGATGATTAGAGATTTAAAATATTTCTCAAAGTATATCCGATTTACTTTAAGAATTTTAATTTGTCTGTGAAGGAAAAAAAAAAAAATACTAATAACCTCACAATTTATCAATTTCCAACAATATTGATTTATATTATTATATGGATAATAGTCTCTCCCTGTCTCCCTAGGTTTGCTGGAAGAAAACTCTATTTGGAGTTGTTAATCTTGTTTGGGTACATCACCACTCTCTGTAGTTTTATATGTAACTACTTTGTGTACAATAAAGAAAGAAAAAATAATAATCCTCCTATCTGAAATCAATTATTATTTTAAAGAAAATGTTGATTAGATGATAAGATCTCAAGGTTCCTTGGTAAAGAACTTATCTTATGAATCTTCCATTAAAAATGGAAAACCTAAAGGTAAACATAACTAAAGAGCCTTAATAACAACTAAAATTAGCTTATAGCTAATCTTGACTAGGTCTGATATCATTAATAGAAATATCTGTATGTTTCAATACTTATAAGATTCCTCTAATATCTCTTGTACTGGTCATTTTATAACTAACATCTTGTATCAACATCTAGCTAATAGGTATATATGTAGAGTAGTATTAATCTCTCCCCCCCCCCCCCTTTTTTTATAGAGTACTATATTGTATATTGTAAATAAAAATATTATATACAATGTCTCTGAAAACAGTAATTATGGTTCTTTAAGCAATTTTTATCTTTCAAGATAATGATAGAAATGTATAAACTTGTACTCATTCTCTATCTAGGCTTTTTGACCTTTCAGATACTGTTATAAAATGTTTAACATGTGTTACAGGACAAAACAATAATTTCGGTGTTTCCGTAACATCCAGCTAGACTGCTTATTATTTTATTTATAATCTTGTTATTAAACAAAGTTGTGGCTACCAGCCAATTGTTTTGATTGTCTGGGGATGTCCTGGTGTCAACAGATCATAGATTCTACAGCCTGAGGCAAGTAATAGTAGTGACTATCCAGCTACTAATATGAAATTATATATACTTATATATATATAATTTTATTTATTTATTTTAATTTTGTCAAATAGAAATGCTATTATTCTAGACAAATAGCATTTTAAATTTCTGGTTTAACAAGTGAAATGGTGTTAAGTATTTGATGATCATTTTACATCTCTGATAATGTTATTATATGATAGATAGAAAACACTTTAATTTACACCATTTCAAAAAACTTAAGAACTAGTAATATATGTTAGCCTTTTAAAATTTATTTTTGGCAATGTCTATTGTAGAAATATAGTAATTGTAGTGGTAAGTATTATTAAGTAGGTGTCTGCCAACTACTTTGATAAGTCTTGCCATTTGTGATTCAGTAAGAGACTTGATCATTCAAACTCTAACTTTTTAAGCAAAAAGGGGCAATCTGTCTGTCTGTCCATCTACTGAGATCTTCCTCCTGTCTTAAATGAGAATTGTTAATAATCTTTGCTTTCAAGTTTGGCCTCCGAAAGCCCTTGGTCTATTCTGGTATTAATAAAAGGAAATTTCCTTTAACCTGGTTCAAGTAAGACAGTATTCTATTAGGCTGGGTGGGGAAAATTGCCAAGCCCAGCCGAAAGTCTCATTTCTACCGAATACATTGTAGAAAAATGAGCACACCTGTCTGGGGCCACTCATCACATACTTTGATGAAAATAAGTCCATGCCTTGGATGCTCCAAATTTTGAACATAGCCTCCATGGCCTGGAGCAGAAGAAGCCACTTCAGAACTTTAGAACCATTTGAATCTGGCTTATTGTTCAGTTTAGCTTCCCCGAGAGCTAGGTGGCAGAGAAAGAGAGTTATGCTCCATTGTTCTGTGAGATTCGACAATCTGGTAAGCATCTTTATTTACTTACTTTTTTAGGTCAAGGGATTATGTCCTTTTCTCACCATGTATTACAATATGCACCTCTTTGAGTCGTACACTGACTATTTATTGTTACAAACATAGTATACATCTCTTTCGTCTTTGAACTCCAAGGCATTGATAACAGGCCCACTTTCCAATCAGTGAGCAAAATCTTGTTTAGCTGAGCACCTCAACCTGAATTTGAGGTCAAAAGACTGAATAATACACCTATTTGACCACTGGTTCTGAGCCCTGCTCTCCTTTGATCAACTTTATTTCAGGTTTTGCTAAACAGTAGGGTTAGATATTCCCTCTTGGCCTGTTCTGTTTGAATAATTTTAATAACATTTGCATACAGTGGTTGTGAAGTCAATTCTTTAAAATTGCATAGTATGCAAAATCTCAATTTAGTCATAACCCCATTAGGAGTAGTAATATGTCTATTCCACATGTTTGAAATCAGAAATGTTATTTTTGTTATGGTTTTTACGACAATTTCACTTTGTCTTGCCTGGTGTCCCAGACAGTTATAACAATAGGAAAACAGACCTTAGACATAGGAGCAAATAATTTGATCACACCTGGGATTTAATGCTCACATGATGGCGATTGTAAGATAGGCTTTTTGATAACTTATATGCCATCGTCATATCCAACATTCTCAGAGTTTCTGCAACCTGAGAATCAAGGACCTTCCATCCTGACTGATTCTAGAGTAACTGGATATGGTGTTTATAGGATTTCTGCAATCCAATTTGCTATAATAGCAAATATTTTTGTGCCAAATGTTAAGCCACAAAACAAGAGCAATAAAGAGGGGAGTTTCCAGTCTTTAAACATCAATTGAGATACCTTTTATCATCTTACAGAATGTCACAGTCTCATAGCATAGACACTTATGATATTATAAGTTTGTATAAATAAGGTTTAAAATTAGTATACAAATAGACCACTACTTTGCTGTCTTAAGATTAATCAAACTATCTTTTGTGTTATTGTAATAGTAAGATGATAAGCTGTTATCTTAACCCCTGCTCTTTTATATATAATTAATATAATTACTTATTGTAATGTGTAACTAAACATTTGCTGGAAATCTTCTATTTTTTATTATTTTTTGCTATAAACCACTCGGAGGAATGTCCGGATGAGGTTTAGCAATTGGTAAGTGAAAATATGCCTGTTGAACGTCTGTTGTCACTAACCAATATGTCTTAACTTTAATTAATCTCTTTATTTGTAATATAAAATGTTTTACAATATATTACATACGAATTGAGACCTCCGAGGTCCAAGAGGGCAGAAATCAACATCTGACTTCTTTGCCAAAAAAAAAATCTGAATGCAGCTCTTTGGATGGAGTCTGTTATATTCACTACTTTTAATAGGTGAACTATCTCTTTTCTCATTATGTGTATTGTGTAGTTTAAACAGTTTACACTAAGATTTATAGGCTTGGCTGTATAATTACTAAGGCTTAGATTACTTGTCATCTAAGACATTAGATGTGTTACTTTTTAACTTAAAGTAGCTACTTGTCTTTAAACTTTAATCACCCTTGTAAGCCACTCAATGATGCTTTAGTAAGTTGTACAACATCAGGACAAAAATATAGTCTTGACTACAAATAATTTGTAATGTAGTCTCTAATATTTAATTATGGGACATTGGTCCCACTGACTTATTAATCCTGTCAATGAGTAATGTAAAAATTACTAGGCTTTGGTGAAAATCAGTTGAGGTGCCTCCTGTGAGGACTTAACATACAAGCCCTCGTTTACGAGACCACTGTTCAGGTGGGTTATAGTCACATGGCACACCTATGCACCATGAACAGATCCGAACTTTTTTAATATAGGTTAGACGGCTATAACCACCCAAAGTTATCTTTGTATCTCAAATAATAAATAAATGTGCCGTCTATCTATACCGCACCCCAGTGTTTTACCACTGAATTAAAGAAGCTGTTCAACTTCAGCCAGCAGCAGCTGGATGTTTATCCAGAAATTGTCTTTGTTCAGAAATTGTCATTGTTCTAGAATATTATAAAAAACAAATTTGTCCACAATGGTTCTGCACCTATAAGTGGCCTTCTTTTACATTGAAATGACAAATGTTATGTCTTAGTACAACACTATTAGCAAGACAAGTGGTAAAATTGCATAAAGGCGGAACCTGAAAATTACGCATTTTTTGTATTCAAAGACTTTACATATGGTTTTCTATGGTACAATAACGACACTAAAATCATCGGTAAGCCATCATTTAGGCAAAAAATTAATAAACAATACAATTAATTACGAAATATGTTCAAGCTAGAAATAATGTTCAATTTTAGCGTGACGACTTACCTACTAATTATAATAAAAACACAATTATTTTAATTTTGGGATTAGTCTGCAAATGTAACATATATGACATGATCAAAATAATTAATAATTATAAAATCAAATATTACGGCATTGCTAAAAATCACGACATTTTGTAATTTTTAAGTAAAACCTCAGATTAATAATATTGAGAGACAAAGTTTTTACCTCACTTTGCTAAATGTCAGGCAAAGGAACTAAATCCATACAGCATGAATATCAATATTATTCAATCAAACTGAACATTTTTGAATGACATAAAAATACGGAATTTTAGATTTTTCACATTATTGTGATTAAGATCATTATTATATTTTTGTAATTTGTATATATAATTACCGACAACATGCAATACTAATGTTAGACAAACAATATATAGGTGTGAGGGGTGTTCGAAGGTTATGGCAAGGACAGTGGGTTAGGTTAGGTTATCTTTAGACCAAAGCCCACGAGCCGAGCGAGCGAAGCGAGCGTGCCGCGGCAGCGGCCGGGGGGGGGCAGAACCCCCTTTAAATTTTATTAAAAATATCAACGAATAAATGGAAACAGTCGGTTCTGCCACTCGCCGGCCGCTGCCGCGGCACGCTCGCTACGCTCGCTCGGCTCGTGGGCTTTGGTCTAAAGATAACCTAACCTAACCCACTGTCCTTGTCACTGGTTACACCTTCGACCACCCCTTACACCTATACTTTGTTCTGCTTACATTGGTATTGCATGTAGTCGGTATTTATATATACAAACTAGAAAAATATATTAATTATCTTAGTTACAATAATGTGAAAAATCTAAAATTCCATACTTTCATGTCATCCAATGATCTTCAGATTGATTGAAAAATATTGATATTCATGGTGTATGGATTTAGTGTCTTTGCCTAACAAGTAGCAAAGTGGCAGAACCGACTGCTTACCATTAATTATGGTTAAAGTCGATTCTGCCTGCGGCTTTGGTCTGAAGCTAACCTAATCTAACCCACTGACCTTCTCATTGGTCGCAACCTTCAACCGCTCCTCACAACCTATTTTTTGTGTTGCTAACATTGGCATTGCATATTTGAGCTCTAGTGTGAAGCTAACCCAACCTAAAGAGTGGCAAGCAAAGGAAATAAATCCAAACAGCCTATTTTTTATTAAGAATACATCAGACAATGCTGTAAGGATTTATTTCCTTTGCCTGCCACTCTGATGAACTAAATTACAATAAAAAGATTTGTCTTTAGCAGTCTCAACACTCTTTAGCAGTGTAGTTTACTTTATGTAGCATGGCGGTTTTATCTGGGAAGTGTTTTGTAGTTTTTAACCTAATAAAATTTGCTTTAAAATTTAATAAAGTAAGATTGATTGTTTTTAAGTTAACTTACGTGTTTGTGCTCAAAATCACAAGTGTTTAGCAACGTGCCCTATTACTTTACAATAATAATATTAGCATAGTAGGCAGTCTGTGTATATTCTAAGGTAATTGTATTGTTTATTAATTATGTGCCTAAATGAAGGCTTTCCGACAATTTTAATTTCGTTATTGTACCATAGCAAACCATAATTATAATCTTGTATATAAAAAAAACGCATAATTTTCGGGTTCCGCCTTTATGCAAATTTACCACAAGTTCAATCATGTTTGAAAACTCGTAATTGTACTTACATCTCATGTTCAGTGGAATAAAGCAAAATACTTCCAACTTCGTCCGAGCTTGAGAAACGAAGATAATTTATCGTAATTGGTTTCACTCGAAACACTAGTAATAACAGAAATCACCAAAGGCTTAAAGATTTCGAATGTTGCACATTCCACTCGAACACTTGCTTGTCGTAGTTTGTACTTATTATAACACAATTAAAAGACGAATGGTAAGTGTTATAATGAAGTACTATATTATTTTCTTGGCACTGTGTTGTCAACACTTCAAAATTCTATTAATATTGAATAGTTTTAACACTTTGAAATAATTTACAAATTTTGCAATGTTTTACCGGCAAAATTTTACAAAGCTTATACACAATGGAGATTGCGTTCCGAATACCTAACTGAAGACCAATAATTTGTCCTTGAATGACGTCACTTATGTCTTTTATCTCTTTCTTTAGGGTGACAATACTTTCTTTTAAAAATATGGATAATAAATTACTTTTCGTTTTTGTATCGTTTGCCATGACTGATTTTGCTTAACAATTAACAAAAACCTGATAGCTGCCATTTTTTAACCCCCGACGAAAAAAGAGAAATTATAAGTTTGACCGCTGTCCGTCTGTGGCACCGTATCTCTTGAACGAGTCAACCAATTCGGATACAATTTTTGTATCCCGCAAACCCGCAGCAAACCTTATCGTGCCAATCTCTATCGAATTTGATGGCTCAACGATAGGTATTATTTTCGACTTTTTAAATGTTTACTTTTCTTTTTTGTTGGGTTTTTTTTATTTAATTTTGTAACAAACATGTCATCCCTCTATACTTTTTATACGAGGATATGGAATACATTGTTCAGTACCTCGTCATACTGTCTGATAGATATTCTTTAGAAAATATGGGGGATGATCACTACCCAAATGTCGATACCAAACATGATTGTCGAAACTTTAGGATTACTTATTTATTTAATACTTTATAATTTTTAAAACTTCTAATTATTTATAATAATCAACAATAGAGATTTTCGGTAAATAAAATTACAATTAGTTTTTGCTATTTCTAGATTTAATTGATAGATTATGTGACGCTCACCCCCTGATTCAAAGGTCTAGGAATGACATACCAAAGCCGAAGCATTGAGCGGGATATGGAATAAAAGAATTTATATAGTGAAAATTAATAAAATTTATTAAATGAATAAAACATAAAATATTGCCCATAAATCGTAATCATCTAGTGTTAGGAACCCTTCGCTGCAAAACCGTTAACCCTATGTTCACAAGGTAGGTTATATAGAAAGTGCTGATCAAGAAACAGGTAGACTTATTTTTCTTAAAAAGTTGTATATATCACTTCACTTTCGGCGAATAAAAGTGCAAAGTCAATGCAAAAGCTTTGATGTCAACACTATATGTATTTTTTTTTCTTGTTTACTCTACTAACTTTCTGAAAATTTTCACAAATATTAGCAGTTACTTCGCAAAATATTTTCAATTTCAGACTGTGATGTATAATCCTGGACCACATTTATGAGCGATATCATATCACTAATTTTTCGCTCTTGTCTCTTCACCTTTTGCTGCAATATTTTTCTACTCTTCTCTAAAGATTGTTCACGTGATGTCTTGAAGTTTACTTGAACATTAAAATCTTTCAAAGCACGCCGTTTGTATGGTGGTTAATTTTCAATATCCTGTCGAAAGTTAAAATTAATTTAGAGTCAAAAATGTCCAATGGAGATTTCACTTTCATTGTTTTTATTTTCATGAGTGGAAACTTATAAAAATGTAATTCACAGAATACTGTCTATCTAATAAGATAATTTGCTAATATAAAAGTTTGTTCACTTACAATATCTTGTTTTGGAAATAGCATTAGGGGAACATTATCATTGACAGCTGTATGTGATTGAGTCCATGAAGTTGATAGGACATTAACACAATCCTGAAATTAAAAATGATTTATAGAGGTATACATTTTTCATAAGAACATAATAATATATACTATAAAGGTCACAAATGTTCTTATCCAACACTTACCACCACATTGCAACATTTACACAATTGATATGAGTAGACTGGTACAGCATCTTTTAGCAGACAACCTGGCCTGCTAGTTATAGTCTGCATTCTTAAAATGAAGACTACAAATCTTCGCAGATTCATAAAATTTTCCCTTTAATGGTACTACAGATAACCAAGCATTCCTCTTGTTTGGATCTTTAGGGAAACTGTAAATAGAAATAAACAGAAAAATAGTGGAAATGTCCAAAATTAGGCTATAAACTGTTTTTAATAAATCATTTTGCTCATTTAATTCACAATGTTTTAAAATCTTGGATCTTCATTATGTAGATTAAAAGTTACGTCAAGACTACAAGCACTACATATCAGTAAATACTTTATACAGGAAGTTTTTATCATTAGACCAATTTTTAAGAATAAGAAGCTTGTCACCCTACTCCTCTTGTTTATGTATAGTTTACAATACAATAAATCGTATTTAACTGCATATTAGTAGAATAATTCGCTGTGGGAGATGATGCAAAGAAAGTGTCGTCAATTTCTGTATGTGTTATTATAAAATAGCAAGACTTTTAGTGTTAATTTCCCTAAAATGTTAATGTAACTCAAAAAGAATTTAATTCAACTTACTTGTGGAATTTCACGCCTGATGTTGGATGCCAAACACTTTTGCAACCACGAAATACACAACTCATTCTAGAATATCACTTAAACACACCATTTATCATATAAAATCTCAGTTATACGATCGAATTAGACGAAACTCATAAACTAAATTTTTGACAGGAAGCCATATCTAGTTTCAGTGTTGCCAAAGTAGATTTTTAATTTTTGACGAAAGCTGGGGACAACTTTGTGAAATAATATTGTTATAATATTTTGAATCAAAGGAAAATTTCCTTCTTATTTAATAAAAGATTCCATTACATAAAACTAATCTCTGTCTATTGTTTGCAAATAAAATAAAATCTTACAAATTTTATAATAATTTCTTAGAACTGATGAAAATTGAAGATTTTTTTTACTTTTGTATATATGTCGGCGCGAATATGTCACTTAATTTATAGATGACGTAAGAATAAAGATAATCTAAGTTCTCTAATCTAAAATCAGCAAACGTATGACAGCATTGTGAATAGCAGAGTTGGTGTTGGTAGACCACGAAGTACACATCATGATCAAATAGAAGTGTTAAAAAAAGGTCAGGTAAAAAGCATCTCAAATAAACGTGCGTATATGAAGAGTTTAATGAAAGTAGATTAAGCGAAAGTTGATTGTCAAGATCGTCGCAAGTGAAGATCCATAGTCTCTGCCTGCCCCCATGGGAATAGGCGTGATAATATATATGTATGTATGAACAAATAATTGATTAACAATAATAAAAATATTTATTTTGTACAGCGCACGTGTGTTAGTTTGCTTTTATGTTAGTCGGTGCAAATTATCAAATGATAACATAAAAGTAATAACAGGTTCTTTAATTTTATATCGATTATTGAGCATTTGTTTAATAATTACCGACCTGGACCAGATGCATTGGACACTGTGCCTCGAGTCTTGGAGCAGAGAGCCCCGAATTCTAGTCAGTGTTCACTCATTTATTTACTTTGTCTACTTATAATTATTATTTGAAAATTATTTTTTAACAATTGTAATCTTTAATAGATTATTTGAAATGTTCTTGTGATTTATTATTTGGAAGGAGTAAACTACTCTACTATTACTATTTAAGAAATTACTGACTTTGGCTATAAAAGCCGACGTTCCTTATCTTTGAAAAACCCAGTACCGCCCTTTCTATTATGACATCTAATTTTCTTGCAGAAAAGTAAACCTACAGCTTCTATATTATGCTAATTTATTCGATATTAATATTATATTTTGCTAATTTTTCGTCATTAATATATAACAAGATAAACGAAGAAAGTATTATTTGGGTGCAATTTACCGTATGTCTTGGTAACCCGAACGATAGAGCGAGTGAGATGGAAGACATAACAAAGGTCAATGGAGTTCATATTTTTGGTCTTCAAAAAAATGTTAGCATTGCAATCTCCATTGTGTTGCTTTACACTAATGTACTGTCTTTATAGTAGTACTATGCAGAATTGTGCCAAAAAGAAGGTATTTATAATTTTTTAGATTTGTGTATTTAAAAATAAAGACAGTTCACAGCACTTTAATATATACCTGTTATTCAATATGGCACGAATTAGCACAGGGACATATTGTATATATATGTGGAAATACGGTTTTTTTAATCAATTATTCGTGATTGTTTTGAATTTGAACTTGAAGACGAGAAGCAAGTTGTCATTGATCTTCACTGTTTTAACTACTAATTTACACTGTTTTTACTAAGTTTACTATTCACAACACATGGGAGTAAATAAGATGTTATTGTTGTTACAACTTTCACTTCGTTATAAGCACAAAAATTCTTTTTGCGAATTTATTTCAATAAGAGCTACGAATGTTACGACAATATCTTACGGCGCCACCTGGCGAAAAAGTAAAAATAAGTGAAACAATTTTTTTATCAAGAGTATTATTTTAATTAAAAATACTAGCGGCCACATTTTTATAGGCAACCTAGCAAAAATGTAACCCCCAAATATAAATATATATAAAAACTAGATATTAATTAAATAACACATGAACGTAGTAATCTTGCAGCGGGATCTCGGTCTATATATATAATATACATACATTATCTGGCAATATTTATTAACATCAATAACCATTAATAACAATAATGTCGCGTCACAAATAACGCATTAAACACAACGTTATAACTGTAATTTTGTTGCCACTGTTGCCAGCAATTAGGAGAAGATAAAGAGGAGGACAGGAGGAGATAGAGGGCTTAGGGATTCCTGTCTAAACAGGACGAATGGGATAGAAAGAATGACATTCGGGATTGGAATAGGGGGTTGAGATAGGGGGGAACGTGACCCATCGGAGCTCTCACATATAGCACGAAACACGATTTGCACAAAGAAAGACTTTATTTAAAGAAATAAAGACGTACTTACATTCCTTATTATACACAGAGCATATTTTGAGAATTAGTACGCCGCATTTTCAGCAAACAAGGTTTGCACTCAGCATAATGCTGTGCCGGAATGATATCCGACACAACGCTGATTACAATGCAATCCTTCTATCTTCTATCTATTTGGCATAAGACCAAAATGACTAGCAGAAGGTGATGTCAGGAGCCTTAAGAACAGACGAGCGTGCATGACAAGAGTTATGAATGTCAAAGAAGCAAATGAGGTGTGTAAGAATAAGCCTAAATGGCGCTCTGTTGTTCGTGCCTACCCCGCAAGGGAACTGGCGTGAAGTTATGTATGTACCAAAATGATCCAAGTTTGCTTAACTAATTGGGGGCCTGGAGCTCTTCACCTCTATCGAGACCTCTCAACGCATCTGATTGAGGTCCCCGTGACCAAAAGGCTGGCTTGTAGCTAGGGCAACGAATCAGCATTGCCATCCAAGGCTAACCGTTTCACATCGATGTTCTGTGAGTGCGTGGTATCACACCGACCGAGCCGGCCCTAAAAGCTGTAACCACGACGTAATCTGAATCAGGCCTAAATTAATAACCGTTTTATATAGTATGATATATAATTTGCAATTACTTAAGTTCATTGACCATCTACAGTGTGTCATTAAGTGAAGCAATAGTAATAAGCAAGCAATGAGCGCAACCACGGAAGTTATGTCTTGTTATTACCAGTTATTGCCAGATTAAAAAAATCTGGATTCCAATGCGATTTTTTCACTGATCGATTTCAAATTTTATGTGATATTTCCGTTGAATCATTTTATATTTTTTTTAAAGTTTAAGGCTTGGCAACTAGGCCTTTACACCAGGCGACGTTGTATTGTAGGCTACAATCGACGTCATTCAACGGAGTTCTTGTGAAAACTCGAAAGGCCACATTTGGCTATATAGTTCACATTTCTCGCAAAAACACATAATTACTACTCAAAAACTATCAATATCCTACAACTATTGTTCATTTTAGAGTAATTTTACACATTTTTAGAAAATAAAACTGCACAGCACAGCGTCCCCATTCAGTTCCCGCCAAAAACTCTCCCATTTTATATATTTAAATCAATCACCATAGATAATACTTTTAGCGACCAGAAGTGGAAAATGATAAAAAAAAATATAATCGTAAATAATTATTTAATTTTAGAATAAAACCAATAGCTTAATTACAAACAAACAACCGTTATTAAAGTAACGAAACAATTACAGTTAGAGATGAGAGCGGGGGCGGTCACTTTAGGGCTGTACTAGCTGTTAGATACAGCGTTCCACGCACCTACCGCAATTTAGACGGTACTGACTGTCTGGGACAGTGTTCCACGTCTATTATTGTCATGAGAGCGGGGGCGGTCACTTTAGGGCTGTACTGGCCGTTAGATACAGCGTTCCACGCACCACCGCAATTTAGACAGTACTGACCGTCAGGGACGGTGTTCCATGTCTACTACCTAGACAGTACTAACCGTCAAAGACTGCGTTCCATGTCTAGTATTAGAGCAGTACTGATTGTCGAAAGACAATGGTCCTTACTCGCAGACGCATTCGTTGGAAATGCGTGTCAATACAACGGAGCGGTCAGTTTTTATACTCTAAGCGTAGTGAAAGGTGGGCGGGGAGACGATGCCGCGCACGTGTACAGGGCACGTGCCGCCAGCGAACGCTACCGCCGCACTTGCAAAAAATGTCAACTACCGCCATTATGGCTTTTACGGCCTCTCCTGATCTTGCACCGTCCTCGGCTGCACCAAGGACTGAAAGCTCACCAGCATCGTCATCATTGTTACCTGAATGATGAAACAAGTGGTTAATTATACGTGACGACATACACCTGTGCCTATTCTGTCACTCATCCCACATACAAGGCCCTCATACAAAGACGACACTTTCGTTACATAAATTAAGGACATTTCACTTAGAAATGTATGCATACATCTTCATACAACATATGTCACTCACACTTGAACTTGTACATACAAGTTCACACGTTAAAAACGTGTTACCAGGACTGCGCCTACCAGGACAACTCCTGATGCATGTTCAAAGAACATGCCTTCCGGGACAACCGCCCGATGCGCATACACAGTACACGACTTCCGGGACAACGCCCACCGCGCATATACATGCGACTTCCGGGACCACGCCCAACCGGGACAATGCCCACCGCGCATACACATGCGACTTCCGGAACCAGGTACTCCCGGACGCCAGTCGCGCTGTACGCGGGCCACACCGGAACGCGCCGACTGCGCGCCGCACCGGAACGCGCTGCACTCGAGCCGCACCAACCATCCGTTCCAACCACAAGATAATCATTTGTCTTGCGCTCATACGCACGCATACACTACATACGTGGTACTGGAACATATCAAAAATCATAAAAAGGTTCGGTTAAAACTCACTTCAAAAAAAAATAATGCAGCACAACTCTCAGGACACCACTTGCCTTTCCAGGGTACCATGTACTGAGCTGCGGCCTAGGTTGTCTTGCCTTTAGCTCCACTTAATAATTTCAGCTTGTAACGACCGCTCGGTAATACTTTAGTCACGCGGTATGGGCCTCTCATGCCAGGGTCCAGCTTCCCAGCGCACTGAGAATACTTTACTACGAAGACTTTATCGTTAACATGAAAAACTCTTGGCGGGGTGCCTTTGACGATTTACCCGAGTGTCTTGACTATACTGATTTTTGTCAAGAGATGCTTTAACGGAGCTCCTGCCGAGTTCCCTCATGGCTTCTCGATTTGGACTGGAGCTTTCTATGGCAACGTCACGGATCAGTGCCTGAATCACAGGACTGGTCGCGTTAGTACCAATCAACAAGTACTGCGTGGTTTTCTGCTTTGTCATATTTAAAACTAACTGAATTTTACACAAACTATCAGACCATGTGGAATTTTTATTATTACTCTTGATGCGAATCATATTAAGGACGGTTCTTAACGCTCGACTAGTCCATTAGAGTGATGCAGTTCTGGCATTATGTAATGGATTTTACATCCATCTGGTAAAAGCTGACGCCTCAAACATGCGGCTACGGTCACAAACTATCAATTTGGGAGACCCCGAACAAAATATAGAGCGCTATTAAAAACCCGTTTAATTCGCTTGCATCTTGTCTTTAAATTAGGGTAGAGAGTAAACAAAATTTTATAAAGTAGTCGACCAACACAAATACAAATTCATACCCGTTGCATTCAGGTAAAGGACCCAATGCATCAACATGAATCGTATTAAAGGGGATGTCTAATTTTCCCCATGACATAATAGGCTGACGGGGAGCTCTGGGGACATTTTTTGGAAATGCAAAAAAAAAGGCAATGGGAGGTATACTTTCGTACAAATAGTTTAAGGCCAGGGAACCAAAGTGTTTTAAGATTAGGTCATAAGTTTTGTCACAGCCCCGATGTGCTCGTGCTAGTCATGAAAAACACGTAATAAACTGAATCGGTGTCGGATGTAACATAGTAAGCGCGATTCCTCGCCAACAGGTGTATAGCGATAATAGAGCACATCATTCTGACAAACGTACCTCTTGGAGTCCAAGAGACCATTCCTTAGGTTTTGGATGAGATCGCTAGTCTCGGAATCAGCCGACTGAGCTATTTGTGCTCAATTCAATGGTCTGTCAATGTTATTGACTTGCAATGCTGGTGGGTTTCTGCTCAGATAATCCGTGTGACCCATCATCACGCCCTTTCGATATTCAATTTCAAAATTGAAATCCTGCAGATAAATCCACCAGCGTGCAACGCGTGGAAGATCTTTTTTACGTTACGGTTATGATTTTAAAAGTTATCCCGATGAAATAGTGACAAAAGTATTGCAATGCTTTGACGAACGCCAAGGTTTCCAGTTCATACGAATGGTATTTTGCCTCCGCGCCCCTAGTGACTTCACTAAAATAGGCTATTACTCGATTACCACCATCTACGTATACCTGCATAAGTACCGCATCGTATCCTACACTGTTAGCATCAGTGTGCAGTTCTGTAGGAAGGTTCGGGTCAAAAATCGCAAGTATGGATTCGTTAGATAAACGTTTGACAAGTTCTTGCCGGACTTTATCAGGTCCCCATTGAAATTTTACGTCTTTCTTTGGGAAACGAGAGATACATGCGGTTTTCGTCGCGTAACCTTCGATGTAGCACCGAAAGTAACCCGTAAAGCCTAAAAACTGGCGTACTTGTTTGACGCTACTAGGAATAGGTGCGTTAACTAGTGCCTCGATTTTGTGCGGACTCGGCCTAACCTGACCATGACTAATAACGCGACCGAGGTACTCTATTTCGGTAGTAAGAAAGAAACATTTGCGTACGTTAACCGAGAACCCGGCTTTTGTCAATGTCCTCAGGACATTGTGTAATAAGGTAATGCCATCATCGACCGTTGAACTTAGGATCAGTACATCGTCAATATATACTAGGACATTCCCTGCTTCTATAAATTTACGCAAGGTATTGTTGATGATACGTTGGTACACAGTGGGGGAATTGCATAACCCATACGGTATTTTTAAATTTACAAAGCCCATCTCATGGATCGAGTCCTCATCAATAGGGATTTGATGAAAACCCGACGCCATATCTAAAGATATGAAGAATTTCTAGCCTCCAAGTCTATCAATGTGATCATCAATCAGGTGTAGGGGGTATTTATCCCTGACAGTAATATGATTTAGAGCTCGAAAGTCTACACACACACACATTCTGTCAGAACCATCTTTTTTCTTGACCAAAATGACCGACCGGGCTTGCGTATTCGGAATCAGACTCCCTAATATTTTTTTTTGTCTAACAGATCCCGACATATCTCACGCACCTTTAGCTTCTCTTGGTACGACAAACTATACGGATGGTATAACACAGGGACGTCACTTGTCAAATTGATGTGCATTCTACTAGTATTCACGGTAGTGGTGGCTGTACCGGATATCAAGAACGGAGAGAATTCATCTACCACTGCCATCAACTTTACAAGTTCCGCTCCTTCTAGAGGTGTATTTATCTTGTTGGGGTTGCTAACACTTACGGAGTTTATTTTTAATACGCTGTTTGGCGATGAGTTAAATACTGTCCGTGTTTCGTGCGAATAAACGTGACGCCATCGCAACTTAGTACGTCAATCGCTATGGTAATGGGCGTATTCATGCACGAGGCGGGTACTATGACAAAACCTACTTCAAGCGCTATATTTCTAAATTCAGTAGTTAAAGTGATACACTCGCAAGCAACAATCTCTTTATCGATTATTTCTTTCAAAGAACATTTAATTTGTTTACGCGGACTAGAGAAGTAAGTTACTACCGCTGACGATATTAAGCATACATTGAGTGTTCCACTATCTATAATACGCAAGTTAAGTTTACGTTAGTTGATATTAGCTTGGGACCCAGATCGGGCCTTAGCAAAACAGTTAATCTCTTTATGCCCTATTAAGAGCAGACGACTGGTTTAACACTATCATGCGCGTCGCGCTTGTTATTAACATTACGATTCTTGGGGCACTGCTCTGCTACGCACTGCTCGGCCACAACAGAAACATTTGAATTCGGACTTAGGACCGTTAAAGCCTTTTAGCCATATAACCGGATGGCACAAATTTAGCGCAGTCACGATTATCAAATTTGACGAGTAGGCTTTAGATAAGTAGTTAAAAAGGAAACTAGGTTTTCGGTTATTAGATTGGCATTGGTAGCCGCTGCGCGCACCTGTACGTTAATGCCGTAAATCACTATTTGAACCATAAGGTCTTTGCTTATACCTCCTATTACTCGTAATCTTAAGAACTACGTGCATACTCTTCGTATGACGGAAACTTCTCGGACGTGGTATTTATGATCTCATGTAGAATTTGAGCGAAGTTAATCTTTTGCAGACACAACGACTTTAAATCTCTAAAAAAATTGGACCACGAGCGATCATTCGTAGCCCATTCATTTAACCAGGTTTTTGAGTCACCTTCCAAACAAGGAGCCACACGTGAGAAACATTCGAGATCATCCCAGCGGTTCACATGCCTAGCCCTGTCCACTTCGCCACACCACACCTCAAAATTATTTATAGCCGGATCAAAATTTGAAACGTAATAGTTAACGCGTCAACGATGGGTTAAGGAAATATTTGTATTTAATGGAGGTGTGCTGTTCCGAATCAACGGCGTATCGTGCGAACCACTAGTAGTATTCTTTTCTTTAATGGCAGTCAGTCGTCACAACAGTGACTAGTAAGTTTGTCATGAAAACGTCATGATAGGACCGAGATTTACTACGATGTTGATGCGAGTTGAGCGTTCGTGACCTGGACCCTTCACGCGAACCATAATGGTCACCGTTACGCGAGCGACTGCGACGAGATCGTGAACGAGTGCTATCGTTACGTGAACGCATATGAATCTTGTCACGACGTGAATTTGAACAGGTTCACGTTATGACGGGACCGTGAGAGAGTTTTATAACAGCGCGAATGCATTCGATCGCTAGGCGATCGTGAATTATGCCCTATGGTCTAGTCGCGATTCGCTGCGACGGCTACACCTAGACCCAGACCGAGGTGGCATCCTAACTGACCTATCACGTGGTCTTGACGAAAGCGGCATGACACGCCTAGACTCAGAGCGAGGCGGCGTTCTAACCGACCCGTCACGTGATCTTGACGAACGCGGCATGACACGCCTAGACTCAGAGCGAGGTGGCGTCCTGACCGACCCATCACGTGATCTTGACGAACGTGGCATTCCTAATTAATATTTAACGGTTGTTTGTGTAGGTATCACGTCTAATATTTGTGAGCAAATAAGTCCAATCCCACTTCTGATTTTAGCGACCAGAAGTGGAAAATAATAAAAAAAATATAATCGTAAATAATTATTTAATTTTAAAACAAAACCAATAGCTTAATTACAAACAAACAACCGTTATTAAAGTAACGAAACAATTACAGTTAGAGATGAGAGCGGGGGCGGTCACTTTAGGGCTGTACTGGCTGTTAGATACAGCGTTCCACGCACCTACCGCAATTTAGACGGTACTGACTGTCTGGGACAGTGTTCCACGTCTATTATTGTCATGAGAGCGGGGGCGGTCACTTTAGGGCTGTACTGGCCGTTAGATACAGCGTTCCACGCACCACCGCAATTTAGACAGTACTGACCGTCAGGGACGGTGTTCCATGTCTACTACCTAGACAGTACTAACCGTCAAAGACAGCGTTCCATGTCTAGTATTAGAGCAGTACTGATTGTCGAAAGACAATGGTCCTTACTCGCAGACGCATTCGTTGGAAATGCGTGTCAATACAACGGAGCGGTCCGTTTTTATACTCTAAGCGTAGTGGAAGGTCGGCGGGGCGACGATGCCGCGCACGTGTACAGGGCACGTGCCGCCAGCGAACGCTACCACCGTACTTGCAAAAAAAGTCAACTACCGCCATTATGGCTTTTAATACTATATTAAAAGCCATAATGGCGGTAGCGTTCGCTTGCGGCACGTGCCCTGTACACGTGCGCGGCATCGTCGCCCCGCCGACCTTCCACTACGCTTAGAGTATAAAAACGGACCGCTCCGTTGTATTGGCACGCATTTCCAACGAATGCGTCTGCGAGTAAGGACCATTGTCTCTCGACAATCAGTACTGCTCTAATACTAGACATGGAACGCTGTCTTTGACGGTTAGTACTGTCTAGGTAGTAGACATGGAACACCGTCTCTGACGGTCAGTACTGTCTAAATTGCGGTGGTGCGTGGAACGCTGTATCTAACAGCCAGTACAGCCCTAAAGTGACCGCCCCCGCTCTCATGACAATAATAGACGTGGAACACTGTCCCAGACAGTCAGTACCGTCTAAATTGCGGTAGGTGCGTGGAACGCTGTATCTAACAGCCAGTACAGCCCTAAAGTGACCGCCCCCGCTCTCATCTCTAACTGTAATTGTTTTTGTACTTTATTAATGGTTGTTTGTTTGTAATTAAACTATTAGTTATGTTCTAAAATTAAATAATTATTTACGATTATATTTTTTTATTTTCCACTTCTGGTCGCTAAAAATATATATAAAATCAATCACAAATAAAAAGTGACAGTTAAACTTTTATTTATGAAAAAAAATATCCATAAACACAACATAACCAAGATCCATAAACATAACAAACAGACATAAACTAAACTATACTATAAACATATTCATATTCTTTCCTTTCAGGTCCCCTTGAAAGTGTGGATAGTGGCCAGCGCTTCGTGTTTTGCTGTTTGTGCTGCTTTAGTACTGGCGACTTTGGTGATTACTAAATGGGGGACCAGGGAAACATACACCACCAGGGAGCTGTACGCTGAACCACCTGTGAGTATCTTTCTTTACTTTAACTTCACGCCAGTTCCCTGGCGGGGTAGGCGCGAACAAGAGCGCCATTTAGGCTTATTCTTACACACCTCACTTGCTTCTTTGACATTCATAGCTCTTGTCATGCACGCTCGTCTGTTCTTAAGGCTCCTGACATCACGTTCTGCTAGTACACGATCAATTTGATCATGGAAGGTGTGTCGTGGCCTTCCACGACTGTAGAAGTATTAATCTACTTTTTAAAATACTTTGCTTGTACCTGCATATCGAGCCTTTATCTTCATTTTATCGCCAATGTCATTTGGACTTATGTATATTTTTTGTTACAAAAGGTAATTTTTTAAATTCCTTATTATTTAAAGACGCTGAAGAACTTTTACGTCCTGTTAGCTAATAACCTTTTCTCTTGCGCCGCTTCTTCTCTTCAAGCCACTTGTTGCGATGCGGTGGTAAATTAGATTAGGCTCCCATAGAGTAAATAATAACCATAAACAAAATTAAAACTAAATAATTAAAATGAACAAGTTGGCGGCATGCAATAAAAAAGTAGATGTGCAGTAAGATCGGATTTTTGAAAATTCTTCTCTTAAGTGAAACTTTGTATGAAAATCCGCCATTTTCGAAGTAACAAGCATGAAATTCCATATACCTGCTTCTGGTTAGAAACAAAATCTTTTAACTTTTTTGACTACTCAAACTATAGAGTATTTTTAATAATCTATTTATTTATAGGAATCTATATACACAAACTTTTATCCAAAACAAGAAACGACAGAACATGATATAACGACTAGCACCGAAGATAATGACATACCGGTCTTTGAAAAACTATCAATATTTAAAAATATAGTCGCAAACCGTGAAAATAAGAAACTAAATTTGATAAACAAGCCGCAAATTCATCCATTGCACGATTTCTTACATCACGAGGAGAGAAAAATTGAAAAGAAAGATCAACCCAAAATGGCTGACAAACATGGCGACGATGTACAAAATGGCGACGACTTAAACGTCAACTATCAAGAATTTTTTTCTGAATCAAAAGTAAACCCTCACGAAGAGATTCAACCAAAATCAATGCAAAATGATTTGATAGAAACAGAAATACAAAGCGATTTGACTGATCAAAAGTTACCAATTTTCAAACCAATAATAAACGGGTCACACTTACCGGAAAATTATCTGAACGTTTTAAAGCAAAATGATTTCGAAGATTACTACAACGACGAGAATTTGTACGACGATTATATGGAAAGTAATACAATGACTAGTTATTTAATTGAAAAAGTACAAGAATTACATGATTGGGTAACGAAAGATCCTGATTTTGACGTTTTAAAAAATTCTACCAATCCTACCAAAAATACGTCAAAGAATAACTTTAGTGAAGTACTTAAAGCTTTGAATGAAAGCTTAATCGACGGCAATGTTACCATTATAATGAACAAACTGAAAGATATATATTTCGGAGAAAATTATACAAGAAGCAGTCAAAATAGGAAAGTTTTGTTGACAAATAGTACAGATTTATTGTCGTTTGGAATTTTAACTTTAGATGTTATGTTACTTCACAATATACAGTTAATGGCCTGGGAGAGTCAAGTGAGTAATTTATATTTTATTTCTAGTATCCTTGCTGCATCTGAAGCTATTTTACGGTAGTTTAAATAAAACTAGTTCAGATTTTTTTGCGTGAAAGAATAAAAAACATCTACCCTCATAATCTTTGTCATTTATAATAGTATTAATAGAATTATTTGGATTAATTTTATGTTACAGGAAGCGGCTAGAGCGAAGATGATGAAGGACCCAGACGTTTTTGCGTTTAACGCCTTATTCTTGGATCCCAGTAAGATTGAAGCAAAACACAATGAGATCCAACACTCGCAGGAGTTTAATATGTAAGACTTTCTTAATGCTTTATTGTGTTCCTACGTGATATAGCCATCCTAGAATCATCGTCTTGATCACAGCTGTTAGGGCCGACCCGATTGGTGTGATACCACGCTTTCACAGAATATAGTCGTGAAACGGTTAGCCTCTAGTGAAACGTGTTTCATGCAGGAACGAATATAATTTCCTGCGTTGGGGCGGTCTGTCGTAAGAGGCGACAACACAACCCACAGCCAGGTGGTAGCGTATTTGCTTGTCTGGATAGCTACCACCCCTGGTGTAGAATATAATAACCTTGAGTTCTGTTCCAACATTAGTGGCCAATCTCCGTTTCGAAAGCAACAGCGCATTTGTAGCACCCTTGATGTTATTACAAATGTGCATAACGTTTAAGTGTAATTTTTTTATTATACAATTTCGAACTTTAATGCAACGATATAAGATCTAAAATAATATCTATCGCCGTAAGATTCGGCATTTTGAAATTAGATGGTCTTGTAACCGCCATTATTATTTGCAGAAAAAGACAAAACCATAGACAAGAGACCGCGGAAGATTTTAATTTTGGAAAAAATCTGTTCGAGAACATTCTGGAGGTTGGCATGAGCACTGCTAGAGCTGCAATACATCTAGGAAGAGCTTATAAGAACGCAAGGTAACATCCTATTAATCGTAGACATTTCTCTGTCTACGCTATTAATTTAATTTTTGTTATACAAATATTAAATTTAAATTTATGTCTTATGTCCCTGCTCCGGGGGCGGGGTTTAGGGGTTTAACCAGTAAATATGGGAATTACTGCTTCGTAGCGGTGCGAAAACTTATTGATTATTTTATTTTTGATGAAAAAATGATTCATTAAACGAGATCTCTCGTCGATTAAATTTAAGTTCGACAAACAATCTTATGCTATTTGTTTTTTTTTTTATATGAATATTAGTGTCATTTTATGCATATTTTATTCTTGACAAATAACGCCCGTGGTAGCCATCCACTTATTTATATGTTATATTTTCTAAAACACTTCATTTGTAATTCCAGATTGATATTAACAAAATTGTCATCAAACAAAGAGACCCTAAATACAAACATACAGAACCAAATCTCCAGAAATGTTGATGACAACACTGACGCGTTAAACCGCCTTCAGACGTCATACAACAAGACTGAGAATGTTACCAACACAAGGGGTGAAATTTATACCGAACTCGACTGTATTTGGTTGTTGTATTGTAAGAATTTGGTAGCAACATCGAAATTAAATGCGCCGTATGGTACTATGGCGAGGATAAATGGGTAAGGTTTTTTTATTTTTATTTTATTAACATTTCTTATGAATCTTCTCATCTATGCAGATAAATAAAATTGAAGTGTCTGTTTGTAATGTCAAATTAAAAATGTAAAAAAATCAGGGGAATAATTCGGAAAAAGCAATTTTTGTCCGTCGGTCTGGATGTTCCGGGTAATCTCTCGGTTGGACCGATTTTGACGGAGCACTCACTGGCAGATAGCTGATGTTATAAGGAGTCACTTAGGCTATTTTTTTACTTTTTTTAGGGTTCCACGAAAAAATATTCCATGCAGACGAAGTCGCGGGCACAGCTAATTGCATATAACCTAATTCTTAATACGTCCTAAATTCTACATTGTCAGATAGCAGCACATGTAATTCTTGATGAACTTATTATAGTTTTACACAACTTATAATTCCGATCGGCATTTTTCATTTGCGCAGAAAAGTGAAACCGGTTTCAGAGATGCAAATAATTATTCGCAAGTGGAAATGGTAGTCTGTTGCTTGCTATACATTCTTAGCTCTGTTTCGCTTACACCATTCGTACACTATCGCGCCCTATTAAAATTTTTCTAATACGCAGGTACATCAACATGTTTTTATAAAGTAAATTAATCGAAAATTTAATGTACTGTACAATATACAAAAGAATATGATTTAGGACATCAAACGTCAAAAAGCGAGAAGAGACATCTGTGGTGCCATCTAGTAATGTAGTAGGATTTAAACTTATTTATACTTATGTCGTATGATGCTCTATCTGGGATAATGTTATAGTTGTTGACTGTGGCCAAATGCATCTTATTTATAATGTTAAAAATAACACCATTAACGAATAGCCATGACGAATATAAGTAATATATATACATACCTTACATGTCAATATTTAACGTGGTTAACAATGAATAACAATATCGCATTAGAAATAACGCTTTAAACCCAGCCCTACATCTGCAATAGTCAATAAATTGACACAGTCAATAACTATAAAATTAGCTCAGATGAAGAACTAGCGTAAGAAGAATGGTGTTTAATTTTTAGTCCTTTTTTAATTTAATAATATGGACTTGTTTCGGGTCTACGTCAGCCGTTGTGTGTGCATTCTTCTATATCAGAAGTGCACATTTTCGTTGAAGCCTGTAAATTTAACGTATTCAATTTTTTTAGAATGGCGCTAAGAATGATTACTGGAGATTTGTCAGCTGACAAAGCATTGGACGCAATGTTATACGAATTACTTACCGGTTGGACTGATTTAAAATGTACCGACATGTTCCCAAGGTATTGCCTATTTGTCTTGATTGACTCTTTATCTCTTTGAATATTGCTTTGCATTGAATATAGCCAGTGTCTCTTAATATTCATTTCTTTAAATCTTCAAGCTGAAGCCTAAGCCAGATTCTATTACCTTGCGCTAAACGAGGGAGCTCTTATGCTCGAAAAGACACTTCACTAAATATTATAGATTTTTAACGTTAACAAAACATATCTTACATTTAAACAATCAAATACTCTATTATTGGTCTTAATTTGTGACACAATCTATTTTACGTTTTAATAAAATTCGTAAGTGCACAATGAAGAATCTCAAGTTCCCTCCAAAAACATTGATCATAAAGCTTATGACATGGCGATATAATATACAAATGCGGTAACAAGCCGTACAAGTGATACAATGTCAAACAATTATTCTTTTTCCAGGTGTAGCCAAGTCGATGCAGCGTCTGTTGTTATGGAGACATTATTACAGCCCATCAAAAAGCAATCGAGAGCAAATAACACGTAGTTTATGATTAAACAAATCTATTAATTTGGTAGAATATTTGTTATTTTGCAACATTTGTGTGAATTAGCAAAAGTTTCAAATGTGGAACTCTGTATAAATAATTTACATATTGTTAAAATTTTATCATATGGCGACATTATAACGAACTAAGTAAGATAGAAATAATTTTGAAATGCATTTAATTGTAGCAATAATAATAGCTTAGAACAATAACTAAACTATAGAAGTTATGCGGAAATTAAAGCTGAGTAACAGCTCTTCTATTCTTAAATGATGTCTAATCAAATTTATCAAATAATAATTTGTATTTATCGGTGTTGCCAATATTGTGTATTAAGTACCAAACTAGTTGATAGTTGGTGGTGATGGGTTTGGGAGGCCGGCTTTTGTCTAAAGCCGTTTCTAATACAGTTGAAATCCAGTGTTATTTAGTTTAAGTATAGTACGGAATATGCGAGTACTTAAGTGCTGAATTAATTAACATTGTCAAGCGACGTTCTAGCTGTCTGACTTCAGAAAGTGCAGATGTTATCTTGGTTGTTGATAATCTGTGGGATACCCCGCGAATGTGCCGAGAAAGAGTTTTTGGCGCGAACTGAAAGGAGACGTTGTGCTGTGCAGTTTTATTTTCTAAAAATGTGTAAAATTACTTTAGAGTAATTTAATTTTAGAATGAACAATAGTTGTAGGATATTGATAGTTTTTGAGCAATAATTATGTGTTTTTGCGAGAAATGTGAACTGTATAGTCAAATGTGGCCTTTCGAGTTTTCACAAGAACTCCCTTGAATGACGTCGATTGTAGCCTACAATACAACGGCGCCTGGCTTAAAGGCCTAGTTGCCAAGCCTTAAACATTAAAAAAAAATGTGCCGAGGAATTGTTTGATCTGGTGTCAACGCATCATTTTTACAGCCGCGCCGCTCACCATCGACAGGTGTTTACCCCCATTTCCTTGAGCTTCCACGCTCAACTACACAACGGTTCTTTAAAATATTTTTCCCGCCTACGACTGATCTGGGGCCTAATTTCGCTATTACTCTCTCGTCAAAATCGCCGGACACGGTCGTCTCAATTGTAAATTTGACTGATATCGGTATTCTGTTAATTTCTATGGCGTGCCCGTGGCAAACCACTCTGACTTTATAAATATTTATAAGCGATGAGGATGGTAGGCGTCCTGACCAAATGACTCTAACTCCCGGGCAGTGTCTCAAGCCTTTGGTATGGGATGCGACTTGCGTAGACACGTTGGCCGCATCCCATTTACCAAACACGTCTACTTCAGCCGGTTCGGCAGCGGAAATAGCTGAATCACACAAGCGGCGTAAAATGCAACCCTTAGTGAGAGTTATATGTTTGTGCCATTTACTGTCGAGACGCCGTGGGGTCCTGAGGCCATGAGCCTCTACTAAAATTTATCAAAACGACGCATTTACTCTTCAGGTGATCAAAAGGCTGGTGCCTACCTCAGGCAATGGGTCAGTATGGCGATCCAGCCAGGAAACGTAGCCAGCCTTCTGAGCACCTTACCCGTAGAAGACGGTGATCTAGGCTCATTACTCTACTTACGCTTTTTAACCCTTCACCCTTTTATCGATATTACCAAAAAGCCGCAAGACTAACACTATCACTATCTTGTAATATATCAAGAAAATATACCCATTTTATACAAATCATGAAAATCCTATATAAACAGAGTGAGACAACAACACAATTAACGCATGCACTGTCATCGCGTATACATATGTGCTAATAGTGATGTTACTGAAATACTCGTGTGTTCAAAATTTTATCGTCTATGATCTTGCCTGGGTTATAGTAGATATAAGGATACTGTTGTAAAATAGACTGAATAAATGTTTTAAGTTCATATGCATGTTTTTTAAGTCCGTTGTATTTTCTTAACATATTCATCTATAATATTATAAAATTCTAAACATGCCGTGTACATTGAAGCTATTAAAAAAAAAAAAACTGGAATAGACTATATAAACGATGGATAATACGATGCAATTTTTTTAGATTTCTTGTCTGTTTCTTCGGGATTCACATAAATAGCGTTCTACCGTCTGTACAATAGGGAGTGTTCTGAGCAGCTGTTTGGTTTGGTACCTACATCGCCATTTTACCACCGCACTGCTCGCCGGCGACTGGGAGTTCATCCACACTTCCTCGACACCTGGAAGTTATCCACTGTACGTGGCGCTCGCTCTTTTATGCCATATGTGAGCAAGCTGTGGAATGAGCTCCTCCCGCGTTATTCCCAGAGCGCTACAATATGGGGCTCTCCAACGAGGTAGGCAACGCATCGGCTCCCTTAGTGTTGCAGATGTCCATGGACGACGGTAGCCACTTGCCATCAAGTGGACCCGTCTACCAGTTTGCCTATACGCAAACATAAAAAAAGCTATTGGGCCGATTTCGATGCGGTTTTCATATCGACAGCAAATTCTTAGACTTAAAATCTGCGCTAATTTTTATCCTGGCAATCTCGCGCTAATTTTCTTGGAATTGATTTAAAATGGGAAGATTAAAAAAAATCGAATTTCAATGCGATGTTTTTGTTATGTTTTGAGGTCCTTTATGGATTAATGAATGAATTACTTTATATTAATAAAGTGATTTTAATTGTACATACTTTTATGTGAACACAGTTTTCTAGGAAGCCATTTTTACAAGAGAGCTTAGTGATGTCTACATGCTACGGATTATTTTATATAATATAAATTTATTATCGAAAACGTAAATAAATAAAATTCGCTTCTAAGAACATTATATTTGGATTGCTCTTACAGAAATTTTTCACAAGTGACATAAAGGAACAAAGAAATGATCATTGAGTTATAACATGTCTAGAGAGAGCATTGCTAACAAACAACACCGCTAAAAACGGCATCAAAAACGTGAAGCGTTGCTAAATTCACTCTGCGTTTTCTGGATATCAGGAAAAAAATATTACCCCATTTTTAATAATAATAAAAAAAAATTATGTAAGTGAAAAGTTTAAATGATCGTTATGATTTATTTGCCTTACGTGTTATAATATAATATTACTCAGAGGTGTAAAAGTTGTGTGCCTTGGAACGAACCATAAAAATACATGCACAAATGAATTCATAACATATTTTAGTACATGTAATAATTTTAATTAGCAATAAAATGCTTTTACATATTAGTACATATTTATAAGTCTGTTAATTACCAATACTAATGTAATAATTTAAAAAAAACTATTCATAATGGCAAATTATTTTTGTGTTACACATCATGTTCACGAAGGTTATTAGATGACTATTTATAACCCAAAGATTATCCTGCGCTAAAAGTCAGTGAAATCATTTGTAATAGTAGACTTGGAACGATTCGATAGGTTCATATTGGGCAGTAGACTTTATGTATAATCCAAATTTTATATCAGTAGTAGGAACTACGGGGTAGTTACACGGGATAGTTTAATGCAGGGACTTAAGAGCAACTAAACCACTTGAAAAGGGCTGTTATAAAAATAAAAATATTCATATCCAAAAGTTTTTATTCAAACTAGTTTAGTTTGATTATTTTAAGAACTAAAATTTGTTTTTTATCATATTAATATATTAAATTATTTCTTTATTAGGAATTAATGGAGATGCAGCTAACAGAATATAGACAAAATTAATATCTTAATTATGACAATAAAGAGTTATCTATAATATTACTAGCGGCCCGGCGCGGATTCACCCGCGGTCTGTCCTGCTCCCGTGGTAAAAAGCGTCATTTTATATATATAGCCTATGACACTCCCTGTTAACGTAGCTTTCCAACAGTAAAAGAATTTTTAAAATCGGTTTAGTAGATCCCGAGATTACCCCCCCTACAACGTCACAAACTTACAAAGTTTACCTCTTTATAATATTAGTACAGATAACTCCGACCGAAGCATCTGCTTTAAACGATATTCAGTTTTTTTTACATCCTCTGACGATATTTGCAGCACGCATTCTGTCAATTCTATGTCAAACGTCATAAGGTTACATTAAAAAGTTTATATTGTCCAAAGCGCTAAGGTTAGATTAGAAATAATTTTATATGATGATTAAGTATTCTTAAATTTTCTAATTACCCTTCACACAACTTACATCTTATCGGTCACGATCATATATAATTATTTTAGGTACTTTCTTTTAATACAATTGTGCCGTTGATAAGAAAATATAAAAAAACATAGTGTAAAAATATCTCCGAAAATGATTCAAAATATTTCGTTTCAAAATCCATCACTTTGTCCAACAATATGCTACAATTGGATCCGTAGGAAGTTTAAAACGTAATATAAACTAATTTAAGAAAACCGGACACACAAACATTACATGTCTGTTTTCTATAGATTTTTTCAATTATTCATATTTCATAAATAAAAAAAAATCGTAACAAAAGTCCCCAAAATTTTGTAAATAAGTCACACTTCTCACCTGACAACATCAATCAATTCGATAACCTTGAAAATGTCGAAATTAAATTTCACGTTTTTACAAAGAAATCATGAGAAAAGTGTTAAGTTTCCCGATTAAATGACATCTTATCCTTATCCTTTCCCGTTTTAAAATAGTTCCGACACATTTTAATAGCGCAGGCCGGCATAATTATTTTTTTTGCGAGAGCTCTAACCAGTAAAGTAATCGAAACGACATTAACAGGCGTGGAAAGCCACTGAAGCCAGTGCACCAATTTTGGTGCACTTGTTTTGGGCCGTTTTTGTGCAATTGATGCGTGATCTAGACGTTTATATGATCTAAGGAAATGATATAACATTACATCAAATTTAAATTTTGAAAAAACACATTCTAAAAAGTTCCAACACTACGTTCAATAGTGATGTGCATTGTAACACAAATATAGAATTGATTCGATTTCCAACAGTTTTCATTGATCTCCAGCAAATTTTATATAATAAATGATTGCCAGTTTTTATCCCGCCGTAATTTTCCCGGGTGCGGTATAACGTTGTTCGGATGGATAAAAATTATCTAATTCCGACACAGTTTTCACTAAAACGATTGCTTATATTCTTTTTTAATGCGGTTCTTGTGGTCCCGGAATTTCAAGTCGAGTGTGGACGAAATCGCGGGCATATCCTATTACTTTATAAAACGCTACCTAAGAAGTCTATGGTTACCGGTCAGAATTTCAACCACTGTCCTTCATTATTATGTTGTAGTATAGGTTCGCGTTTGACCACAATCTTGCCTTATGTGGGGCGAAGATATGGTCTAGGATGGAGCACGCTTGCCTAGAAGGTACCTATTCACACGTGACTTGAAGACACCCAGGTTATATGTATCCGGAAAGACAGACTCCGGCAATGAGTTCCACTCCTTTGCGGCGCGTATGATGAAGCTAGATGCAAAGCGCTTCGTTCTAATAGGTGGAATATCCACCATATATCGATGCCGCATGCCGGTTCGTCTGGTTGTCCGATGATGGAAGGGAGATGGCGGGATCAGATTGAAGAGCTCAGCTGCACACTCTCCAAAGAATCGACTCAAGTGCTTCGAGTTGGTATTTGGCTGAGCCATCCCAAAGGTGAGAGCAGTACTCCATACATGCTCGTACTTGTGTTTTGTACAATACTAGCAGTTGTTCAGGTGTGAAGTACCGTCTCACCTTCGAGAGTATGCCCAGCTTTTTTGCCGCAGTTTGTGCTATACACTCGATATATGAGCCAAAGTTAATAGTCGACGTCAAGGAAACGCCAAGAAGCTGAGAGTGATACCAGTGCAGTCGCTTTTCTTTTGTTTAAAAAAATGCACGAGTTCAGCAGACGGCCCACCTGATGGAAAGCGGTTATCATCGCCTATGGACATTTGCAACACCAAAAGCGTTAAAAACACGCTACTTTTCTCATAAGGGAGACTGGAACTTAGGCACTAATGCCGGAAAACAACTCAAGGTTGTAACGACGGCATACTCTATAGACCAGGGGTGGTAGCCATCCAGTCGAGGAAATACCCTACCACCTGGCTGTGGGTTGTTTTTTATACAAATAGCATCCATTTTGAAGGCACACACATAAACATATATCTATCTCGTTCTTACTCAGCACTGTAAGTCGCAGGAAAACAATATAACAGTATTTCAGTGCGTACATAAAGTGGAACATGAATATACGTAAATACCTAATGAGGCCGAAAATCCGCCATGTTTAGTGCACCAAATGTCATTATCAGTCAGTGCACCCGGTACTTGTCTTGTCAAAAAGTCGTGGTATAAATCAAAATAACTAATTATCTTTCAATATTTTGCTTGTGATTTAAAATAATTGAAGCCAAATATAAATAATTACGTCGCAGATATGTCCGTGTGCAGTGTAATAGGGTGCGGCATAAGAAAAACACCAAATCAGTCATCTTTAACCATACACAGGTACGCTGTAAATAACATTAAAAATATTGCTTATTGTTAATGTTTCCGGGAAAATAAAGGAAGATTTTCATTATAATTAGCAAGGTTCTTATGTGCAGTTATAGGTCATGAATGGATTTAACCTATTTAACTATATTTTTACGCTTAAATAAAGTTAAGGTAAATTTGCATAAAGGCGGAACCCGAAAATTATGCGTTTTTTTTATATACAAGATTATAATTATGGTTTGCTATGGTACAATAACGAAATTAAAATTGTCGGAAAGCCTTCATTTAGGCACATAATTAATAAACAATACAATTACCTTAGAATATACACAGACTGCCTACTATGCTAATATTATTATTGTAAAGTAATAGGGCACGTTGCTAAACACTTATGATTTTGAGCACAAACACATAAGTTAACTTAAAAACAATCAATATCTTACTTTATTAAATTTTAAAGCACATTTTATTAGGTTAAAAACTACAAAACACTTCCCAGATAAAACCGCCATGCTACATAAAGTAAACTACACTGCTAAAGACAAATCTTTTTGTTGTAATTTAGTTCATCAGAGTGGCAGGCAAAGGAAATAAATCCATACAGCGTTGTCTGATGTATTCTTAATAAAAAATAGGCTGTTTGGATTTATTTCCTTTGCTTGCCACTCTTTAGGTTGGGTTAGCTTCACACTAGAGCTCAAATATGCAATGCCAATGTTAGCAACACAAAAAATAGGTTGTGAGGAGCGGTTGAAGGTTGCGACCAATGAGAAGGTCAGTGGGTTAGGTTAGGTTAGCTTCAGACCAAAGCCGCAGGCAGAATCGACTTTAACCATAATTAATGGTAAGCAGTCGGTTCTGCCACTTTGCTACTTGTTAGGCAAAAACACTAAATCCATACAGCATGAATATCAATATTTTTCAATCAATCTGAAGATCATTGAATGACATGAAAGTATGGAATTTTAGATTTTTCACATTATTGTAACTAAGATAATTAATATATTTTTCTAGTTTGTATATATAAATACTGACTACATGCAATACCAATGTAAGCAGAACAAAGTATAGGTGTAAGGGGTGGTCGAAGGTGTAACCAGTGACAAGGACAGTGGGTTAGGTTAGGTTATCTTTAGACCAAAGCCCACGAGCCGAGCGAGCGAAGCGAGCGTGCCGCGGCAGCGGCCGGCGAATGGCAGGACCGTCTGGTTTCCATTTATTCGTTGATAATTTTAATAAAAGTTAAAGTCGGTTCTGCCACTCGCCGGCCGCTGCCGCGGCACGCTCGCTTCGCTCGCTCGGCTCGTGGGCTTTGGTCTAAAGATAACCTAACCTAACCCACTGTCCTTGCCATAACCTTCGAACACCCCTCACACCTATATATTGTTTGTCTAACATTAGTATTGCATGTTGTCGGTAATTATATATACAAACTACAAAAATATAATAATGATCTTAATCACAATAATGTGAAAAATCTAAAATTCCGTATTTTTATGTCATTCAAAGATGTTCAGTTTGATTGAATAATATTGATATTCATGCTGTACGGATTTAGTTCCTTTGCCTGACATTTAGCAAAGTGAGGTAAAAACTTTGTCTCTCAATATTATTAATCTGAGGTTTTACTTACAAATTACAAAATGTCGTGATTTTTTAGCAATGCCGTAATATTTGATTTTATAATTATTAATTATTTTGATCATGTCATATATGTTACATTTGCAGACTAATCCCAAAATTAAAATAATTGTGTTTTTATTATAATTAGTAGGTAAGTCGTCACGCTAAAATTGAACATTATTTCTAGCGATATAATGCACGTATTTCGTACCTAATTAATTGTATTGTTTATTAATTTTTTGCCTAAATGATGGCTTACCGATGATTTTAGTGTCGTTATTGTACCATAGAAAACCATATGTAAAGTCTTTGAATACAAAAAATGCGTAATTTTCAGGTTCCGCCTTTATGCAATTTTACCAAAGTTAATTTATTAGCTGGGGTTGTACATTATTTATCGACTTTGATATCGATATAATATGATTGCTTATATAAAATTTCTTATTTTATCATGCTACCCCGCTTAAAACACAAAAATAATAATTAAAACATATTTTATAGGATCCCAAGAAATGAGCGTATAAAGAAAAAGTGGTTGGAAGCCATTGGAATGGAAAATATAAAGCCAAAGAGTAAGTTAATACTGTATATACTCTATAGTTAGTATTGATATACTTTTTTTAAATTATATACATATTTTAATACATACATATTATTTTATAACAAAACGTGCTATAAAAGGATCAAAATTAATATACAAGTTTTGTATGGTGGGACGATGATCAGCAGGATAGTCGTTGGACTGCCGGCTTATTATATCATTCCTGCTCCGTCTTCGCAGTCGAAGGCCTAAATATGTCTTCTCGTGCCTCTCACCCTCATGGAGACTGCTCGTATAATTGAAATTTGTACTTTCACTTTTAGCCTTTGGTATACTTGTTGCTGCTACATTATTACTGATATGCTAGTTACGACTAGTTGTAGTCTATGTCATTCTCATTCTATATAACTATTTTAGAAAATCTTATGGGTTTTGTGGCTGTGATTCCATCCAAGAAATGTATTTGCCCAATTTGAATGATAATGTCATAATTTAAGCAAATTTTAGGAAAAAAATACTGTGGACACAATTATTCTAAACTAATATTTCAATATTTTGCAGCGACATGCCAGCCAACATAAAACTGGCATATTAAAAGAAAACCAGTTGGAAACAATTCCTGTTTTGGCCGGTCCTGACACCTCTACCTTGGTATTAGCTGCACATTTAAGGACTCTGCTGTTCTTTAGCTTCAAGAGATGTTAGATTTTGTATATACAGACTCTTTATAGTGAAGCTATTGAACCTACTTAGATAAAAGTAATATGCTTTGACATCTTTAGAGGAATAAACCAAAACTGATGGTGTCACTTCTTTGAATTTTGTATTCCATGTAAAACATCTAAGGTACAAATAAAACTCATATTATAAACTTATGCCTTTATTAGTTTTACTTTAATAAAAACTATTGTAAATTCGTTAATTTTTTTAATAATTAAGTGATTTTAGAGCGGAAGTCATAAGGAATGACGTTTGTAATTAAATAAATGTTCTGTAGGTGTTTTGTTTTTTTTATCACGCGGCCCTTAATAAGTTTAAAATTTGAATCACTCTCACTTATGGTGCAGCGCACCTATCTTGAGGTGAGTTGCGGTAATGTGTTACGTGTCGCATTGTGGGCTGCTTGCCTTCCCCGGACTGCCGCCAGTGCGGCGCGCTTGACACGGCGTTACACACGCTAGTCGAGTGCGCCGCATGGGCGCCGCAGCGTTTCGAACTTGAGACGCACGTAGGTCCAGTCGACTCGCTCTGCGACTTGGTCAAGGCCATGTTGCAGAGCAGCGACAATTGGGGGGCTGCGGTTACTTTTTGCGAGACAGTAATGTCACTCAAGGAGGCCGCAGAACGAGACAGGGAGAGAAGTCCTGCAGCGCGTGCCAATGCGTCTTCTCGAGGTCGCCGGCCTTCAGCTGGCACCCGGAGAGGTAGGTACGCGCATTACTTCCCTCCCTGAGTTAGGTTCCGTTTACCGCGGGGGGCCTTTAGCTTGCTAGGAGAGCAAAGGACCTTCTACCCCCGCACAACGAAGTGGGGTGTGTTCTCCCAGGGCACACTCCAGGCACTTTATTGCGCTGGATCGGCTGGGCGTAACTATGTTCTAAATCTCAGCCTTTCCAACACATACAAAGCGCAGGGTCGTCAGGGAGGAGGGGGTTTTTAGTGGGTATTGGGGTTGCTCGCCCGTGCAGCAACGCTCGGAGTCTTCCACACTATTCTGTGACGTCGATCGCGGACGGAGCGCTGCCAAGAGCATACTATTGCTGCAGTGTTATCGCCCCCGACCGACGCGTGTCGTTCCCCTAGCAATGACCCAGTTTGTGCGTAAATCGGTTAAGCATTTTCCCTCGCCTCAAAACAAAAAAAAAAAAAAATGTGTTACGGACTTTAGAGTCAGCAACACAATTAAAATAGATTGTAATAGAGAGGTAAGTAGTTTAGACTACTTACCTCTCTATTACAATCTAATTAATCTGTTTTGGATATCAAAATAAGAGTACGTGTTTTACTTAGGAAAAACACGTACTCTTATTTTGATATCCAAAACAGCATAGCTAGCTAGCATGCTAACGTTTTATCGCCGACATAAAGCTTCCATCCCTTTCCGGCATATACGCAAGTGCAAGCGAGACGGCAACATACGAAACGACGATAAAATTTAGCATGCTAGAGATGGGCAGATGGCACTGTACTACGCCATATGTTTATGTTTTGTGGTCACTGTGTTGTCAAACGAGAACTTTATCAAATCAGTGTAGCAACTTTTAAAAATCGTCATATCGTTTACTCGTTAAATTTGAAACACGAACTTGTCTTAGATTTCACACATCTAAATCAAAGTATCTTTGCACATAACAATATACTTACTTCCTATTAAAGTATAAATTCTACAAATAATTAATACTCAATAATATTGAAAATAAAATGAGCCAAGGACTTTTATCGATAAAACCTAATAACATTAAAATCTTCTGGGCAGCACTAAAACCGCCATGTTTAGTGGCCAGGTGACGTCACAGTGGCACGCATTTTTTATTGACGTTTCACTTCCATAGGTTTCCTACTTCAGTGAAATAATGCTATACTCTGATGTTTAATTACCTGGACTAAAATGACAGCTCCGATTGACCCTTTTATATTTATTTTTTTGGATTTTATGGCTTGGTTTCTAGACCTTTAAGCCAAGTCTGTTTTGGATATTCGGCACTTCACAGGTTAGTAGTGCAGTTGTATTGTAGGCTACAACCGACGCCATTCAACGGAGTTCTTGTGAAAACTCGAAAAGCCACATTTGACTATACAGTTAAAATTTCTCACAAAAACACATATTACTACTCAAAAACTACCAATGTCCTACAACTATTGTTCATTTTAGAGTAATTTTACACATTTTTAGGAAAGAAAACTGCACAGCACAACGTCGCCTTCCAGTTCCCGCCAAAAACTGAGACCTTTTTATGTCGCAAGCTTGGGGCATAGTGTTGTGGTCATTCATAAGTGAGTTGGGTGAGTCGTTGGTTCAATTCCCTACTGGAAGTTGAATCCTATAGAAATTCTATATAGGACAGAAATTTGATAAAATAAAAATTCTATAGGATTCAGCTCACAGTAGTGAGTTGAATCAACAACTCGCACAACTCGGTTATGATTCATAATCATATATCAAAAGTTATGAATGAGCCATACTACAACACTATGCTCCGAGCTTGACATAAAAAAAATAGGTCAATAGCAGCTGTCATTTTAGTCCAGGTAATCAAAAATCAGAGGAAAAAAGTGACAGGTGACATTCCCGGTAACACACGTTTTGGCGAATTTCTCCTGGTTTTTCTTTTGATTTTTCTGTTTTCCTGGCTATTGTGTGGTCCTTTTTTGTTGGTGGTGGTTACTTTTAAGACAATAATTATTGGCGAGTACTTTTCTTTGTAATGCCGCAGTCGGTAGGTGAGAATGTTCCTCCTGACAGGGGGAGAAATTCTTTGGAATTTGAAATGACAGAACCAGACGCTATTAGTCATACTACAGACAAATTGCTCAAACGTTCCAGAGATACTCCTTCAGCCGTCCCTGAGAAAAGACCTGCCTCTTCATTACCTGCTTCAGCATCCATCCAACATATATATACCAGACCTGGATATGAGTTAAATACAGAACTTAGGTACTCCGAAACTGATTCGGGCCCTTTTGTCGTCCATGTTTCTCGTCCTGATGGTGACCTACCTAAAACATCTAACAATATGAGAGCACTTAAAATAGCACAAGCTATTTATCATAGCAATATTTCAGGTGTTGTAGAAATTAAAAATATAGGTAGGAACAAAGTCTCAATTTACTTTAAATCATTCTGTGAAGCCAACTCCTTCTTATCTCATCCTGTCCTGCAATCGAACAACCTTACAGCTTTCATTCCCAGGTTCCAACTTACCCGAATGGGAGTAATCCACCAAATTCCTTTAGATTAGACTATGGAGGACTTGGTATCTTGGACTGAGTGCCGCCCAGAGTCTTGTGTAGTCATCAAAGCAAGAAGAATGAATAAGAAAAAGCGAATTAATGGCACAACCTGTTGGGAACCTACAGGAACTGTAGTTCTCACCTTTTTAGGCCAAACTCTTCCCACTCATGTTTATTGCTGTAACCTCTCCCAACCTGTCGGTACTTACACCCTGCCTACAATACAATGTCTGAAATGCTGTAGATTTGGTCACATCTGGGACAAATGCAGGTCTAATCCACGCTGCTCTCATTGTGGCACCCTGACGTTTCGGCTGACACAGGTCCTCTCGGGGCATGGCTGCTTCGGGAGGTACCTGTGTCGCCTAGGCCGTGAGCCGACGTCAGGGTGCCATCATTGCGACACCGGCGACGAGGATACGGCGCTGCACACACTCCAGGAGTGTTCTGCCTGGACAGAGCAGCGCCGAGACCTCGTCGCCGTCACCGGATTTGACCTCTCGCTCCCGGCCGTGGTACGCACCATGGTCGGGAGCTCAACCGGATGGGACGCCGTCTCCTCCTTCTGCGAGCGCGTTATGCTTGCGAAGGAGGAGGCGGAGCGGGAGCGTGAGCGGACATCTTTGCTCCGCTCCCGCCAAAGGAGGACGCGCCGACGCCGGAGGGCGGATTTCGACCTTCGGCCACCGTAAGCGGACGGCGCGGGTGGGGCCCCTTGGGGTATAGGGGTTCTCACTCACCCGCATATGCCGTCGAGATGAGAGCGCGAGTGTTCCGCGCGCGCTCATCTCTCCTCCCGTGGGGCGCGTTACAGACCGCCCCACGCCAAAGAGAGCATGATGATGCCGGAGGATGAGTCCCCGGCAATGGAAGAGGCCTCGTGAGGGGGGCCCACGCCTGCCAGGGCTGCGGAGAGGCTAGGTCATATACCCGTAGCCCTGGCATAAGGCGAAGGACGGAACACCCAGGGGTTTTAGTGGGTATCCCTAACCGGGGGTGGCAACAGCATGGCACCAGTTCTGACTGGGCATGCTGGTGCCACCCCCGATCTGGCGAATCCCACACACAGGTCGCGAATATCCCCCCAAGGTTCTGCCCTTGTCGCGGCTTATGGTCCTCAAGCGGATTTCCCCTGGCTAGTCCGGCTTCAACTATTGGAGTTTTATCCAGTTTTGACCATCATGGACAAGACTGGAAGACTTATAAAAGTCGGTTGGAGCAGTGGTTCATCGCGAACAACCTGGATGAAGAGTCGGACAAGGCAGGAGTCAAAAGGAAGGCAGTGTTACTCAGCGCACTCTCAGAGAGCGCGTACCAACTGGCCAGCAATTTAGTATTACCAGATGACCTGGTAACACAAAATTATAGCAGCATAGTGGGAAAATTAACGGAGCATTTTACGACCAGACGATGCGGCTTTGCGGAAAGGCATAAGTTTTACGAAGCCATACAATTAAATGGGGAAACCCACTCGCAATGGGCTGCTCGACTGAGAGGACTGGCTGCTCACTGCGGTTTTAAAAACATTGAAGATGCCCTTCTAGACAAGTTTGTCATGGGAATGTTACCAGGTCCCGAGAAGGAGAAACTGTTTGTGCAGGAGATCGGCGAGCTGACCCTAGGGAAGGCTGTGAACCTGGCGGATGAAGTTCGCTGTGCACGCACCGCTGCTGCGGCAGGGTCTGCGTCGACAGCCGACGGCGTGTATAAAATGGATCGCGGAAGTTCGGTTGGGGTCGGTAGGAAAGTGCCACCAGTCGGTGACAAGTGTTCAGTGTGCGGTTATAAAAATCATACGGCTAAAGAGTGTCGGTTTTCTAATTATAAATGTAAAAAGTGTAATCGTAAAGGTCATCTACGGAAAATGTGTCCCGGTAACCCGCGAGTGAGGTACCTGGAGGAAGGTAACGGCGATGACGAAGGCGATGACGGTAAGTTTTTGCACAATATTAGTTGCCCCGACGGGGAGCCGTTAGTTGAGTCGGTGTGTCTAGGTGGTAGGAATTTAAAATGTGAAATTGATAGCGGTTCTCCGGTATCCGTAATATCTGAGAAAACTTATAAAAATAATTTCTCAAATGTTCCATTATCACCACCCTCGAAGCGGCTTTCTTCTTACGATGGCGCTAACATGTCCGTTTTGGGAACGATTACCGTAACAGTGAAATACTTAAGTCGCACAGCCCCACTGTGTATTTATGTCATAAAAGATGGGGGTCCCCCCTTATTGGGGCGAGATTTCATGCGAGTATTTAAGTTACAACTAATCTCAACACTTGCTTATTGTAAGAGCAATGAAGAAGTTTTGTCGGAGTTAATAAAATTATATCCAAAATTATTCTCAAATCAATTAGGCTGTTTTAATAAATATGAAATAGATTTGCCGTTGAAGTCAGACGCCAAACCGGTTTTTATGAAGTCGCGACCCGTACCATACGCCTTAAAAGAAAAAATTAATGCCGAATTGCATCGGTTGGAGTCGTTAGGCATCTTGGTACCGGTGAAACATTCCGATTACGCATCACCGATAGTGCCCGTACTAAAAAGTGACGGTAGTGTTCGAATCTGTGCCGATTATTCACAAACAATTAACAAACAACTTTTTGTAGAAAAATATCCCCTACCATCGGTTCAAGATTTATTTACTAAACTTCACCACGGAATCCAGTACAGTAAATTAGATCTGTCGATGGCGTATAATCAATTTAAAATCAAGGTCTCTTCACAGAAGTTAACATGTATTAATACGCCTCGCGGTCTATTTAATTATACACGGCTAGTATTTGGGTTGTCGAGCGCTCCGGCTATTTTTCAACGAGCGATCGAGTCTATAGTAGGGGACATGGAAGGCGTGTTTTGTTTCTTGGACGATTTGATTTTAACGGATGTTAGTAAAGACGGTCATGAGCAGAAACTTAACGAAGTCTTGCGTCGTCTCCAGGAGGCCGGCCTCACCCTACACAAGGATAAATGTGCGTTTTTTCAAGATCAAGTGACGTACTTGGGTTATGTTATCGACAAAAACGGTATCAGGAAAAATCCAGACAAAGTTTCAGCCATTTTAGAGGCCCCTATTCCTAAAAATGTACAAGAACTGCAATCTTTTTTAGGTCTTATAAACTATTATAGGAATTTTATTGCAAATGCATCCTCCATATTAAGTCCCTTGCATTTTTTATTACAAAAGGGAGTTAAATGGAACTGGAATTACGAGCAGGATAAAGCGTTCGAAACAATAAAAAATCAAATGGCTTCCGATCAGGTTTTGGCACATTTTAATAGCCAAGCAAAGGTAATTTTAACTGTGGACGCGTCTCCGGTCGGGTTAGGGGCCATTCTGTCACAAGTGGACAGCGACGGCGTCGAAAGGCCCGTGTCATACGCGTCGCGATCGCTTACGCCGGCAGAGAGGAAGTATGCCCAAATACAGAAGGAGGCAACCGCTATTATATTTGGGGTTAGGAAGTTCCATCAATTTCTGTACGGCAGATCAGATCCTTTCATATTAAGGACGGATCATAAACCGCTTACAGCGATTTTTAAGCCGGGCCGGGGCATACCAGAGGTTACTGCAAATCGGTTACAGCGGTATGCCATATTCTTGAGCGCCTATAATTACGTTATAGAATACGTAAATAGCGCAGCGAACACAGCTGATTTCTTATCACGAGCGATACCGGTTCATAAATCAGTAGGGGGGGGGCGCGAGCGACCATGATGCAGCAGCGTATGTAAATTTCGTAGTCGAAGGATGCTTGCCTGTTACGCTGCAGGACGTACATTTGGAAACAGCTAGGGACCCGACACTGAAAAAAGTTTCAGATTTTGTTTTAAAAGGATGGCCGCGTAAAATATCAGATCCGACACTTAAACCGTTTCATCTTTGCAAAAATGAGATTGCATTAGAAAATGGAGTCCTGATGCGCGGTTACAAGGTTATAATCCCACATGCCTTACGGAAGAAGGTATTAGAAGAACTACACAGTTCCCATTTCGGAGTTGTAAAAATGAAATCCGAAGCCCGATCTAGGTTTTGGTTCCCGGGCATCGATGCGGAATTAGAAAAGCTCGTAGGGGCGTGCGCTGTGTGCGTGCAGCTAAAGCCCGCCCACCACGAACACACCTTGCGCCGTGGCCGTACCCGCCATATGCATTCCATAGGATACATATCGACTTTTTTGGTCCAATTAATAATAAAACCTATTTAATAGTAGTCGATGCATTTTCGAAATGGGTGGAATGCTATGACATGAAAGGCAATTTAACTGCTAAAGCTGTTATTGCGAAGCTGTGCGACTTCATGTCACGTTATGGTATGCCAGAAATTATGGTGAGTGATAATGGAACTTCGTTTGCTTCAAAAGAGATGTCTGAATTTTGTAAATTAAATTATATAAAACAATTGTTTTCCCCGGTATATCATCCCGCGAGTAATGGTCAAGCTGAATCATTCGTAAAAATTATAAAAAAAGGAATCAAATCGATTCTATTATCAGAGCGCAAAGCAAACGATCTACACATGCACTTATGTAAATTCCTTTTCGACTATCGGAACTCTAAAAATAGTACCACAGAGACATCACCGGCACAGTTAATTTTTGGTCATAACTTGCGTTCGCGATTGGACTTAATCGTCCCTCACAATTCGCCATCGTCATCGGAATTATCTTCCCGGGTTGACCGTAAACAGTCTTTACAAGCGGAGTACTATGGAGGAGTGAACAATAAACATTTTTTGGTCGATGACTTGGTCTGGGTAAAAGAGTACGTAAACAAAAATAAGCATTCTTGGTCCAAGGGTAGAATAGTGCGAAGAACAGGGAAAGTAACTTACGAAGTTCAGCTCATAAACCAAGATAAGGTGGTACAAAGACATAGAAACCAGTTATATATTTTCAAAGGGGAGAGGTCTCCACAGGAACATCGCAGCCCTGTTATAGAATGGGAAAAGGAAGCTTCGAAGGCAGCTGTCGTCGAAGCTGGCGATAGGTCTACAGTGGAAGAGGCAGAGGTGGAAGTGATTCAAAATGAATCCAGAGTTCCACAGAGTACCGCTAGTCCTGAGCGGCGTGTTTCCACTTCTAGCCCACGGAGCCCGGAACAAAGACCACCACGCGTAGACGAACCAGTAGCCGAGCCGAGCAGTGCCCAGCCTACTACCTTTGATCTCAGACCAGTTGAATCCGGCATTTCAAGGGAACGTTCACGGAGAGATAGACCTCCTGTAGATTATAGGAAATACTTTTAGGGGAGGAGTGTTATGTATGTGCGATGCGCTTGTCATTAGGCTAAGATTATTCTAAAAATAAACCAGTGCATTACAAGCTCGAGTTTGACTCACACGCGCCCGCTCCGTAGTTATCATATTTCTAATTAACCAGTATAATCCTATCCTTTTTGCCCTCTCGGAGACATGGTTGAGCCCTGGCTCTCTATTTCGAGTGCCAGGTTTTTCATGTCTTCGGGATGACAGAGGGGATGGCTGGGCCGGATGTGCGATTCTTATTAGAAGAAATATTACATTTTCTCGTATTACTCTTCCCTAACACTCCCCTGACCTTAATATTGTAGCAATTCGCTCATTTAATATAACATTTGTTTCTGTTTATATTCCTCATCCTAATTCTACAATTCTTCAAGAAGTTTTCTCTCTCTTGTCTCAACTCCCTGTTCCTCTGCTTATCCTAGGGGATTTTAATATCCGCCATACTTCGTGGGGTTCTGCTTCCTGTGATCCTATTGCCCCAGCCTTTCTTGATATTTTAGATGACTTAAATTTGTGTATCATTAACGATGGAACTCCTACTCGTAGGGTGTCTCCCATTCAAAACCCAAGTGTCCCCGACCTCACTTTATCTTCTCCTTCCATAGCCTACTCTCTTTCATGGACTGTTCTTGCCAACTCTCATGGCAGTGACCATCTACCTATTTTATGTACCTTGCCTGACTCTTCCCCCCCTGCAACCACTCCATCCCCTCTTTTGAAATTCAGATTAGATCAAGCAGACTGGCATAAGTTCTCTGCAATAGTCCAAAATAAATTAAACTCTCTTCCTGATATTTCTACTCAAAATTTTCTTTTCTTGTATGACGAATTTATATCAACTTTGACATTTGCTGCAGAGGAATCAATCCCTATAAAAAATGCTGTAAAAAATAAAATTCCCTCCCCTGCCTGGTGGGACAATGAATGCTCGGTAATAGTAAAAAAACGCAAGGAAACAGAAAAAAAGTTCACTAGAAATCTCACAATGGAAAATTATTTAGAATTCCAGAAAGTGTCTGCCTCCTCCAAAAAACTTTTGCGGCTTAAAAAAAGAAAAGGATGGCAAGCTTTTTGTGAATCTCTTTCCCCCAGGACTCCGGCTTCTGTTGTTTGGAAGAAAATAAAATCATTTAGAAAATCCCAAATTGATAATAACATTAGTTCTAATAATATCACTTCCTGGCTTCCCAATTTCATGCAGAATCTTGCTCCCTCTTTTGTCCCCCTTGAACCTTTGCCTTCCATTAACTGTTCTCCCGCTGAGGAGCTGGATCCCATGAACTCGAAGTTTTCTTTTGCAGAACTCTGTGCTGCCCTGGATCACCTCCGTGACACATCCCCTGGAGTGGATGGTATTCCTTACTCGTTTATCATCCAATGTAGTGAGCCCTCTAAACATTTTCTACTGAGTCTCTTGAACCACATATTTCTCTAGTTCTATCCCAGATGCTTGGAAGAAGCAGTTAATTATCCCTATATTGAAACCTGGCAAGGATGCTTCAGACTCTAATTCCTATAGGCCTATAGCCCTATCTTCAGTTCTTGCTAAAATCATGGAGCACTTAATTAAAAACCGGCTTGAGTGGATTGTGGAAAACAAAGGCATTCTACCCAATAGCCAATTCGGCTTTAGACGAGGTTTGGGCACAATGGACAGTCTTAGTCTTATAACTTCTGATATCCGATTAGCTTTCTCCCGAAATGAGCATGTCGTAGGAGTCTTTTTAGATATAACCTCTGCATACGACAATGTCAATCTCCAAATACTCGGGCAGAAAATGCTCAAGCTGAGTTTTCCTGCGAGGATTGTCAATATAGTCATCAAAATGTTCACAGAGAGATCAATCTCAATCCGTGTTTCGGGAAACGACACCTCTCCTCGTCTTGTATGGAAAGGTCTACCTCAAGGTTCGCTCCTTAGCCCTCTCCTCTATAATATTTATACTGCAGACCTTGAACTATCTGTTAACTGCTTTTGCAAAGTCCTTCAGTATGCCGATGATATTGCTCTGTATGCCTCCTCTAACTCTTTCATTGATGGTTGTAATCGCCTTAATTCTGCTCTGTATTACCTTAATACATGGCTTTTAGAGCATGGTCTGCCCCTGTCTACTTCAAAAAGTTCAGCTGTAGTTTTTTCTAGCAAAAAAATCATCCCTAATCTAGATATTCACATCAGTAACCAACCTGTACATATTTCAAATTCAGTCAAATTTCTAGGGGTTATCCTCGATTCTAAACTTTCCGGTCTCCCCCATCTTAACTATATTTGTGATAAAGCAGAAAAAAATCTTAATGTAATTAGAGCTCTATCAGGTGTTAGATGGGGATCTCATCCGTACTGCCAAAAGTTACTTTACAATGCTGTTATCCGTAGTCATTTCGATTATGCTTGTTTTATTTCGGAGCCCTGCAACAAACCCGCTCTAGCAAAGTTGGATCGAATACAAGCCAAATGCCTCAAAATGATCACAGGCGCAATGAAATCCTCTCCAACGAATGCCCTTCAGGTTGAGTGTGTTGAACCTCCTCTCTCTCTTCGTAGGCAGTTTCTGTCGGATAGATTCTTTTGTAAAGTGATTGAGCTTTCAGATCATCCCCTTTTAGGCATCCTGATCAACTTTTTAAATCTCTTCTACTTCAAGTTATTGGACCCACAAATGTTTCCCTCTTCTTATAAATTCATATAAAAAGTTAGTGGATCTTCATCTCGGCCTCTTCCAAAATTATAAAAACCCCATTTTTGAAACTAGTTTCGAAGGCCTTACCTTCAAACCTAACGCTTATTTAAATCTAGACATTCATAAAAATACTCCAGGTGCTAACCAATTATTTAATCAAATTATGCAAGATCGTTGGCCAGATCACCTTCAATTTTTCACTGATGCAGCAAAAATAACGCAGAGTGGACCTGTTGGTGCAGCAGTATGGATCCCAAAATACAAAATTATTTTAAATTTCAAAATTCCACCCCCCACCTCTGTTTTCACCGGCGAAACAATCGCGATTCTGGAAGCCATCCTTTATATTGAATCACATAGCATAAGTAAATCTGTCATTCTCACTGATTCCTTAGGCTCCATTCAGGACATTTTAAAATCACCCTTTCATTCCAAAGATAACTTTGTTGTTACCCTCAAGATAAAAGAAGCACTCTTCCGTTGTCACTCCTCTGGCCTAGAAATAGTCTTGGCCTGGATTCCAGGTCATAGTGGAATCAGTGGTAATGAGATTGCCGATTGCTGCGCCAAGGAAGCTATTTGCTCAGGTACTACTAAATACAATAAATGCTTCCCTCGTGACATACGCTCCCTTGCAAGGCCCCAGATGTTTAATACTTGGGACAGTATCTGGCAACAGTCTCGTCTGAATGTTGGCAGATACTACGGCAGTTTACAATCGACAATACCTCCCAAACCCTGGTTCTTTGCCCACAGAAAAATACCAAAAAAAGTCCTGTCAACTATTATTCGTTTGCGACTTGGCCACTGTTGCTCACCAGTATTTTTGGCAAAAATAAGAATACGCGATCATTCTGTCTGTGAGTGTGGCTTAGCTGAAGGTTCAGTTCACCATATTTTTTTTTGAATGTCCCAAAATTGTTAGACCCCTTTACAGCATTTTACCTAATAACTTTCCTCGCCCTGTCAATGTGAACTTTCTTTTAACCCTAGATGATAAGAAACATGTAAATATTTTATCGAAGTTTTTAACGTCAAATAACATATATTTATAGTGTAGTTAGTTTAACATTCTATGTCTGTTTTGTCCACAGGATCACAGAATTTGAATTTACCGGCCAAATTTTTCTCTTTCTTTTATCTCATATATATGCACCTGACATTTTATCAACTACTGTGACACTGGCAAAATCAATGCTAATTGCGTTGGAGCCATAATCCATTTTGGGCGTTGTGAGCTACAAATGGAACGCGCTGAGTAAGTTACGTTTTTTACTAAGTGATTGTCATTCTTTAGCAGAACAAAACACATATAGGTTAGACTAACCACACTACATAAATTATAAATAGATAATAATATAATAAATAAATTATAGATAAATGTTATTAACCGATATAAATTTACATAAAGTATATACATGGTTTTTGTCAGCCAGGGTGAGAAGGAAGTTCAAATTGACAGGGCGAGGAAGCTTTTTATGTAAAACGTCATACAAGGGAGTAATAATTTTGGGACAATCAAAGAAAATGTGGTGTAGAGTTCCTTCAGCTAAACCGCATTCACAGAGGGAGTGATCACGAATTCGAATTTTGGCTAAGAAAACAGGAGAGCAACAGTGACCAAGCCTAAGACGGATAATTGCTGAGATGTCTTTTTTAGATAGGTTTTGGTGATTAAAAAACCAAGGTTTTGGACGTAGGACCGGTTGAAGATTTCCATAATACTTCCCGACAATCTGCCGAGAACGTTGCCATCTATCATCCCAGGATATGTACATTTGGGGTTTGGCAAGAGCACGTAAGTCTCGGGGAAAGCATTTTTTATACTTGGTGGTCCCTATGTAGACAGCTTCCTTAGCACAACAGTCAGCAATCTCATTGCCGCTGATACCTGAGTGACTTGGAATCCAAACTAGAATTATATCAAGACTGGAACGATGACAACGAAGGAGAGCCTCTTTAATTTTAAGGGTAACTGAGAAATTGTCTTTAGCATGAAAGGGGAGTTTACTTATATCTTGAAGACAACTCAGACAATCAGTGGCAATAATAGATTTACTTATGCCATGTGATTCAATGTAAAGGATAGCTTCCAAAAGAGCGATTAATTCACCTGTATATGTAGAACTGGACATGGGAATTTTAAAATTTAGGATGATTTTGAATTTAGGGATCCACACTGCTGCACCGACAGGTCCATTCTGCGTTAATTTTGATGCATCAGTGAAGAATTGGAGATGATCTGGCCAACGATTTTGGATGGCATTGCAGAAAAGTCGGTTAGCACCGGGGGAGTTTTTGAAAATGCCTAGGTCCAAAATCACATTGGGACTAAAAAGAAGGCTGTTAAAATTAGTTTCAAATAAGGGAAGTTTGTAGTTCTGATAAATACCACAAGGTAAGCTAAGAATTTTTTTATAGGAATTAATAAGGAGGGGTAGGGTTTTATGGGACCAGTAAGTAGAAGATGAACTAAGCTGGTAAAGCTGTTCAAGGACTCCTAGAAGTGGGTGATCGGAGAGCTCAATCACTTTACAGAGAAATCTGTCCGACAGAAACTGTCTACGCAGGGCAAGAGGAGGATCAGAACACTCTACCTGAAGGGCGTTTGTGGGAGAAGATTTCATAGCGCCCGTGATAATTTTCAGACATTTAGCTTGAACTACATCTAGCTTAGAGAGGCTAGCTTTGTTACAAGGCTCTAATAAAAAGCTACCATAATCGAAATGACTTCTTATAATAGCATTATATAGGAGTTTTTGGCAATAAGGATGGGAACCCCACCTGACACCAGACAATGCTCTAATAATATTTATGTTTTTCTCTGTCTTTTGACAGATATAATTTAAATGAGGGGTGCCTGATAATTTTTGATCAAGGAAGACGCCTAAAAATTTTACATTTTCGGAAATTCTAATAGGTTGATTGGAAACATGGATGTTAAGGTCAGGGACTACTCTCTTGCGGGAAAAAATAACTGCCGAACTTTTTGTTGCGGACTGGGACAGGCCGTGCTCTGATAGCCATGAATTTAAATAAAATAATGCTGAGTTTATGCGATTAGTTGCATCAATAAAGGAATCAGAAGTGGCATACAATGCTATGTCGTCGGCATATTGGAGAATTTTGCAAAAGCAATTAACAGTGGAGTCCAGGTCGGCCGTGTATAAGTTATAGAGAAGGGGACTGAGGACTGAGCCTTGTGGTAAGCCTTTCCAAACAAGGCGAGGCGCAAGAGTTTCTCCCTGAAATCGAACGGAGATTGTTCTCTCCATTAACATATTGTAGATTATGTTAACGAGCTTCGTGGGAATACTCAGCTGGAGTAATTTCTCCCTGAGTAATTGAAGGTCGACACTGTCGTATGCTGCGGTCACGTCTAAGAAGACTCCAACGACATGTTCATTTCGGGAGAACGCTAGGCGAATATCAGATATTAGAAGGCTGAGGCTGTCCATGGTTCCTACACCTCTTCTAAATCCAAATTGAGACTTGGAGAGTAGGCCTCTATTTTCAACAAACCATTCTAAGCGATTTTTAATTAGATGCTCCATGACTTTGGAAAGGACTGAGGAGAGGGCAATTGGTCTGTATGAACCGGGATCTGATGGGTCCTTACCTGATTTTCGAATAGGGATTATAGTTTGGTGTTTCCAAGCATCAGGAACACGACCAGAGAGAAAGATGTGATTTAAGAGTGATAGGAGGAAAGCTTTGGAAGATTGGGAGGATTTAATGATGAAAGAATAAGGGATACCATCTGCCCCAGGCGCAGAGTCATGAAGTTTATCTAGGGCACAGAGGAGTTCTTCGTGGGAAAATAAAGAGTTTAGAGGGTCAGAATTAGCCTCAGAAGAAGGATGAATAGGTAAGTAAGGGTTAGGAGGAACAAACGGGGGAGAAAGTTTCGAAATAAAAACCGGGAGCCATGACAAAGGGTCATTTGTGTTAATGTTATTGTCTACTTGCGATTTACGGAAGGCTTTTAATTTGTTCCAAACAATAGAAGCAGGAGTTCTGGGAGATAGGGATTCGCAAAAGTTGTGCCAACCTTTACGCTTCTTTTGTCTCAAAAGCCTTTTACAAGAGGCAGAAACTTTTTGAAACTCGAGGTAATTTTCCAGTGAAAGGACTCTCGAAAATTTTCGTTCTGCTTCCTTTCGTTTCTTAACAGACAAAGAGCACTCTGCATCCCACCAAGCTGGGGAAGAAATTTTGTTTATGGCAGAGTTTTTCTTGGGAATAGATTCCTCTGCTGCAGATAACAAAGAAGATGTGTATTCAAGGTACAAGGAAAGAAAATTTGATTCAGAGGGGTGAGGTAAAGACTCTAACTTATTTTGAATTATATTTGAAAACTTTTGCCAATTAGCTTGATTCAGTCTGAACTTTAAAAGAGGAGGGAAATCAACTGGGGGAGGAAAAGAATTGGCAAGAGTAGATATAATTGGGAAATGGTCACTGCCATAGGAGTAGGGAAGAACAGACCAAGAGAGGGAACTGGCAAGTGGTGGAGAGGAAAGGGTAAGATCAGGAACGCTTGGGTTTTGGGTAGGGGATACTCTGCGGGTAGGGGATCCATCATTGAGAACACATAAATTCAAATCATCCAATAAATTAAGAAAAGTCGAGGAAACCTGATCGCAGGATGATGAACCCCACAGAGTGTGGTGGATGTTAAAATCACCAAGAACAATAAGTGGAGGTGGAAGAAGAGATAGGAGAGAAGAAAGTTCCTGAATAAGAGGGTTATTAGGATGTGGAACATACAAAGAGACAAAAGTAATATTTAAAGAACGGATGGCTACAATATTGATGTTACAAGAGTGATTAGGGAAAAGTATACGAGAAAATGTGATATCTCTTCTGACTAGAAGAGCGCAGCCAGCTTTACCATCCTCCCTGTCCTCACGGAGGCATGTAAACCCTGGCACTCTAAAAAGAGAGCCTGGTCTCAGCCATGTCTCCGAGAGGGCAAAGAGGGAGGGGTGGAATTGATTAATTAAATGCAACAGTTCATGCTTTTTATTAATGATACTACGGCTATTCCATTGAAGGATGTTGGCCATTTGTTAAATTAGACTTGAGGAGAGAAGTGATAACAGACAAAATAGTTTCTAAGACATTGTTCGGTAAGATGTCTCCAAATTTAGAGAACATATTAAAAAGAGTCATTGATAAGAGCTCTACGAGATTTTCATTTGGGGAAATTGTACCAGTTGAATTATTTCTAAGGGCAGATCCATTTGGGAGGGAATAGGCGGGGGTGGATGTAATACTATCATGAGCTTGTTGGTCAAATGACTTGCCTAGTTCTGGTTTAGGTCGACGTTCGACCATCACAGTTTTTCTATATGATGTTGAAGATGATGGGGCATGAGGGGTGAGATGCGTTGAGTGAGAGGGGATAGGTTGAGCATGACTATGGGAGGGATTAAGGTTCGATGAGTGAGAGTTCCAATATACAGGTTTATGGGGAAGGGATCTATTAGTAATGTCCACATAAGAAGTGCGGACTCTGGGAAATTGACGTTCGGCTTCCAAATAACTGATATTCTCCTCAGACATAATAATTTTAATATTTCTCTGCCTAGCATGTTCAGGGCATTTGGAGTCTGAGGCAGGATGGGGGCCAGAGCAAAATAGACAGGATATTTTATCATCTGAGACATTGCAAGCCAAACTATCATGAGGACCGGCGCATCTTGCACAACGGGCATCAGATCTACATTGTTCTCTGATATGACCGAATCTACAGCACTTTAAGCATTGGATGGTAGGGAGGGTGTATCTATAAACAGGAAGAGAGTAGTGACAACAATAGACATGGGAAGGTAATTTTTGACCTAAAAAGGTAAGGACAATTGTTCCAGTGGGTTCCCAGGTAGTTATTCCGTCCACTCGTTTCTTTTTATTAAGCCTACGAGCTTTGATGATTAGGCATGGATCTGGGCGGCATTCCGACCAGGAAACTACATCTTCTAAGGTCCATTCAAGGGGAATTTGACGAATTACACCCATGCGGGTGACTTGGAAGCGGGGGATAGATGCTGATAATTTATTAGAAGCAAGGATAGGATTAGACAATAAAGCATTAGCATCATTGAAAGTCTTAAAAATAACAGAAAGTTTGTTTCTACCTAAGTTTTTAATTTCTTCTACACCAGGGACTTTATTATTATAAATGATCTGAGCTATTTTCAATGCTCGCATGCCAACAGTGGAGGAAGTAGGGTCAGATTCAAGACGCGACACATGAACAACAAATGGGCCTAAGTCCGTCTCGTTATACTTGACGTCAGTAGTAGGCTCATAGCCCGGTAGGGTGAAAGAATGTTGAGCTGACGCTGAAGCTGGTAGGGCAGGGGCTCTTTTTTCAGGAATCTCTTTTGAAGGAATAATGCGGCGTTTAGCTACAAGTTTCTCAGCAGGTTGACACATGGCCGTTAATTCAGCCATCTGCGTGTCCAGAGAATTCCTCCCCCTATCGGGGGGAACCTTCTCGCCCACTGACTGCGACATTTATAATAAAAATAACTTACCACTAATTACAGGATACTTATTTACCACCACCAACACAAAAAAAGACAACACAAAAAGCAGGGTAACAGAAAAACTTAAAAAATTGAGAACAACTTTCGCAAACACGTGTGGATTCCTAAACGACACCTGTCACTTTCCAATATTCTTCTTACATACTAATATTAAAGTGTCAACAATGTAGGTCTGTTTATAAAAAAATATACTATTTAATATTATAAAAGAGAAAGTTTGTGATGGGTGGGTGTTTGTTAATCTTTCACGTAAAAACTAGTGTATGAATTCTGATGAAACTTCGTAGGAATAGCTTATACATCAGAATAACACAGACTGTAATTTATAAATACATATATGGAAATGTTATTTATATGAATCATAACGTGGTGTCAGGCGATGACGCGTATTATTTGTGACAATATTGCGAATTCTTAACACAAACGCCAACGAAGTCGCGTGCGGGGATGAGGAGAGGCGTATAAACGTATAAAATTCAAAGGCGAGCAGACGTCGTTGACGGTTATATCTAAATTACGAATTCTCAGAACAAGCGCACACGAAGTCGCACGCGGGGTGAAAGGAAAAACGCGGCATCGCCGGAGTGGATCCAAAGGCGGGCTGACGTCGTTGACGGTTATATCCACATTCTGAATTGCTAGAACAAAAGCAAAAGACACGCGCGGGGCGAAAGGACCAACACGAGTCATCGCCATGTGTGCGTTCCAAAGGCGGGAAGATATCGTTGCCGGTTGTATTTATTTTGTTAATTTACAAGACTCAAACAAAGTCGCGGTCTGCCGCTATTAATATCTAAAACAACTAATTTAATTATCACAAAGTTTAACTCTCTTCCTAACCTGCACCTCATCATCTTCTCTATCTCTCTTCTCCTTTCTATTCTCTTTTTCCATACTTTTCTCCGGACTCTTCTTCTTATCCTCATTTTTGGGGTAATAATCCTCTATTTTATGGCTATCCTCTCCATTTAGAGGTTCTAATTCGATTGTTTCGTCTAAAACTTGATTCTTTGTTGTTTCAACTTCTTCTTCTGAATCAGATTCTATTACATTACGTTTTGGTTTAGAGTTGCCAGCTGCAAAAAAAGTACATCTATTAATTAATACGTGTACTCCTTTTTACGAAAATTTCGCAGACGGACGAGTATGAAATTTCGCACACTTATCTTAATATATATAAATTACGTGTCACATTGTTTGTCCGCGATGGACTCCTAAACTACTTGACCGATTTTAATCAAATTTGCACACCATTTGCAATTTGATCCGACTTGAAAGATAGGATAGCTTACATTTGGACCCGGTAGGTGGCGCTGCAATCGGGTTCTAAATTTTATTTCTTCAGGGCAGAACAACGTCTGCCGGGATAGCTAGTAGTTTATATAGAGGAGTGCAGAATGCTAATAATTAATATTTCTTTAAAATTATGCATAAAAAAGACATTAATTCAATAAAAAAAACATTACACACACTACCATAACACATACATTTATATATACATAAAATATTTTATATTTTGTAGATATGTATATTAAGTATATATCTATATAATATATAAAATTTCTGCATAATTTTATGTATTTATATATATCTCATTTATGTGTTTATTATTAAAATGTAAGTAGTTCGTACTATATATTAGGTATACCACCATCGCCATTATCATCTCAATTCATTCCTGGGGTGGTCTGGAAGCGATCGCTTTTTAGCGACAACACCGCCCTTTGTACATAACTAGATATAATTTTAGTCTCTAAGTTCATATTTGTATTGGTGTACAATAAAGTGTTATCTATCTATCTACCATGTATTTGACACACACGCATATATACTCTTTTGTTTATTGTCACTGGGGAAATCTGTGATTATAGAAGTATAGTCTTTGATAACAAATTATTATGGTTGAATTTCGAGCATGGGCGACCACTAGTGCCTATTAATAGCTTTATTAATAAATATGAAATGTTTGAGTCTAGTTGTCTTTATTGCACTAGTTAATAATACATTTATTCATTGATGTAAACAGTGAAATACTAGGATATGCACGCGATTTCTTCCACGCTTGACTTAATATACCCGCAAGGTTCCCGGGACACAAAATACAGCAGCATTTAAAGACAAATAAGCTATCATTTTAGTGAAAACTGTATTGAAATATTCTATTTTTTATGCATCTGAACAATTATAAACCGCTCGCGGGATTCCCGGAATAAAAAATATCAAACATTTTATTATATTAAATTTGCTATCAACCATTAAAAAAAAACACATTGGAATTCGTTTATTTTACCTGGCCATTTTAAATAATTGCCAGAAAAAAGTAGCATAGATTTTAAATCAAAGAATTTGCTGTTAATTAGCGAAAACCGCATCAAAATCGGCCCAGTAGTTTTTACGTGATTTTTTTATTGCAGGAGATCAGCAGACAGGCAGACGGCCCACTTGATGGAAAGCGGTTACCATCGCCTATGGACAATTGCAACACCAAATTTGCTACAAATGCACTGCTGCTCTCTTAAGGGAGACTGGAACCTGGTCACTGATGTCGGAACACAACTCAAGGTTGTTTTGGCGACATACCTTAGACCAGGGGTGGTAGCCATCCAGTCGGGCAAATGCCCTACCACCTGGCAAACAGACAAATAGAGAAGAAATGTAAAAAAAATGCATTGAGTTCTCCTTCGTTTTTATTGTCTATTTAATTTTTTTAAATAGTTTCAATGTACAGACATGGTATATTTAGAATATTATAGATGAAATAACTCACCAACCGGTGAAACTTCTGTGTCATGTGTATCTTTCTTATCTTCTGTGTCACACGTATCTTTATCTTCTGTGTCAGATGTATCTTTCTTATCTCCATTTGTCTCCATTGTGATGAAGAAGTTGGTGATAGGCTTCTGCCATTTGGGAGTCTCTCTCGGACACACCGGGTTGCCGCCTGTACTACGAGAAGACCGATCTGAGCTTCCTGAAAAATTGTTTAATATGTCAACACTTAGGATACTTTTATTCTGATAAATGATTCGTAGGAAAGAAATTCGTAAATATTGTAGCGTCTCGCGACATAAAACGGGCAAGTGGTATAATAAAAGATATAAATTATTAAAAAATGAGAAAGAAAAATAAAGAGTGTTGGGTGAGGTTTATTGCTTTGGCTGTCATTCTGCTTTTTGTGGCGGTAATGCCCTAAAGGGTCATGCAGGGCTAGGGGTGGTGCCGACGCTCACGTCGCTGGCGTGAAGAGTAGGTGGGTACACCAATATATATATATATATAAATATATATATATTTATATATATATATATATATATATATATATATATATATGTATATACAATATATATATATATATATATATATATATATATATACAATATATATATATGTATATACTATATATATATATATATATATATATATATACAATATATATATATATATATATATATATATATATACAATATACAATATATATATATATATATATATACACAATATATATATATATATATATATATATATATATATATAATACTAGCTGTGTGACGTTGCAAATTTGGCTTTATCAGCCTGGCAACATCAACATAATGAACTTCTTAAATCGGTTGTATTAACACCGCATAACCTCCTTAATTTAGTCACTAGAAATCACGCGATGTCACTCCGCGATATCTCCATTAGATTCGTCCTCCCTCACCTCACACCCCTCAGGGACAACCACGCCACTTATATGTGCGCCGTTGCACCCCGCGCGCCTCTCGCCTCGCGCGCTTAAATACCGCTGCGCGCCCTGCGCCGCTCTCTTCAGCCTTTCGACTTCATACAAGTGAGACACATATTAGTTTGTGACATTTTGGTTTAGATTCAGTGGAAGAAGACTCCCAAGCCGACCGCCCGAAGGTCTGGCGAGGCTCATCTCCATTAACTAGGCGGCAGTACCTTTCTAACCCTTTTTAGGTAAGCATATTAGGGCTTCTATATTGTCTAGATTGGTTAGGTTCAAGAATCCCCCTTTGTCATAATTCTCATTTCCCCAACCGTGATTGTAATAGCGTTGCAATAGGTGTGCTCACTGGATTACCGTATCGATTCCAGGGAGCCACGTGAGGGCATTTTCCTCACCAGCCTCACCAGCCACGTGAGGGCCTTTTCCTCACCAGCCTCATCAGCCACGTGAGGGCCATTTTCCTCACCAGCCTCATCAGCCACGTGGGGGCATCGTGCCTCATCAGCCACGTGAGGGCATCGTGCCTCACAAGCCACGTGGGGGGTATTTTCCCCACAAATCACGTGAGAGCCACCGAGCCTCGCGCTGCCACGTGTGGGCATCCTCACAGCCCACGCGTTCGGTCACCTTTGGCCGTCCAACCATCACCTTCATTATCCTCTACGTGTCACGTGGCCACCGACGCCGGCAGCCTTGCAGAGCGTCGGGGTATCTGCTCCAGGCTTCGCGACCCTGGATGGCGCCCATAATCTTCGTCTTCATTCGTTAAATAATTTATACTAATTTCTCAAAATAACTATTCGTTTCAAGGCGGCATATTTCACTGTTAGGAACCGACTAGGTAACCCACATTCCCTGAGCTTTCATCTCGGACATCGGTCCATTAGTCTGGAGTCAGACGACCAGGGTGTCGACCCAGTAGTCTTCCCCTGTGTCGGGTTTCGTTAGCAAGTCAGTGTTAACTTCTTTAGAGTGTAATGTACTAGGAGGTACCTATTTTCTACTCATGTGTCTGGCTCCCTAAATAGGAGAAGTGAAAGAATAAAGCAAAGTACTCATGTCTCTAATCTTTTATTTTTAACCCACATATATGTATATTTATACCGATAAACCCACACGGAAAATACATATATAACAGCTGTTCGTAATACCGAAGTAAGAAAGAGAGTTGGTCTGAAAGAGAGTGTCGGGGTGAAGGTAAGGAAAGGAATGCTCCAGTGGTCAGGCATGTGGAAAGAATGCATGATGAAAGAATGACTAAACAGATATACAATGCAAAAGTGGATGGATGCAGAAGTCGTGGAAGGCCACGACACACCTTCCATGATCAAATTGATCGTGTACTAGCGGAGGGTGATGTCAGGAGCCTTAAGAACAGACGAGTGTGCATGACAAGAGTTATGAATGTCAAAGAAGCAAGTGAGGTGTGTAAGAACGGGCCTAAATGGCACTCTGTTGTTCGTGCCTACCCCGCAAGGGAACTGGCGTGAAGTTATGTATGTATGTATGTATGTAATACTAGCTGTCCCGGCAGACATTGTTCTGCCCTGAAGAAATAAAATTTAGTACCCGATTCCAGTGCCACCTACCGGGTCCAAATGTAAGCTATCCTATCTTTCAAGTCGGATCAAACTGCACACGGTGTGCAAATTTGATTAAAATCCGTCAAGTAGTTTAGGAGTCCATCTCAGACAAACAACGTGGCACGTAATTTCAGTACTTTGGTTTAAAGTCTAACCTAACCTAAGTTCATATATTAAGCTTAAGTGTATTCCTAAACACAAATCACACTTTGTTATCAACAAAGGTGGCATAACCTTGTTCGTCGAATGTATTTTTGTTTTTCCCATTATTCATTCATAACTTGTTTGTGAACCCTAACAACTTGTTTCCTAACCCAAATGTTAGGTCTAGTGGCTATATATATAAGGCGTATGGTACCCCTCTGTGGCAAAGTGCAGCCTTATTATGAATCAGCTTGGTACTAAATAACAATTTAGGTATGTGACTAATGGTATTTTAACTTTGAAACTACATGATTTTTAAAACTTGCTTTACATAACAGTTTCTATATTTATGAAGTGAAAATTTCTTTAGTTGAACTGAGTTTTTTTGGTACTGCCGTTGCAAATCACTAACTAACAATATTGTCGTTATGCTAGTTCAACAATATTTGATTCTGCAGTTACCTGAACCAGTATTAGTTCTTGAAGGTGGTGGTGGAGGGGTGCTACATCTTGCTTTGCTGCTTTTACCTGATGCCACTGAAATTTTATATGTAACATAAAAACCTTCAGTAGTCTCAAAAATCACGAGTTATTTTAGAAGTTATTAGTTTACACAAATATTGTAAGAACAAGCAAGAACTTCTGACCTTGAGTTTTGCACTAAAAGAGGCGCTCTGTATTTAAATGAAGATATATTAAATTTATACAGTATAAGAGTTGAGATTAAAAATATTTAGATGGGTATACATACCTTTAGCACCGACTGATGCTCTTGTACGTGCCATGAATGTTTTCAAAGCACAATGCCGATATCATTCATCAAGAAATTGAGATATAGTAATAAAACACCTATAACAATTATCAATTTTAATAAATTATGGCATCTGTTTGGGAAAGTGGAATTCTGGAATGTAATCACAAGTTCACTTCACAACATATTCTATTTCTATTTTTGGTATTAATGGCTCCAACCAAGAAGCTTATACACAATGGAGATTTCGTTCCGAATACCTAACTGAAGACCAATAATTTGTCCTTGAATGACGTCACTTATGTCTTTTATCTCTTTCTTTAGGGTGACAATACTTTCTTTTAAAAATATGGATAATAAATTACTTTTCGTTTTTGTATCACGTTTGCCATGACTGATTTTGCTTAACAATTAACAAAAACCTGATAGCTGCCATTTTTTAACCCCCGACGAAAAAAGAGAAATTATAAGTTTGACCGTTGTCTGTCTGCGGCACCGTATCTCTTGAACGAGTCAACCAATTCGGATACAATTTTTGTATCCCGCAAACCCGCAGCAAACCTTATCGTGCCAATCTCTATCGAATTAATTATTTTCGACTTTTTAAATGTTTACTTTTCTTTTTTGTTGGGTTTTTTTTATTTAATTTTGTAACAAACATGTCATCCCTCTATACTTTTTATACGAGGATACGGATTACATTGTTCAGTACCTCGTCTTACTGTCTGATAGATATTCTTTAGAAAATATCTACCCAAATGTCGATACCAAACATGATTGTCGAAACTTTAGGATTACTTATTTATTTAAAACTTTATAATTTTTAAAACTTCTAATTATTTATAATAATCAACAATAGAGATTTTCGGTAAATAAAATTACAATTAGTTTTTGCTATTTCTAGACTTAATTGATAGAATATGTGACGCTCACCCCCTGATTCAAAGGTCTAGGAATGACATACCGAAGCCGAAGCATTGAGCGGGATATGGAATAAAAGAATTTATATAGTGAAAATTAATAAAATTTATTAAATGAATAAAACATATAATATTGGCCATAAATCGTAATCATCTAGTGTTAGGAACCCTTCGCTGCAAAACCGTTAACCCTATGTTCACAAGGTAGGTTATATATAAGTGCTGATCAAGAAACAGATAGACTTATTTTTCTTCAAAAGTTGTATGCTTTCGGCGAATAAAAGTGCAAAGTCAATGCAAAAGCTTTGATTTCAACACTATATGTAATTTTTTTTCTTGTTTACTCTACTAACTTTCTGAAATTTTTCACAAATATTAGCAGTAACTTCGCAAAATATTTTCAATTTCAGACTGTGATGTATAATCCTGGACCACATTTATGAGCGATATCGTATCACTAATTTTTCGCTCTTGTCTCTTCACCTTTTGCTGCAATATTTTTCTAGTTTTCTCTAAAGATTGTTCACGTGATGTCTTGAAGTTTACTTGAATATTAAAATCTTTCAAAGCACGCCGTTTGTATGGTGGTTAATTTTCAATATCCTGTCGAAAATTAATTTAGAGTCAAAAATGTCCAATGAAGATTTGACTTTCATTGTTTTTATTTTCATGAGTGGAAACTTACAAAAATGTAATTCACAGAATACCGTCTATCTAATAAGATAATTTGCTAATATAAAAGTTTCTTCACTTACAATATCTTGTTTTGGAAATAGCATTAGGGGAACATTATCATTGACAGCTGTATGTGATTGAGTCCATGAAGTTGACGGGACATTAACACAATCCTGAAATTAAAAATGATTTATAGAGGTATACATTTTTCATAAAAACATAATAATATATACTATAAAGATCACAAATGTTCTTATCCAACACTTACCACCACATTGCAACATTTACACAATTGATATGAGTAGAATGGTACAGCATCTTTTAGCAGACAACCTGGCCTGCTAGTTATAGTCGGCATTCTTAAAATGAAGACTACAAATCTTCGCAGATTCATAAAATTTTCCCTTTAAGTGTACTACAGATAACCAAGCATTCCTCTTGTTTGGATAGGGAAACTAAATAGAAATAAAAATAGTAGAAATGTCCAAAATTAGGCTATAAACTGTTTTTAATAAATCATTTTGCTCATTTAATTCACAATGTTTTAAAATCTTGGATCTTCATTACGTAGATTAAAAGTTACGCCAAGACTATAACTTAAACATGAAGTTTTTATCTTTAGACCAATTTTTAAGAATAAGAAGCTTGTCACCCTACTCCTCTTGTTTATGTATAGTTTACAATACAATAAATCGTATTTAACTGCATATTAGTAGAATAATTCGCTGTGGGATTTGATGCAAAGAAAGTGTCGTTAATTTCTGTATGTGTTATTATAAAATAGCAAGACTTTTAGTGTTAATTTCCCTAAAATGTTAATGTAACTCAAAAAGAATTTAATTCAACTTACTTGTGGAATTTCACTCCCGATGTTGGATGCCAAACACTTTTGCAACCACGAACTACACAACTCATTCTAGAATATCACTTAAACACACCATTTATCATATAAAATCTCAGTTATACGATCGAATTAGACGAAACTCATAAACTAACTTTTTGACAGAAAGCCATATCTAGTTTCAGTGTTGCCAAAGTAGATTTTTAATTTTTGACGAATGCTGGGGACAACTCTGTGAAATTATATTGTTATAATATTTTGAATCAAAGGAAAATTTCCTTCTTATTTAATAAAAGATTCCATTACATAGAACTAATCTCTGTCTATTATTTGCAAATAAAATAAAAACTTTTCAAATTTTATAATAATTTCTTAGAACTGATGGAAATTGACGAATTTTTTTACTTTTGTATATATGTCGGCGCGAATATGTTACTTAATTTATAGATGACGTAAGAAAAAGGATAATCTAAGTTCTCTAATCTAAAATCAGCAAACGTATGACAGCATTGTGAATAGCAGAGTTGGTGTTGGTAGACCACGAAGTACACATCATGATCAAATAGAAGTGTTAAAAAAAGGTCAGGTAAAAAGCATCTCAAATAAACGTGCGTATATGAAGAGTTTAATGAAAGTAGATGAAGCGAAAGCTGATTGTCAAGATCGTCGCAAGTGGAGATCCATAGTCTCTGCTACCCCCATGGGAATAGGCGTGATAATATATATGTATGTATGTATGAACAAATAATTGATTAACAATAATAAAAATATTTATTTTGTACAGCGCACGTGTGTTAGTTTGCTTTTATGTTAGTCGGTGCAAATTATCAAATGATAACATAAAAGTACTAACAGGTTCTTTAATTGTATATCGATTATTGAGCATTTGTTTAATAATTACCGACCTGGACCAGATGCATTGGACACTGTGCCTCGAGTCTTGGAGCAGAGAGCCCCGAATTCTAATCAGCGTTCACTCATTTATTTACTTTGTCTACTTATAATTATTATTTTATAATTATTTTTTAACAATTGTAATCTTTAATAGATTATTTGAAATGTTCTTGTGATTTATTATTTGGAAGGAGTAAACTACTCTACTATTACTATTTAAGGAATTACTGATTTTGGCTATAAAAGCCGACGTTCCTTATCTTTAAAAAAAACCCAGTACCGCCCTTTCTATTATGACATCTAATTTTCTTGCAGAAAAGTAAACCTACAGCTTCTATATTATGCTAATTTATTCGATATTAATATTATATTTTGCTAATTTTCCTCATTAATATATAACAAGATAAACGAAGAAAGTATTATTTGGGTGAAATTCACCGTATGTCTTGGTAACCCGAACGATAGAGCGAGTGAGATGAAAGACATAACAAAGGTCAATGGAGTTCATATTTTTGGTCTTCAAAAAAATGTTAGCATTGCAATCTCCATTGTGTGTAAGCTTCTTGGCTCCAACGCATCAACATTGATTTTGCCAATGTCACAGTAGGTTAAAAAATGTCAGGTGAGTATTAACAAATGATTTTATGTTACAAAAAAAAAAAACAGTTTTTTTTTTTTTATTGCAGGAGATCAGCAGACAGGCAAATGGCCCACTTGATGGAAAGCGGTTACCATCGCCTATGGACATTTGCAACACAAAAGGTGCTACAAATGCGCTGCTGCTCTCTTAAGGGAAACTGGAACCTGGTCACTAATGCCGGAACACAACTCGAAGGTTGTTATGGCGACATACTTTAGACCAGGGGTGGTAGCCATCCAGTTGGGCAAATGCCCTACCACCTGGCTGTGGGTTGTTAAGTCGCCTCTTACGACAGGCCGCCCGGCCGCAGGAAATTGTATTCTTTCTCCGTTCCTGCACGGATGATGAATTTGGTCGGTGCTCATAACATTTTCTGTGATCCTGTGGACAATACAAAGATATATGTTAGGATATTATACTATAAATAAATATTATTGCAGGATATAAATTTACTTAATACATATATATGATCTTTGTTAATTAAAGTTAGAAGAAAGTTCAAGTTACGGTTGAGGAATGGGCTCTTCAATCCGGCCTGACCATATTGAACCAGGGATCGGTCCAGACCTGCGTGCGCGCGCGGGGTGGATCGGTCATCGACCTGTCATTCGCCACTCATGCGGCCGCCCGCAGAGTTGTCGGATGGAGGGTGCTGGAGGAGGTGGAGTCGCTCTCTGATCATCGGTACATCAGATTTGAGCTTACCCCCTCCTCCGGTCCGAGCCCTGTTCATCGCCCCCCTCTCTTCCCGCGTTGGGCCCTTACCAAGCTCGATCCGGAGCAGGCTGAGGAGTGGGCACTCACGGAAAGCTGGGCCTACCCAGTCGAATTCGAGAACCTGGAGTCGCAGGCAGAGCACATGCGCAAGACCCTGACGAGGGTTTGCGACGCGGCGATGCCTCGCGTCTCCAAGCGGCAGCCTCCGTGCAAGCAGGTCCACTGGTGGACCGAGGAGCTGGGCGAGATGCGAAAGGCAGTTCGCATCATCAGCCACAGGCTCAAACGCTGCAGGGCGCGCCGTCCTCCGGACTACGTCGCGGAAAATGGACTCGTGGGAGAGTTTAGGGAGGCCAGAAAGGCCCTTTCGATTGCAATACTGCAAGCGAAAGCCCGGGCTCGGGCCGAGCTCCTCGAGACGCTCGATCGGGACCCTTGGGGGCGTCCGTACCGTGGGGCTCGCAACACGTTGCGGCCTTGCACATCCACGGTCACGGAAACGCTCGAACCCGAGGTGCTCCGGTCGGTTATCGACGGGCTCTTCCCGGATCCGGGAAACTTCACTCCCCCCAGTATGGGTCCACCCGTTCCCGACACTCCCACGGACGAGGAGCCTCACTCCATCTCCGAGGGGGAACTAGACGTTGCCCTGGACCGGCTCCGGGGCAGGAAGACGGCACCGGGACCCGACGGGGTTCCAGGTCGACTCCTCTTCCTGGCCGCTAAACATCTACGCGGCCAGCTGCGGGAACTGTTCGAAGCCTGTATTCGCGCAGGTCGGCTCCCGTCGCAATGGAAGGAGGGTCGTTTGTGCCTGATTCCCAAGGGAGGTCGGCCTCCCAACGATCCGTCCGCCTTCAGGCCCATAGTGCTGCTGAACGAGGTCGCTAAGGTCTTCGAAAAGATCTTGGCGGAGCGGCTCGTGAAGCATCTCGACACTGTGGAGCCGGGGCTTTCAGAAACGCAGTTCGGGTTTCGGCGGAGGCGCTCCACGATGGACGCCTTCGAGACGCTGCGAACGTCAACGGACGAAGCCGTCCAAGCGAAGGATGTCGTTCTTGCGGTGTCGCTAGACATAGCGAACGCCTTTAACAGCCTCCCTCATGAGACGATCAGGGAGGGGCTCCGCGCGCATGGAGTCCCCCCGTACCTCACGAGGCTGTTGGGCGCGTACCTGCAGGATCGACATATCCTTTGGGAGGGCGGTGAGTCCGGCAATCCCGAGGTAGGTCGTCGACGCGTCGCGTGCGGCGTTCCACAGGGGTCGGTCCTCGGGCCGATTCTTTGGAACGTAGGTTATGACTGGATCCTTCGGGTTCCGGTCCTACCCGGGGTAGGGCTGATCTGCTTTGCGGACGACACCCTACTCACGGCACGCGCTGCGTCATTTGCGGAATCCGTGGACGTCGCTAACGCCGGGTTGGCGATTGTCGTAGATCGAATAGCTAGGCTGGGCTTGAGGGTCTCCCCCGCGAAAACGGAGGCCATCATGTTCCATAGGAAATTTCGCAATCCCCCCGCGGACTTGACCGTTTCGGTCCAAGGGGTGGCCATTAGAGTAGGGCCCCAGATGAAATATCTGGGGCTAGTTCTCGATGGGAAATGGCTGTTCAAAGCGCACTTTGAGCAGCTAGTTCCCAAACTCGTCAAATCCGCGGGCGCACTCTCGAGGCTGCTTCCCAACGTAGGGGGCCCGGGAGGTGCGACGCGGAAACTTTACTCTGGCATCCTGAGGAGTATGGCACTGTACGGTGCACCCGTCTGGTCCATTGCACTTCACCGCCACAACAGAACCCTGCTGCAACGGGCGCAGCAGGTTCTGGCCGTGAGGACCATACGGGGGTATCGCACAGTGTCGCGGACGGCGGCCACCCTCCTGGCAGGCGATCCGCCCTGGCATCTCCAGGCGGACGTCCTGACAGTGGTGCGCCGCACCCGGCAGGATGCCCTAGCTAGAGGCCTGACCTTCTGTCAGGTCGAAATCGAGGCGATCAGGAAGCGGGAAACCGCCTCCATGATCGCCGTCTGGTCTCAAGAGCTCGACAACCCTGCGGCCTATGGCGGCTACACGGTGGATGCAATCAGGCCACAGCTGACGGAATGGGTCAACCGCACCAGCGGCACCCTGACCTTCAGGACGACACAGATACTTACCGGACACGGATGTTTCGATAAGTATCTGTGTCGCATTGTGGGATGCTTGCCTTCCCCGGACTGCCGCCAGTGCGGCGCGCCCGACACGGCGTTACACACGCTTGTCGAGTGCGCCGCATGGGCGCCGCAGCGTTTCGAACTTGAGACGCACGTAGGTCCAGTCGACTCGCTCTGCGACTTGGTCAAGGCCATGCGGGCTGTATGGCATGCGTGCGGGTGGAAGGCAGCCTGTCGCCCTGGTTTGACGTCAATATTGGCGTCCGCCAGGGCTGCGTGCTGTCGGCTTTGCTGTTCATCCTATATCTGGACGATTGTCTCCAGAGAATAAGATTGATGGATGTTGGGGTGCGGATGAGTGATCTAGTTGTAAGCACCTTGCTTTATGCGGATGATGCCGTGCTTTTAGCCGAATCGCCATCAGAACTGCAAACACTAGTCACAATGATGAAAGATGACTGTCAGGCGAGAGGCTTACATTTGAATGCGAAGAAAACAAAGGTTATGGTGTTTGAAAGAGAAGAAACCAGAACGAATGCAAGGATAATGGTCGATGATGTTATGCTAGAGCAAGTGAATGAGTTTGTATATCTTGGATGTGCTTTTAGCAGGGATGGAAGGTACACCGCTGATATAGAAAGAAGAGTGAATTTGGGGAATAGTGTGAATGGAGCGTTAGGTAAACTTCTAGGCGCTAAGAAACTCAGCCAGAAGGTGTACTAGCAGAAGGTGATGTCAGGAGCCTTAAGAACAGACGAGTGTGCATGACAAGAGTTATGAATGTCAAAGAGGCAAGTGAGGTGTGTAAGAATAAGCCTAAATGGCACTCTGTTGTTCGTGCCTACCCCGCAAGGGAACTGGCGTGAAGTTATGTATGTATGTATGTATGTACAATGTTAAATCAAAGAAAATATGGTGCAATGTGCCTTCGGCTAAACCACACTCACATAAGGAATGGTCACGAATTCTGATTTTTGCCAGAAAGACCGGTGAAGAACAGTGGACAAGCCGTAGTCGAATTATTGTTGATATTATCTTCTTAGGTAGATTGCGGTAAGTGAAGTACCAAGGTCTTGGCTGAAGAGTCGGCTGGAGAAATCCAGTGCTTGCCTACTCTCTGGCGAGATTTTTGCCACGAATCTTCCCATGATTGGAACATTTGAGGTCTAGCCAGGGCACGTAGGTCATGGGGGTAATTCTTATTATATTTATTCACACCTGCGTAGATAGCTTCTTTGGCGCAATTATCAGCAATCTCATTTCCCCTAATACCAGAGTGGCTCGGGATCCAAACTAGTATTATTTCAAGGCCCACCGATAGACACCGGAAGAGAGCTTCTCTGATTTGTAAGGTTATATGGAAGTTGTATTTAGAAAGGAAAGGGAGCTTTTTAATATCCTGTAGGCAGCTTAAGGAGTCCGAAGCAATGATAGCATTCCTAATATTATGAGATTCGACGTAAAGAATAGCTTCTAATAGCGCAACAGATTCGCCTGTAAAAATGGAGCAGGAGGGGGGATTTTGAAGTTTAAAATAATTTTATATTTCGGAATCCAGACTGCAGCTCCAACCGGATGGTTCTGAGTAATTTTAGATGCATCAGTAAATAGTTGTATGTGGTTTGGCCAACGATTGTGCACGATGGAGCAAAACTGTTGATTGGCTGCAAGAGAATTTTTAGAAATACCTAAGTCTGTGATGACTTTAGGAGAGAACACAAGACTATCGAATTTGGTTAGGAATAGGGGGGACATGTATGTTTGATAGATACCAGAAGGTAGGTTAACTGTTTTTCTATAGGAGTGAATAAGAAGGGGAAGGGGTTTATGGGTCCAGTAAGAAGAAAAAATTAAGTGGGACAGTTGATCAAGAGACACCAAGAGAGGATGACTTGACAGTTCCATCACCTTACAAAGGAATCTGTCCGAAAGGAGTTGTCTGCGCATAGCGAGCGGAGGCTCAGCGCACTCCACCTGAAGTGCATTAGAGGGGGAAAATTTCATAGCGCCAGTAATGATTCGTAGACATTTGGCTTGAATTTTATTCAGGTTAGACAGGCCTGCCTTACTGTATGATTCAAACAGGAAACATCCGTAATCCAAATGGCTCCTAACAATTGCATTGTAAAGGAGTTGTTGGCAATAGGGATGTGATCCCCACCTTACACCAGACAGAGCTCTAATGATATTTATATTCTTTTCGGCCTTTTGACAGACATAGTTTAGGTGGGTGACAGCAGAAAGTTTACTGTCCAGAAAGACTCCTAGAAACTTTACACTATCCAATATTTGAATAGGCTGATTGAGTAAATGGATGTCGAGATCGGGGATTATTCTTTTACGAGAAAATATAACTGCCGAGCTTTTAGAGGCTGACAAGGACAAACCGTGCTCAAATAGGCATGAGTGTAAATAGTATAAAGCGGAGTTGATGCGAGACGAGGCATCGCAGAAAGAATGTGAGGAGGCATAGAGAGCAATATCATCGGCGTATTGGAGGATCCTGCAGAAACAGTTTACTGTCGAATCGATGGAGGCAGTGTATATATTATACAGTAAAGGGCTTAGGACCGAGCCCTGCGGCAAGCCCTTCCACACCAGGCGGAGTGGCAGAACTTTTCCCATGAAACGAACAGCGATTGATCTTTCTATCAACATATTATGGACAATGTCTATTATCTTCGAGGGAATACTCAGCTTGAGCATTCTCTCTCTGAGTATATGAAGATCAACATTGTCGTATGCTGATGTAATGTCCAAAAATACCCCTATGACATGTTCGTTTCGAGAGAAAGCAAGACGGATATCTGTTGTGAGAAGGCTCAAGCTATCTACAGTTCCCAAGCCCCTTCTAAAACCGAATTGACTCCTGGAAAGGAGGCCTCTACTTTCCATTAAACCATTCTAATCTGTTTTTAATTAGGTGCTCCATAATTTTGGAGATAACTGAAGACAGGGCAATTGGTCTGTAGGAGCTGGGATCTGTAGCATCTTTTCCAGGTTTCAAGATTGGAATTATAATTTGGATTTTCCAAGAGTCTGGTACCACGCTGGATAGAAATATATGATTCAAGAGAGTGAGAAGAAAAGATTTTGAAGATTCAGAGGACTTGATAATAAAAGAATAAGGGATGCCATCTGCGCCAGGGGAAGAATCCTTGAGGTGGTCCAGGGCGCAAAGAAGTTCGTCAAAAGAGAATGGAGAATTCATGAGATCAGAATTTGCAGCCGCAGAATGGTAAATGGGGGGGAATGGGTCAGGGGGAACAAATATAGGGGAGAGCTTATTAAGGAAATCCTGGAGCCAAGAAGAGGGGTTATTTGAGGTTACATTATTGTCAATTTGGGATTTACGGAAGGCTTTAATTTTCTTCCAAACTAAAGAAGAGGGAGATCTGGGAGAAAGTGATTCGCAAAAAATGTGCCAACATTTGCGTTTTTTTTGCCGTAAAAGTCTTTTACAGGAAGCTGAGACTTTTTGATACTCCAGGTAGTTTTCTATTGACAGCACTCTAGCAATTTTTTTTCCGCCATTTTGCGTTCTTTGACTATAGCAGAGCATTCAGAATCCCACCAAGCTGGGGAAGAGATTTTATTAATGGCACTGTTTTTGAGCGGTATTGAGTTTTCTGCTGAAGAAGATAGAACAGATATGAACTGTGAGTATAATGAGAGATAAGTTTGAGTTTGTGATAGGAGGAAGGGACTCTAATTTGCATTGAACAAGGTCAGAAAACTTTTACCAATTTGCCTGCTCCAGTCTAAATTTAAGTAGAGGAGTATGACAAATAGGAGGAGGAGAAGAGTCAGCTAAGGAGGAAAGAATTGGGAGGTGATCACTGCCATGAGAGTTAGAGAGAACACACCAAGATAAGGAACTGGCTAGAGATGCGGAAGATAAGGTGAGGTCGGGAGCACTTGGGTTTTGTGTGGGAGATACTCTTCGGGTAGGGGTTCCGTCATTAATGACGCACAAGTCCAGTTCATCAAGCATATTAAGGAATACTGAGGATATTGAGTCACAAGAGACTGATCCCCATAAAGTATGCTGAATGTTTAAATCTCCAAGAATTATAACAGGGGTCGGAAGAGGGAGTAGAAGGGAATAAAGTTCCTGGATGACAGATGTATTAGGATGGGGGATATAAATAGATACAAAAGAAATGTTAAAGGCACGGACAGCAACAATATTAATATTATCGGAGTGTTGACGGACAGGGATTTGAGAGAAAGTGATGTCTCTTTTGATTAGAAGAGCACAGCCGGCCCACCCATCCACCCTGTCATCCCGGAGGCACGAGAACCCAGGTACTCTAAAAAGGGAGCCGGTCCTTAGCCATGTCTCCGAAATGGCAAAGACGATAGGCTTGAATTGATTAATTAGATGAGTTATTTCATGTTTTTTATTGTTAACACTGCGACTGTTCCATTGGATTATGTTCATCATTTTTTTTTAAGAAAGAGTTGATTAATAAAGTGATTACAGATCTGATTATTTCCATGACATTGTTCGGTGAGTTTACTCCAAATTTAGAAAACACATTAATTAAAGTAGTAGATAAAAGTTCTGCCAGATTATCAGTTAGAGGAGATGGGCCTGGGGTGTTATCACCAAGGGCACATCCATTGGAGAGAGATGAAGGAGGTGTAGCTGTAATATAAGAGTGGGCATATCGGTCAAATGATTTACCCAGTTCTTGTCTGGGACGTTTCTCAATAAAGACAGTTTTTTTATAAGTGTATGGATGGGGATGGGAAGGTAGATGGGAGGCATGAGGCAGAGATTGAGGGACAGGCGGGGAGGGGATAGGATTTGGGGAGGGGACATTCCAAGAGGTAGGTTTTTGTGAATGGTGTCTACTAGTTATGTCCGCATAAGAGGATCGAGTTAAACGATATTTACGAGCAGCCTCTAAGTAACTAATATTTTCATTGGACATTATTCGTTTAATTGCTCTTTGACGATCATGTTCTGGACAACGAAAATCTGTTGCTGGATGATTTCCAGAGCAAAACAAACACGTGCTACTGTCATCTGGTATACTGCAAGCCATGCTTTCATGAGCACCAGAACAACGTGAGCATCGAGGATTAGAACGACACTGGTCACGTATATGACCGAAACGGCAACATTTTAAGCACTGGATAGTCGGCAGCGTATAAACATTTACAGGGAGAGAGACATGACAACAGTAAACGTAAGATGGCAACTTTTGCCCAAGGAAAGTAAGTACAACCGTTCCTGTTGGTTCCCAACTGATTTTCCCATCTATGCTTTTTTATTTATTTAACCTCCTAGCTTTAATGACCAGTTCTGGAGTGGGATGACACTCAATCCAGGAGACAAGATCCTCTAATGTCCAATCAAGGGGGATCTGATGGATAACCCCCATACGGGTAACTTGGAATCTGGGTATGACAGCAGATAAGTTGTTAGATGCAAGCGCAGGGTTAGAAAGAAAAGCATTGGCCTCAGCGGGGGTTTTAAAGAAAACAGCAACTTTATTTCTATCCTCACTTTTTATTTCGTTAATGCCGGGTACATTGCTGTTATAAATGGCTTGGGCTATTTTTAACGAACGCATATTTGCGGGATGTTAGTTGCCTCAGCATCTTGGCGTGAAACATAAACTACAAATGGACCAGAATCACTTTCGTTGTATTGCAAATCCGAGTCAAACCCAGGACGGGTATAAGTATGTTGAATAGATGCTGCGGCAGGTAAAGTAGGTGCTCTTTTTCCAGGAATATGTTCGGGAGAACAGACTCTGAGGCGTTTGGAGCTTGCTTTTAGGGGAGATTGACTTGCCAACTCGGAGTCTAACGGGTTCCTTCCTCTATCAGGAGGGACATTTTCACCCACAGACTGCGCCATATATATAATAAATAAAGTACTTACCAATACTAGGAGTTATTTAATACCCACCACCAACATAAACAGAACAACACAACCCCGGGAAAACAGAAAAGCTGAAAAAAACCGAAAGAAAACTGCCAGATACGTGTACACTCTACGATCACACCTGTCACTTTTCCTTCACAACATAAATAGCGCGCGAAAGCTTTTTAACAGCATGAAAAGACAGTTTATGAATTGTATTTCTTTTCTCTACAGCCACATGCAGAACAGGCAAAGGTCATAAATCATAATCTATATAGCCTCGTCTTTCTTTTAAAAAGGTAATATAATTAGCGAGAACTTGAAGAGTAATATTTTGAAAAATTACAATACAGGTGTTATCAATGACCAGGTGTAGACATTGACTATTGTTATTGAAATTTAGTTTTTTGTTGAAAATCGCGACTTTTTAGTGAAACGTAGCTCTAAGCTCCAATAGGAATTTCAATCAAGGAACTATTTTGGCTGAGGTTTGATTTTTTACGCTACCTACGCTTTGAGATATCATCCATAATATTGGTTTGTAGATTAGGAATTTGACAAAACTATACCAAGCAGTGCGTCGCCCTGACCCTGCCCTAAAAAAGTAAAAATCTAAGACCCGATTCCAGCGCCACCTACCGTTTCCAATTTGAATAAAATTAATCCGGGGACTCACTCAAACACACATAGAAAATTAATTGTTCTACGGTTTCTACGATACATTTCTATTTAGTACAGATTAGTACCTACTTAACTCCAGTATATTTAACTTCAGCCTGCGGCCCGCCGAACTTTTGTGAGTGTGATGTATAAGTCTTCGTATAGTAGCGCAGTAGAATTGTAGGCTACAACTGACGTTATTCAATGGAGTTCATGTGAAAACTCGAAAAGCCACATTTGACTGTACATTTCACATTTCTCACAAAAGCGCATAATTACTACTCAAAAACTATCAATAGGAAAAGGGGCATATACTACGGATGGTTACCGAGAGATAAGGAGAACCATCTCTTTAAACGAAGAAGTGTCCATTGAAATGTATTAAATTAGGGTGGTGCCACATTAACATCAGGGTGAATTTTTAACAAAGCGCCAAAAGTTAATAAATTAGTATTACTTTAGTTACTACACTAAACGCGTTATTCAAAGTTCACGGAATTAAATCACTCGCCACATTTTCACATACCAATTCTTTGAGGATATATTTACTAATTTATATTATTTGTATTACCTACATAAACAGTTGGCATTATTCATAGTGTACTGTCACCAACTATTCTAGTCGATAAAAGAATTAAATATATAAGATATTGGCATATAGCCCTAGTTGCCAAGCCATAATCATAAAAAAAGTATAAAAATCTTTATTAACTCTGTATTCTAAAACTGCTACATTCATAGAACATACATTTTGTCCACACCAGCGCTATTCTGGACGGTTTTTGAAATCTTATTTACAGCTTAAAACTGAACATCTACCCTCCTGCGTACAAGTATTTATTGAAATTAACGAAAAAAAAAAAACTTCTTAACCAAAATATAACTGTTTTGCATTCCAACAAAACAGGTATTATGTGTTGACTGAGACACACAGTGTTGTTAGAAGAAAGCATGTAATAATTTGCCACTATTTAATATCTATAGTATAATTACTCACCAATTTCATCATGATTTTATACCTTTCTCTTTTACTCACCAGCATGACATCTCTTTCCTTGATGTGACAGATTTGAGATAGCTGTCATTTCATATCGTTCCTGGAGGGCATCCGTGCGAAGCAGTCGCAAATGCCCGTGCTCTTTGCGGAAATTGCAATTTTCCACGCTTTTTCGCTCCTAAAAAGCGACAAATTGCGACAATAGTTGTGTAGTGATAGTGTACAGTGTTATTTAGTTCGATTCCGGCGCGAATCAGTTGTTTTTCGACTGAGGTGAGTTGTTAAGCTCTATTCGCTTGTTCATTTCGGCGCGCCTAGGCGCATTACGCAATAACGGTCGTTTGTGTCGATAAATATTCACACGCGTCGACTGGTCTCAGCAAGGGAACGGGCCTCCAGTAATGGATGGCCCAGGCCTCCAGAAGGCCCCGAGGCCTTCGAGTGTCCCGCGCAAGCGGGACCACACGAAGGCCAAGGATGGCTGGTTAATGCCTGAGATCGGGGAGACGCGGGTGAAAAAGGCGTCTTCTTCATCGGCCCGTCGCAGCAGGTCGGTTGCCGGGCCGCGTTACGGGCATGCGGATAGTGCCGTTTTCACGGCTGCCGATATGCCCGGCTCGGTAGGGGATGCGTCGGCGGTGGTAGACCTCACCGCCGCCACGCATGAGGATAGATGCGGCGCGATGGGACCGCCTCCGGTTCCCATGGCGCCTAGGGCCCCATCCGGGCGTGCCGCGCGCAGGAGCGCAGCACACCCGGATATAGATAGGAACGTACTGCTTGCAGCGAACTCGGCCGTTTGCCTGGCCGTGAGCGCTGCAAGCACCATAGTTCAATATGGCTACATGGCGCCACCCACCTCTGCGCGAGCCTCACTCGTGCAAGGGAGCGGCGCCTACGTAGAGCATGATCACATCCCACCGTCCGGCAGCGTCCCAGACTCGCTGGAGCACGCGCTCTACGGTGCGATTCGCGATCATAGTTATTCCCGCCCTGAAGCGCCTGCCTGTAGTCCGGTATACACGGCGGCCGGTTCAGCGACGGCAGGGGATGGGTGCCCTACGACGACGGTGTCGTATAGCGCACGGGCTTCACCTGTGCCTACGACATCGACTTGCAACCTTTCGGGCTGCAACGTCGAGAGCAGCCGTCCCACGACACCGGTTGTCGCGCGAGCTTCACTCGCGCCCTCGACCGGGGTCGTGAATAGGGACTTAGTAGGCGCGGCAGCGGCGACCCCTTCGACTTCCTTCCCTACTGGGACGGGAGCCGCTGTCGCGATGTCGGCGCCTGCGTCTTCGGCTGCGGCGACGTCTTCGTTCTTAGCGGCAGCGGCAGCGGGCACGTCGTCGTCTTCGTTAGCAGCCTCACCGTCTTCGGCATCGGGTTCGGCGACGCCGTCCACGTCATCAACGGCAACGGTGCCGATATCGTGTTCCCCGATATTCGTTCCCGGATCGAGGTCGCGCTTCTGGGACCGGTCCCAGAGCAGCGGCGCCGATTCGGCCAGCACGTCGGGTGCTTCCACTCCAGCGCGCGCGCGCTCGCCTCTGCGCCCCACGGGGGGCGCACCCGCGGCGGCTTCTAGCGTTCTCGCGGGTGCGGAGGCCTACCTCCGTACCGAGGGGGGTGAAAGGGGGCGCAAGGCGAGCAAGGCAACCGCCGCCAAAGTGGCCGCGGCTAGCCAGTGCGCCGCCCTCGTCGGGGACGTATCGACTATCGGCCCTGGGGAGCTCCGCCTAGCGGCGAGCGCCCAGGTCGCCAAGATAATTCATATTGCCCAAACGTCGGGCAATTTGAACGGGGTCTACGTGCGCCGGCTGAAGGAGGCCGCGTCCAGGGTGTCGGACATCGTCGACACACTGGTCACGCGAAATCCGGAATCCGAGGCCTGGAAGCTCGGTAACGAGAACGCCAGGCTACGCATGGAGTTAAACTCGCTGCGGGAGGAAAACCGCTCCTACCGTAAGGAGTTTGAAGATATGCGTAAAGCCCTAAAGGCCTCCGCTTCGGTTGCGGAGCCGGCGCCTGCTGTAATGGCGGCGCCGACCCCCGTACCCTTCAAGCGGAAGGCCCAGGCCGCCACGGCGGAGGCGGCGGCGGTACCAGAACCGCCCGCCGCACCCGCTGCGGTTAAAAAATCGCGTCCGGCCCCTGCTGCGGTAGCAGGGCCGACACCGGCTCCCGTTGTCGGGACAGAGCGGGCTCCGGCAACCGCCAACGGGGCGGCGCCGACACCCGCTCCACCGGGGCTCGGCGGCATCGATTACGACATGTTTGTGCGTGCCGTGATCGACGTCGTCGCCCCCATACTCGATGCCCGGTTCGCCGGTATCGAGGACCGGCTGAATGCCGCGCCGAACCTCCGTCCACCGCTAGCGGCCGACCGAGGTAAGGCGCCGGCAACCAGACCGGCACCAAACGTGGCTGTTAGGCCAAAAGCGGCCACGGCTGCAGCCGCCGTCCGGCGGAATGCGGGGGAAGCAAGTACCCCGGTTCCGATGGAGGTGGTGGCGGCCTCGGCTGTCGGGGTGACGGACTCCCCACCGTCACCGGCCCCCACTAAAAAGAAGACGAATAGAGGGGGGGTGAAGTGGAGGCTGAAAATGCAGCGGAGAGCGGCACGCGACACCGCCGCTGCTTTAACGGCCCCCGCCACGGCACCCGTGCCTGTGGTGTCGGCTCCTAGGCCGGCCCCTAGGCAGCGGGCGGCGCCCGCGGCCGCGACACCGGTCGTCGCGGCGCCCGTCGTCCGCGCTCGCGTCGCGCACGTCGCGCCGCCGCTGGCGCCCGTGGCCCCCACCCCCGCCCCGGAGGGGGGGGCGTGGACGACGGTCGTCAAGCGGAAAAAGGGTAAGGGGGCGAGGGCCGACGGGCCCCCTCCCCCCCCCCAGGCGCAAGCTGCTCCCCTGCCGACGGGGCGGGGGCAGCAACAGCGGAAACAGGCTGCGAAGCCTGCGGTCGTATTCCGCGAGCCGAAGTCGGCCGCAGTTATCGTTAAACTGCTGCCGGCAGCGGCCGCGAAGGGTGTCGGTTATCGCGAGGTCTTCGCAAAGGCCTCGACGGTGGTCGACATCGCGGCCATGGGCCTCCGCGAGGGGCTGAAGGTGGTGCGGACCATCAGGGACGCGCGTCTCCTCGAGTTCCAGCCGGGACCCGAGAGCGCGGCCAAGGCGGGTTTGGGCGCATCGTACGTGATGTGCCCCGTCGCTGCTGCCAAAGCCATCGTCGAGCTGGGCTACCTCGTGGTAGGCTTCACCTCGGCGAGGGTGGAGGCACTGGAGGCCAGACATACGTTGTTACCGGTGTTACAACGTCGGCCATGGCGCCCAGACTTGTCCGGACACGTGCCCGGACCGGACTAACTTGTTTCTCCGCTGCGGTAAGAGCGGACACAAGATGCCGGACTGCACGGCTCGGAACCCCCACTACGCGGCGTGCGCGGCGGGGGGACTCAACGCTGCCCATCCCACGTTAGCGAGGTTCTGCCAGCCTCCCTACGTGAAGGGCAAATTCGTCCATCCGAGGACGAAACAACGTACGGGTGCATCGGGAGTACGCGCAATGGACACCTCCAATGCCTAGTACGCCCGTAACAGCACTATTTCAGGCGAACGTAAACCACTCCCCCACCGCTCAGGACTTGTGCCTGCAGGCGATGGCGGAGTGGCAAGCGAACTTGGCCGTAATAAGCGAACCTTATTACGTGCCGCCTTGCGGCAATTGGGTGGGCGACCTCGACGACGTGGTAGCGGTGGTGGCCAGAGCCGGATCTGGCACACCGCTTATATGTCTCGAAAGAGGAAAGGGCTATGCGGTGGCGGAGAGCGGGAGTATCGTCGTCATAGGCGTTTACTTTTCGCGCAACCGCCCCCTGGCGGAGTTCGAGCTTCGCTTGGACGCCATCAGGGCTGCCATAGGCAGACTGTCGCCTAAAACGATTTTCGTGATGGGCGACTTTAACGCAAAGCACTGCTCCTGGGGAAATGCGTTCACGGAACCTAGGGGCCGGACGGTTGAGGAATGGGCTCTTCAATCTGGCCTGACCATATTGAACCAGGGATCGGTCCAGACCTGCGTGCGCGCGCGGGGTGGATCGGTCATCGACCTGTCATTCGCCACTCATGCGGCCGCCCGCAGAGTTGTCGGATGGAGGGTGCTGGACGAGGTGGAGTCGCTCTCTGATCATCGGCACATCAGATTTGAGCTTACCCCCTCCTCCGGTCCGAGCCCTGTTCATCGCCCCCCTCTCCTCCCGCGTTGGGCCCTTACCAAGCTCGATCCGGAGCAGGCCGAGGAGTGGGCACTCACGGAAAGCTGGGCCTACCCAGCCGAATTTGCGAACCTGGAGTCGCAGGCAGAGCACATGCGCAAGACCCTGACGAGGGTTTGCGACGCGGCGATGCCTCACGTCTCCAAGCGGCAGCCTCCGTGCAAGCAGGTCCACTGGTGGACCGAGGAGCTGGGCGAGATGCGAAAGGCAATTCGCATCATCAGCCACAGACTCAAACGCTGCAGGGTGCGCCGTCCTCCGGACTACGTCCCGGAAAATGGACTCGTGGGCGAGTTTAGGGAGGCCAGAAAGGCCCTTTCGATTGCAATATTGCAAGCGAAAGCCCGGGCTCGGGCCGAGCTCCTCGAGACGCTCGATCGGGACCCTTGGGGGCGTCCGTACCGTGGGGCCCGCAACACGTTGCGGCCTTGCACATCCACGGTCACGGAAACGCTCGAACCCGTGGTGCTCCGGTCGGTTATCGATGGGCTTTTCCCGGATCCGGGAAACTTCACTCCCCCCAGTATGGGTCCACCCGTTCCCGACACCCCCACAGACGAGGAGCCTCACTCCATCTCCGAGGGGGAACTAGATGTTGCCCTGGACCGGCTCCGGGGCAGGAAGACGGCGCCGGGACCCGACGGGGTTCCAGGTCGACTCCTCTTCCTGGCCGCTAAACACCTACGCGGCCAGCTGCGGGAACTGTTCGAAGCCTGTATTCGCGCAGGTCGGTTCCCGTCGCAATGGAAGGAGGGGCGTTTGTGCCTGATTCCCAAGGGAGGTCGGCCTCCCAACGATCCGTCCGCCTTCAGGCCCATAGTGCTGCTGAACGAGGTCGCTAAGGTCTTCGAAAAGATCTTGGCGGAGCGGCTCATGAAGCATCTCGACGCTGTGGAGCCAGGGCTTTCAGAAACGCAGTTCGGGTTTCGGCGGAGGCGCTCTACGATGGACGCCTTCGAGACACTGCGAACGTTGACGGACGAAGCCGTCCAAGCGAAGGATGTCGTTCTTGCGGTGTCGCTAGACATAGCGAACGCCTTTAACAGCCTCCCTCATGAGACGATCAGGGAGGGGCTCCGCGCGCATGGAGTCCCCTCGTACCTCACGAGGCTGTTGGGCGCGTACCTGCAGGATCGACATATCCTTTGGGAGGGCGGTGAGTCCGGCAATCCCGTGTTAGGTCGGCGACGCGTCGCGTGCGGCGTTCCACAGGGGTCGGTCCTCGGGCCGATTCTTTGGAACGTACGTTATGACTGGATCCTTCGGGTTCCGGTCCTGCCCGGGGTAGGGCTGATCTGCTTTGCGGACGACACCCTACTCACGGCACGCGCTGCGTCATTTGCGGAATCCGTGGACGTCGCCAACGCCGGGTTGGCGATTGTCGTAGATCGAATAGCTAGGCTGAGCTTGAGGGTCTCCCCCGCGAAAACGGAGGCCGTCATGTTCCATAGGAAATTTCGCAATCCCCCCGCGGACTTGACCGTTTCGGTCCAAGGGGTGGCGATTAGAGTAGGGCCCCAGATGAAATATCTGGGGCTAGTTCTCGATGGGAAATGGCTGTTCAAAGCGCACTTTGAGCAGCTAGTTCCCAAACTCGTCAAATCCGCGGGCGCACTCTCGAGGCTCCTTCCCAACGTGGGGGGCCCGGGGGGTGCGACGCGGAAACTTTACTCTGGCATCCTGAGGAGTATGGCGCTGTACGGTACACCCGTCTGGTCCACTGCACTTCACCGCCACAACAGAACCCTGCTGCACCGGGCGCAGCGGGTTCTGGCCGTGAGGACCACACGGGGGTATCGCACAGTGTCGCGGACGGCGGCCACCCTCCTGGCAGGCGATCCGCCCTGGCATCTCCAGGCGAACGTCCTGGCAGAGGTGCGTCGCACCCGGCAGGATGCCCTAGCTAGAGGCCTGACCTTCTGTCAGGTCGAAATCGAGGCGATCAGGAAGCGGGAAACCGCCTCCATGATCGCCGTCTGGTCTCAAGAGCTCGACAACCCTGCGGCCTATGGCGGCTACACGGTGGATGCAATCAGGCCACAGCTGACGGAATGGGTCAACCGCACCAGCGGCACCCTGACCTTCAGGACGACACAGATACTTACCGGACACGGATGTTTCGATAAGTATCTGTGTCGCATTGTGGGCTGCTTGCCTTCCCCGGACTGCCGCCAGTGCGGCGCGCCCGACACGGCATTACACACGCTTGTCGAGTGCGCCGCATGGGCGCCGCAGCGTTTCGAACTTGAGACGCACGTAGGTCCAGTCGACTCGCTCTGCGACTTGGTTAAGGCCATGCTGCAGAGCAGCGACAATTGGGGGGCTGCGGTTACTTTTTGCGAGACAGTAATGTCACTCAAGGAGGCCGCAGAACGAGACAGGGAGAGAAGTCCTGCAGCGCGTGCCAATGCGTCTTCTCGAGGTCGCCGGTCTTCAGCTGGCACCCGGAGAGGCAGGTACGCGCATTACTTCCCTCCCTGAGTTAGGTTCCGTTTACCGCGGGGGGCCTTTAGCTTACTAGGATAAAAGAGCAAAGGACCTTCTACCCCCGCACAACGAAGTGGGGTGTCGATCGCGGACGCAGCACTGCCAAGAGCATACTATTGCTGCAGTGTTATCGCCCCCGACCGACGCGTGTCGTTCCCCTAGCAACGACCCAGTTTGTGCGTAAATCGGTTAAGCATTTTCCCTCGCCTCAAAAACAAAAGAAAAAAAAGCTGTCAATTCATATGGTCTTCAGCACACCAGCAAGAAACTTTTTTTTTTTTTTTTTTTTGGTTTTGAGGCAAACCAGCAAGAAACTTGCTGCAACACTGTGTGTCTCAGTCAACACATAATACCTGTTTTGTTGGAATGCAAAACAGTTATATTATGTGTCTCTGTCGACACACAGTGTTGTTAGAAGACCTGTTTGTTATCTGCTGGTGAAAACACAAGTAATACAATGCATATGATGATTAGAGATTTAAAATATGGTAAATTTGCATAAAGGCGGAACCCGAAAATTATGCGTTTTTTTTATATACAAGATTATAATTATGGTTTGCTATGGTACAATAACGAAATTAAAATTGTCGGAAAGCCTTCATTTAGGCACATAATTAATAAACAATACAATTACCTTAGAATATACACAGACTGCCTACTATGCTAATATTATTATTGTAAAGTAATAGGGCACGTTGCTAAACACTTGTGATTTTGAGCACAAACACATAAGTTAACTTAAAAACAATCAAAATCTTACTTTATTAAATTTTAAAGCACATTTTATTAGGTTAAAAACTACAAAACACTTCCCAGATAAAACCGCCATGCTACATAAAGTAAACTACACTGCTAAAGAGTGTTGAGACTGCTAAAGACAAATCTTTTTGTTGTAATTTAGTTCATCAGAGTGGCAGGCAAAGGAAATAAATCCATACAGCGTTGTCTGATGTATTCTTAATAAAAAATAGGCTGTTTGGATTTATTTCCTTTGCTTGCTACTCTTTAGGTTGGGTTAGCTTCACACTAGAGCTCAAATATGCAATGCCAATGTTAGCAACATAAAAAATAGCTTGTGAGGAGCGGTTGAAGGTTGCGACCAATGAGAAGGTCAGTGGGTTAGGTTAGGTTAGCTTCAGACCAAAGCCGCAGGCAGAATCGACTTTAACCATAATTAATGGTAAGCAGTCGGTTCTGCCACTTTGCTACTTGTTGGGCAAAGACACTAAATCCATACAGCATGAATATCAATATTTTTCAATCAATCTGAAGATCATTGAATGACATGAAAGTATGGAATTTTAGATTTTTCACATTATTGTAACTAAGATAATTAATATATTTTTCTAGTTTGTATATGTAAATACTGACTACATGTAATACCAATGTAAGCAGAACAAAGTATAGGTGTAAGGGGTGGTCGAAGGTATAACCAGTGACAAGGACAGTGGGTTAGGTTAGGTTATCTTTAGACCAGACGGCTCACAACATTTGGAAAAGATTTTGTTTTTTTCGAAAGTACTCTTGGATGGTGTTTTGGATGTTTATCGTTGACGACTCGGCTAGTTTATCGGATTTCTGATATTCTTGCCTACTTGTTGACCCGGATTTGTCTGTTTTGGATTGATTTCTTCATAGATTGTTTACTTGGCTTTTTCCCACTGGATATCGATTTTGCTTGTGTTTCTGGATTTGTTGATCGTTTCGGACCTCCCCGCTCCACCCCCATGGGGGGGATCCCCCCTTGATGGCTGACTCGGCGCAGAGTCGCGCCTCGGGAGTGTGCGAGATCCGGAAACGGACAAACGCACTCTCCCGCGGGGAGAATGCAGGTTCTGACTCCGACGAGTCAGGTAGAAAGGTGGTGACCCAGGAGGACACCCAGAGGCCAGGGACCCGGCGCGCCAAGGTGCTCCTGGGGGCCCGCCACCGAGGGTACAGCGCGGGGACGACGCTGTCCCGCGCCGGAACCGCGGAAGTCGAGGCTGAGGCAGAGGCCTTCGTCAGCGACCTCCGCCAGAACTTATCGAAGAAGACGAAGGCCTCTGCGCCTGTAGAAGGGGCAGACGTACCCCCCGAGATGGACCCGAGGGTCACGGACGTCGACCTACTGGATGCGGAGGAACTCCGCACCATGGCCGGCGTCCACGTGGCAGCGATATACAACGTTGCCCAGACCTCGCGGAACCTCAAGGGGGGTTACGTGAAGAAACTCAAAGAGGCGGCGGCGGCCCTCATGGAGGTGACCGAGAGTCTCTCCAGGAGGACCGTCGACGCCGAAACCAGGAAGTTGAGCTTGGACAACTTAAAGCTCAAGCGCGAGGTGGACTCCCTACGGGCCGAGATTCGGTCGTACCGTAGGGAGTTCGAAGAAATGAAGACCGCGGCCAAGGAGTCCGCGGCAAAGGAAAAGGCCACAGCCAAGGAGGCCAGGGCCAAGGATCAAGCTGCGACCAAGGAGGCCGCGGCCAGGGAAGCTGCGGCCAAGGAGGTCGCGGCTAGCGCTGAAGGGCCCCCGCCCCAGAAAAAGGGGGGGAGTTCCACCACCGAATCTCCCCCATTCGACGTGGAGGAGCTGAAACGCTCCATAATCCTGTCGATGGGGGAGTTCATCAACGCCCGCTTCGCGGGCCTTGAGGACCGCCTACTCCCCCCCCCGGTCATCCGTCCGCCGCTCGCCGCGGATAAAAGAGGTAAGGCGGCACCCGGGACCTCGGGTGCCACGCCGCCCACGGCTGCTCCTCCCAGGGTCTCCGACGATCTGACGGAGCCCCTGGCGATGGAGTGTGAGCCAATCCCGACGGTAGCGACTTCCGTCCCCCCGTCGTATGCCAAAGTGGTGGGCCCTCCGCGCCCATCGTCGAAACCGGGCCCCTCCGGCGTTCAGAGGGCCCCCAGAAGACAGGGGGTGGCTCCGGCCCCCCCAATGTGGTCGATCCCCCCCATTGCCCCCTACCCCATCCAGGAGGACCAGGGCGAGTGGACAGTGGTGGGAGGTGGTAGGAGGGGCAGAGGGAGAGGGAGGGCCGCTAGAGGAGCAGGGGGATACCCTGCCCTAACCCCCGCACCTCAATACTCCGCCCCCCAGCAGAGATATGTGCCGGCGAGGAGACCTCCTCAGAGGAAGCCGGCCCCGCTAGTGGAGGCCAAGGCAGCAGCAGTAATGGTGACGCTGCTGCCTGAGGCCGCCAGGAACGGGATAACGTACCGCCAGGTATTTGAGCAGGCCGCGAAGGTGGTGGACCTGCAAGCGATGGGCCTCAAGGAGGGCCTTAAGATCAATCGGACGGCCAACGATGCCCGGCTCTTGGAGCTGCCACCAGGGCCGGAGGGCATCGAGAAGGCCGACCGGTTGGCTTTGGCCCTCAGCGCAGTAATGACAGTCGTGGCCGAGGTCGCCAGGCCTGTGAAGAAAGGAGACATCCGTGTCACAGGGCTTGACGACTCGGTCACGCCTTGGTTGTTAGAGGAGGCCATCGCTCGCGCAGGGAACTGCCCTCGCGAGCACGTCAAATCTGGCGGTATCGGTGTGGGACCGGGGGGGATGGGCGCTGCCTACGTCCAATGCCCCATCCCGGTCGCGAAAATGCTAACTGAGCTGAAGCACATTTGCGTGGGCTTCAGCTCAGCGGAGGTCTCGGCCCGTGAGAGGCGACCCATACGCTGTATGCGGTGCCTCTACACGGGCCACATCACAGCAATGTGCCCAGATGGGCGAGTAGACAGGTCGGCCCTGTGTTTCCGCTGCGGCAAAAGCGGACACAGGGTCGCCCAATGCGCGGAGCCAAATGCTCACTGCGTGGTTTGCGCCGAGTCGGGTCTCGACGCAAACCACGTCTCATTGTCGAGGGGCTGCCTCCCTCCACATGTGAGAGGCAAGTTTGTCCCCCCGGCGAACGTCGGGATAGGAAGAAACCAGCAGGAGTCTAGTATGTCCCATTAATATGCCCGGACGACATACAAGACTCCTGCAAGGAAATGTGAACCACTCCGCCGGGGCCCAGGATTTATTCCTGCAGTCCATGGCGGAGTGGGAGGTTGGTCTGGCCGTAATTTCGGAGCCGTATTACGTCCCCTCCCAGAGCAATTGGGTTGGGGACCTGGACGACACGGTGGCAGTGGTGGCCAGTTCGGGCGCTGGCACCCCGCTCATCGAGATCGAGCGGGGGCGGGGTTACGCGGTGGCAGGGTGGGGGGAGCACACCTTCATAGGTGTGTACTTTTCCCCCAACCGACCCCTGGCAGAATTTGAGCGTTTCTTGGATTCTGTCAGGGCCGCCGTGGGCAGACAGTCGCCGAGGGCGACGTTCGTACTCGGCGACTTCAACGCCAAATCCCGCTCCTGGGGAAACACTGTCACCGAATTGAGGGGACTGGCTGTGGAAACGTGGGCATTTCAAAGTGGTTTGACCCTTTTGAACCGAGGTTCGGTCCACACCTGCGTGCGAGCGCGGGGTGGCTCGGTCGTAGATTTGTCGTTTGCCACCCATGCGATCGCACGCAGGGTGATGAATTGGAAAGTAGAGGAGGAGGTGGAGACTCTGTCGGACCACCTTTACATAAGGTTCGAGGTCTCCCCTCCTCCTAACAGAACAGGGTCAAACCCCCCACGCAGTCACGGCCAGTTCCCTCGATGGGCCATCAGCCGGCTCGACCCCGAGCTGGCTGAGGAAATGGCCGTCGTCCAGGGCTGGACCAACCGAGATAGTAACACCTGTCCGGAGGATCTGGCGGAGGGCATGCGCAGAACCCTTACGAGGGTCTGCGATGCCTCGATGCCACGGTCGCGTCGACGTCGGCAAAAACCAGCGGTTTACTGGTGGACCGCAGAGATCGGCAGTCTGAGGGAGGTAGCCCTTCGGGCTCGCCGATCTCTGAAGAACTGCCGGCGTCGGCATCCTCCGGACAGAGGTGAGGAGGAACATCGCTTGGAGGAGTATAGGGTTGCCAAGAAGGCTCTTCAGGTGGCTATTTGTCAGGCGAAGACCCGGGCTCGGGAAGAAATCCTATCCACGTTGGATGCGGACCCCTGGGGACGTCCGTACCGGGTGGCGCGCAAGAAAATGCGCGCCTGCTCCACCCCGGTTACGGAGTCCCTGACGGACGGGGTCCTGAACAGAATCATAGATGGACTCTTCCCGGACCCGGGAGCCTTTGCTCCTCCTAGGATGTGTCCTCCTCCGAATGTACCCTCGGAGACTGATCCTCCCCCAGTCTCCGAGGAAGAAATGGAAATGGCCCTGGATCGACTCCGGGGCCGGAAAACGGCACCGGGACCGGACGGGGTCCCAGGCCGGGTCCTCTTCCTGGCCGCCAAACACCTAGGCGGCCAGCTTCGGGAACTCTTTGACGCCTGCATCAGGACAGGTGAGTTCCCGAAGCAGTGGAAAGAGGGCCGGCTGTGCCTCATCCCTAAAGAGGGCCGCCCTCCCGAAGATCCCTCCGCCTACAGGCCCATCGTGCTGTTGGACGAGGTGGCAAAAGTGTTCGAGAAGATCTTGGCGAGCCGCCTCGTCCAGCACCTTGATTCTGGTGGGCCTGGACTCTCGGAGGCTCAGTACGGATTTAGGTCAGGGCGATCCACTCTGGACGCCCTGTTCGCGCTGAGGAGCCTCACGAGAGAGGCGGAGAGCATAGAGGAGTCTGTCTTGGTGGTATCTTTGGATATCCAAAATGCCTTCAACAGTCTACCTTTCGAAACCATTTTAGAGGCACTCCGGTCTCATAGAGTGCCTCTTTACCTTGTAAGACTGTTGAAGGCGTACCTCCAAGACAGGTTCATCCTCTGGGAGGGCGGCTTTGGCCAGATTTCTGGTAGGCGACGTGTCGTGTGCGGTGTTCCACAGGGTTCGGTGCTGGGCCCGATCCTGTGGAACATTGGTTATGACTGGCTCCTCCGCGAGCCAGTCTTGCCCGGGATGGGGGTGATCTGCTATGCAGACGACACCCTCATCACGGCCCGAGGCGGAACCTACGACGAGTCCGTAGAACTAGCCAACGCCGCGACGGCGTTGGTAGTCGAGAGAGTGCGACGTTTGGGCTTGAGGGTCTCCCCGGAGAAGACGGAGGCCCTCATGTTCTACGGACGTCGTAGACAACCGCCTCGGGGCACGCATGTCGCCGTCCAGGGAGTGGCGGTAGCGGTAAAGGCCCAGATGAAGTACCTGGGCCTTGTCCTAGATGCAAAATGGAATTTCGGGGCCCACTTCACCCAGCTGGCCCCGAGATTGCTAGGTGCCGCTGCCGCCCTGGCCAGACTCTTACCCAATGTGGGAGGGCCGGGCACGGTCTGTAGGAAGTTGTACACTGGTGTTCTACGGAGCATGGCGCTGTACGGCGCCCCCGTATGGGTCGATTCGCTTCACCGCAAGAACAGGACCCATCTGAGACGTTCTCAGAGGGTCCTGGCGGTGCGGGCCATCCGGGGGTACCGGACAGTGTCGTGGACAGCGGCGACACTGCTCGCGAGTGATCCGCCCTGGGAGCTCCAGGCGGAGACGCTCGCGGCAGTGCACCGCTACCGGCAGGACACCAGAGACAGAGGAGAGAGGCCGTGTCCGGCAGTAGTAAGAAGGATCAGGGTCTTGGCGACCGAGGCCCTGATCCAAGCATGGGCTGATGACCTGAGGTCCCCAGAAGCAGGAGTAGAGACGGTGGCGGCGGTTCACCCCCACCTGTCTCGTTGGGTCTCGAGGAAGTACGGGACCCTAACGTACAGGCTGACGCAGATACTTACCGGGCACGGGTGCTTCGGTAAGTATCTGCATCAGACAGCGGGGCGTGAACCGACGCCAGAATGTGCAGAGTGCGGCGCACCCAGCGATACAGCGTATCATACGCTGGTGGAGTGCGCCGCCTGGGGACCTCAGCGTCATCAGCTAGAAAGTATTGTCGGTCCTGTGTCCTCGCTCCAGCAACTGGTTGAAGCCATGCTGTCGAGCGAGGACGGATGGAGTGCGGTTTCCTCCTTCAGCGAGACGGTAATGTCCCTGAAGGAGGCCGCAGAGAGGACCAGGGAGGTGGATGCGTACGCAGACCCGATCCGGCGACGGCGGACTGGCGGCCGGCGGCGTCGCTACGCAGCCCACCTCCCTTAGTGCCGTCACAGGGGGCCGCGGGGACCGGGGGTACCCGCGGACTTCCCCCCCTGTTGATGAAGCAGGGCACCTTGCCTTCGGGGTGTTCTGAAGATTGCCAGACGTAGGGGCGTCACGAATGTAGTAGCACCGCTCTAGTTCTCGTGGCGCCCCGTAAAAGCGTGGGAAAGAGGCGCAGGTTAGGTTTAGTGGGTAGTCCGGCGGACGGGATCTCGCGACTACTACCGCCCTCGGCGGTAGTGATGCGTGGAGATCCCTTGCGCTGGGAGTCCCACACTCCCCTCGGTCACCCTCCCCCAGGGCCCGAGGGAGTGTCGCAAGAAAAGACATTCCCCCTGCGTTATCAAAAAAAAAAAAAAAAAAAAAAAGGTTATCTTTAGACCAAAGCCCACGAGCCGAGCGAGCGAAGCGAGCGTGCCGCGGTAGCGGCCAGCGAGTGGCAGAACCGACTGGTTTCCATTTATTCGTTGATCATTTTAATAAAAGTTAAAGTCGGTTCTGCCACTCACCGGCCGCTGCCGCGGCACGCTCGCTTCGCTCGCTCGGCTCGTGGGCTTTGGTCTAAAGATAACCTAACCTAACCCACTGTCCTTGCCATAACCTTCGAACACCCCTCACACCTATATATTGTTTGTCTAACATTAGTATTGCATGTTGTCGGTAATTATATATACAAACTACAAAAATATAATAATGATCTTAATCACAATAATGTGAAAAATCTAAAATTCCGTATTTTTATGTCATTCAAAGATGTTCAGTTTGATTGAACAATATTGATATTCATGCTGTACGGATTTAGTTCCTTTGCCTGACATTTAGCAAAGTGAGGTAAAAACTTTGTCTCTCAATATTATTAATCTGAGGTTTTACTTACAAATTACAAAATGTCGTGATTTTTTAACAATGCCGTAATATTTGATTTTATAATTATTAATTATTTTGATCATGCATATATGTTACATTTGCAGACTAATCCCAAAATTAAAATAATTGTGTTTTTATTATAATTAGTAGGTAAGTCGTCACGCTAAAATTGAACATTATTTCTAGCGATATAATGCACGTATTTCGTACCTAATTAATTGTATTGTTTATTAATTTTTTGCTTAAATGATGGCTTACCGATGATTTTAGTGTCGTTATTGTACCATAGAAAACCATATGTAAAATCTTTGAATACAAAAAATGCGTAATTTTCAGGTTCCGCCTTTATGCAATTTTACCTAATGAAAATCTTCCTTTATTATCCCAGAAACATTAACAATAAGCAATATTTTTAAAGTTATTTACAGCGTACCTGTGTATGGTTAAAGATGACTGATTTGGTGTTTTTCTTATGCCGCACCCTATTACACTGCACACGGACATATCTGCGACGTAATTATTTATATTTGGCTTCAATTATTTTAAATCACAAGCAGAATATTGAAAGATAATTTGTTATTTTGATTTATACCACGACTTTTTGACAAGACAAGTACCGGGTGCACTGACTGATAATGACATTTGGTGCACTAAACATGGCGGATTTTCGGCCTCATTAGGTATTTACGTATATTCATGTTCCACTTTATGTACGCACTGAAATACTGTTATATTGTTTTCCTGCGAGTTACAGTGCTGAGTAAGAACGAGATAGATATATGTTTATGTGTGTGCCTTCAAAATGGATGCTATTTGTATAAGCAATTGTACGTATAGAACAATATGTCGCGTCCCTATTATAGAGGTCCATGCCGCCGATCTAAAGCCGAAATACCCAATGTTGCCAGGTTGCTAATAGTGAAATTACTAAAATTTGTAGTTTTTGTAGGTACACACGTGTGTGTATGAAAGTAACTCACAACATATTGACTTAAAAAAGACCTTATCGAACATCGCCATGATTTTTGAATTGAAAACTTCGGTAGGTACTTCTAGGATGGGGACAATGCACTGAATTCGCACGACCGTCACGTTCAGATACCAAGTTTTTATCTCTGAAGTGCAGTCCTAACGACTGATATTTTTTTAAAAGTGACTAATAATACTCCCCCCCCCCCCTCCCCTTAATTGACAATACAACCTTTTTATTTTACCTGGATTGACAACATCATTGGATAATGAGATCATGCCTAGGTATCAGACATTAAAAATGATAACCCAAATGTGATACCAAATCAAAGTATTTTAGTGGTCGAATGAGCTTTATCTGTTTTAATCGCCGAAAGAATACTTTATTACAAATTAAGAAAAGTAATAACATCGCAATGGTGTCTAATAAGTTATTTATGCCTGGTTATCAATGAATGGTATTCAGTCTAACTGTACATTATTCAGTTTAAGTTATATTATATTGATTTTTCACTAAAGGTCACTTTAAATAACTTAACGGTAACTTTAGAAAATAATAAATGTTGAACACCAAAAATAAATATATAAAATAAATCTACCGATAAAATCGCTAAGCTGGCCACACTAAAATGATCACGATATGTCATAATGGATAATGACAGTAACATTTAAATAGTAGTACAGATTAATATGATTATTTTTGTTTTATAGGCAAAGGAATTAATGTAAAGTTGTCCCTAATGACGTCATCTGATAAATTTTTTAAAAATCGAATTAAAAAAAACTAACTCTTAAAACACAAAAATATTCAAATTAGTATCTTAAAATACCCTATTTTACGAAATGAAAATATAAAATCAGAGGGTAATTTTTTTTGAACAATCCCATAGCAACTGATATTAATTTTATAAATGAATCTTTATGTATTTCTTGTCTTGCTAGGTATTTATTGTGTTTGCTAGAATATGCAATGACTGCATCAAAATATAATATCGCACTCAATAATTATAATAAATTTGTTAGTTAGTTTTGAAATGACATATTCAAGTTAATGAAAAAATTTTTTTAATGCATTTGCTAGGTTTTAAAATTGCACAGCTCTATTGTTCATTTTAGAGTAATTTTACACATTTTTAGAAAATAAAACTGCACAGCACAACATTTCCTTTCAGTTCCCGCCAAAAACTCTCATACGACCAGTCGTGCTAAACAGGTCCGAATGTTGGGCCACTAAGGTGATAGACCACAAACGTTATTGTAAACAAAGTGGCGCATGCTTTCCGGCCAGCATTCGAAACCGTGCTCTTTGAGTTAGGAACACGAATGTGCTAACCATTAAGCTACCAGACCCACACTCAAGTCACTTTTAAACAATTGGGATTGTTAAAAAAAAATACCCTCTGATTTTATATTTTTGTTACGTAAAATAGGGTATTTTAAGATACTAATTTGAATATTTTTGTGTTTTAAGTGTTAGTTTTTTTTTAATTCGATATGGAAAAAATATCTCTGATGACGTCATTAGAGACAAGTTTACATTAATTCCTTTGCCTATAAAATTAAACTAATAAAACCTGCTAATCATAGTAATCTGTGCTACTATTTAAATGTTACTGTCATTACTCATTACATATCGTGATCATTTTAGTGTGGCCAGCTTAGCAATTTTGTCGCTATGTTTATAATTCTTCGTGTTCAACTATTATTATTTTCTAAAGTTATCGGTAAATTATTTAAAGTAACCTTTAGTGAAAAATCAATCTTACAGAGCTTATATTGAAAAATATACAGCTATAATTTGATACCATTCATTGATTACATACATACATACATAGCTTCACGCCAGTTCCCTTGCGAGGTAGGCACGAACAACAGAGCGCAATTCAGGCTTATTCTTACACACCTCACTCGCTTCTTTGACATTCATAGCTCTTGTCATGCACGCTCGTCTGTTCTTAAGGCTCCTGACATCACCTTCTGCTAGTATACGATCAATTTGGTCATGGAGGGTGTGTCGCGGCCTTCCACGACTTCTGCATCCATCCACTTTTGCATTGTATATCTGTTTAGTCATTCTTTCATCATGCATTCTTGCTACATGCCCAAAGCACCGGAGAATTCCTTTCCTTACTTTCACCCCGACACTCTCTTTCACACCAACTCTCTTTCTTACTTCGGTATTACGAAGTAATATTATAATTCATTGATTACCAGGCAAAAATTCCAGTTATTCTATTAGACATCGCAATGACATTACTTTCTTTATTTGTAATAAAGTATTCTTTTCGCAATTAAAACATTCGACCATTAAAATACTTTGATTTGGTATCACATTTAGGTTATCATTTTTAATCTCTGGTGTCTATACATGATTCATTATCCAATGATGTTGTCAATACAGTTAGAATAAAAAGGTTGTATTGTCAGTTTCAATTGAGGGGAGGAGGGGGGTTAGTAAGACTTAAAAATCTCTCAGATGTTGGGACGGCACTTCAGAGGTAAAAACTTAGTATCTCAGAGTGACGGTCACGGGAATTCAGTGGATTTTCCCCACCCCAAAAGTGCCCACAAAAGTTTTTAACTTCAAAAATCATTGCGACGTTCGATAAAGCCTTTTTTAAGTCAATGCGTTGGGAGTCAGTTTCATATACACACGTGTGTCTATCTACAAAAATTCAAAATTTTAGTGATTTCACTATTAGCAACCTGGCAACATTGGGTATATCGGATTCAGATCAGCGGTTAATGCGACATTTCTGAATGCTAATATTATTAATTACAATTCATTTCGTCCTTAGAAAATAATTTTGGAATCATGCGACAAAAAAGTGAAGTGTTTTATTATTGAAAATATATGAAATATTTTCTTTGTCAACATGGCCGGATCTTCGCATAAGAGTGTCAACTTTGTAAAAGCTGATTCGCAAAACCTACCTAAAGTTGACAATGTAATGTTATTAGAGTACATAGCTTCCAGTACATAATATTGGAGAAATAAGAGTTAAAATCCTGATGTAGGTAAGTAGTTTTGCGAACGTGTCTAAATTCATCCTGTTCGTCCATATCAAGATTTCATCAGATGCCGCTACTTTTAGAACTTGTGTATTTTATTACTGTTACTGTCTATAAATTTCATCCCTGTAATAAAACCAGTAATATTAATTACTTATTTAACTGATAGATGTATATTTTGTGTTGGAGTCGAAATTCGTCTAAAATGTGCACCTGTTTTATTAAAAATGTTACTAATTAATTAGAAACTGACCGATTATTAGAAAACGATTAATATAATATTAATTACTTATTTGATAATATGGTACAATCAAATAACTAACAACCTATATTACTTTCTTATTAAATTATGATACAAGTAAAGTATCTCATATAAATACATACAAATAAAGGAACAGACATAGGATTGCACCACTGTCCTGACCATTGTATAGTGTGTTTGATTTCTAAGGTATCTTATAGGTCTGACCATATACAACAACTTACCAGAAAATATTAAACTCTCTAGTAGTTTTAAATATATTCACTTACACATACAGCTTAAAAAGTGGCTAATCGAGCACATCTTCTAAAGCTTGAAGGATTTCATGGAATATGAAGATTTGTGACAAACACCTTATTCATTGTAAATCTGTTAATAATATCTTATCTATCTTAATAATCTTGATGTGTAACATAGTTACTAATATGTAGATTTATGAGTGAAATAATGACTATGCAAATCATTAAACAGACAATTTATATCAATTGTTTTTTCAGGTCATCGGGAAAGAACTAGCAACAACAACTTTTCTGTACAAGCAAGGGTTATATAAGTTTGAACATAGAACTTTATATGAGTTATGCGCTGCAGTTTACATGAAAATTTTAAAAACATAGAGAAAATACCAAATACTCATCATTCAAGCATTAGAAAATACCAAATACTAGTATTTCAGGCTAGCCTGCAGAAAAAAAAAGAAATGGATAAAACCGAACATTTCGGAAAAGATTATATGTTCTAAATTATTATTAATAAGTGTTTTAAGTAAATAAACAAGTTTAACTGCTAAAAGTTATTTAATATTTCATCTTACAAAATAACAAGTCAAAAGATATATCAATCAATTCATATATAAATATATGGCACTCACATATTTATAACTCACAATAGTTTGTATTCAGTATAGAAAATCATCGAATTCTTATAACTCTTAATGTGAACTCTTAAGCTATATAGTCATTACCTTCTATGTATGTTCATAAGTCTTCAGAGAAAATAAAACTGAAATATTTTATGGAGGAATGTAAAATATTCATAATTGTTTACATGAATTATAACTACTAACATCTAGATTTATGTATATATAAAATTAAATTATTTAAAATAGCCATCCTTGTTTTCAATTAATTAATTAATAAGCTTTAAAGGTGTGGGCCATTCTTCTGTGGTGGTTCAAATCATTTCAATAGGAATAATTTTTGATTTATTGGTATGGGCTCGCTTGAGATAAATTCAGGTTCTAGTAAATTTTCTGTATGCCATTAGCTCTAATACAGTTCATAAAGAATAATCCAAAGAATTCAAGTCATAGTTCAATAATGGCCAATCTTGGCTCCGAACAAAGCTTTATGGGAGGGTGCAGAGTCCTGTTGGAAAATCCACTGCTATCCAGGGAATAGAGTATCACTTAATGGTTAAATCGTTGCTTCCTATATGTGATTTTGGAAATGTTGCGCCTTGAAGTGACCTCCTCGTAGGAAACACCTCATCAAATCATTACACTTCCTGATGATGAATGTGGTGGACATTGTGTACAGAAGGCTGAACGCATTAACTTCTGGCGTAAGGCGTATTACCGTATTAAACTTTTCTTCCACTATGATGATCTTCTTATTGGTAAACAGGTTACTTTTGGATCGTATCTCTTGAAAAGGTTTCGACATAGTTCCAACCGCAGTTTACGAAAACGCTCGTTTACATAATGCACTCTTCTTTGACTTTTAGTTTAAGATCATATTTAAGTTTTTTTTTTTTTTTATTGCAGGAGATCAGCAGACAGGCAGATGGCCCGCTTAATGGAAAGCGGTTACCAACGCCTATGGACGTTTGCAACACCAAAGGTGCTACAAATGCGCTGCTGCTCTCTTAAGGGAGACTGGAACCTGGTCACTAATGCCGGAACACAACTCAAGGTTGTTATGGCGACATACTTTAGACCAGGGGTGGTAGCCATCCAGTCGGGCAAATGCCCTACCACCTGGCTGTGGGTTGTTTTGTCGCCTCTTACGACAGGCCGCCCGGCCGCAGGAAATTGTATTCTTTCTCCGTTCCTGCACGGATATAAGTATCTACTATATAGATATTTGCTAAATATTGGTCTGAAGAGCTAATTTACATAATTTTATTCTGGAATACGTCTTCTTCTTTTTTTGGATTATGGCTCCAACGCAGTTTGCATTGATTTGGCCAATGTCACAGTAGGTGGTAAAATGTCAGGTGCATATAAGAGTATAAATGCGAAAAGAAAAATTTGGTCGGTGATCTTCCAAATCCCTTTCTGAGATCCTGAGGACAACACAAAACATAGAGTGTTAGACTAACTACATTAGAGATAGATGTTATTTATTGTTAAAAACTTTGATAATATATGTACATGTCTACTATCAGCTAGGGTAAGAAGAAAGTCCACATTGACCGGTCGGGGAAAATTTTTGAGTAATATACTGTAGAGGGGAGAAACTATTTTGGAACATTCGAAAAAAATGTGATTGACAGAGCCGTCAGCTAAGCCGCACTCACAGAGAGAATTATCGCGAATTCTTAATTTTGCAAGAAATACAGGACAGCAACAGTGGCCAAGACGCAGGCGAATTATAGTTGATATAACTTTTTTGGGTAGTTTTCTATAGTTGAAGAACCAAGGTTTGGGACGTAATGTTGGTTGCAAACTACCGTATTATCTGCCAACAGTCAGACGGGACTGTTGCCAGATACCATTCCAAGTCTCAAACATCTGGGGCCGCGCGAGAGAGCGTAAATCGCGGGGAAAGCATTTATTATATTTGTTACTACCCGAACAGACAGCTTCCTTGGCGCAACAGTCGGCAATCTCATTTCCACCAATTCCACAGTGACCTGGGATCCAGGCAAGTACTATATCTAAACCAGACGAGTGACAACGAAAGAGGGCTTCCTTTATTTTTAGAGAGATGACAAAGTTATGTTTAGCATGTAAAGGTAATTTTGAGATATCCTGTAGGGAGCTTAAGGAATCAGTAAAAATTATAGATTTACTTATATTATGGGATTCAATATAAAGGACGGCTTCTAGAATAGCGATCGATTCGCCAGTGAACATAGAGCTAGGAGGAGGAATTTGGAAATTTAAAATAATTTTGTATTTGGGAATCCAAATAGTTGAACCAGCAGGGCCATTTTGAGATAGCCGTGATGCATCGGTGAAAAACTGAAGGTGGTCTGGCCAACGATCCTGCGTAATTTTACAAAATAATTGATTAGCATCTGGAGAATTTTTGTGAATATCTAGATTTAGAATAACATTAGGTTTATAAATAAGGCTTTCAAAACTAAACTCAAAAACAGGATTTTTATAATTCTGGAAAATGCCAAGAGGGAGATCTACTAGTTTCTTATACGAATTTATAAGAAGTGGAAGACATTTGTGAGTCCAATAACTAGATGTGAACGAAATTTGAAGGAGTTGATCTAAGATACCTAGAAGGGGATGATCTGAGAGCTCTAACACTTTATAAAAGAATCTGTCCGACAGAAGCTGCCTGCGAAGAGCAAGAGGAGGGTCTACACACTCAACCTGAAGGGCATTTGTTGGAGAAGATTTCATTGCGCCTGTGATGATTCTGACGCATTTGGCTTGTATGCGTTCCAGTTTCATGAGAGCGGATTTACTGCAGGGTTCCAATATGAAGCAGGCATAGTCAAAATGGCTGCGGATGATGGCATTATAAAGCAGCTTCTGACAATAGGGGTGAGATCCCCACCTAACACCTGACAGGGCTCGAATTACGTTAGTGTTTTTTTCTGTTTTTGCGCAAATATAATTGAGATGGAGGAGGCCTGAAAGTTTAGCATCGAGGAAGACACCTAGGAATTTAACAGAGTTAGCGATTTGGATTGGATGATTGTTAATGTGAATGTCTAGAGCAGGAATATCTCTTTTGCGGGAGAATATTACAGCCGAGCTTTTTGAAGCAGAAAGTGACAAACCGTGCTCTGAAAGCCATGAGTTAAGATAAAAAAGAGCAGAATTGATACGGTTTGAAGCATCACTGAAAGAGTCAGAAGTGGCATATAGAGCAATGTCATCGGCATACTGAAGGGCTTTGCAAAAGCAGCTTACAGAAGATTCTAAATCAGCCGTATAAATGTTATAGAGGATCGGGCTGAGGACAGAGCCTTGGGGTAAACCTTTCCATACAAGACGCGGGGGGGAGTCGATTCCCGAAACGCGGACGGAGATTGATCTCTCCATGAACATATTGGAAACAATGTTGACAATCCTCGGGGGATACTCAGATTGTGCAGCTTCTGCCTGAGTATTTGAAGGTTGACGTTGTCGTATGCAGACGTTATGTCTAAAAAGACTCCTACGACATGTTCATTTCGGGAAAAAGCTAATCTGATGTCTGAGGTAATAAGGCTGAGACTGTCCATTGTACCTAAACCTCGTCTAAAACCAAACTGGCTGTTGGCTAATATGCCTTTGCTTTCTACGATCCACTCGAGTCGATTTTTAATTAAATGCTCCATAATTTTAGCAAGGACTGAAGATAGGGCTATAGGTCTATAAGCATCAGAGTCTGAAGCATCCTTGCCAGGTTTTAATATTGGAACAATTATTTGCTTTTTCCAAGACTCTGGGATAGATCCGGAAAGAAAAATCTGATTCAGAAGGTTCAGTAGAAAATGCTTAGAAGATTCACAGGACTGAATTACAAAGGAATAAGTAATGCCGTCTACTCCAGGAAAAGAGTCTCGGAGATGATCTAGGGCAGCGCATAGTTCTCCAAAGGAAAATTTAGAATTCATGGGATTCAACTCATCTGAAGGGGAACAACTGATGGGGGGACAAGGTTCAAGGGGAACAAAAGGAGGTGCAAGCTTGTGCATGAAATTGGGAAGCCAGGAAGATGGATTATTGGAATTAATATTATCGTCACTTTGGGACTTTCTAAAGGCTTTTATTTTCTTCCATATCATAGAAGCTGGAGTCCTGGGAGAAAGGGATTCGCAGAAGGCTTGCCAACCTTTTTTTTTCTTTGAACGCAACAGTCTTTTAGAGGAAGCAGAGACTTTCTGAAATTCTAAGTAATTATCATATGTGAGGCTCCTGGTAAATTTAATCTCCGCTTCTTTGCGCTTTTTTACTATAGCGGAACATTCAGAATCCCACCAAGCAGGGGAGGGAATTTTATTTTTTACAGAGTTTTTTAAGGGGATTGATTGCTCAGCAGCAGATGTCAATGCAGATACATACTCATCATATAGGGAAGTAAAATTCAGAGAAGAAACATCAGGAAGAGAGTTTAATTTACTTTGTACCAAGGAAGAGAACTTATGCCAGTCAGCTAGTAGGAGTCTAAATCTCAAGAGAGGCGTTGGAGTGACAGGAGGGGGTGAAGAATCAGGCAAGGAACAAAGAATAGGGAGATGGTCACTTCCATAACAGTTAGAAAGAACAGGCCATGAAAGAGAGTAGGCTATGGAGGGAGAGGATAAAGTAAGGTCAGGGGCACTCGGATTTTGAAGGGGAGAGACTCTACGCGTAGGGGTTCCATCATTAATGATGCATAAGTTTAGATCATTTAAGATATCAAGAAATGCTGGAGCAATAGGATCACAGGAAGCTGAACCCCACAAAGTATGGCGGATATTTAGGTCTCCTAGAATGAGGAGAGGGACAGGAAGATGGCATAAGAGGGAGAAAAGTTCTTGTATGAGGAGAGCATTGGGGTAAGGGATGTAGACAAACACAAATGTTATATTAAGACAACGGACAGCTACAATATTAATATCTGGGGAGTGAGGGGGGAGGGTGAAACGGGAGAATGTAATATTTCTTCTAACAAGAATAGCACAACCAGCCCAACCATCCGATCTGTCATCTCGGATACATGAAAACCCAGGCACTCGAAATAAAGAACCAGGGTTCAACCATGTTTCAGAGAGGGCAAAAAGGTAAGGATTAAACTGATTAATTAAAAAAGATACTTCATGTTTTTTATTATTAACACTACGACAGTTCCATTGAAGGACCTTCGCCATTTTGGATAGAAGAGTTTATAAGTGACGTAATAATTTTTTGAAGCATATCTATGACATTGTACGGTTGTATATCACCACATTTAGAAAATATATTAATTAAAGGTGTTGACAAAATTTGTACTAAATTATCATTAGCGGTAGAGATATTAGGGGAGTTATCGCCAAGAGCACAACCATTTGGTTAAGAGGAAGGTGGTGAGGAGACAATATTAGCATGGGCTAGATGATCATATGTTGTACCTAGCTCCTGTCTAGGTTTTCTATGTATATAGATAGTTTTCCTATATGAAGAATTTGGTGCAGACTGAACAGTACTGGGGGAAGGTTCAGGGTACATAGGGGAGGGAACAGAATTAGGAGAGGGATAGGGTATGTAGGCAGATTTGTTTGGAACTGTTGAGGAAATGTCAGCATATGAAGTCCGAACAGGTTTAAATCTACGGGCTGCCTCAACATATCCAATATTTTCAGTGGATTATGACTTTAATGTTTCTTTGGCGTGCATGTTCGGGGCATCTAGAGTCAGTGGCTGCATGATTACCAGAACAAAACAAACAACTAATTTTATCCTTAGGTACCTGGCAAGTGGCATTTTCATGCGGGCCAGCACAGCGAGAACAGCGTGAGTTAGATCGGCATTTGTCACGGATGTGTCCGAAACGACAGCATTTTAGGCACTGTATAGTGGGAAGGGTATATGTTCCAACAGGTTGAGAGAGGTTACAACAATAAACATGGCTTGGGAGGGATTGGCCTAAAAAGGTGAGAACTACAGTACCAGTGGGTTCCCAGCAGGTTGTATCTTCAACACGTTTTTTTTTATTTAGTCTTCTCGCTTTAATTATTATAGAAGACTCTGGACGGCACTCAGTCCATGAAACCAAGTCCTCCAAAGACCAATCTAGAGGGATTGAATGAATTACACCCATACGGGTAAGCTGGAAACGGGGAATTATTGCTGTAAGATTATTTAACTCTCGGACAGGGTGGGATAAGAATGAGTTAGCTTCAGAGAATGTTTTAAAATAAATAGAAATTTTGTTTCTTCCTATGTTTTTTATTTCGTCAACACCTGAGACTTTGCTGTTGTAAATAACTTGGGCTATTTTGAGGGCGCGCATATTGTTGGATGATTTGGGCAGGTCCACATCGGGACCCGTAACGTAAACAATAAAAGGGCCTGAGTCAGACTCAGAATACCTGAGATCCGAGTTTGCCTCAAATCTAGGTCTGGTGTATGTGTGTTGGATAGAGACTGAAGGGGGCAAAATTCTTTTCTCGGGGGTATTTGAAGGAGCCTCTAAAGAACGTTTAGCCCGTAATTTCTCCTTAGTTTGGCCAATAGCATGAGATTCGCCCACTTCCATTCCTAAAGAATGTCTCCCCCTATCAGGAGGGACTTTCTCTCCCACCGACTGCGACATTTATAAAGTAAAGTACTTACCACTAATAATAAACTTAAAAATAGCCAACACCAACAGATAAATGACAACACAAAGCCAGGAAAACAGAAAAATACGAAAGAAAACCAGGAGAAATTATTTTTTCTTTCTTTTTATATTTTATTGGCTTTCGGCTTGTTCATGAGTGAACCGCCATTGACTGCCAGTGTCAAGTGTGAAAAAAACACAGCATCTTGAGAAGTAAAATAAATTTAAAGTAGATTTATATTAAAAAAAATCATAATATAATAATTAATAATTGAAAAACCAAATCCTTGTTCTCTATTTTATATGTTAATTTTGACACCACCACCTAAAAAATAAAATACACAATATTTTATTTTATTATTTTTATGAATATAATAACATCACTAAACGGAACATAAATAAATATAAGGACATCACGTAAACAATTAATATAAGTAAATACAACTAACAAGCTAGTACACTAGTATGTTTTACAATTTAATATCGTGTGTATTAATATATTTATATAAAATATTAAAAAACACAGGTTTGGGAATATTGGCAAGTATGGTTTTCAGGTTAATGGGTTTTGGCATTTTAGTAGGGAGGGAATCATAAAGGGAAGCTGGTTTCATGGGACAGTTAAAGAAAATATGATCCACCGAACCCTCTTCTATCTGGCAATCGCATAAAGGGCTGTTACGAATACCTATTCTGTATAAATGGGCCGGGGTGCATGTATGGCCTAGTCTTAGCCTGCAGATAATTGAAATCGCTCTCTTGCTTGCTAATTTATATTTGCAGAACCAAGGTTTTGTTGGGATTAATTCCTGTATCTCTCTGTAGTATCTGCCTTTTGACGAGCTTGACGTATTCCAGTGAGCCTGCCAACTTTCGTTCAGATCAATCTTTGCTTTAGTACACAAATCTTGGGACTGAAAAATATAATGCTCAAGAGTGCCCAACGATGATGCGACCTTTGCCAATTCATCTGCTTTTTCATTATGTCTGATGCCACAATGGCCTGGTATCCAAGCAAGGACCACTTCCAAATCATTAGCCAGGCAGTTAAATAGTATTTCCTTGATTCTAGTAACTAAAGGGAATCTCAGACCAATTGAAAATTTGTCAGAGAGGATGGCCTGTAAAGAACTCAGAGAATCAGAAAATATTATCGCCCGTGTGAAACGATTTTTGTTGTCAAGGATAAACTTGACTGCTTCTAATATGGCTGTTAGCTCTCCTGTGAAGACAGATGTTAGGGAAGGGCATTTGAAGATTAGAGCAGTTTGGAAGCCCGGACACCAAACTGCTGCTCCCACATCCTGGTCCCTAGATAGCTTTGAAGCGTCTGTGAATATAAAGTGCCAATGTGACCATTCTGAGGACAGCTTAGAGTTAAAGAGAGAATTGGCATAGCGATCGTCTTTGGATATACCAAAGTCTAGGAGTATTTTTGGCTGGAATATAAGAGTATTGTAATCTATTGTGAAAATGGAAGGTTTAGGGGACTGGTAGCATTTAATGTCTAAGGAGTTTATTTTTCGGAACGATTTGATGAGACAGGGGATTTCTTTATGTGTCCAATAGGAATTATTTGGGATTAGGGAGCTGAGTATATTAAGTTTTGGGATGAGGGGGTGTAAGGAATTTTGAAAGGTCTTGTACATAAAACGGTCGCATAAAAATTGCCGGCGAAGTAGAAGAGGGGGATCTAATGCTTCAATCTGAAGAGCGTTAGTAGGAGATGAGCGCATAGCAACCAATATGATCCTGAGACATTTGTACTGCAGCTTGTCCAATTTATCTAATACCGACTTTAAGCAAGGTTCTATTATAATAGATGCATAATCAAAAATGCTGCGAACTATAGCATTATAAATAAGTTTGAGGGAATAGGGGTGTGAACCCCACCACACCCCAGAGAGACAACGCATAATATTTAAGTTCGACTCAATTTTCCTTTCCATATGCTTCATGTGGTAAGAACCAGACATTTTAGAATCGAGGTAACAACCTAAGTATCTTACATGGTCTTCAACTGGGATAGTCTTCTCACCACAGACAAGTTTGATTAAGGGAGGATTCCTCTTGCGACAAAAGACCACGGCACGACTTTTAGATGGAGCCAGATCTAAACCATGGTCATTTAGCCAGATCTCTAAGTATGTCAATGCATTGTTCAATCTGGATTCTATTTGGTCTATATTATCTGCAGAGGTGTAGAGGACAATATCATCTGCATACTGTAAAATGTTAGCAAAAGATACAACTGATTGTTCCAAATCATAAGTGTAAATGTTATATAGAAGAGGACTTAGGACAGATCCTTGAGGGAGTCCTCTCCATATACTTCTTGGGGGGTATAGGTTATTGTCTACTTTAGCCACTATTTCCCGGTCCATTAAGAGGTTGCAAATGAAGTGTGTAAGCCTCACGGGAGCACTCAGCTGTTGCAATAATTTTTGCCTGAGCCGGTGAAGCAAAACACTATCGTAGGCCGCAGATATATCCAGAAATACACCCACCATAATTTCCCCACGTGAAAGGGCAGTTCTAATTTCGGTAGAGAGTATGGCCAAGCAATCTGTTGTGCTTGTGCCTTTACGGAACCTAGACTGTGTACTAGGGAGGATAGAGTTAGACTCAGTGAACCATTCAAGCCGGTCTTTAAGGATATGCTCCATGACCTTGCCTAGAGTGGAGGACAGAGCTATGGGACGATATGAGTTTGGAAGAGAAGGATTTTTATCGGGTTTACGTATGGGAATAATTAACTGTTTTTTCCAGGCCCTAGGGATAAGACCTGATTCAAAAAAATTATTTAGAAGTGAGAGAATTAAATTTTTAGTCTTTGGACCAGATTTAAAGAGGAAGGAATAAGGAATACCATCAAGGCCTGGAGAGGAGTCCTTTAGTCTATTAAAAACGCGAGTTAGTTCAGGAAGAGAGAAAGGTTCATTTAGTTTGTGGTAAGGAAAGGAATTAGGATATGGTGAGGGAAAAGAATGCAAGTTAGAGACAGATATGGGAGCTAGTTTAGCCAGAAAAGAGGGGAGCCAAACAGAGCAATCATTAGAGCAAGGGCTGGGGGGCAAAAAAGAACCCCGGAATCTTTTCAACATTTTCCACATTATAGTAGATGGCGTACGTGGAGACAAGCTTTCAGTAAAGCTTCTCCAGGCTTTCTTTTTCTTTTTCTTGAATAGACGTTTTGCTGAAGCCATGTCTCTTTTGTAGGAAATGAAGTTTTCTATTGACATATTCCGCTTATAATTCAATTCGGCAGACTTACGCTTTTTGTATATTTCTGTACATTCAGAATCCCACCATGGTGGGGATATTTTTTTGTTAATATCCGATTTTTTGAGAGGGATACTTGATTGAGCCGCAGTATGCAAAGATGTTACTAGTTCATCATAACATAGAAGGGAATTATAAGCTGTAGGTTCTGGAATACTTTCCGTGAGGTAATCTGTTTCTAGAGTATATTTGTCCCATTTTGCTTTGTTGAGGTTATATTTAAGAAGAGGGGAAAAATTACGCACAGGGATGGAGAGGTGAGGTAAGGATATGTGGATGGGAAGATGGTCACTGCCGTGTGAGTCATCCAAAGTACACCAGGATGCAATAGAGCAGAGATCCGAAGAACATAGTGAAAGGTCTGGGGAGCTTGTGGGTCTATTTGGTGCCGTCCTGCGAGTCGGTGAGCCATCATTAAGGATACAGATGTTGAGTTGGTCTAAAAGATCCATAAGGTCGCATCCAAAAGCGTCATAACTATTGCTTCCCCACGCCAAATGAGCGCAGTTGAAGTCACCGAGGATTAAAAAAGGGCCTGAGAAGTGAGAAAATATGGTAGTTAATATTGGGATTAAATTGGGAGTAGGATGTGGGATATATATTGATAAAATAGAGATATTAAAATTGTGAATTTTAATACCTACTATGTTAATGGAATGTGGAAGAGGGGGGAGAGGAACATTCGAATAGGTGAGAGATGATTTAATTAAGATGGCTGAGCCAGCGTATCCATCATCTCTGTCACTTCTGAGACAGGCGAAACCTGGAACTCGAAAGTGGCTATCTGGAATAAGCCAAGTTTCAGAAATGGCAAATGCTGCCGGATCATAGCTGCGAACCATTTGGAGGATTTCATGCTTTTTAGAAGAGAGACTGCGACTGTTCCACTGGATGAGATCCATTATTACTAATAATAGAGACTAACTGAGCTAGTTTTTCGGCAACGTTGGACGGTGAATGAGAATAATTGTTTTTAGACAGAATACTGATTAAGGTAGAAAGTAAAGTATCAAGTAGACTATCTTCAAGATTTTGCTTGTTTCTCAAGGCAGAACCATTTTGAGGTGAAGGAGGGTCTCCCTGAGAAATGAGGGCTTGGTGGGCAGCTCGGTTGTATCCAGGAGCTAGAGGAGCTCGAGTACGAGGAGGGGCAAAAATGGTACGTCTGTAGCTAGAAGAGGATGGGAAACTGGAGGAGGTTTGTTTACTAATGGGGGGAATTCCGGGAGGGAGGTAAGGGTTGGGAGTATTGGATGGGGTAAACATGGTACGGGCAACCTCAGAATATGATCGGGAAACAGGTGGGAAAAGGGTTGATGCTTCGGAGTACGAGATATTGTCTTCTGACATTTTTTTTTTAAATTTGTTTTTGCCTATTTAATTCAGGGCAATTTTGATCTGTGGCATAATGGAAACCTGTACATAAACAGCAATAGGCACTCTCGGGTGTAACCGAGCATGTGTTACCGGTGTGAGCCTCTCCGCATTTAAAACACCGTGGTTTAGACCGACATTTGTCCCTAACGTGTCCAAAACGGCAACAGGAAAAACATTGAATCGTTGGTAATAAGTATGGTTCCACCGTTAGAGATGAGTAGCAGCAATATATGTACTTAGGTAGGCGTTGACCACTTATAGTTAGAACCACTGTAGTTGATGGACTCCATTCCGGACGGCCATCCTGCTGACGTAATTTACGATTTAATCTTCTTGCCTTTAGGATAGGTCCAGAGCCCTGAGGTAATTCTATTTTTTTTACTAAATCCCAGGAGAAATTCGCCAAAACGTGATTCCGCGGGAATGTCACCTGTCACTTTCCCTGGAATACGTCGAATGAAATGTTTGTTTATGTTATGTTGTATGACATAACAATGACTTAAAAAGGAAAATGTCGGTCGTTTTGTGTTTTAAAACTGAATGGCTACGGTATTCATATGCATTTCACCAGATGTTAATGACGTCATAGGATTTAGTATGGTCAAACAAAGGTCAAACACATTTCTTTCAAAATACAAGGGGATTGTACGTTTTTTTGAATTTAAACTAGACAGAAATGATTAGGAAGACTATTCCTCGAAATGGTTTTTCAAATAGCTAAATTGAAAAAAAGTGAACAATCCCCATTACTTAAGACAGGTGAATATGACGCTAGAATAAGGGTTCAAAATGCCTGGAACTGTAATAAAAAAATATAATAAAATTATCATAGTAACTTTATTAAAAAACGGAGTTCTGAACAATTATATACAACTTAAAAACTAGAAAAATAGACCAAAGCACAGTATTCACTGGAGAAAAAAACTAACAAACAAAATAAAAAAGGAGTCATTGTTCTTTTTTCATTTCATTTTAGCCTAAAACAATATTCTGCAACTATTGTTCATTTTAAAACAACATTACAAGTAAAAGCGAAAACCCGCATAGCAAAAATCACTTCAAGCTCCAAAAAAACTTTTAAAATCGGAGAATTATGACGTCATACCTCAGTACGCTCGTCGATGTTGCCAATTTAGCAACTCTTTCCCTACATTAAGGTGTTTCCTCATCGCGAGCATTCGCCTGTAAATGTAACATTGCAGATTCTAGCATTACATCAGTAAAGGAGAACCGAGCATTACAGCGCGCAACCTGTAGTGTTACAGATTCAAGGATTCAAAGGTAAAAGTTTTTATTCAAAATAAGTTCCACTGGAGAACACTTTTTGAAGGTCATATATATAATTTAAAATTTAATTTTACTTCCTATTTGATGTACACCGCTTCGCAACGTGTTGTTGGTGTTAAGGAGAAGAAGCGGCAAGAAACTTTCCAGCAACACGTTCAGCTAAAAATCGTTTTTCTTTATACATCTTATTCTATTTATATCTCAAGTTCTTTTTTCCATAAGTTTTATACAGAAGTATGTTACAGAATTACTTTTGAAGAATTAATGGAGTTGTAGCAAACAGTGCATACTCAATAAGACAAAGATCCAATAGAAGGAAAGAAAAATATAATTATAGTTATAATAATGACATGACATACTAAAATTTTATGCTGCAACATTTATCTGTAAAGGAGAATCTCGCATTACAGTGCGCAACTTGTAACAACCACCGCTTCGTTTGACTTTGTGGAATCAACTAAATGCTAAAAAGCGAATCATAAATGTTTCGTTACAGGCGAATGCTCGTCAGTCAGTGCGCACGACATTACTGCACAACATTACAGCACGACGTTACTGTATCCGCTCGATTGCAATAACAACTCGCAGATGAGTACGCGGCTTTACATCCATATGATAAGATATTCCTCTTGGTTTCTATCCTCCATGGTATTTCTTTACTCCTCGTTCATGATAACACGACACGCAGGGTTACTAACTACTACTAAAAATCGACACTACTTATAAGAAGTAATAAAATCACAAAATAGATAATAAATAAAAAATATTATAATACGTAAATTGTTGTTTGTTTATGGTGGGAGTTTCCAAGTAATTGTGACGATTTAAGCTGGTTTTGACTTTAAGGTATTAATAATTTTGGTTGTTGGTAACCCTGAGTGTCAGGTTAATATGAAGGCTAAATAAAAATGCATTATTCTTAGACGAAAATATTTTACTCTGACATTGGTAAAATCAATGCCAAAAGCATTAGAGCCAGTACCAATAAAAATTGAAGAAACGAAAACAGTCAGAAACCGACAGTTATCAAGTTGATCTTGTATTAAACGAAGTTTAATATCACAATAAAGCAATTCATCGATAACTTATTCACCTTCTGTACATGTAGTGGAAATAATTAAGGATTGCAGCTTATCTCTCAGCTTATAAATTCTCGGTTGACTTTCATTCGGAGTGAAATCTTCAATAACAACTTCTTCGAATTTAAAACCATCGCCATGATGTGTCATAATATGAACATGCAACTCCATAACTAAAAACTGCAAAAGGCACAGTTTACATTGGATATATTCTCTAGCATCTAATTTCGTGTGATTTGTGACGTGTGCGTGGCAACACTCTACTTTTAGGAAGTAAACGTCACAAACGCTGCAACTAAACAGTTTAGTTTCATATGGTATAACTGCTGAATTGCTTTCTGTATTACTGTCTTCGTATACTGTGTCTTTAGTACTTTCAGAATCAGGTATATCATTCAAATTACTTTCTATTATATTATGTTCAACAACAATTGCATCAGTATTTGTAATTTCCTCGCTAATAATTCTTATAGAATTTTCATCATATTTTGTAGTTATATTACTGGATTCTAAATCTACATTTTTCACAGCAGTGTTATTGTCAGTGTCCTGTAAACAAGTCGCATTTGTAGTTTGAGAATCATTAGTTACATATATATCTTCATTATAGCTCTTTTTATTTACTTCCTGAGTCATATTTAGAATTTTAGGAAACTCAGTTTTATTATCAGCCATATTACTTTGACTTGAATATCTAAGACTTTCGTTCAAACTTTCTGCTACATTAAGTAAACTGTTTTCAGTTGTACAGACCGTGATGTCAGTTTCATTTGAAACATTGCTGTTATTTGTTAAATTAGTATCTTCACAATTGTCTATGCTTGGTGTACCCGCTTTATTCTCTGTAGACTCGTCATCTGAAGGACCTGTTGCTGGATTAACATCTAAAACTTGTTCTGTTTCATCATGTTTGAGAGTTCTCAATGTATTATTTTGTAAATCATAAATTCTAATATACCCACTCTTATATTTTAATGGACATGTGGGTTGATGCTTGCCTGCCGTCCTCGTAGAGAATCTTAACTTACAATATCTACAGTATTCGAATCCTAATATCCCTATAACATGTTTTCTGCCATTACTGTGGTTTTCGCAGCTTCTCTTATGTATGAAGTGTACATCACATTGAGCACAGACATATATGTTACACTTTTCATCAATGAAGTTTTGGGGACTTTCGGATTTTGTTTGAACTTTTTGGCAAACTTTTGCCCTCTTGCGACTAGTAGGTTTATAGTCTTCGTCATCGCTATACGATTTTTTAAATTTAAGTTTTGATGTGTTCGTCCTATTTATAAGAGATTCAGATGTATCTTCGTCAAATACTCCAGAAATAGATGCTACATCAGTGTTCATTCCAGACATCTCAGGTGATAACGATTCAATATTATCCACTATTTTGCCGTGTTTTACAGTTTTTGGTTTGAAATCTCTGATAATTAAATTAATTTTTACATATTCCTCATGGTAACGATTATGCGTGTTCCAATTATTGGTCGTGAATGTCTCCTGACAAAGCCTACAGAACTTCTGATAAACATCAGAACTGCAAATATGACTATCCAAATCTTTGGAAAAAATACAAGTTTTGCAATTAACACATTTGGAAACTACTAAATTTGCAATTGGTCTTGGATTAATAGATTCATCCTCGACATCAGACCCAGACGTTTCGTTTTCACTGAAGTTATCTTCACGTGTATTTTCATCACTCGCTACAAATGCATTTTTAAAATTATTATGTTTAAACGTCAAAGTATATTTTACTTTTGGCGGTTCAAAATTTCTAACAATTAAATTAATATTTTTATTTTTTCTGTGCCATTTTTTATGTCCAGCAAAGTTCTGAACTGGGAAGAATTCTTTGCAAATGTCACAGAATTGTTTGTAAATGTCGATAAGACAACGGTGGCTGCTCTGTTTAGCTTTTCTCGTGCACGTCTGACAATGCACGCATCTGTATATCTCTACATCGTTTCTATGTGTAGCTACGATTGTCTTTTTAGCTAGTATTTCATGTGAATTTTTAGTTAAACATCTTCCATCATTATCAGATTTCAGAACTCTTCTATTATTCACATTTGTACTGCTTTTATCTTCTAAAATACTCTTGACTTTAGGTAAAAACTTAGTATTTTTCGCTTTACTTATAACTAAAGCCTTTGTCTTAGAACGTTTTGATATGCTAGGAGTAAAGTATATTATTTTTAAGTTATTTTTCTTACCACGGCAAAATTTATTTTTATGTATATAGAAAGAAGTTGCTGAGAAGCCTTGCTTGCAAATATGACAAATTCGTGGTCTCGAAACTCTATTACATTTATGTTGTGTTTGATTTTTACTATTCAAAATACAAACTTTGCAATTAGTACATTTGAAAAGTCTGATTTTACCCGAATTACTAACACTCGCAATTTTTTTTTTAACACCTATATCTTGTTGAACGTCATCACTGTAATTATCAATTGAAGCGTTTTGAGCTTTCTTGTAGATTGCAGCCATATATTCGCTTCTCTCTTTTTTATTATCTCTAGATATTGATGGCGTTGCTTTAGAACGCTGAAATATGGCAGGAGTGAAATTTACTATTTTTAGATTATTTTTATTACCATGGCAAAATGTTTTCTTATGTACATAGAAAGAGGTTACAGAAAAAGCTTGCTCACAAATACGGCAAAACTGCAGTTTCGTAACTCTATTACATTTATGTAGCGTTTGATGGTTTATATTCAAAATACACACTTTACAATTAGTGCATTTGAAAAGCTTTATTTCTCTCGATTTACTAATACTCATAATTTTTTCTTTTGTGTCTCTAGATTGTTGACTGTCATGACTGGAATCATCATTTGCAGCATTTTGACCAGTCTCGTAACTCTTAGATGTGCATTTGCTTTTCTCATTTTTATTACCTGCTTTCGACGTTGTTGAAGGCTTTGTCTTATGCTTTAATATACTAGGTGTGAAGTATATTATTTTCAAATGGTTTTTGTTACCATGGCAAAATAATCTTTTATGTGCATAATAGGACGTTACAGAAAACCCTTGGTTACAAATGCGGCAGAATTTCCGTGTCGTAAGTGTGTTACATTTATGGTTTGTTTGATTTTTTTTTGTCAAAATACACACTTTGCAATTACTACATTTGAAAAGTTTTATTGCGGCTGATTCAGTGGCATTCGATATTTTGTCTTCGGTGCTTCTATTTTGTTGAACGTCATTGTTGATATCATCATTTGCAGCATTTTGAGCTCTCTGGAAAATTTTAGACATATATTCGTTTTTCTCATTTTGATTATCTATCTTCATCGCCATTGATGCCTTTACCTTAGAATGCTTTAGTACAGTAGGTTTAAAGTATATAATTTTTAAGTCATTTTTATTACCCTGACAAAAAGTGTTCCTATGTGCTTTGAAAGAGGTTTTAGAAAAGGCTTGGTTACAAAAACGGCAAAAGTGCCGTTCCGTATCTTTGCTACATTTATGTCGTTTTTTATTTTTTTCAGCCAAAATACACACTTTGCAATTAATGCATTTGTAAAGTTTTATTTCGTCTGATTTATTAACCATCGAATTTTTTTCTTTTGTACCTGTATCTTGTTGATCGTCATCACCAAAATCATCACTTGCAACACTTTGATCTATCTCACAAGTTTCAGATGTACATTCGCTTTTCTCATTTTCGTTGTCTTTGTCTACTTTCAATGTACGTCGCTTTTTTATAGTTCTTTTAGCATAAAAATTTTTCTCTGGTTTAAAATATTTTATAAGTATATTTACCCTTGCCTTGGTATTATGTACTGCTTTATGTCTCGCCCAATTCATAACTGAAAACCATTGTTGACAGTAATTACAAAATCGTTTGTAAAACTGTATGGTACACGAATGACAACTTATGCTCTTTTTTCTAATTATACAAGTCTTGCAATTAGTACATTTATAAAGTATTATGTCCTTTATTATATTGTTATTAGGAATTTTCTTTAGCATCACATCTCTAACATTAATTTGGGACTTTGTATTAATACCGTCAGATTCTAAATCATTTCTCCCCACTGGAATACTTTGAGAAACATTGTTATCACTAATAATTTGATTAGATCTTTCTGTTTCTATTGTCTTAGTTTTATCATAAAGTATATATGTAACTCTACTAATGTAAGCTTGTCGTTTACCTGTTTTGTTGATTTTCATTCGAAAATTGTTTAGTTTAAAATTGATTTTTTTCCTGTCACTATGTATAAGAAGGTTATGTTTCAGCCATTTGGTTTTATAAAAGAATTGTTTACAATTATCACAAAACTTTATACAATTTGGGTTACAAAAATGCCTCTTAGTATATTTACTAGAAAACATGCATGCTTTGCAATCCATACATTTAAAAAGACTCACTTCTTTGATATCACTGTCAGAATATTGATCTCCTTCAGTTGAATCAGAAGCTACACTCTCTGATTGGTTACCTTTAGAAACCATGGAGTTTAAGTGAAGTCTACTTGCATTAGCTATTTCTCTCTTCATCCATATATCCTTTTTACCACATGTTCGCCTTTGTAAAACAAGTTTAGTGCAAGTCTCTAGTGGTTTAATAACCATGCGCTTATCCAATTCTGCTGCTTTTAGAGAGGCACCGTCAACATTATTCACTGATATTATACAAAAGTCTTCTTTTTTGACACCATTAGAGTGCAACTTTTTATGAGCTTCCATGGTACCTGGTGAGTAGAAATAAAGGTCGCAAGTATCACACTTATATTTCCGATTTTCCCAACAGAACATTTTGTTCGACACATGTTTTTCTAATGCTGTTTTTTCTATTACTATATTGCAGGATGAACAAACATACAAAGTGTTCTCAGGGTCGCCCTTTTGAATAAAAGATAGATCAAGACTTCTTGTGTCTTTGTATGCACTATCCATTAATATATTGCCCGTTTCAACCAGATCCAGACCATCAAATAGATCAAACCATGCATCGCAGTGCAATTTTTCGAAATCAAAGTTTAGTACTTTTAATTTTGTGAAACTATGTTTGTGAAAAATATGTATGTCTAATGAAGTGGATTCAAAAGTTTTATTACATTTTTCACAGTACTTTATTTCTTGAGGTTTTCTTGAAATATGATTTTGAGCGTGTCGCACTGCCTGGTCATAGTCATAAATAAAACATTTACAATGCACACATTGGAAAATATAAAGAGAAGGTTTAAAACCTACATATCCTCCATTACGAATAGTTTCTTTGACAATTACATTCAAATTATAATTGTGAAATTGTTTATGCACTTCATAGTGTTCTTTCTCAAACTTCTTAGAACAGATATTACATATTTTGTAATTTTTGATACAACATATGTGCCATCCTAAATAATAAACCTTACAAGATCTGCAGTACCTGTAATTTGGTATTGGCGGTTGCACAAACTGGCGCTTCTTGAGCGAAAACAGCAAGAAATTGTGCAAAGTCAATGTTTCGTCCAAATGCAACTTTCTGTGGTTGTCTATTGCCTTTGGGCTAAAATACAAGCCACAGCATTTACACAAGCGCTTGCGACTTTTATTACAGTTATGACTTAATTCAACTCGACCGCACATTTCACAATTTTCGCAGTACCACAGCCTGTTAGTTCTTCCATTTTTATCTCCAACAAAGTCTTTATCATTTATACTCTTACCTATAGGCTTTTCGACATCGTCATAGTAATCAATAACAATATGAACCCCGCAACGCACGTGACCTGTGTTCATGTACGTCTCTCTATTGATGTTCAGATTGCATTTCTTGCAATGGATGAATGCTTTGATGCAAGGACTCAACAAGTGCTGCCAGAAAAGACGTTCGCTGAAGCATATATTACATTTTGGGCACCTACAGAGAAATCTCTTTGCCAAATTACTTTGAAACACATAAACTTTGAACGATTTACTCACTAAGTGTTGGAGCATATGCATTTCTAAATCATGCGGCTTAAATTTGCGTTTACATTTTTTGCATTCATTTTGCGTTTTTGAACTAAAGCACAAAGTTGAATGGCTGAAAGCGCCCTGTACAGTTATTAGATGCAAATCACATTTGCTACACTTAAACAGAACACTTATCGGTATAGGGGGGTTTTTGATTGTCACCCCCACCATATACTTAAACTCTAAATTATGCTTCTTTATTATATCCATCTTACCTATTTTAAGTATATTAGTTTTATTATTTTCAACTTTTACTACTTTCGCCGTATGAATATTTCCTTTACTTTGAACGTCGCCATTCTTTTCGCTTTTAGCAGTAAAAGTTTTAATAACATTACCACTATGATTACCATGCATGAATCTTGCGTGAAATTTAGCAACAATATTGTTTGAAAAAGATTCATTACATATCTGACATTGAAAATTACAAACGCTCTTTGAAGCAGAATTACCTTTAACTTTAGAAAAACCTTTGCTAAGTACCTCATCATACATGTGCTTTATAAGCGCTGAGTAATCTGTGAAAAACTTATTACAGTGAAAACACTGCTCCTCAGATACTGTATTATCGAAATTTGTACTGATTTTTACTGATCTATTGCTTTGTTGCACCTCATCACTGAATTTCCTTTTTTTAACACGCCTATTCGTCTCTTTATCTTTAGTATCAATACGCTTAAATGAATTTGAACGACTAACAGAAGCTCTTCCTGAAAAGTGGCCAATTTCTGAATCACTTTCAGATTCAACACTAATATCAGCTTCTCTCTCAGAAAAGGCAACTAAAAAAGAATGTGCTGATATTTTATGCGCATCTAAACTATTCTCTGTTGGGAATAATATTTTACAACTAACACAATAACATGAACTTGCTTTTAAAAATTGACCACAATTTTTTAAAACTACAACCGCAGGTAAATATTCCTTCTCTTGTATTTCTGGAGCTTCGGGAACAATTTTCGAGCCTAGAATTATCTTATTTGGAATAATATCACATGAATTTCCGTGTATAGTGTATTTATTTGTTCTACCGGCAGTGATCTGACTGTAATGTTTTAAAGAATTCAATTTATTACATGGGGGATCACAAGATTTAAACGGCAAAAGTTTTTTAAGCATTGGATTAGTAGAAACTGAATTCTTTTCATTTGCTTGGACAAGAGAATTACTGCAATTTCCACCAGACCCATTAATTACAGACATATTCCGTCCTGCAGCTGCATTCTCAAAAGCTATTTGTTGAGTTTCTTCACAGATAGAAACATCATTATCAATGGATACATTTACAATATAATCTGTATCAAACCTTTCACAAGGCAAAACAACTTGGTCACGATTTTTACTTGAGTTTAGAACACCGGTTCCTGTATCCGAAATAATTGGCTGTATTAAATTATTAGTTTCTTCACAAGCTGCATCACAGTCTTGATGGTCCTCATTAAAATCTTCTTGTTTAACTTGGAGGTGTGGGTTATATTCTTCAAGTGTTACCACATCTGTAAAGTTATTAATGCATTTTTTTATTTCATTTTACGAAACTGGCAACCAGGTAATAGAGTGGCTACCGTCGTCTATGGACATTTGCCACACCAGTAGCGAAAACAATGCCTTGTAAAAACCTTTAGGGTGGGATACAAGGATCAAGCGGGAGTAATGAGATAGAAGACGGTATTGTGGCGAGCATTACTGCACATCATTTTGTTTATTAAGACGTCCGGTTACACGCGCGCCAGCAGATGGCGGCCGCAAGTTGAAACTCCTCGCTGCGGCAGTCGCACCTCGATAATCGCGCCGTGAGGCTGCGCGCTCGAGCCGACCCGACTATCCTCTAAATCAGGGATTCCCAAACTATTTTGGGCAAGAGACCCCTTTTCCAAAATGAACTGATACCTCAAACCCCCATAGCCAAATTACTTTAAAATACTATCACTAGTTTTTTTCGTGTTTATACAAAATACTTACCAATTTAAAAACTTTGCATTTCGGTAAGTGAGTGAACTTAACATCATTGTCTCAACAAAATTTAATAAAATAAATAGACATAAAATTCAGTAAATATCAAGTGTAATCAATAATTATTAATATAAATTATTTAAAAATACTTAAGTAGGTAATTCTGTGTTGAAAAAAAAGCACACGCAACACAGCACACGTAACATATATATTATTGTACATGTGTATATATATGACTAAGTATATATGTATGTATTTGTATATTTCATTATCAAATTAGTTTGAGTTTTTATGTATCTATTGCATTTTGCTACACCACCTACAACGCCTGATTCAAATTTCTTTAATTTAGGTAGCCTGGAAGAGATCGCTTTGAGCAATAAAGCCGCCTATTGTATTTTATCCGTGCAGGAACGGAGAAAGAATTCAATTTCCTGCGGCCGGGCGGCCTGTCGTAAGAGGCGACAAAACAACCCACAGCCAGGTGGTAGGGCATTTGCCCGACTGGATGGCTACCACCCCTGGTCTAAAGTATGTCGCCATAACAACCTTGAGTTCTGTTCCGGCATTAGTGATCAGGTTCCAGTCTCCCTTAAGAGAGCAGCAGCGCATTTGTAGCACCTTTGGTGTTGCAAATGTCCATAGGCGATGGTAACTGCTCTCCATCAAGTGGGCCGTCTGCCTGTCTGCTGAGCTCCTGCAATAAAAAAAATATAAAAAAAAAACCTTGGAAAATATTGTAAATATGGTCTGTTTTGTAATTTTATATTTTGGTGTGCAAATGTTATCTCTCTCTCTCTCTGTATTCCTGTGCTCGTTATTATTTGTATTACAAACTTATAGACAATATATATAGTTATACATACATACATACATAACTTCACGCCAGTTGCCTTGCGGGGTAGGCACGAACAATAGAGCGCCATTCAGGCTTATTCTTACACATATACTTCACACTGTATGTTATTCTGATGTGTAAGCTATATTACTGTAAAGTTTCATCAAAATCCATTCAGTAGTTTTTGTGTGAAAGACTAACAAACATACATCCATACATCTATACATCCATTCTTACAAACTTTCGCGTTTATAATATTTAAAGAGAATAGAGATATGGAGATAGAAATAATAATAGAGTTGTTAACGATGCCAAAATAGTTTGTAGATAGTTTTTAGAAAGATGTTTCCCACGAAGGCAATGCAGATGCTGGGATATGGAATAATTTATGACGTTCCCCGTAATGTCCTCCATTGTTTTATATTTTCGAGAATTTCGGTAATAGTTTAAAATAACGTCCTTTGTAAGACCATTTGAGTCAAATAAAGATGATCCTGACATCTGCCATTGCCATTGTACATATTTTAGAAAATAGTTGTGTAATTTAACTGCATGCTTTGTTTTAATTTAGTGAGGAAACAATTTATTAGTTAATGGACAGGGGTCGCATGTTCCCAGAAGGGTTGGGTCCACGCCGGAGAAATCGTGGGAAGCTGCCGCAAAATCTTAGTTTTTTAATGTATTTGTTCGTATAAGTAGTGAGTGATCCGCCAAAACAAGTCAGAGTGTATTACCAGAGTGTGTATAATCAGTAACTAGAGAGCGGGTTACTGTGTCTAATAGTGTATTGTCAGTCAGTGTATTACCAGAGTGTGTATAATCAGTAACTAGAGAGCGGGTTACTGTGTCTAATCGTGTATTGTCAGTCAGTGTATTACCAGAGTGTGTATAATCAGTAACTAGAGAGCGGGTTACTGTGTCTAATAGTGTATTGTCAGTCAGTGTATTACCAGAGTGTGTATAATCAGTAACTACAGAGCGGGTTACTGTGTCTAATAGTGTATTGCAAGTCAGGGTATTAAAAGTAGTAGTCAGCGGGTTAAGAGTCTATACAACTTAGTTAACGTACGAGTGTACCGATTACGGCTTTAATATAGCCAATGGTTACTTGATTGTAAATACAACTCAGTGGCGTTCAAATAAACGACGTGAACCGTAAGAGTGACTGGTGTATTATTTCCACCGGCATATCCCGCCAGCGCCTCCTACAGGCTTCCACCGAAAGCCCTGTTGGAGACCCGCTACAGTTCTTTATAAGAGTTATCTGTGAAAACTTAAGAGAATACTATAAAAAATACTTTACCATCTTCTTCAATAATTTCAGTCTTGACTTTGGACAGGTCTGGAAAAATATCTTTGATACGAGGATTGTCCAAAACATCATGCTCCTCGATATCTATGTCATCCTCCATCTTGGAGTTGTTCTGAAATAATAAAAATACCTTACTATCTCTTAGAATATTAGGATACTTTGTTTGTTTGTTTGCATTGAATAGGCTCCGAAACTACTGAACCGATTTGAAAAATTCTTTCACTGTTGGGAAGCTTTTTTTTTTGAGGCGGGGGAAATGCATTTCACACACTACCGGGTCCTTTACTAGGGATTAGACCAAAGCGACGAGAGGTGAGACCACGAATGGGCACCAGAATCAAATCGCCGGCTTGTATGAAGACTCAACTACTCAATACTCCACTAAAACCACCCTCCTCCCATGTGCCCCGCGCTTATGGCAGGAAGAGCGTGAGCCTTAGAACGTAGTTCCGCCCACGCCGATCCTAGCGCACCAGTGCTTGAAAATGCCTCGGGAAAGGCAAACTCACTTCGTCAATAGGGGTGAAGACTCCTCTGCTCCCTAGATGCTAGAGGGTCCCTGCAGCAGTATTACGGGACCTGTTGGGAAGCTACACTATCCCCGGTTGACATAGGCTATATTATATTTTCAAAAAATTAGGGATCCTTACTAAAACTCCAATAATGTAACCCAAGGTGTAAAAAAATTACCTAAAATCGCATGCACTGCGAAAACTGCTGATGATAGAATAATGTACTACGACTTTGCAGAACACATTATTTACAAAAACTAGTCGTGACAGCATATGTCTGACTATTATATTTATGCCACTTTAAAAATTGAATTAAAATGCCGCCGCTAGAAAAGGTTCTTTATTTATATCTTTGTATTCGTCCTTATCAAAATAAATTACTTCATATTCAAGACTTCTTCAATACCTTTATATAACTTTTTGAATTATTCAATTCGGACATACCATGCGAAAGATATCAAGAGTTTAAAAACGTAAGTCCTCTTCAGCTAGTTAGGCAGCACCTAATGTGATGTAGGCGTCACTGGGTTAGGGGCCATAGTGGAGGGGAATCAATGTGAAGAAAAAGAAGTTCTTTTTAGATACCCATGCGAAGTCCGGCAGGCCGCTAGTTACTAATAAAACGCATGGTAATAACAATATTTAATCAATTACCTACTAACATTAGCAAACTATCATATTTCAACCCTTATATGACAAGTTTTTTACTTAATAGATTATACTACAGCATAGAAGAATATATTAATGATAATACAATAAAATAAAATAATCACATTGAATTATTTTTTTATTTTTTTATTGTTTATAGGTTTGCATTTGGCCAGATCACATCCAGTGCTAGAGGATGATGCGGTCGAATTTTTCAAATTTAATACTTTAACATGTTCTTAATCATTTTAACAATTCTTTTTTATTTATCTGACATGTTTTTTTTTTATTGCAGGAGTTCAGCAGAAAAGCAGATGGCTCACTTGATAAAAAGCGGTTACCATCGCTGAACATTTGCAACAACAAAGGTGCCACAAATGCACTGCTGCTCTCTTAGAGGAGACTGGATCCTGGTAACTAATTCCTATTCATGTACCTGTTTTTGCAAATAAAGATTGATTGATCGATATGTCCTCCCTTCTACCTCATCTTAAAAATTGGCCAAACATTGGCATTATTGAATACAGTCCAGGGGATTAAGCCGGTAGGTTTTTTTTGTAGCATAAGTGCAGCAGACAGGCAGACGACCCACTTGATGGAAAGCAGTGACCATCGTCTATGGACATTTGCAACACCAACGGTGCTACCACTGCGCTGCTGCTCTCTTAAGGGAAACTGGAACCTGATCACTAATGCCAGAACACAACTCAAGATTGTTATGGCAGCATACTCTAGACCAGGGGTGGTAGCCATCCAGTCAGGCAAATGTCCTACCACCTGGCTGTGGGTTGTTTTGTCACCTCTTATGACAGGCCGCTCCAACACAGGAAATTCTTTGTCCGTTCCTGCAGATAGTCAGATAGGTGTGAGCAGTACTCCATATGCGGTCTCACCTGGTCTTTATAAAGCACAAGGCGTTGCCATGGTTTGAAGTACTGCTTGGACTGGTTTAGCACTCCCAGCTTCTTGAAGGCAAGTTTTGCCTTGCCTTGAAGATGCCCCTGAACTGCACATCATTTGCTATGTCAACACCCAGAATCCCAATACTCTTGGAGGTGGTAAGGGGAGTTCAATAAAGAGAATAGAGTATTAGAATGACTATTTAAGGATATTAAACTCTTTAAAGAGGTTGGGGTATAGATATAGGGCACCATAAAATTTAAGTAATGGGGAGGTGTGTAGAGTCGAGGGTCGGGAGAATAGGGAGGCATACTTATCTCTTCTGCCCTCCCAATGACAAGAAAATTTACAGTTCTTGAGATATTAATGTTTTTGTAAATAAAACCTCAATTATGTTTTTCACTAATATTGCACTTATCATAGGTCCAAAGTTGACTCGCTGACCACTGCCGTGGCACCCTAGCAATGCTCGCTCGACTTGTGTGCTGTAATCGAAAGCTGAGAGATGTGACTAGAACGGTGAGTTCGGTTAGGTTAGGTTAGACTTTACAAGAAATGTGACTTATACAACACTTACAAGTCACTTACAAGTACCTGAGATACAAGATACAGAATATGTATTTTCATCTTATATACACATGCTTTTTGAAAATGTATTTTGTACCTTGTTCTTCTTGTTTAGACATAATTACCTATGCATTTTTTTTTCTTTTACTATGCCAAATTATAGTGTAGAATAACTGAATGCACCTTTTAAATTTAAATTAACCTAACAAAAAGTACCTTTCAAGTTGCCAAAATTAGTAAAAGCTGCGCAGCTGTGTACATTCTTTTATCACTTTATTATCCTAGCCCATAACAAAATTTACTGTCGGCATCAAGCATATCAAATTTCTAAAAATACCGAAATTTCTAAGTACTGTATGGAGTGCTAATTATTACATACATATAACCAAAATTGAACGTATCCAAAAACTTTTTGTCAAACATTTGAATTTCAAGTTTAAAAACCATTTCAATGATTATACTGCAGCTTGTCTACATTATAATCTTATCTCCCTTAGTGAAAGAAGGCATTTCCTGGACATGACCTTTTTGTATGATATCATCAAATTCTATTATCAACTGTCCTGCTCTCACTTCATCTTTGAATATCAATGTACCACAGTGTTACCCTCGTAATTCTTCCTCACTCTAACTGTTTGCTACCCCTGTTTCCAAAACTAACTAAGGACAAAATGAAATCTATGTCATTGTACAAATAACTACAACAAATATTTAATGACATAGACATTTTTAATTCTTCGAAACAAAGATTTAAGTCATTAGTAGTTAGTAAACTTATTAATAAGATTCAAACGGAATGTAATGTTTGTATTTAGACTTAGTCATTTAGTTGTGTTTCGTTTTCCCGTCAGAAGTTTCACAGTATTAGATATATCGAATAATTAATTTTAGTGTAGTGTAGCTTACCATTTGTTTCTGTTCCTCTTTCTAGATTATAAGTATCCAGTTTTGGTATAGATTTATTGTTAGGCTTTAAATTTATGGTTATACTGTTGGATACTTTTTAAAAATAAATAAAAAAAATAAAAATTAACAGCAACTCTCTATAATGCCATAAAATGAACAGTCCCATCAGTGTCGTTATATAGAGTTTACTGTATTTTGTACATACATACATAATTTCACGCCAGTTCCCTTGCCGGGTAGGCACGAACAACAGAGCGCCATGCAGGGTTATTCTTACACACCTCGCATGCTTCTTTGACATTCATAGCTCTTGTCATGCACGCTCATCTGTTCTTAAGGCTCCTGACATCACCTTCTGCTAGTACACAATCAATTTGATCATGGAAGGTGTGTCGTGGCCTTCCACGACTTCTGCATCCATCCACTTTTCATTGTATATCTGTTTAGTCATTCTTTCATCATGCATTCTTTCCACATGCCCGAACCACTGGAGCATTCCTTTCTTCTTTTGTATCCATCTCAAATACCTATTTTAATAGTATTTTGTATTCAGATACTTTATATAGGGGTATCTTGTCCATCTCTGGACTTTACTCTAAAGCTCACGAGCCGAATGAGCATGCCGCGGCCGCGGCAAGCGAGTGAAGGGACAGACTGTAACCATTTTACACCTATGTTATTAATGCAATATTACTGAAAAACGAAAGTGAGGTTACATTTACAAAAAATATATTAAGAATACATTTTGTTGATAGGGCGGTTGCAGAAGAGGTAAGCATTCCTCCCTACCTTCCCCCTCTCTCCACCCCTCTCATGTGCCCTATATCTATACCGCACCCTTTTAATTAGCAACGCATCAGCTCCTTCAGTGTTAGATGGCCATAGTCAGTAACAATAAACAATCAGATGGTAAATTTGCAATTTGCTTAGCTGTTAATATAAATACAAACGTTTTCTATTTTCTTTATCCATAAGACCTCTTATTGACTTTATTAGATAATAAGCAACTTGTACTAAGTTTGTATGTAATGTTTTTGGTTTTTTAAAGAAATAAATATTAGTTTTGTAACATAATAGGGTACGCTAGAACTGACCTTAAAGTCGTGTGTAAAAATAACACATGGACGTTGAAAATATAGCAATATAGTTTGAATATTCACACAATATACTTTCAAAACATTTTTTATGTACTAAATAATGGAAATGGTTTAATAATTACTTCGAAAATTTATTAAAACTTATGTGATAGATATAATAATTAATAGTATTTGACCAGCCCATCGCATAGATAGATAGACCAAGACCACAGAACCAGAACACTAGCACAAACTACTATGGATACTACGTATAACACTAGATAGACAATAGCACAAACTACTATGGATACTACGTAAACAATAGCACAAACTACTATGGATACTACGTATGACAATAGTCGCCACAAAAGCCTTTTAAACTACAATTTTCAACGCGTAGCGCTGTAACCGCCCTAATAATGATGGCAGAACATGCAGATCCGTAAATCTATGCAGATGATCTGATATTAAAGCCGCATATTTATTTCCTAACTATTTTACGAACAAAATTCAATGAAATGGCGTCTGTACTTTTAGTTCTATATTTTCCTTTGGGTTTGTTTTGTGGCGCAAACCTTACAGGGCCCATTCACAGTCCTGTGTTGCAGTCCACCTAGCAGTCCGCGATCTAATGAAAGCTGTGCGTCCAGCAATAACGAGCAGAATGCCTCTTTAGTCCTGCAAGTTCCGCCCGTTGCCGGACTGCAGATAGTGAATGATCTTAAAACCTGTTGTTACCTGGCCATGAAATTGTTTATAAAGTTAATAAAGTTTATACTTTATTTTACTTTTGGAGTTTTTGGCGGGAACTGAAAGGGGACGTTGTGATGTGCAGTTTTATTTTCTAAAAATGTATAAAATCACTCTAAAACGAACAATAGTTGTAGGATATTGATAGTTTTTGAGTAGTAATTATATGTTTTTGTGAGAAATGTGAACTGTATAGTCAAATGTGGCCTTTCGAGTTTTCACAAGAACTCCGTTGTACGGTGTCGATTGTAGCCTACATTACAACTGCGCTACTATACGAAAACTTATACATCAGAATGGGGATTGTTCACTTTTTTTCAATTTAGGTATTTGAAAAACCATTTCGAGGAATAGTCTTCCTAATAATTTCTGTCTAGTTAAAATTCAAAAAAACGTACAATCCCCTTGTATTTTGAAAGAAATGTGTTTGACCTTTGTTTGACCTTACTAAATCCTATGACGTCATTAACATCTGGTGAAATGCATATTAATACCATAGCCATTCAGTTTTAAAACATAAAACGACCGACATTTTCCTTTTTATGTCATACAACATACATAAACAAACATTTCATTCGACGTATTCCAGAATAAAATTATGTAAATTAGCTCTTCAGACCAATATTTAGCAAATATCTGTATACTAAATACATAAATATGATCTTAAACTAAAAGTGAAAGAAAAGTGTATTATGTAAACGAGCGTTTTCGTAAACTGCGGTTGGAACGATGTCGAAACCTTTTCAAGAGATACGATCCAAAAGTAACCTGTTTACCAATAAGAAGATCATCATAGTGGAAGAAAAGTTTAATACGGTAATACGCCTTACGCCAGAAGTTAATGCGTTCAGCCTTCTGTACACAATGTCCACCACATTCATCATCAGGAAGTATAATGGTTTGATGAGGTGTTTCCTACGAGGAGGTCACTTCAAGGCGCAACATTTCCAAAATCACATATAGGAAGCAACGATTTAACCATTAAGTGATACTCTGTTCCCTGGATAGCAGTGGATTTTCCAACAGGACTCTGCACCCTCCCATAAAGCTAAGTCTATCTAAAATTGGTTGCAAACCAATTTGCCGGGCTTTGTTCGGAGCGAAGATTGGCCATTGTTGAACTCTGACTTGAATTCTTTGGATTATTCTTTATAAACTGTATTAGAGCTAATGGCATACAGAAAATTTACTAGAACCTGAATTTATCTCAAGCGAGCCCATACCAATAAATCAAAAATTATTCCTATTGAAATGATTTGAACCACCACAGAAGAATGGCCCACACCTTTAAAGCTTATTAATTAATTAATTGAAAACAAGGATGGCTATTTTGAATAATTTAATTTTATATATACATAAATCTAGATGTTAGTAGTTATAATTCATGTAAACAATTATGAATATTTAACATTCCTCCATAAAATATTTCAGTTTTATTTTGTCTGAAGACTTATGAACATACATAGAAGGTAATGACTATATAGCTTAAGAGTTCACATTAAGAGTTATAAGAATTCGATGATTTTCTATACTGAATACAAACTATTGTGAGTTATAAATATGTGAGTGCCATATATTTATATATGAATTGATTGATATATCTTTTGACTTGTTATTTTGTAAGATGAAATATTAAATAACTTTTAGCAGTTAAACTTGTTTATTTACTTAAAACTTATTAATAATAATTTAGGACATATAATCTTTTCAGAAATGTTCGGTTTTATCCATTTCTTTTTTCTGCAGGCTAGTATTTGGTATTTTCTAATGCTCAAATGATGAGTATTTGGTATTTTCTCTGTTTTAAAAATTTTCATGTAAACTGCAGCGCATAACTCATATAAAGTTCTATGTTCAAGCATAACCCTTGCTTGTACAGAAAAGTTGTTGTTGCTAGTTCTTTCCGGATGACCTGAAAAAACAATTGATATAAATTGTCTGTTTAATGATTTGCATAGTCATTATTTCACTCATAAATCTACATATTAGTAACTATGTTACCCATCAAGATTATTAAGATAGATAAGATATTATTAACAGATTTACAATGAATAAGGTGTTTGTCACAAATCTTCATATTCCATGAAATCCTTCAAGCTTTAGAAGATGTGCTCGATTAGCCACTTTTTAAGCTGTACGTGTAAGTGAATATATTTAAAACTACTAGAGAGTTTAATATTTTCCGGTAAGTTGTTGTATATGGTCAGACCTATAAGATACCTTAGAAATCAAACACACTATACAATGGTCAGGACAGTGGTGCAATCCTATGTCTGTTCCTTTATTTGTATGTATTTATATGAGATACTTTACTTGTATTATAAATTAATACGAAAGTAATATAGGTTGTTAGTTATTTGATTGTACCATATTATCAAATAAGTAATTAATATTATATTAATCATACATACATACATACATACATAACTTCCCGCCAGTTCCCTTGCGGGGTAGGCACGAACAACAGAGCGCCATTTAGGCCCATTCTTACACACCTCACTTGCTTCTTTGACATTCATAACTCTTGTCATGCACGCTCGTCTGTTCTTAAGGCTCCTGACATCACCCTCCGCTAGTACACGACCAATTTGATCATGGAAGGTGTGTCGTGGCCTTCCACGACTTCTGCATCCATCCACTTTTGCATTGTATATCTGTTTAGTCATTCTTTCATCATGCATTCTTTCCACATGCCCGAACCACCGGAGCATTCCTTTCCTTACCTTCACCCCGACACTCTCTTTCAGACCAACTCTCTTTCTTACTTCGGTATTACGAACGCGGTCCGCGAGCGTCACTCCGCAGATTTTGCGCAGTGCTCGCATCTCAACCGCGTTTACTCTACTTTCATGCTCTTTCTTCCATACCCAACTCTCGCTTCCATACGTGAGCGTAGGTACCAGCACCGCGTTGTGTATGGCGAGCTGGGCCTTCTGGCTGAGGTTCTTAGCGCCTAGAAGTTTACCTAACGCTCCATTCAAACTATTCCCCAAATTTACTCTTCTTTCTATATCAGCGGTGTACCTTCCATCCCTGCTAAAAGCACATCCAAGATATACAAACTCATTCACTTGCTCCAGCATAACATCATCGACCATTATCCTTGCATTCGTTCTAGTTTCTTCTCTTTCAAACACCATAACCTTTGTTTTCTTCGCATTCAAATGTAAGCCTCTCGCCTGACAGTCATCTTTCATCATTGTGACTAGTGTTTGCAGTTCTGATGGCGATTCGGCTAAAAGCACGGCATCATCCGCATAAAGCAAGGTGCTTACAACTAGATCACTCATTCGCACCCCAACATCCATCAATTTTATTCTCTGGAGACAATCGTCCAGGTATAGGATGAACAGCAAAGCCGACAGCACGCAGCCCTGCCTGACGCCAATATTGACGTCAAACCAGGGCGACAGGCTGCCATCCACTCGCACGCATGCCATACAGTCCTCGTAAGTGGACTGCACAGCACGCATCAATTGGCCATTAATCCCATATCCGGGCAATATGTCCCAGAGATCCTTCCGCACAACCCTGTCAAATGCTTTCTCTAGATCCACAAAACCGCAGAAAACCTTCCGGCCCATAGCCAGCTGCTTCTCTACGATATTGCGGAGAGAGAAAACTTGATCCATACATCCCCTTCCATTTCTGAAGCCACCATGTGCATCCCACAGTAATCCATCGGATACCACTCTCATTCTCTTTTCAATAATCTTCGTATACACTTTAGATGCTGTGCTGATCAAACTGATGGCCCTGTAGCTGGCGCACTCCATACGTGACCCCTTGCCTTTATACAAGGGCACGATGACAGCGCGCCTCCAGTCCTTGGGAACCTTTCCCGTCCTCCAGCACAAGTTGCATAAGGACAGGAAAGCGTCCCGGACGCAGATTCCACCATATTTGATCATCTCAGCAGACACACTGTCGATTCCTCCTGCCTTTCCATTTTTCAGACTTCTTATCGACCATTTGATCTCTTCCAACGTGATCTCGGATGCTGACTCCTCGGAGTCAGTCACAGACTCAGTCGTGGTGCCAGCATCCGGGATATCATCATACATTTCTCTAAAATATTCACTCCATCGCGCTAACACCTCTTGTGGGTTAGCAAGAACGTTCCCTGCTTTAGATTTTATTCTTTCCATTCTGGAAGCTGACGAACAACCCCGAAACTTCTTAACCTCTCTCCAAAAGAGTTTGGTATTCGCCTTGAAGTTCTCCGTCAGCTTCTCTTCTTCTTTCAATTTTATACTTTCGCGCTTCTCTTTCACTAAAGCTTTGGTTTCGTTCTTGCAAAGGCGATAAATTTTTTTCTTCATCTCTTTCATACTGTCATTCTGTTGCAAAGAAGCAACATAATCCAGCCAGGCTTTTCTCTTTCTCTCTACGCTGGATTTAACATCCGCGTCCCACCATTCATCACCTTTCGTTGTTATGTGCCTCTTTGCGCATCCACATGCTTCTTTTGCGCTTTCCACTATACTTTCTTTCATACTATCCCAGTCATTATCCACATCTAAGTCGGAGAAGTCCGCTTTTGCAAGCCTTTCTTCGACTAGGCGCTCATACATACTCCTTACACTAACATCTTCCAATTTTTCACACTTTATTCTTTCAAGCTCCCCGAAATTGGTACGCACTCGCCAGTGTCTCCACTTCCTGAAAAGGCCCACAAATCGGCTTATCACCAGGTAGTGGTCCGTTTCAAGAGTGGGGCCTCTGTAGGCTCTTGTATCCATTATTGAGTTTCGGAGGCGACTATCTATTAAAATCAGATCAATCATACTTTTCTGATCATTCATTCCCCATGTATACGTGTGAATATCCTTATGATGGAATAAGGTGTTCGACACAAGCAAGTTTCTTTCCATGCATACGTCTATGATTGGCCTACCAGCATCGTTCACTCTCTTGTCACCATAGGGTCCAAGGACAGCCTCAAGGCCGTCTCGTTTGGTGCCCACCCAGCCATTAAGATCACCACAGATAATTATTCTTTCATTCCCTTCAGCCAGATCCAGAATTTCTCTCACAGACTCCCAAAACTTCTCGAGTTCTTGGGGATCCGCTGAGCTTACGGGAGCATAAGCTGCGACCAGAAAAACTCGCGTGATCCCCAGTTTTAGGCGGACCCAGCGAAGTCTCGGGTTTACCAGACAATAGTCTTTTACTCCAGACACAAAGCGGGTTGAGAGTACGACGCCTACCCCCCCACTTGCACGCTCGTCCAGGTCCACGCCGGACCACAGAGCAAGCATGCCACCGGGGAGGTCATCGATGTCGCACCCCTTCCGCTTTGTCTCTGTCAGACATAAGGCATCCAGGCTTCTCTCATTCATTATATCAATCATTTCGTCCATCTTATCTTTCATTCCACCTCTCACATTCCACGTGCCTATACGGCACTCTGCTCCTCTCGACCCGCCAGGTTTGGCGCTGCGTGAAGGGTGGCGGCCCCCTTCGCCAATCATCGGTAAGCCATCATTTAGACAAAAAATTAATACACATTACAATTAATTACGAAATACGTGCATTATATCGATAGAAATAATGTTCAATTTTAGCGTGACGACTTACCTACTAATTATAATAAAAACACAATTACTTAATTAATAATTAATTTTGGGATTAATCTGCAAATGTAACATATATGACATGATCAAAATAATTAATAATTATAAAATCAAATATTACGGCATTGCTAAAAAATCACGACATTTTGTAATTTGTAAGTAAAACCTCAGATTAATAATATTGAGAGACAAAGTTTTTACCTCACTTTGCTAAATGTCAGGCAAAGGAACTAAATCCGTACAGCATGAATATCAATATTATTCAATCAAACTGAACATCTTTGAATGACATAAAAATACGGAATTTTAGATTTTTCACATTATTGTGATTAAGATCATTATTATATTTTTGTAGTTTGTATATATAATTAACGACAACATGCAATACTAATGTTAGACAAACAATATATAGGTGTGAGGGGTGTTCGAAGGTTATGGCAAGGACAGTGGGTTAGGTTAGGTTATCTTTAGACCAAAGCCCACGAGCCGAGCGAGCGAAGCGAGCGTGCCGCGGTAGCGGCCGGCGAGTGGCAGGACCGACTTTAACTTTTATCAAAATTATCAACGAATAAACGGAAACCAGTTGGTTCTGCCACTCGCCGCCCTCTAGTGCGGCATGCTCACTTCACTCGCTCGGCTCATGGGCTTTGGTCTAAAGATAACCTAACCTAACCCACTGTCCTTGTCACTGGTTACACCTTCGACCACCCCTTACACCTATACTTTGTTCTGCTTACATTGGTATTGCATGTAGTCGGTATTTATATATACAAACTAGAAAAATATATTAATTATCTTAGTTACAATAATGTGAAAAATCTAAAATTCCATACTTTCATGTCATTCAATGATCTTCAGATTGATTGAATAATATTGATATTCATGCTGTATGGATTTAGTGTCTTTGCCTAACAAGTAGCAAAGTGAAGTAAAAACTTTGTCTCTTAATATTATTAATCTGAGGTTTCACCTACCAATTACAAAATATGGTGGTTTTTTAGCAATGCCGTAATAGTTGATTTTATAATGATTAATTATTTTGGTCATGTCATATATGTTACATTTGCAGATTAATCCCGAAATTAAATAAGTGATTGTGTTTTTATCACAACTAGGTGAGTCGTGACGCTAAAATTGAACATTATTTTTATTTATATGATGCAGGTTTTTAACGTAATTAATTGTATTCTTTTTTAATTTTTTACCTAAATGACGGGTTTCCGATAATTTTAGTGTCCTTATTACACCATAGCAAACCATATTTATAGTCTTTAAATACAAAAAACGCATAATTTTCAGGTTCCGCGTTTATGCCCCCAGAAGGCCCCGAGGCCTTCGAGTGTCCCGCGAAAGCGGGACCACGCGAAAGCCAAGGATGGCTGGTTAATGCCTGAGATCGGGGAGACGCGGGTGAAAAAGGCGTCTTCTTCATCGGCCCGTCGCAGCAGGTCGGTTGCCGGGCCGCGTCACGGGCATGCGGATAGTGCCGTTTTCACGGCTGCCGATATGCCCGGCTCGGTAGGGGATGCGTCGGCGGTGGTAGACCTCACCGCCGCCACGCATGAGGATAGGTGCGGCGCGATGGGACCGCCTCCGGTTCCCATGGCGCCTAGGGCCCCATCCGGGCGTGCCGCGCGCAGGAGCGCAGCACACCCGAAGATAGATAGGAACGTACTGCTTGCAGCGAACTCGGCCGTTTGCCTGGCCGTGAGCGCTGCAAGCACCATAGTTCAATATGCCTACATGGCGCCACCCACCTCTCACGGCGGCCGGTTCAGCGACGGCAGGGGATGGGTGCCCTACGACGACGGTGTCGTATAGCGCACGGGCTTCACCTGTGCCTACGACATCGACTTGCAACCTTTCGGGCTGCAACGTCGAGAGCAGCCGTCCCACGACACCGGTTGTCGCGCGAGCCTCACTCGCGCCCTCGGCCGGGGTCGTGAATAGGGACCTCGTAGGCGCGGCAGCGGCGACCCCCTCGTCTTCCTTCCCTAATGGGATGGGAGCCGCTGTTGCGATGTCGGCGCCTGCGTCTTCGGCTGCGGCGGTGTCCACGTCCTCGTCTTCAGCGGCAGCGGCGGCGGGCACGACTACGTCGTCATGTTCGTTCACAGTCTCATCGTCTTCGGCATCGGGTTCGGCGGCGCCGTCAACGTCTTCAACGGCAACGGTGCCGATTTCGTGTGCCCCGATGCTCGTTCCCGGATCGAGGTCGCGCTTCTGGGACCGGTCCCAGAGCAGCGGCGCCGATTCGGACGGCACGTCGGGTGCTTCTTCCCCAGCGCGCGCGCTCGCCTCTGCGCCCCACGGGGGGCGTATCCGCGGCGACTACTAGCATTCTCGCGGGTGCGGAGGCCTACCTCCGCACCGAGGGGGGTGAAAAGGGGCGCAAGGCGCGCAAGGCAACCGCCGCCAAAGTGGCCGCGGCTAGCCAGTGCGCCGCCCTCGTCGGGAATATATCGGCTCTCGGCCCTGGGGAGCTCCGCCTAGCGGCGTGCGCCCAGGTCGCCGAGATAATTCAAATTGCCCAAACGTCGGGCAATTTGAAGGGGGTTTACGTGCGCCGGCTGAAGGAGGCCGCGTCCAGGGTGTCGGACATCGTCGACACACTGGTCACGCGAAATCCGGAATCCGAGGCCTGGAAGCTCGGTAACGAGAACGCCAGGCTACGCATGGAGTTAAGCTCGCTGCGGGAGGAAAACCGCTCCTACCGCAGGGAGTTTGAAGACATGCGTAAGGCCCTAAAGGCCTCCGCTTCGGTTGCGGAGCCGGCGCCTGCTGTAATGGCGGCGCCGACCCCCGTACCCGTCAAGCGAAAGGCCCAAGCCGCCACGGCGGAGGCGGCGGCGGTACCGGAACCGCCCGCCGCACCCGCTGCGGTTAAAAAATCGCGTCCGGCCCGTGCTGCGGTAGCAGGGCCGACACCGGCTCCCGTCGTCGGGACGGAGCGAGCTCCGGCGGCCGCCAACGGGGTGGCGCTGACACCCGCTCCAACGGGGCCCGGCGGCATCGATCACGACGCGTTTGTGCGGGCCGTGATCGACGTCGTCGCCCCCATACTCGATGCCCGGTTCGCCGGAATCGAGGACCGGCTGAATGCCGCGCCGACCCTCCGTCCACCGCTAGCGGCCGACCGAGGCAAGGCGCCGGCAATCAAACCGGCACCAAAAGTGGCCGTTAGGCCGAAAGCGGCCACGGCTGCCGCCGCCGTCCGGCGGAATGCGGGGGAAGTAAGTACCCCGGTTCCGATGGAGGTGGTCGCGACCACGGCTGTCGGGGTGACGGACTCCCCACCGTCACCAGCCCCCCCCCCCTAAAAAAAAGACGAATAGAGGGGGGGTGAAGTGGAGGCTGAAAATGCAGCGGAGAGCGGCACGCGATGCCGCCGTTGCATTAACGGCCCCCGCCACGGCACCCGTGCCTGTGATGTCGGCTCCTAGGCCGGCCCCTAGGCAACGGACGGCGCCCGCGGCCGCGACATCAGTCGTCGCGGCGCCCGCCGTCCGCGCTCGCATCGCGCACGTCGCGCCGCCGCCGGCGCCCGTGGCCCCCGCCCCCGCCCCCGCCCCGGAGGGAGGGGCGTGGACGACGGTCGTCAAGCGGAAAAAGGGTAAGGGGGCGAGGGACGACGGGCCCCCTCCCCCCACCCAGGCGCAAGCTGCTCCCCTGCCGACGGGGCGGGGGCAGCAACAACGGAAACAGGCTGCGAAGCCTGCGGTAGTATTCCGTGAGCCGAAGTCGGCCGCAGTTATCATCAAACTGCTGCCGGCAGCGGCCGCGAAGGGTGTCGGTTATCGCGAGGTCTTCGCGAAGGCCTCGACGGTGGTCGACATCGCGGCCATGGGCCTCCGCGAGGGGCTGAAGGTGGTGCGGACCGTCAGGGACGCGCGCCTTCTCGAGTTCCAGCCGGGACCCGAGAGCGCGGCCAAGGCGGACCGCGTCGCCGAGGCTCTGCGCGGAGCCCTTGCAGGGATGGCCGAGGTCGTCCGCCCCGTAAAGCGTGGGGAGCTTTACGTCTCTGGGCTGGACGAATCGGTCACGGTCGATGGGCTGCGTGACGCGATCGCGCGCGCCGGCAGCTGCCGGCGCGACGACGTGCGCACGAAGCACATCGGTGCAGGACCGGGCGGTTTGGGCGCATCGTACGTGATGTGCCCCGTCGCTGCTGCCAAAGTCATCGTCGAGATGGGCTACCTCGTGGTAGGCTTCACCTCGGCGAGGGTAGAGGCACTGGAAGCCAGACCGATACGTTGTTACCGGTGTTACAACGTCGGCCATGGCGCCCAGACCTGTCCGGACACGTGCCCGGACCAGACTAACTTGTGTCTCCGCTGCGGTAAGAGCGGACACAAGATGCCGGACTGCACGGCCCGGAACCCCCACTGCGCGGCGTGTGCGGCGGGGGGACTCAACGCTGCCCACCCCACGTTGGCGAGGTTCTGCCAGCCTCCCTACGTGAAGGGCAAATTCGTCCATCCGAGGACGAAACAACGTACGGATGCATCGGGAGTACGCGCAATGGACACCTCCAATGCCTAGTACGCCCGTAACAATACTATTTCAGGCGAACGTAAACCACTCCCCCACTGCTCAGGATTTGTGCCTGCAGGCGATGGCGGAGTGGCAAGCGAACTTGGCCGTAATAAGCGAACCTTATTACGTGCCGCCTTGCGGCAATTGGGTGGGCGACCTCGACGACGTGGTAGCGGTGGTGGCCAGAGCCGGTTCTGGCACACCGCTTACATGTCTCGAAAGAGGAAAGGGCTATGCGGTGGCGGAGAGCGGGAGTATCGTCGTCATAGGCGTTTACTTTTCGCGCAGCCGCCCCCTGGCGGAGTTCGAGCTTCACTTGGACGCCATCAGGGCTGCCATAGACAGATTGTCGCCTAAAACGATCTTCGTGATGGGCGACTTTAACGCAAAACACTGTTCCTGGGGAAATGTGTTCACGGAACCTAGGGGCCGGACGGTTGAGGAATGGGCTCTTCAATCCGGCCTGACCATATTGAACCAGGGATCGGTCCAGACCTGCGTGCACACGCGGGGTGCATCGGTCATCGACCTGTCATTCGCCACTCATGCGGCCGCCCGCAGAGTTGTCGGATGGAGGGTGCTGGAGGAGGTGGAGTCGCTCTCTGATCATCGGTACATCAGATTTGAGCTTACCCCCTCCTCCGGTCCGAGCCCTGTTCATCGCCCCCCTCTCTTCCCGCGTTGGGCCCTTACCAAGCTCGATCCGGAGCAGGCCGAGGAGTGGGCACTCACGGAAAGCTGGGCCTACCCAGTCGAATTCGAGAACCTGGAGTCGCAGGCAGAGCACATGCGCAAGACCCTGACGAGGGTTTGCGACGCGGCGATGCCTCGCGTCTCCAAGCGGCAGCCTCCGTGCAAGCAGGTCCACTGGTAGACCGAGGAGCTGGGCGAGATGCGAAAGGCAGTTCGCATCATCAGCCACAGGCTCAAACGCTGCAGGGCGCGCCGTCCTCCGGACTACGTCGCGGAAAATGGACTCGTGGGAGAGTTTAGGGAGGCCAGAAAGGCCCTTTCGATTGCAATACTGCAAGCGAAAGCCCGGGCTCGGGCCGAGCTCCTCGAGACGCTCGATCGGGACCCTTGGGGGCGTCCGTACCTTGGGGCCCGCAACACGTTGCGGCCTTGCACATCCACGGTCACGGAAACGCTCGAACCCGAGGTGCTCCGGTCGGTTATCGACGGGCTCTTCCCGGATCCGGGAAACTTCACTCCCCCCAGTATGGGTCCACCCGTTCCCGACACTCCCACGGACGAGGAGCCTCACTCCATCTCCGAGGGGGAACTAGACGTTGCCCTGGACCGGCTCCGGGGCAGGAAGACGGCACCGGGACCCGACGGGGTTCCAGGTCGACTCCTCTTCCTGGCCGCTAAACATCTACGCGGCCAGCTGCGGGAACTGTTCGAAGCCTGTATTCGCGCAGGTCGGCTCCCGTCACAATGGAAGGAGGGTCGTTTGTGCCTGATTCCCAAGGGAGGTCGGCCTCCCAACGATCCGTCCGCCTTCAGGCCCATAGTGCTGCTGAACGAGGTCGCTAAGGTCTTCGAAAAGATCTTGGCGGAGCGGCTCGTGAAGCATCTCGACGCTGTGGAGCCGGGGCTTTCAGAAACGCAGTTCGGGTTTCGGCGGAGGCGCTCCACGATGGACGCCTTCGAGACGCTGCGAACGTCAACGGACGAAGCCGTCCAAGCGAAGGATGTCGTTCTTGCGGTGTCGCTAGACATAGCGAACGCCTTTAACAGCCTCCCTCATGAGACGATCAGGGAGGGGCTCCGCGCGCATGGAGTCCCCCCGTACCTCACGAGGCTGTTGGGCGCGTACCTGCAGGATCGACATATCCTTTGGGAGGGCGGTGAGTCCGGCAATCCCGAGGTAGGTCGTCGACGCGTCGCGTGCGGCGTTCCACAGGGGTCGGTCCTCGGGGCGATTCTTTGGAACGTAGGTTATGACTGGATCCTTCGGGTTCCGGTCCTACCCGGGGTAGGGCTGATCTGCTTTGCGGACGACACCCTACTCACGGCACGCGCTGCGTCATTTGCGGAATCCGTGGACGTCGCTAACGCCGGGTTGGCGATTGTCGTAGATCGAATAGCTAGGCTGGGCTTGAGGGTCTCCCCCGCGAAAACGGAGGCCATCATGTTCCATAGGAAATTTCGCAATCCCCCCGCGGACTTGACCGTTTCGGTCCAAGGGGTGGCCATTAGAGTAGGGCCCCAGATGAAATATCTGGGGCTAGTTCTCGATGGGAAATGGCTGTTCAAAGCGCACTTTGAGCAGCTAGTTCCCAAACTCGTCAAATCCGCGGGCGCACTCTCGAGGCTGCTTCCCAACGTAGGGGGCCCGGGAGGTGCGACGCGGAAACTTTACTCTGGCATCCTGAGGAGTATGGCACTGTACGGTGCACCCGTCTGGTCCATTGCACTTCACCGCCACAACAGAACCCTGCTGCAACGGGCGCAGCAGGTTCTGGCCGTGAGGACCATACGGGGGTATCGCACAGTGTCGCGGACGGCGGCCACCCTCCTGGCAGGCGATCCGCCCTGGCATCTCCAGGCGGACGTCCTGACAGTGGTGCGCCGCATCCGGCAGGATGCCCTAGCTAGAGGCCTGACCTTCTGTCAGGTCGAAATCGAGGCGATCAGGAAGCGGGAAACCGCCTCCATGATCGCCGTCTAGTCTCAAGAGCTCGACAACCCTGCGGCCTATGGCGGCTACACGGTGGATGCAATCGGGCCACAGCTGACGGAATGGGTCAACCGCACCAGCGGCACCCTGACCTTCAGGACGACACAGATACTTACCGGACACGGATGTTTCGATAAGTATCTGTGTCGCATTGTGGGCTGCTTGCCTTCCCCGGACTGCCGCCAGTGCGGCGCGCCCGATACAGCGTTACACACGCTTGTCGAGTGCGCCGCATGGGCGCCGCAGCGTTTCGAACTTGAGACGCACGTAGGTCCAGTCGACTCGCTCTGCGACTTGGTCAAGGCCATGCTGCAGAGCAGCGACAATTGGGGGGCTGCGGTTACTTTTTGCGAGACAGTAATATCACTCAAGGAGGCCGCAGAACGAGACAGGGAGAGAAGTCCTGCAGCGCGTGCCAATGCGTCTTCTCGAGGTCGCCGGCCTTCAGCTGGCACCCGGAGAGGCAGGTACGCGCATTACTTCCCTCCCTGAGTTAGGTTCCGTTTACCGCGGGGGGCCTTTAGCTTGCTAGGAAGAGCAAAGGACCTTCTACCCCCGCACAACGAAGTGGGGTGTGTTCTCCCAGGGCACACTCCAGGCACTTTATTGCGCTGGATCGGCTGGGCGTAACTATGTTCTAAATCTCAGCCTTTCCAACACATTCAAAGCGCAGGGTCGTCAGGGAGGAGGGGGTTTTTAGTGGGTATTGGGGTTGCTCGCCCGTGCAGTAACGCTCGGAGTCTTCCACACTATTCTGTGACGTCGATCACGGACGGAGCGCTGCCAAGAGCATACTATTGCTGCAGTGTTATCGCCCCCGACCGACGCGTGTCGTTTCCCTAGCAACGACCCATTTTGTGCGTAAATCGGTTAAGCATTTTCCCTCGCCTCAAAACAAAAAAAAAAAAGCCTGAATTGCGCTCTGTTGTTCGTGCCTACCTCGCAAGGGAACTGGCGTGAAGCTATGTATGTATGTATGTAATCAATGAATGGTATCAGATTATAGCTGTATATTTTTCAATATAAGCTCTGTAACATTGATTTTTCACTAAAGGTCACTTTAAATAATTTACCGATAACTTTAGAAAATAATAATAGTTGAACACGAAAAATTATCAACATAGCTACAAAATTGCTAAGCTGGCCTGTTAACGCCGACCAGTTCCGTTGGGGAGAGAGGGGAGCGCCGCGAGCGGCGCAGTCCGCCTTACACCGTCCGGCGACGCTTACACATACTAATTTATACAACGAATAAAATCATATATAATTAAAACAGTCCACTAATTACTATAAGAACCCATACCGACCAGGGAGGAGCCTAGACATGGTCCATCTCACCTCTTAAGAACCAAGAAGACCTATAAAAGTATTGTGACGTGAAAACAAAGTGAATATCGCTTAAACTTTGGACCCACTGCGTACGTGACCGGAGGCGGACGGCAAATCTTAAACGATAAGTGAGATCTTCTAAACCTTATTCCTCACATTATCATTCCTTATTATTCATTATTATCCAATTTATTCATATAATCAATTCATTAATTATTATTTTTTATCGTAATTCAATCATTTAATAGTTATCTTAGTGTAAATTAAAAATTATTCGTTACCTTCATTATTGCTAATGCATTTGCGTTATACATGTACTCATTAATACGCATACCTGCGTTTCTTACCTGCTAGGTGACTCATGGCCTGATACATTGTTGCATATTCGTACATTTTGAGTTAATCTTTCCTTTTAGCTGCATAAAGACATCGCCGAGTTTTTTGTGAACAACGCGTAAAGGTAATTTATATGTATATCTATGTAGTTAGATTATCGATACGTGCATTCATTGAAGTCATTATTAATAGCATAGCTTACTACATCACTTATAAAACTTTTATTTAGTTTTAAATTTACCTTCACTGTACATATTTCAAGTTTTTCTTTCTTCCTTCCCTTATAACATTTCTTTCTTTTTACATTATTTCTCTCGTTTTCAAAGCCTATTTTCTCTTTTAAAATGGCTAATGAAGCAAAGATAAAGGAACTTGTTAAAAAACGGGCTTCCATTAAAGCAAAGCTTACGCAATTCATTTCTTTTCTCGCAAACGCTAAATCTTATGAACATCTTAGCGACACTCAACTGTTAGAGCTTGAATTAAGACTTAGAAAATTAGAATCCTCATATTCTGCTTATGATGAATTCCAGAGTGAGTTGGAGATCATCTCGGATTCACCTGAAGAGCTGTATGCAGACCGGGAACAGTTTGAAAGCCAGTACTACAGTCAAACTGCTGCAGCGCGCAATTTGATCGCTGTTAATCGCAAGCTGTCACAGCAGCGTTCTGATTCTGCATCAGAGGTAGGCTCAGGTGACAACCCTACTTTAGTTGTTCAGAATAGTAGACAAAATAATGTTAGACTTCCTAAAATTAATTTACCCCACTTTAGCGGCGGCTATCAGGATTGGTTAGAATTTAAGGATATTTATGTTTCTCTCATACATAATGACAAAGGCATTGACGAAATAAATAAGTTTCACTATTTACGGACTTCTCTTCATGGAAGTGCTGCCTTAATTATTCGAAGCTTAGACTTTACGGCAGAAAATTACAGGAATGCCTGGAGCTTATTATGTGAACGTTATGACAACAAACAACTGCTTGTAAATAACCATGTTAAGTCTTTATTTAGCGTTAATGCAATTCAAAGAGAATCAAGTCATGGCATTCGTAACATTGTTGACGTCACCAATAAAAACTTACGAGCATTACAAACGTTAAAGCAACCCGTTGAGCACTGGGATACGTTGATAATTTTCATTATAGCTTCAAAACTAGATTCTGTTACCAGTAGGCATTGGGAAGAACATCGGAATACTCTAACTGATACTCCAAAGTTAGATGCATTTATCCAGTTTCTTAGGAACCGCCCTAATCTTCTGGAAACTCTTGAAGAATCTAGAAGTAACAAGGAGGTAAATATCTCAAATAATAAACAAAAGAGCTTCGTGGTTTTACCTAATAATAATAATTCTAACTTAAATAAAATGCAGTCTTATGTTTGTCCTTTATGTAATAATAATCATTTTATATTTAATTGTGATACATTCAAATCCTTGCCAGTTCAATCTCGTATATCAAAGGCGAAAGAATGCAAGGTATGTCTTAATTGCCTTCGTCCAGGGCACTCTTACACGAAGTGTAAACTCAGTCATTGCAAATATTGTAAAACAAAACATAATACGTTGTTGCATTCCCACGACGATGCTCCTACGCTTGAGCACGTCGCCTTATCCGCCAATAACGACTCGTACTCATCCCGTCATGTGTTACTGTCCACAGTTTTGGTCAAAGTGCTGGGTGCAGATGGTAAAGAACAACACGCCAGGGTCTTATTGGATAATGGTAGCACTGCAAACTTTGTTACGCAAAGTTTGATCGGTAAGCTTAATTTACCAATGCGTATTATAAATTCTAACGTAACTGGCATAAACAATCAAATGTGTAAAACAACCAGGTCTTGTGTTCTTCGTATAGCATCTTATACTGGTGACTTTAATATGGACATTGATTGTTTAGTCTTGCCGAAAATAACTTCTTTAGTGCCTAGTACAAATATAAAGGCACAGGATATACCGTTGCCATCAGATATTCGTTTAGCCGATCCGTCTTTTTACGTCCCTTCGTCCATCGACATACTTGTTGGAGCAGACGTCTTTTGGAGCGTGATTGGCACTTCGCGTATTGATTTAGGGAAACATAACCCTGCTCTTTTTGAAACAAAATTTGGCTGGCTCTTATCTGGCGTTTTATATCAGCCTATCAAACACAGACATGTATGTATGTTCACCCAAGACCTTGATACAAATTCAAGTCTTACACGATTTTGGGAATTGGACACTATATTACCTAAGCATAATTATACACCTGAGGAGTATACATGTGAGCAAAATTTTCTTGATACAACTACTCGTAATCATGAAGGGCGATTTGTTGTTAAGATACCGTTGAAAGAAGCTCCGAATAAATTGGGTAATTCTTTTGATATAGCCAGAAAACGATTTTTATCACTTGAGCGTAAATTCGAAAGAGATTCAACATTCAAAGGAAATTACGTTGAATTTATGCAGGAATATGAGCGTTTAGGACATATGAGCGAATTTACAGATTTATCATCTTTATTGCCTTCTTATTATTTGCCTCATCATGGTGTTTTTAGAGAGTCGAGTGCAACTACTAAGCTTCGAGTTGTATTCGATGCTTCAGCTGTGACATCATCTGGTATATCCTTCAATGATATCCAGTTAGTTGGACCTAGGGTTCAAAATGATTTACTCTCAATATTACTTCGTTTTCGCCAACACAAGTTTGTAGTATCAGCTGACATAGAAAAATTTTTTCGTCAAGTTCTTATTAGTGACGATCAGAGACCGCTTCAGCTAATTCTTTGGAGATCGGATTCGTCACAACTTCTTAAAATCTACGCCTTAAATACTGTCACATATGGCATGGCATCCGCGCCTTATCTTAGCACACGGTGTCTTATATCTTTATCCAAAGAAGCATCAGATGACTATACGCGGCGCGCCATAGCTGATGACTTTTATGTAGATGACTTCTTGTCTGGTGGTGACTCTGAGTCTGAAACTCTCGTCCTCTGTCGTAATGTTATGGATACACGCAGCTCAGCACAACTTAAACTTAGAAAATGGCAATCAAACAGCGCAAACATACTTCAATCATTATCACTCACTCATCCATCCCCTGCAGAACCAATTGCTGATCATACAGTCAATTTAAGTGCTAACGAGCTTTCAAAAACGCTTGGTCTTAATTGGCACTGTTACTCTGATCACCTTACATTCTCGATCAGTCACATACAAGGACCAACTACAGTTACTAAACGACATATTCTGTCTACCATTGCACAGGTCTTCGACCCTTTAGGTCTAATTTCCCCGTGTATAGTAGAAGCTAAATTAATCATGCAAAGGCTTTGGATCGATAAGAGTTCATGGGATGATGAAGTTAGTGCTGACATTAAAAAGTGTTGGAATGATTTTACACGAACATTAACGCATCTTAATGAGATAAAAATTCCTAGGTGGATCTTGGATGATTTATGTCGTCTCATTGAACTCCATATATTTACAGACGCATCCGAAAAGGCGTATGGGGCGTGTCTCTACGTTCGTTCCGTGAGCAGTTCAGGAGCAATCTGCGTGCGCCTCCTAGCATCTAAAAGTAAGATCGCTCCTCTTAAGATCACCACAATACCTCGTTTGGAACTCTGTGGCGCGTTACTTGGTACACGGTTGTGTACTAAAGTCGTCAGCTCTTTAACATTTAAGTCAGCAGATTGTATATTCTGGTGTGATTCTACAATCGTTCTGGGTTGGATTAATTCTTCTCCCACTTGTTTTAAACCATTTGTTAGGAATCGTGTTTCGGAGATACGGGAAGGTTTTGCTGATAATATCTGGCGATACGTGCCTTCTAAAGAGAATCCTGCTGATCTCGTATCTCGCGGAATTAGTGCCAGCCTCATAGGAGAATCATCTTTGTGGTGGTCAGGGCCTTCGTTTCTATATTTTGACTCTTCATCTTGGCCTTCAATGCCTAATTCAGAGAAGATAGCAGAAACTTCCTTACCAGAGACTATAAAATCATTATTTATTAATGTTGAACATCATTCAGACATCTCTTTATTTCAAACTTTAATAAAAAATGGATCAAATTTTATAAAACTTCAAAGAGTTACGGCTTACATATTCAGATTTGTTAACAACTGTAGAAATCCAAACAAACAAAACCATAATTATTTAACAAGCGTCGAGCTTCGCAAGGCATCACATTTTTTAATTAGTATATCCCAACAAGAGTCGTTCGCGCTGGAATATAAAATACTTAAATCAGGTAGTAATTTACCAAACAAAAATCGTTTAAAATCTTTGTCTGTTTATTTAGATTCTGGCCTAATAAGAGTTGGTGGCAGACTAGATAATTCTTATTACGGATATGACGTCAGACACCCAATACTTTTATGTAGCAAGCATCACCTAACACTCTTAACTTTTAATGAAATTCACTTACGCCTTTTTCACGCCGGTCCTCAGCTACTTTTATCTACGATCAGGCATACGTACTGGCCCTTAGGCGGTAGAAACTTAGCACGGAAGGTAGTTCGGTCGTGTGTAAAGTGCACTCGTTTTAAAGGTGAAATTGTCCAACCGATCATGGGTCATTTACCTAAAGAGAGAGTTCAGTTAGAGTTTCCGTTCTTAGAGACAGGGACGGATTTTTGTGGACCAATACTGATAGCCGACCGCAAAGGAAAGGGATGTAGATTAATCAAATCTTATATTTGCATTTTTATTTGCTTAGCAACGAGGGCAGTTCACCTAGAGCTTGTCTCTGATTTGTCAAAGGAGGCCTTTATAGCTGCTCTCGGGCGCTTTATTGCTCGTCGAGGTAAACCGAATACCATCTTTTCTGATAACGGCCCAACCTTTGTCGGCGCTTCTAACGCCTTTAAAACATTTGTTAGTTTGGAAATGGCTCACGAAGGCATCAACTTTTCTTTTATACCCGCTTACACGCCTCACTTCGGAGGCCTTTGGGAATCGGCGGTTAAGTCTACTAAACATCATTTGAGACGTATTTTAGGTTTGACTCACCTTACCTTCGAAGAGTTGACTACATGTTTAACGCAAATCGAAGCCATTTTAAACTCACGTCCCTTAACTCCTCTTTCCAACGACCCTTCTGACCTTCAACCTCTTACTCCTGCTCATTTCCTTGTTGGAAGACCACTTACTGCTGTGCCACATCCAGAAATCTCCACAAGAAACATAAACAGTATGCAGAGATTTCAACGTGTGGAGAGTCTGCGACAACACTTTTGGAGACGCTTTTCCAACGAGTATATCTTCTGGCTTCAAAATAAGACGAAATGGCATAGCTCTAAGGGAGAACTTGTAGAAGGAGCTCTTGTTGTTATTAAAGAGAAAAACACTCCACCTCTGATGTGGCTTCTTGGGAGGATAGAGCGCGTCGTACCAGGAAATGACGGCGTCGCTAGGGTTGCTGATATAAGGACGAAGAAGGGAGTCATCCGTCGTGCCTTCAATTCCATTTGCTGCTTGCCCATCAGCTCTCTTGAAGACAAATCTTCAACGCCGGGAGTGTGTTAACGCCGACCAGTTCCGTTGGGGAGAGAGGGGAGCGCCGCGAGCGGCGCAGTCCGCCTTACACCGTCCGGCGACGCTTACACATACTAATTTATACAACGAATACAATCATATATAATTAAAACAGTCCACTAATTACTATAAGAACCCATACCGACCAGGGAGGAGCCTAGACAGGCCACACTAAAATGATCACGATATGTCATAATGAATAATGACAGTAATATTTAAATAGTAGCACAGATTATTATGATTAGTAGGTTTTATTTTCGTTTTACAGGCTAAGGAATTAATGTAAAGTTGTCCCCAATGACGTCATCGGAGAATTTTTTAAATATCGAATTTAAAAAAAACTAACTCTTAAAACACAAAAATATTCAAATTAGTATCTTAAAATACCCTATTTTACGTAATAAAAATATAAAATCAGAGGGTATTTTTTTTTTAACAATCCCCATTAGCTGTATGGACTAAGATTCCATTGCTTGCCTTTGTGGCGAATTCTACTACTACTGCCAAGAAGCTTATACACAATGGAGATTGCGTTCCGAATACCTAACTGAAGACCAATAATTTGTCCTTGAATGACGTCACTTATGTCTTTTATCTCTTTCTTTAGGGTGACAATACTTTCTTTTAAAAATATGGATAATAAATTACTTTTCGTTTTTGTATCGTTTGCCATGACTGATTTTGCTTAACAATTAACAAAAACCTGATAGCTGCCATTTTTTAACCCCCGACGAAAAAAGAGAAATTATAAGTTTGACCGCTGTCCGTCTGTGGCACCGTATCTCTTGAACGAGTCAACCAATTCGGATACAATTTTTGTATCCCGCAAACCCGCAGCAAACCTTATCGTGCCAATCTCTATCGAATTTGAGGGCTCAACGATAGGTATTATTTTCGACTTTTTAAATGTTTACTTTTCTTTTTTGTTGGGTTTTTTATATTTAATTTTGTAACAAACATGTCATCCCTCTATACTTTTTATACGAGGATATGGAATACATTGTTCAGTACCTCGTCATACTGTCTGATAGATATTCTTTAGAAAATATGGGGGATGATCACTACCCAAATGTCGATACCAAACATGATTGTCGAAACTTTAGGATTACTTATTTATTTAATACTTTATAATTTTTAAAACTTCTAATTATTTATAATAATCAACAATAGAGATTTTCGGTAAATAAAATTACAATTAGTTTTTGCTATTTCTAGATTTAATTGATAGAGTATGTGACGCTCACCCCCTGATTCAAAGATCTAGGAATGACATACCAAAGCCGAAGCATTGAGCGGGATATCGAATAAAAAAATTTATATAGTGAAAATTAATAAAATTTATTAAATGAATAAAACATAAAATATTGCCCATAAATCGTAATCATCTAGTGTTAGGAACCCTTCGCTGCAAAACCGTTAACCCTAAGTTCACAAGGTAGGTTATATAGAAGTGCTGATCAAGAAACAGGTAGACTTATTGTATAATCCTGGACCACATTTATGAGCGATGTCATATCACTAATTTTTCGCTCTTGTCTCTTCACCTTTTGCTGCAATATTTTTCTACTCTTCTCTAAAGATTGTTCACGTGATGTCTTGAAGTTTACTTGAACATTAAAATCTTTCAAAGCACGCCGTTTGTATGGTGGTTAATTTTCAATATCCTGTCGAAAGTTAAAATTAATTTAAAGTCAAAAATGTCCAATGGAGATTTCACTTTCATTGTTTTTATTTTCATGAGTGGAAACTTATAAAAATGTAATTCACAGAATACTGTCTATCTAATAAGATAATTTGCTAATATAAAAGTTTGTTCACTTACAATATCTTGTTTTGGAAATAGCATTAGGGGAACATTATCATTGACAGCTGTATGCGATTGAGTCCATGAAGTTGATAGGACATTAACACAATCCTGAAATTAAAAATGATTTATAGAGGTATACATTTTTCATAAGAACATAATAATATATAATATAAAGGTCACAAATGTTCTTATCCAACACTTACCACCACATTGCAACATTTACACAATTGATATGAGTAGACTGGTACAGCATCTTTTAGCAGAAAACCTGGCCCACTAGTTATAGTCTGCATTCTTAAAATGAAGACTACAAATCTTCGCAGATTCATAAAATTTTCCCTTTAATGGTACTACAGATAACCAAGCATTCCTCTTGTTTGGATCTTTAGGGAAACTGTAAATAGAAATAAACAGAAAAATAGTGGACATGTCCAAAATTAGGCTATAAACTGTTTTTAATAAATCATTTTGCTCATTTAATTCACAATGTTTTAAAATCTTGGATCTTCATTATGTAGATTAAAAGTTACGCCAAGACTACAAACACTACATATCAGTAAATACTTTATACAGGAAGTTTTTATCATTAGACCAATTTTTAAGAATAAGAAGCTTGTCACCCTACTCCTCTTGTTTATGTATAGTTTACAATACAATAAGTCGTATTTAACTGCATATTAGTAGAATAATTCGCTGTGGGAGATGATGCAAAGAAAGTGTCGTCAATTTCTGTATGTGTTATAAAATAGCAAGACTTTTAGTGTTAATTTCCCTAAAATGTTAATGTAACTCAAAAAGAATTTAATTCAACTTACTTGTGGAATTTCACGCCTGATGTTGGATGCCAAGCACTTTTGCAACCACGAACTACACAACTCATTCTAGAATATCACTTAAACACACCATTTATCATATAAAATCTCAGTTATACGATCGAATTAGACGAAACTCATAAACTAAATTTTTGACAGGAAGCCATATCTAGTTTCAGTGTTGCCAAAGTAGATTTTTAATTTTTGACGAATGCTGGGGATAACTTTGTGAAATAATATTGTTATAATATTTTGAATCAAAGGAAAATTTCCTTCTTATTTAATAAAAGATTCCATTACATAAAACTAATCTCTGTCTATTGTTTGCAAATAAAATAAAATCTTACAAATTTTATAATAATTTCTTAGAACTGATGGAAATTGAAGTTTTTTTTTACTTTTGTATATATGTCGGCGCGAATATGTCACTTAATTTATAGATGACGTAAGAATAAATATAATCTAAGTTCTCTAATCTAAAATCAGCAAACGTATGACAGCATTGTGAATAGCAGAGTTGGTGTTGGTAGACCACGAAGTACACATCATGATCAAATAGAAGTGTTAAAAAAAGGTCAGGTAAAAAGCATCTCAAATAAACGTGCGTATATGAAGAGTTTAATGAAAGTAGATGAAGCGAAAGTTGATTGTCAAGATCGTCGCAAGTGGAGATCCATAGTCTCTGTCTGCCCCCATGGGAATAGGCGTGATAATATATATGTATGTATGAACAAATAATTGATTAACAATAATAAAAATATTTATTTTTTACAGCGCACGTGTGTTAGTTTGCTTTTATGTAAGTCGGTGCAAATTATCAAATGATAACATAAAAGTAATAACAGGTTCTTTAATTTTATATCGATTATTGAGCATTTGTTTAATAATTACCGACCTGGACCAGATGCATTGGACACTGTGCCTCGAGTCTTGGAGCAGAGAGCCCCGAATTCTAGTCAGTGTTCACTCATTTATTTACTTTGTCTACTTATAATTATTATTTGAAAATTATTTTTTAACAATTGTAATCTTTAATAGATTATTTGAAATGTTCTTGTGATTTATTATTTGGAAGGAGTAAACTACTCTACTATTACTATTTAAGAAATTACTGACTTTGGCTATAAAAGCCAACGTTCCTTATCTTTGAAAAAACCCAGTACCGCCCTTTCTATTATGACATCTAATTTTCTTGCAGAAAAGTAAACCTACAGCTTCTATATTATGCTAATTTATTCGATATTAATATTATATTTTGCTAATTTTTCGTCATTAATATATAACAAGATAAACGAAGAAAGTATTATTTGGGTGCAATTTACCGTATGTCTTGGTAACCCGAACGATAGAGCGAGTGAGATGGAAGACATAACAAAGGTCAATGGAGTTCATATTTATGGTCTTCAAAAAAATGTTAGCATTGCAATCTCCATTGTTTTTTTTTTTTTTTTATTGGACTTGACTTTATGTTGTTGGTCCGAAGACCTTACAACTTTACCGGGGTCTTTGGGGCGAGTGCCTTCGCGAAGCGAAGGCGCTCGAGCCCGGGGGGGCAACTTGCTCGAGGGAGCTCCCTAAGGAGTTTTACCTCGGCTGGACTGTTGCCATGAATGGGGAATGAATTTAATGATGCCCACCATAGGGCGACACAAAATACTAATTGAGAACGGGCGACGGGTAATATAAAGCCCGAAGGGAAGGATCACGGCGGGCCGGGATCGGTGGTTTGCGGTGGCCTACGCTATCTTACTGCCGTTTCGCAACGTGTTATGGCTGGGAGAGAAGAAACCGCGAAAGAAACTTCCCAGCAACACGCCTAGTCTATCCTGTGGGGTGAGCTATGTCTCCTAGCGTCCCTCGCGGGGACGTGGAGAGATCTTGATTGGCGGCGTCTGAGACGCCGCCGTCTGTGTCTGTCTGTCGGTGCCTGCCAGCCTACTGTTCTAACCGTGGGCGGACTGATCCGGGCCAGCCGTTTCGTAATAAAGTCGACTCTGTCCGTCAGGACGTTACGCGGTCGTCGCACAAGAGCCTTTCGACGAGGCTTATAATCGGACGCGGACACGACGAGCGGATTTCGATGGTGCGGCGCGAGATCGAAATACTTACGCGAGAGCGACGTAATGTAGTTTTTGATGGAGGGAAGCTCCAGATCGCGGTGGAGGTCGACGTTACGCATATAGAGGGGAGCACCGACGGCTCTGCGCATGAATTTATTCTGCACTATTTGCAGTTTATCTAAAAGGGCAGGCTTGACATGGCCGAATACCACACTCGCGTATGTCATGATCGGGAGAATGCATGTTTTATACAGAGTAAGCTTGTGTCTGAGGGACATTTTGCTTCGTTTGTCTATCATGGGTGCTAAACGACCCATCACAAATCGCGCTCTATTTCGGACTATAGTGATATGCTCGTTGAAGCGCAAGTTCCGATCTAGGGTGACACCAAGATATTTGGTGTACTTTGCCCAGGGGATTTGTTGGTCATAGAGCGAAATGGTTTTTAGGCGAAGGCTAGCGCGTTTGGGGGAACGAAGCGTGCCCGGGGAAAAGAACATTGCTGCGCTTTTCTCCGGGTTTACCTCTATCCTCCATTTGCGAAACCATTCGCCTAGTTCTGTGACAGCTGCCTGCAGCCGGACGCAAGCCATTTGTCGGTTTTGATCTGATGTATAGAGTGCGATGTCATCCGCAAAGAGGGCCAACTCCACATCTGGAGTTTTTGGGATGTCGCTGGTGTACAGCGTGAAGAGTAGTGGCGACAGGGCCGAGCCCTGTGGTACGCCGGCTGTGAGTGGGTGAGGGGACGAGCGCGTTCCCTCCACTCGAAAACGGAAGCTACGACCTAGGAGGAAGTCTCGCAAGATGAGCACGAGTCTGTCTGGCATACCGAACTGGTACAGCTTGTAAATCAAGCCGTTGTGCCAGACCTTGTCGAAGGCTTTTGCTACGTCTAGAAACAGTGCGGCTGTTCCTATGGGGCGGGGGCGATGGGCAAAGTGAGATAATATGTGCTCCGTGATGCGGTGCATCTGTTGGACGCATGAGTGTCTGGCACGGAAGCCAAATTGCTCATCGGGTATTAGATGTTTGCTGAAGGCAAAATCTCTAAGTCGAGAGAGGATGACCCTCTCGTAAAGCTTGCTGAGTGCGCTCAGTAGGCTGATTGGACGGTAGCTGGACGGTTTATTAGCCGGTTTTCCCGGCTTGTGAATACCGATGACATCTGCTTCCTTCCAGATCGCGGGAAAGGAGCAGTTTGTTATGGCGGCATTGAAGATGCTCACTAGAATTATAATTAGATGGGTGGGTAGAAGTTTTAAAACGCGATTGTTAATGCCATCGGTCCCTGGGGCCTTTCGCGGTTTGAGAGACTTGATCAGATCTTGCACTTCTTCGACCGTGACCGTGTCGAGTGTGGTTTCCGCTGGTAAGGAGGATCTACGTTCGACCTCGGAGTCTACCTCCGTCAGGTGTGACTGGTCGACGTTTTGCGTAGTGGGGGAGCATTGAAGCTCTAGACTCTGAGCAAGGCACTCGGCCTTCTCCTCGTCATCGAACGCCTCGGTGTTGTCGGCTCTTTCTAGCGCGGGTATGACAGTAAGGATGTCTGATTTGAGAGCTCTAGCCAGCTTCCAGTACGCCTGGTGAGTTGGTTCGATATCCCTCAACGTTCTGTCCCAACGTTGTTCCCTGACTTCCCGGATACGTAGTTTGACCTCGCGCTCTAGTTCGCGGAGTCGGACTCTGTTATCCTCGGTGGGATATCTGTCGTGAGCTCTGGAGGCGGCTCTCTTTTCCCTCAGCAGTACCCTCACCTCGTCCGGCAGGCATAAGTGGCGGTCATCCTCCACTGGCACCTGCCTGGACGAGTTCCGCACTGCGGATTGAAGGTGGCTGGTGAGGGCCTCGATTGCCGTCTCCGTGTCTTGGCGGGACACGATGTGGTCCGATCTCCATTGTGTGTAAGCTTCTTGACTACTACCAAGAAGCTTACACAACTACTACTTATTTTACTTTTTTCATTTTCGTGTGGTGTTTTTTTCGTATTCATTTTTGTTTATATAATAAAGTTATCGCAAATCTTATATATTTGCAAAATTACACGTGGGTTGTTCGTTAGTTGGAATTATATTCCGACAATTACAAAATCCATGTAGGTGTTTTACACAGGGCAGCAATTTAGGGTAAATTTGCATAAACGCGGAACCTGAAAATTATGCGTTTTTTGTATTTAAAGACTATAAATATGGTTTGCTATGGTGTAATAAGGACACTAAAATTATCGGAAACCCGACATTTAGGTAAAAAATTAAAAAAGAATACAATTAATTACGTTAAAAACCTGCATCATATAAATAAAAATAATGTTCAATTTTAGCGTTACGACTCACCTAGTTGTGATAAAAACACAATCACTTATTTAATTTCGGGATTAATCTGCAAATGTAACATATATGACATGACCAAAATAATTAATCATTATAAAATCAACTATTACGGCATTGCTAAAAAACCACCATATTTTGTAATTGGTAGGTGAAACCTCAGATTAATAATATTAAGAGACAAAGTTTTTACTTCACTTTGCTACTTGTTAGGCAAAGACACTAAATGCATACAGCATGAATATCAATATTATTCAATCAATCTGAAGATCATTGAATGACATGAAAGTATGGAATTTTAGATTTTTCACATTATTATAACTAAGATAATTAATATATTTTTCTAGTTTGTATATATAAATACCGACTACATGCAATACCAATATAAGCAGAACAAAGTATAGGTGTAAGGGGTGGTCGAAGGTGTAACCAGTGACAAGGACAGTGGGTTGGGTTAGGTTATCTTTAGACCAAAGCCAGGCAGAACCAACTGGTTCCCATTTATTCGTTGATAATTTTGATTAAAGTTAAAGTCGGTTCTGCCACTCGCCGGCCGCTGCCGCGGCACGCTCGCTTCGCTCGCTCGGCTCGTGGGCTTTGGTCTAAAGATAACCTAACCTAACCCACTGTCCTTGCCATAACCTTCGAACACCCCTCACACCTATATATTGTTTGTCTAACATTAGTATTGCATGTTGTCGTTAATTATATATACAAACTACAAAAATATAATAATGATCTTAATCACAATAATGTGAAAAATCTAAACTTGCGTATTTTTATGTCATTCAAACATGTTCAGTTTGATTGAATAATATTGATATTCATGCTGTACGGATTTAGTTCCTTTGCCTGACATTTAGCAAAGTGAGGTAAAAACTTTGTCTCTCAATATTATTAATCTGAGGTTTTACTTACATATTACAAAATGTCGTGATTTTTTAGCAATGCCGTAATATTTGATTTTATAATTATTAATTTTTTTTTTTTTTTTTTATCGCTGAAGTACAGCAGACAGGCAGACGGCCCACCTGATGGAAAGCGGTTACCGTCGCCTATAGACGTTTGCAACACCAGAGGTGTCACCAACGCGCTGCCGGCCTCGAAGAAATTTTATGACACCCTTTTTAAAAAACCCCATGTTGTAGCGCTGTGGGAAAACCTCGGCTGGGAGCTCATTCCAAATCCCCACGGTACGCAAGAGAAACGTTCTAGAGAACCGTTGCGTACAAGAGCGAAGCGGCTCAAGGTAGTGGGGATGAACTCCCAGCCGATGGCGTGCGGTGCGGTGGTAAAAAGAAAAATTATTTTGATCATGTCATACATGTTACTTGCAGATTAATCCCAAAATTAAAGTAATTGTGTTTTTATTATAATTAGTAGGTAGGACGTCACGCTAAAATTGAACATTATTTCTATAGATATAATGCACGTATTTCGTAATTAATTGTAATGTGTATTAATTTTTTGTCTAAATGATGGCTTACCGATGATTTTAGTGTCGTTATTAAACCATAGCAAACCATATGTAAAGTCTTTGAATACAAAAAAATGCGTAATTTTCAGGTTCCGCGTTTATGCAAATTTACCCAATTTAGGTCAGTAATTGTTGTTTATCGAAATGAGACTCTACAAATGATAGGCATATAACTTGAGCAGGTTAAACTTTACAATAGTGGTCACTGAATTTTAAGTAGTGGGGGGGCGGAGGAGGAAGGGGGGGAGGAGTACTTCTCCCTTCTGCAACACCCATGTCTAGGAGACATTTAGTTTTTGAGATATGATTTTTTTATAAACATTACTAATTTCTTTCAAAATGGTGTACTTATTTCTTATGTCTAAAGATGAGAAATGTTGAAGAGAGGTAGTGGTCAATGTAAAAAACATTTAAATCTTCTTCTGCGAACGGGCGGTTTCCGCAACTCGACGACGAAGCGCCTATTTTGCGTGCGAGGGTGGATGAGGGTTTACTCCATCCAGCCCAGCTCCTCCAGGAAGTCCACCAGCTTCTTGACGTTGCTGAAGACTTCTTGGAGGCTACCTGGGGCGTCCAGATACTTCGCCCTGTATTGGGCCACCTCTCCGCATTCAAGCAGGACATGGGCGGCTGTTTCTTCTTCCTCCAAGCATGCTCTGCACAGGGGGCTGTCAGTGACACCTATATTAAAAAGATGTCTGTTAAAATTGCCATGTCCAGTGGCTGCACTAATAACTAGCCTCAGCCGGGACCGACTGAGCTTTAAGATATTCCTGGAGAAATGCAGGTTTAGCCGAGGCATTGCCAGCTTGGCTTGCCTGCAATCCTCCAGGTTGTCCCAGAGTTGCTGATGTAGTGCCCTTGTCCTTTGATTTATGTAGTTTCTAAACCAACTGTGCGGCAAAGGCAGGAAAGGCTCCGGTCCAACTGGTTGGGTTTCGGAACCTCTCCTTGCTAATTGATCTGCCGCATCATTACCTCGGGCACCACTGTGTCCTTTGATCCATTGAAGGGTCAAGGTATTGTTCTTACCTGCCGCCTCATTTAGAGCCGAGTGGCATTCGTATATTAGATTTGAATAAATAACCCTGCTACTAAGGGCTTGTAGTACCGACCTGCTATCCGAGAGTATTCTGATGCTGTGATCATTGACATCTCTAGCAACGATTGCTTTAGCTGCAAGCAGAATGCCCATGCACTCTGCTTGATATACTGTATTAAACTTACCCAGGGGCTCGGATATGTTAATATTTAGGTCTTCCGAGAAGACTCCCGTGCCTGAGCCCGAGCTAGTCTTTGACCCATCAGTGTAGAGGCTAAGCTCATGATGGGAAAGATAACTGTCGTTACCTTCCACGAGTTCAACCTTGTATTTTTTGTCGAAAATGAAAGCTTTCTCTATTCTGTCACTGACCGCTTCCACCAAGGGTGAGTTGGACCAGGCTTCCGAGAGAATGCTGAAATGTCTTACCTTGTCAAACCTAAGTGTTTTCAGGTGTTTTAATCTTAGGGTCGCCATTGCTGCCTCTTGTTGTACAAACAGGTGCAGTGGAGGGATGCTAAGAGCTATTTCTAGGGCCGCGGTGGGCGTTGTCCTCATACAACCCGTCACAGCGCAGCACGCTTGCCTTTGTAGTCTCTGAAGTTTGGCCGTGCAGGTCGCAAGCTTAGTCCTTGTCCACCAAACCACAGAGCCATAAGTTAGCATAGGTCTAACCACAGCTGTATAGAGCCATAGAAAGAGTTTGGGATGAAGTCCCCAACGCTTACCAATCATCCTACGGCATTGCCATAAGGTCACACTGGATGCGTTGACTTTATTGTCAACATGGCTGCTCCAGTTTAACTTGTTGTCTAGGGTTATCCCCAGATATTTGACCTCATTTGATAACTGAAGTGTAGTTCCAAAGAGGGTCGGTAGTCTGTAATTACCTAAGACTCTCTTATTTGTAAAGAGAACAACCTGCGTTTTCTGTGGGTTGACAGAGAGTTCCTGCTCGTTGCACCACTTCTCCATTACGCGCAGGGCTGCCTGTAACCTATCACACACCATGCTGGCATTATTACCTACATTTAGTATGGTGATGTCGTCGGCGTAGCCAACTGTGTAAAAGTGTTGGCTGTTTAATTTGGAAATGAGATCGTTCACAACCAAGTTCCACAGAAGTGGGGAAAGTACTCCTCCTTGAGGACAGCCTCGAACCACATGGGCGCCTTTCGTGTCTTCCCCAACCTTTATAAATCGGTTACTTAACATGTTAATTATCCAGTCGATTAGCAGGGTTTCCACTCCGTGTCTACGGAGCGCTGTGTCGATACTGGTGAAATTGGTTTTGTCAAAGGCCCCCTCTATGTCTATGAAGCAGCCCAGACAGACCAGCTTGTTTTGAAGAGCAGACTCAACTTTACCTACCACCTGATGGAGTGCAGACTCGGTAGATCTGCCGGGGCAGTAAGCATGTTGGTGCTTGTGAATGGGTAGAGTGCGTAGCGCATTGTCTCTAAGGTGCCTGTCGCATAGTCTCTCCAAGGTTTTAAGGAGGAACGACGACAGACTTATGGGTCTAAACGACTTTGGATTAGTGTAATCACTCTTACCTTGCTTGGGTATGAAGATAACCCTGACTTCACGCCAGGCAAGGGGAATGTATTTATGTGCCAGGCATGCCTGAAAGATGCATGCTAGGATGGAAATCAATTTTTCCCCGCCCCATTGTAGTAGTGCCGGGAAGATGTTATCATTTCCTGCTGACTTAAAAGGCTGGAAGCTGTCAACCGCCCATTTCACCTTACTGAAGGTAACGATCTCACAGGCTGTTTGCCAGCAGTGTTCTGTAACTAAAGAGTTGATTTCCACACGTCTAGGGGTTTCTTCTATTTGACACCCCGGGAAGTGTGTTTGTAAAAGTACCGTATTCGATTCCTCCTGGCTCAGGGTCATTGTGCCATCGCTCTTGCGTAGGTTGCCAACAGCACAAGGCCCCTGTTTGGCCAGTAACTTCCTAACACGGTTCGCTTGTGGTGTGGAGTTAATGCTTTCGCAGAATTTTCTCCATGAATTTGATTTCCAGTATCTGATGCGCTTTTTATATAGAGATTTGGCTTCCTTGTAGGTATCCCAATCCCTATCTGCACCTGTGTTCATTGCTTTGTTGAAGGCTCTCCTAACCTTTACACGCAGTTTTTCGAGTTCTTTGCCCCACCAGCCATTTTTGTCAGCCTTGGCACAAGGTACCTTTAGGGGACAGGCCTTATGGTAGCAGTTTATTATGGTAGCATTCAGGGTGTCTACCTGCTGTTCAATCAGTGCCGTACTTATTAGCCTAGCAGTTGATGGTTGTTTGTCCAGTTCATGCGCTATAAGTTGTTTATAGCATGACCGGTCGGTTTTCTTTGGGCACCTTCTAGGAGACGCCGAAGTGCTGGTTTGTTGTAAGTCATAGCGGATCCACCTGTGATCGGAACACGATGCTTCCTTCGACACGTGCCATCCCGTTATCAGGTTTAGAGCCTTTGGGGTCGCTAGCGTCAGGTCGATTATTGTACTGCACCGTCTTCCTACAAAGGTGGGCTCGCTGCCATTGTTTACTATGTCTAAACTAGTAGTTAAAAGATATTCAACAAGATAGTTACCTCTGTTGTTGCTTGCTTCCATACCCCACAGAGGGTGATGGGCATTGGAGTCTGTAGATATGATCAATTCCCAGCCATTTTTCTCGCAGAATCTGATCAGTCTGTTAACTTCTGCAGGTGGTACCTCGTCTGCCTCATGCATATAGGATGATGCAATAACGAAGTCGAAGTTGTTAATACCTTGATTTGATTTGAGCGATATAGCACACAGGTCTCTGGAAAAGAATTCCATTAAAGGCTGTGCACTTATATTACCCCTAACATATATGCAGGCTCTCGCCTCCCCAGAGTTATCATGGAAAAGCTTACCGCCAATGTTGGAAAGTCCGCATACGTTGCCGCCCCTGATCCACGGCTCCTGGATCAGTGCGATGACCGGTGCTGTTGATGCAACCTCCAACCATCTGCGTAGTTGAGCCGTAGCGGTTATGCTGTGATGGAGGTTGCATTAAATCTGGATGTTATTGTAGGAAGGGGGATCCATTTGGATCACCCTCCTCCTCCAGGCCTAATCTGGAGAGGTCCAGGAGCTCGTCGTCACTTGACGCTTCGACCGCTCGACTGGACCCCACCTGCATAGTCTCCTTCTGCTCCAGAGGTGGAGTTACCTCAGACATAGGGACATCCGCGGCAGCTTGCACCCCCGCAGTCTCGTCCAGGAGGTCCGCCGGGGTGTCGACAAACCGTCCTTTGGGGCCCTGGAATTTCAGGTACACCGCACCCAGCCGATAGCTGAGGCGGCGCTTCCTGGCCAGGACCACAGGGACAAGATCCTTGGGGATGCTCACCACCACGAACGTCGCCCTAGTCTGAGGCAAGATAGCGTGCACACGCCACCTCTCCACTTGTGCCCAGGGATTGCCCCACTGCAGCATTGTGCCGATGAGCACCTTGTCACCGTCGTGTTCGTGCGGCAAGAGAATACCGCAGCGAACCAACTTCGGGATGTTCTTCACATCGGTGACCACAAGCTTGCCTACCTCCGGTAGCTCCAGGGCCGCGCAGGTCTCCTTCGTCCACTCAACAGCTGCCTCGTTGTCACAGTATAGCCGGAGCGAACCGTCGACGTAGGTAGGTCTGCGCATAAACCTAGGAGCCTCCGAGGTCGGCGCCTGTGTTTTTGCCGACGTGATGATCCTTTCTGTCAACAGCTTCTCAATTTCCGCGGCGGTGGCTTGGGAAATGAAGCTCGTTGAAGACGTGATGACCAGCTCCGCCTTGGGAACATCTTTGGATGCTGCCTCCGCGTAGCTGATGGGTTTAGGTACCATGGCAGGGGAGAGCTTCGGCTTTTTAGACTCGCCTCTGGGAGAGACAGTCTCATCCAACCTAGCCCTCTTGGTATTCGGTTTCGCCTGCCCGGTACCTTGCGTTTTAGGGCCAGGCCTACTAGGGCCCTGCTCCTTGCTTGTTGAGGGAAGCACCTTGGTTGGGGCCGGTGCCTCCGTCTGTTTGTCTGTCTGTAAAGGGGGAGGGGGGGACTGTTTGGCGCTCTTGGCTTCGGCGCGTTTCGCTCTCCTCTTTTCCTTTTTCTTAAGCATCCTCTTATGCTTACGGGTGGGCCGAGGGTCATCACACGCCGGGCCACTAGGCTGCTTGCCCGCCTTTACGGTGGGTTTCGCCGCCCCGTGTACTGGCGTGTTCGCCTGGCCCCATTTTAGCTGTAGGATGCTTGGGCCCGTCGTTGCGGAGCCTTTGGTTCCCTGAAGGGGTTCCAAAGGTCCCGTTCGCGCGACCTCCTTTGAGGAAGTCGCAGCAGTAGTAGGGATGGCCGTATCGACTTTCCCCCTGTGTTTCCCCTCAGGTTTCCCTTTGGGTACGGGTTTATGAACCTCTGAACTATCCATTGTTTAATTTTATGTACTTCATCTTTGTGGCTTCCCACCCTCCACGGAGCCCGCAAATGGGAGTGCCCATTCGGCGCACTAGGAATACCACTCAGATATAGGTGTAGAGAGTTTATGGTTGGGCGCGACATCGGGAGCTCGTACTAACGCGGCTGGGGAAGTCGGTTCACAACTATCCAGTTTGCCCACGTTAGCCTGGCCCCGTCAGCATGGCCACCACTATCCCATGCGGGGACCCCTCCACACCTCGCCAGGTAGTTGTCAGAAGACAGACTACCAGGACCATTTCCCCTAGCTGGCTAGACACGGGGCCGCCGTGTCGCTTGAAATCAGGACCAAAGAGGGCGTATTACTGATCGAAGGTAACTAACTCCGACCCGCGATCAGCTCAACCCTCCAGGACTCCTTCATCCCCGCTTACGACGCTCACTACGCAGGCCACTGCGCAGGTGGTCGTAAATAGTCCCCCAGTCCCGACCTACAAAAACTGGGAGAACCGCTGGCCACTAGTGTGGCCGAGAAGAAGAGGACATGCGACTATTTAGTTTTTGTTTCATCTGTTTCATAGGGAAACAGAACAAGAACAGGCAGCAACCACGAGAAGGAAACTAAATAGACTTGCCATAAGTTTCTTAGCGACCCGCGCTCCACTCATGACCATCGGCCAAATTACTCCCTGGGACTTAGGAGTAAAATGGGCAAGAGACATTGTTCCACGTCTTATTATGCGTGATATTGACCAATGTCTGTTGCCCGCCTGCTCATTATAAGGCTATTATCCCAACTTTTAATGTCTCCCGTATGGGAGTGGTTCAGGGTGTCCCCAAGGACTGGTCCATGGAAGAGTTCGTAGAACAGGTTGAACTCCCGGATTACTGCGGACAAATTATTAAAGCTAGAAGGTTCAGTAGGAAGGTACGCCAGCCAGATGGCTCCATAGATTGGACACCAACAACAACAGTAGTTCTAACATTTACCGGACAGATCCTCCCTAAACACATTTATTGTTGCTACACCTCAATTCCAGTCACAGCTTACCAGTTACCGACAATACAATGTTTCACATGCTGCCGCTTTGGACATGTAAGCGACAAATGTCGATCCAAGCCCAGATGCTATAAATGCGGCCAATTACACTCTGGTAACACCTGTTCTGTTGCTCCCGAAAATGCCTTTTGTTGTTTATGCAAAGGGTGCCATTATGCTATCGACAAGAACTGCCCTGAACTGGAAAGACAAAAACTTATTAAAAAGAAAATGTCAGAGGATAATATCTCATATTCAGAGGCGGCAACCCTCTTCCCTCCTTCAGTTCGGTCTTTCTCAGATGTCGCCCGTACAATGTTTGCTCCAGTTAAACCCTTCCCAGCCCATTATACTGCAAGACCCTCTCGGGACATTAATTCTCTTACCCCCTCCCAAAATTCTCCAATAACTACCAGTTATAGACGCACCACTTATTCCTCCCCCAGACCCCGCGCTCCTTTGGCCCCTGGTTACGATAAGGCTGCCCACCGTTCCATGATTTCTCAATATGACCCTCCATCCCCACAAAACGGGGTTGCTTTAAGAGGCAATACAAATAATGATAATAATGACAATCTTATAGATGGGCTTCTCACCATGCTTATAAATATTATATCGAAATTTGATGATCACCCAGCACCGTCCAACGTAGCATCCAAATTGACCCAGCTCATAAATATTATTTCTGAAATTCAACCTCATCCAGTGGAATAGTCGTAGCATAGCCCCCAAAAAACATGAAATTTCTCAAATGATATATGCCCATGAACCCGTCGTTTTTGCCATTTCGGAGACATGGCTTGTCCCTGGTTCTCACTTTCGAATACCTGGGTACACTTGTTTCCGTGATGACAGGGACGATGGGTATGCTGGCTCAGCTATATTAATAAAATCATCACTTACATATTCTCTTTTCCCTCTTCCACCCCTACCAAATTCTCTAAATGCCGTTGCCGTAAAAATTCACAATTATAATTTAACTATATTGTCTATATATATTCCTCATCCTTCTCCCAATTTAATCCCTGTGCTTGAATCCATCTTCATGACTCTCACTACTCCTTTTCTTATTTTGGGGGATTTCAACTGCGCTCATTCGTTGTGGGGCAGCCCTTATTATGATTCCTTTGGGTGTGATCTTGTTGATATTTTGGATCATCTTAACATATGCATCTTAAATGATGGCTCTCCAACTCGCAGAGTCGCTCCAAATAATCAATCAAGCACGCCCGATCTCTCTTTTTGCTCTCCAGACCTTTGTTCTGTTGCATCATGGTCTGTTCTCGAAGATTCTCATGGCAGCGATCACTTACCTCTCCTCATTTCTTTTCCTCACCTCAGTGTTCCCGTTCGCCAGTTCTCACCTCTCTTAAAATACAACACTAATAAGGCGAATTGGGATTCATATGTCATAGAAAGTGATCGCCACACTAAATCAATCCCAGAGATTTCGGAAACAAACTTCCTCCATACCTATGACCAACTAATTAACGATTTGCATACGGCTGCTAATCTGTGCATCCCCCTTAAAAAAACTGGAACTAAAAAGCGTTATTCTCCACCATGGTGGGATGATGAGTGCACCTCCATGTTTCAAAATCGTAAGGCAGCTGAATCCCTATATAATTCAGATATGTCAACATCTAATTATATAGAATACAAAAAGGCTATGGCAGCTTCTAAAAGATTTTTCAAGAAAAAAAAGAAAAGGTCATGGTTTAGATTTACAGAGACCCTAAATCCTCAAACTCCTTCTTGTGTAGTATGGAGGACCTTAAAACGATTTCGCGGTTCCTGGCATTCATCTAATCTCTCCTGTAACGATAATTCGGTCTGGATTTCTGACTTTGTTAGTCAATTGGCCCCTCCTTCTGTCCCTAATCATGATTCTCTCCCATCTCCTTATCCCCTATCTTTTCCTGCCCACAAATTTAACGAACCTTTTAATATGCCTGAATTATCCTGTGTTTTCAATCGACTTAAAGACTCTTCCCCCGGCTTGGACGGTATCCCATATTCCTTCCTTACCAAAGCTGGATCCTGCACTAAGGCCCTATTTCTCAAATTTCTTAATAAATCCTATGAATTAGGTATAATACCAGACTCTTGGAAATCCCAACTTATTATTCCCATTCTCAAACCAGGTAAAAACCCTTCCATGCCTTCCTCCTATCGTCCTATTGCTTTATCGTCTACCCTTGCTAAGGTAATGGAGCACCTTCTGAAAAATCGCTTGGAATGGTACTTAGAATCTAATAGCATGCTCTCCAGCACTCAATATGGGTTTCGCAAAGGATCAAGTACCATGCATAGTCTTTCGATTCTTACCACCGACATTAGGATTGCTCTATCCAAACGACAAATCCTGGCGGCCGTGTTTCTTGACATAACTGCCGCGTATGATAGTGTTCTTCTTCACCACCTCAGGCAGAAAATGCAAAAGCTGAGTGTTCCCGTGAGGTTATCGCACTACATATGTAATTTGCTAATGGATCGTTCGGTTGTAACTAGACTAGAAGGTTCTATTCACTCTACTCGTCGGACATGGAAAGGCCTCCCCCAGGGCTCTGTTCTGAGTCCATTGCTATACAATCTATATACCTCAGAATTAGATCATACTGTTAACTCCTTCTGTAACATATTACAGTACGCTGATGATATAGTACTCTACGCATCAGCTGATACAACAGAGCAAGCTGAATCTATGTTGAACCGCGCATTGCACTATTTATTTAACTGGCTAACGGAACACGGGCTAGATTTGTCACCAGATAAGAGTAAAGTAGTCGTTTTTACGCGTAAACGAAATCCCCTATCGATCAGAGTGGTATGTAACGATCTAGTGATTCCAGTCTGCGACAGTATTAAGTTTTTGGGTGTATTTTTAGATTCAAAAATGACAGGACTACAGCATTTAAATTTTATTATAAAAAAGACTGAATCGAATTTAAATCTCCTTAGATGTTTGTCAGGAGTCTGGTGGGGCGCCCACCGATACTCCCAAAAATTAATATATAATGCTATAATCCGTAGTATTTTAGATTATGGTTCTTTTATTCTTCAGCCTTGTTCAAAAACAGCTCTTGTTAAACTAGACAAACTACAGTATAGATGCCTCAGGGTGATACTGGGTGCCATGCGATCATCTCCGACCAATGCATTACAGATAGAGGCCTTAGACCCTCCTCTTCAAATTCGCCGCCAATATTTATGTGATCGTTTCTTATATAAAACCTGTCAGATTTCTTCTCACCCTTTAATTTCTAAGATCAAGTCCCTCTCTTCCCTTATCACAAACAACCCTTACTGGTACCATAAAGATCTTCCATGTCTTATAAAATCTTTTAGAAAATTAGATAGATTAAGTACTCCGCTTTTCCAATCCCATAAACTAGCTCCTTTTAGTACCTCCTATGAAGTCTTAAATTTCTACCCTAAAGTTTTACTACATTTTGGCATCTCCAAAGACGATCCTAGAGCAAATGATTTTTTTAACCTACGGCTTTCATCGGAATGGTCAGACTGGTGCCCGATTTATACTGATGCCTCCAAACTATCTCTAGAAGGCTGTGTTGGTGCTGCTGTCTGGTGCCCTAACTGCAGGCTAGCATTGACCTATAAGTGTCCTATATTTACATCTACTTTTACTGGTGAAACAATAGCAATTTTGGAGGCAATAAAGTTTGTTGTTGCTAACAAAGATAGGATACATAAATGTATAGTCTTTTCAGACTCTCTAAGCTGCCTCCAAGCTATTCTTTCAGAGGATTTAACAATTGGCCTGCGTTTCCCTTTGATTCTTAAAATCAAGGAAAATCTCTTTCTCTGCCAGTCTAAGAGTATTGATGTTGTCCTAGCTTGGATTCCTAGTCACTCAGGTATATCCGGTAATGAGACCGCTGATGAGTTAGCGAAAAGTGCAATAGTTTCAGGATGCCTAGACCACTCCAGACTGCACCCTCAGGATCTCTGTTCTAAAGCTCTGCAAGACCTTAAAGGGGAATGGCTTATTAGTTGGACAAATTCCAGTCTGGTCAAAGGGAGGTTCTATAAAGATATTTCTCCAGAGATACCCATCAAACCATGGTTCTATAAATTCCGCAATGCTGACAAAAGACTCACCTCAGTGATTTGCAGGTTGCGACTGGGCCATTCGTGTACCCCTGTCCACCTTCATAGGATTGGAGTTCGTGCCTCTCCAATGTGTGAATGTAATACAGGGGAAGGCTCTATCGATCATATATTTTTTAACTGTCCCCTTTATTTATTTATTTATTTATTTTATTTATTTATTGAGAAAACCAACAGCGAATACACAAATATAATATAAAATAGTTTACAATAAAAAGTAAGGCCAATAACAGGTCTTCCTTATTACCTGCCACTTTAGTAACAATTTTACAAAGCAAATATTGAATTTAAACAAATAAAGTAAAGTAAAGTCGGGTTGTGTTATGTAAAATTCAGCAAGTCATTAATTATGTTACTTTTAAATTTGTATTTGGAGGACGCAAAAAGATCAATTTTACAAAATTTAGTATTATAAGTACGAGCCATACGAGAAAACAAAGAATTTTGTGTGTAGTTGGTAGAATTACAAGGAACATTCAACAAAGATGTATGACGGGTACGGTATCTAGGTACATTATATGCCAATTTCGAGACGAGCTCAGGACAGTCAACACGGCTATGAACTATTTCATACAGCAATGACATATCTAAAACTGTACGTCTTTCATCCAAGGATAGAAGCCTATGTGAACTACAGCTGTCTTTATAGGAATTGGGACTTATACGACTAAGATAGTTTATATGATTGCAAAAAATTCTTTGTATTCTCTCTAAGCGTTCTTTGTAAATGACATATTTTGGAGACCATATGGGACTTGCGTATTCCAAAATACTCCTAACAAAAGAATAATAAACAGATTTAATAACTGAGATATCTGAAAAGCACTTACAAATGCGTAATACGAAGCCTAAATTTTTGAAAGCTTTATTTACAATGATATCTATATGATTGGACATAGTCATTTTGTCATCAAAATAAACGCCTAAATCGCGTACGTACCTCACTCTTTTTATAGGCGTTCCACTAAAATTATAATTATAAAAAATTGGTTTAATTTTTCTAGTAAAAGATATACATTCACACTTTTGTATATTAAGATTAATATTATTTTCTGTGTAATAGGCACTCAAGCAGTCGAGATCAGACTGTATCCTTAAACAGTCAATTTCAGATTTAATTCTGAAAAATATTTTTTTGTCGTCAGCGTACATAAGGTATTCTGAATTTTTCAAGCAATCATTAATGTCGTATATGTATGCATTATACAACAGGGGGCCTAAATGGGAGCCCTGTGGTACTCCAGTTGGAATTTTAATGAAGTCTGATCTGTAACCACCAAGTACGACTGCTTGAGATCGGCAGGAAAGATATGATTTCAGCCATCGCAACAGATCACCGTGAACTCCCAGTTTATTAAGTTTATCTATTAAAATATTATGGTCCACATGGTCAAACGCCTTCTCAAAGTCAGTGTATATTACGTCCACTTGTCCTCCCCCCTCCATATTCTTTAATACATAGTCAGTGAAACATGCCAAATTAGTGATTGTTGAACGTTTCTTTAGAAAACCATGTTGTCGATCGGGCAAAGAAAAAGAGATGATGGGATATAAATCTTTATAAACTATGCGTTCAAACACTTTTGCAACTGTGTTGAGAATTGAAATACCTCTATAATTTTCAATGTGAGCTTTAGACCCCTTTTTATGAATAGGTATGATATGTGCAGATTTCCATTTACTAGGAAATACACCTTCACGTAAAGAGCGATTAAAGATGGCACATAAAGGTGGTGCTACAGATTTATAACAAGAATTCCAAAATACCGGAGGAATGCCGTCACTGCCAGCCCCTTTCTCTTTGTCAAGTTGCTTTAGGAATACTTCTACAGTGGAGATATTAGTTTGAATCCTAGACAATGTGCTAATGTTTACAGAGACTTGTTCAGACTGAATACGATGTTGATAATTACTAGGCTGGCCAAATACACTTTTGAAAAATGAATTAAACCCATCACATATATCCTTTCCTTCTGAAAATTTTTTCGTACCCAAGCTCATAATCTTAGGATAACTAGATCCCCCACGAAGAGCTTTGACATAAGTCCAAAAGACTTTTGGGTGTGATTTTATATTTTTCTCACAATTAGCAGTAAAGTCGTTAAAACATTTTTTTTGTATTCGGCGTTCTCTTGCCCGCAATAAAGAGAATTCATCATAGTCTAGGCGATTACCGAACTTTTTCCATCTTGAATGGGCTTTAGTTTTTTCTTTAATAATTTTAATTAGTGCAACAGAGTACCATGGTGGATAAGAGCGTTTAAAGCCTTTTCGAGATAGAGGGACATATTTATCTACACAGAGTTCTATGACATCGTAAAAATTATCGAGAGCCTGATCAATATTATCTGTACTGAACATAGCCTGCCAATTCAAAGAATAAATATATTTATTAATTTGTTCATAATCAGCCTTATTAAAGTTATGTTTTGGTACCAAAGACTCTTGTAATGGCTTCGACTGTAAATCATGGATTTCCATACAAAACGACGGATGAGCGGCATCCTCTTTCAGAAGTGGTGCAGAACTAGAGACTAAAGTTATGGGCAAGTTACAGAAAGCGAGATCCAGAGTGTTACCAGCCGAATTACAAAGAAAATTATATTGAGTAAGGCTTAAATATTCAAACTGTTCAAGCAACCGCGCAGCCGCATTCTGAACCTCAATGGGACCTTTTTTAAGAAATAGTGGGAAGCCTGTTTTCCAATTTACACAGGGTAAATTAAAGTCACCAATAATTAAATAATTATCTTTTGGGAGTGCAGTAACTGTTTCCGTTAAAATATTAACTGTTATGTCAACATCGCGTGATATTAGATAAGGGTCAGGAGGCACGTAGATAACGCAAAGATGTAAGTCCGAGGTAGTAGAAATTGTTTGAGCTGGAAGTGTTACCCATAATAACTCAGTGAGGTCGCAGGAGTTGAGCACACGCTGCGTACCGCAGAGTGTGCGGCTTGTCAGAATCATTACACCACCTCCAAATTTTTTTCCACTTATGACTACATCTCGATCCATTCTGAATACATCATACCTATCATCACACAGTTCCCCGTTAAATATTCCGCTATGAAGCCATGTTTCCGTTATAATAATTACGTCATAGTTATTACACAAAATACTTTGCCTCAGTTCTAAACATTTGGTCCTAAGTCCACGAACATTCTGGTAAAATATACTTAAGTTATGAGCCATTAGAGTTGCAATATTTTCCATTATTATTGTAGTATAGTCTTGCCAGAAAGTGTGTAAAAGACATAAAATGTCTACTGCATATTATATGGAACAATTTGATAAAAAAAACATGGCTTTTGGTACCTATATAACTCAAAAATTAAAGTCAAAATATTGGGGAACAGAATGCATAATATCATTAATAAAGTGTAGCCATTCAACATATTTCTCTGACAATGCATAAAAAGCGGGTAGGTATAGTGTAAATAAAATATCGGTAAGCGGGTGGACGAGTAACTTCGAACAAAAGATAAGCTGGGAGAAACTACTAAGTATTCAGCTAATACATGTGCGACATTAAGACTGCTGATGACATATAGAATGGTGTGACAATATATCTTTTTGAGCTGTAAAAAAATATATATATTCTTATGACGAAAAGCACTACTATAGTACATCCAGTGTTCATCTAGGTTGACTGGAAACCTTATAAATATATTTACATACTCGTAAATGTTATAATTAAGCCTATAATTACATACTATAAAAGAAATTAGTTGTTTTAAAATTACAAAGTAGAAATTAATTTTGTCGTTTATACGTAACAATAATTTTGTTAAACAGTGCACCCTAATTTGTTGCACAAGTAAACATAATATAAAGATCGCGAGTGAGGTATGACTTGTCCATGAATTTGAACAAACAAAGTAGGTTAATTTTAAAAAGAAATAATAAATTGGAATGACTGCACAAATACTATTTATATTATATGTGTTTTGTTTACCATAAATAATATACAGATATACAATTTTTGAAACAACCCGAGAGAAACTATAGCGAGTAAATAAATTATAATACAAACTAATAAAAAAATTTATTTATGTCGCCTTCCTCTACTACTTGGAAAGCCGGTGTAGTATCGTTTTTCCTAACAAAGATTCTGCCGTTTCTAGTCCAGACATATTGGTACAGTTTGGTCTTGGCAATGTCCTTACAAGTCTTGAGCAGTTGTTTATTGTATGGTGTTAAATGCTCGTTAATAAAAATAGGCTTAGAGTCGCCAGGTAGATCCAAATCCTTTGTTGTAATACGGTTCCTACGGGTGCCCGATATAATGTTTTCTTTCAATATCCGGTTTTTCAACTTAACAACTATGTTTCTAGGGCGTCCATGTAATTTAGATTTAGGAGTTATACGATTTGCATCCAATATATCATTTACTGAGAGGTTAACGCCGGCGGCCTTAGCAATATTAAGGATAAATGTTTCCAGATTTTCATTCTTCAGCTCAGGAATGCCAACAATTTCTATATTCAAAAGACGGTCCCTTTGATTATTGGAATTAAATTCCCTTTGTAATGCCGAGTAATTGTTTAACAATGTATTATATTTAGATTCCATACTTTCAATAATGTTGGATTTTTCGTGTAAGGAGTTAATCTTTACATTGATATCCTCGTATTGATCACAGCTAAATTTTACCGAGTTTTGTAGCGTATCCAGCTTACCCTCATAGGCCATCAGCCTTATTTCTGTATTTTTATTTAACACAGATAGTTCGTTTTTTAATTTACCTTGCTCCTGCTCCAGTTTTTCGTGTGACGATTTAATACTTTCTACCTGGTCGATTACGTGCTTTAGATCGACAGACAAGGACGACAGAGCATTACACTGAGTTTTAGTAAATTCTTTAAAAGACGATAAAATCTCCGCACGGAAATCGGCTAACGCCTCAGTAATTTCATCCTCTCTTTTTTTCTTTCTTCCAAGGCGAGTTCCAGAGGAATTATCCTGTTCTCGCAGTTTAGATAAGTCAGGTTGAGAGCCCGATCCATGCGATGATGATTGTAGAAAATTCATCATTGCGCATTTAATTCCGTGAATAGGAAGGTAGTTAAATTTCACCGGCAGTATATTAAGATAGTTAAGTAATCTCGAACTATTTGATCACTGTTTAAAACGATATACACATAAAATAATCTGATAATTAATATAAAGCACTAATCAGAGTAATGACATAAATGCAATGCACTAATTTAACTTTCGAATTTAGTTTAGAGGTATTAGGTCAATAATTGATAAGCGATACCGCGCGAGTGTTCGCCGCGCGCGCTCCGCGATATTCGATATATTTACGCCACATCCCTATATGATATCCTGCCACCTAAAATTCCAAGACCCACTAATATTAAAACTCTCCTTTCCCTTATATGTAATCGTCTTATATTTAATGCTCTAACCAAATATATTTCCGTTTATAATATAAAATTATAACCCTATAACAAATTTTGTGTACCTAAATTTAAAAAAAAGTGTTTTCATATATGTGTATATATTTATTTTACTAATACTGTTTCAGGTGGTGGCGGTGAATTAATTCTAGAACAAGTTTTTATTTGTTTTCCCCCCTTTTTTTTGTGTTTTCTTATCTAACTGGTCATCGCCATAAACCTTGCCTTTTCCACACCTGACGTTGGCAGTAATGGTAGTTCGACCAAGAACAAGCCTCTTGCCAAAAAACAAAAAGTGAAGTGAAGTGAAGTGAAGTGTTTTTCTGTTTTCCTGGCTTTGTGTTGTCATTTATCTGTTGGTGTTGGCTATTTTTAAGTTTATTATTAGTGGTAAGTACTTTGCTTTATAAATGTCGCAGTCGGTGGGAGAGAAAGTCCCTCCTGATAGGGGGAGACATTCTTTAGGAATGGAAGTGGGCGAATCTCATGCTATTGGCCAAACTAAGGAGAAATTACGGGCTAAACGTTCTTTAGAGGCTCCTTCAAATACCCCCGAGAAAAGAATTTTGCCCCCTTCAGTCTCTATCCAACACACATACACCAGACCTAGATTTGAGGCAAACTCGGATCTCAGGTATTCTGAGTCTGACTCAGGCCCTTTTATTGTTTACGTTACGGGTCCCGATGTGGACCTGCCCAAATCATCCAACAATATGCGCGCCCTCAAAATAGCCCAAGTTATTTACAACAGCAAAGTCTCAGGTGTTGACGAAATAAAAAACATAGGAAGAAACAAAATTTCTATTTATTTTAAAACATTCTCTGAAGCTAACTCATTCTTATCCCACCCTGTCCGAGAGTTAAATAATCTTACAGCAATAATTCCCCGTTTCCAGCTTACCCGTATGGGTGTAATTCATTCAATCCCTCTAGATTGGTCTTTGGAGGACTTGGTTTCATGGACTGAGTGCCGTCCAGAGTCTTCTATAATAATTAAAGCGAGAAGACTAAATAAAAAAAAACGTGTTGAAGATACAACCTGCTGGGAACCCACTGGTACTGTAGTTCTCACCTTTTTAGGCCAATCCCTCCCAAGCCATGTTTATTGTTGTAACCTCTCTCAACCTGTTGGAACATATACCCTTCCCACTATACAGTGCCTAAAATGCTGTCGTTTCGGACACATCCGTGACAAATGCCGATCTAACTCACGCTGTTCTCGCTGTGCTGGCCCGCATGAAAATGCCACTTGTCAGGTACCTGAGGATAAAATTACTTGTTTGTTTTGTTCTGGTAACCATGCAGCCACTGACTCTAGATGCCCCGAACATGCACGCCAAAGAAACATTTAAGTCATAATGTCCACTGAAAATATTGGATATGTTGAGGCAGCCCGTAGATTTAAACCTGTTCGGACTTCATATGCTGACATTTCCTCAACAGTTCCAAACAAATCTGCCTACATACCCTATCCCTCCCCTAATGGGGATTGTTCACTTTTTTCAATTTAGCTATTTGAAAAACCATTTCGAGGAATAGTCTTCCTAATCATTTCTGTCTAGTTAAAATTCAAAAAAACGTACAATCCCTTTGTATTTTGAAAGAAATGTGTTTGACCTTTGTTTGACCTTACTAAATCCTATGACGTCATTAGCATCTGGTGAAATGCATATGAATACCGTAGCCATTCAGTTTTAAAACACAATACGACCGACATTTTCCTTTTTATGCCATACAACATAACATAAACAAACATTTCATTCGACATATTCCAGAATAAAAAATTATGTAAATTAGCTCTTCAGACCAATATTTAGCAAATATCTGTATACTTAATACTTAAATATGATCTTAAACTAAAAGTCAAAGAAAAGTGCATTATGTAAACGAGCGTTTTCGTAAACTGCGGTTGGAACGATGTCGAAACCTTTTCAAGAGATACGATCCAAAAGTAACCTGTTTACCAATAAGAAGATCATCATAGTGGAAGAAAAGTTTAATACGGTAATACGCCTTACGCCAGAAGTTAATGCGTTCAGCCTTCTGTACACAATGTCCACCACATTCATCATCAGGAAGTGTAATGGTTTGATGAGGTGTTTCCTACGAGGAGGTCACTTCAAGGCGCAACATTTCCAAAATCACATATAGGAAGCAACGATTTAACCATTAAGTGATACTCTGTTCCCTGGATAGCAGTGGATTTTCCAACAGGACTCTGCACCCTCCCATAAAGCTAAGTCTATCTAAAATTGGTTGCATACCAATTTGTCGGGCTTTGTTCGAAGCGAAGATTGGCCATTGTTGAACTCTGACTTGAATTCTTTGGATTATTCTTTATAAACTGTATTAGAGCTAATGGCATACAGAAAATTTACTAGAACCTGAATTTATCTCAAGCGAACCCATACCAATAAATCAAAAATTATTCCTATTGAAATGATTTGAACCACCACAGAAGAATGGCCCACACCTTTAAAGCTTATTAATTAATTAATTGAAAACAAGGATGGCTATTTTGAACAATTTAATTTTATATATACATAAATCTAGATGTTAGTAGTTATAATTCATGTAAACAATTATTAATATTTAACATTCCTCCATAAAATATTTCAGTTTTATTTTGTCTGAAGACTTATGAACATACATAGAAGGTAATGACTATATAGCTTAAGAGTTCACATTAAGAGTTATAAGAATTCAATGATTTTCTATACTGAATACAAACTATTGTGAGTTATAAATATGTGAGTGCCATATATTTACATATGAATTGATTGATATATCTTTTGACTTGTTATTTTGTAAGATGAAATATTAAATAACTTTTAGCAGTTAAACTTGTTTATTTACTTAAAACACTTATTAATAATAATTTAGGACATATAATCTTTTCAGAAATGTTCCGTTTTATCCATTTCTTTTTTCTGCATGCTAGTATTTGGTATTTTCTAATGCTCGAATGATGAGTATTTGATATTTTCTCTATGTTTTTAAAATTTTCATGTAAACTGCAGCGCATAACTCATATAAAGTTCTATGTTGAAGCATAACCCTTGCTTGTACAGAAAAGTTGTTGTTGCTAGTTCTTTCCGGATGACCTGAAAAAACAATTGATATAAATTGTCTGTTTAATGATTTGCATAGTCATTATTTCACTCATAAATCTACATATTAGTAACTATGTTACACATCAAGATTATTAAGATAGATAAGATATTATTAACAGATTTACAATGAATAAGGTGTTTGTCACAAATCTTCATATTCCATGAAATCCTTCAAGCTTTAGAAGATATGCTCGATTAGCCACTTTTTAAGCTGTATGTGTAAGTGAATATATTTAAAACTACTAGAGAGTTTAATATTTTCTGGTAAGTTGTTGTATATGGTCAGACCTATAAGATACCTTAGAAATCAAACACACTATACAATGGTCAGGACAGTGGTGCAATCCTATGTCTGTTCCTTTATTTGTATGTATTTATGTGAGATACTTTACTTGTATTATAAATTAATAAGAAAGTAATATAGGTTGTTAATTATTTGATTGTACCATATTATCAAATAAGTAATAAATATTATATTATAATAGGGACGCGACATATTGTTCTATACGTACAATTGCTTATACAAATAGCATCCATTTTGAAGGCACACACATAAACATATATCTATCTCGTTCTTACTCAGCACTGTAACTCGCAGGAAAACAATATAACAGTATTTCAGTGCGTACATAAAGTGGAACATGAATATACGTAAATACCTAATGAGGCCGAAAATCCGCCATGTTTAGTGCACCAAATGTCATTATCAGTCAGTGCACCCGGTACTTGTCTTGTCAAAAAGTCGTGGTATAAATCAAAATAACTAATTATCTTTCAATATTTTGCTTGTGATTTAAAATAATTGAAGCCAAATATAAATAATTACGTCGCAGATATGTCCGTGTGCAGTGTAATAGGGTGCGGCATAAGAAAAACACCAAATCAGTCATCTTTAACCATACACAGGTACGCTGTAAATAACTTTAAAAATATTGCTTATTGTTAATGTTTCCGGGAAAATAAAGGAAGATTTTCATTATAATTAGCAAGGTTCTTATGTGCAGTTATAGGTCATGAATGGATTTAACTTATTTAACTATATTTTTACGCTTAAATAATGTTAATTTATTAGCTGGGGTTGTACATTATTTATCGACTTTGATATCGATATAATATGATTGCTTATATAAAATTTCTTATTTTATCATGCTACCCCGCTTAAAACATACAAAAATAATAATTAAAACATATTTTATAGGATCCCAAGAAATGAGCGTATAAAGAAAAAGTGGCTGGAAGCCATTGGAATGGAAAATATAAAGCCAAATGCAAAATATATTTATATTTGCTCGCTACATTTTGATGATAAATGTTTCAACAAAACTCTGGATGTGACTCGACTACGAGATGATGCCGTGCCCTTCAAATTTGTAAGAGTAAGTTAATACTGTATATACTTTTATAGTTAGTATTGATATACTTTTTTTAAATTATATACATATTTTAATACATACATATTATTTTATAACAAAACGTGCTATAAAAGGATCAAAATTAATATACAAGTTTTGTATGGTGGGACGATGATCATCAGGATAGTCGTTGGACTGTCGGCTTATTATATAATTCCTGCTCCGTCTTCGCAGTCGAAGGCCTTAATATGTCTTCTCGTGCCTCTCACCCTCATGGAGACTGCTCGTATAATTGAAATTTGTACTTTCACTTTTAGCCTTTGATATACTTGTTGCTGCTACCTTATTACTGATATGCTAGTTACTAGTTGTAGTCTATGTCATTCTCATTCTATATAACTATTTTAAAAAACTTATTGGTTTTGTGGCTGTGATTCCATCCAAGAAATGTATTTGGCCAATTTGAATGATAATGTCATAATTTAAGCAAATTTTATGAAAAAAATACTGTGGACACAATTATTCTAAACTAATATTTCAATATTTTGCAGCGATATGCCAGCCAACATAAAACTGGCATATTAAAAGAAAACCAGTTGGAAACAATTCCTGTTTTGGCCGGTCCTGACACCTCTACCTTGGTATATGCTGCACATTTAAGGACTCTGCTGTTCTTTAGTTTCAAGAGATGTTAGATTTTGTATATACAGACTCTTTATAGTGAAGCTATTGAACCTACTTAGATAAAAGTAATATGCTTTGACATCTTTAGAGGAATAAACCAAAACTGATGGTGTCACTTCTTTGAATTTTGTATTCCATGTAAAACATCTAAGGTACAAATAAAACTCATATTTAAAACTTATGCCTTTATTAGTTTTACTTTAATAAAAACTATTGTAAATTCGTTAAATTTTTAATAATTAAGTGATTTTAGAGCGGAAGTCATAAGGAATGACGTTTGTAATTAAATAAATGTTCTGTAGGAGTTTTGTTTTTTTTTATCACGCGGCCCTTAATAAGTTTAAAATTTGAATCACTCTCACTTATGGTGCAGCGCACCTATCTTGAGGTGCGTTGCGGTAATGTGTTACGGACTTTAGAGTCAGCAACACAATTAAAATAGATTGTAATAGAGAGGTAAGTAGTTTAGACTACTTACCTCTCTATTACAATCTAATTAATCTGTTTTGGATATCAAAATAAGAGTACGTGTTTTTCATAGGAAAAACACGTACTCTTATTTTGATATCCAAAACAGCATAGCTAGCTAGCATGCTAACGTTTTATCGCCGACATAAAGCTTCCATCCCTTTCCGGCATATACGCAAGTGCAAGCGAGACGGCAACATACGAAACGACGATAAAATTTAGCATGCTAGAGATGGGCAGATGGCACTGTACTACGCCATATGTTTATGTTTTGTGGTCACTGTGTTGTCAAACGACAACTTTATCAAATCAGTGTAGCAACTTTTAAAAATCGTCATATCGTTTACTCGTTAAATTTGAAACACGAACTTGTCTTAGATTTCACACATCTAAATCAAAGTATCTTTGCACATAACAATATACTTACTTCCTATTAAAGTATAAATTCTACAAATAATTAATACTCAATAATATTGAAAATAAAATGAGCCAAGGACGTTTATCGATAAAACCTAATAACATTAAAATCTTCTGGGCAGCACTAAAACCGCCATGTTTAGTGGCCAGATGACGTCACAGTGGCACGCATTTTTTATTGACGTTTCATTTCCATAGGTTTCCTACTTCAAGAATACTTTATTAAAAATACATACATACATAACTTCACGCCAGTTCCCTTGCGGGGTAGGCACGAACAACAGAGTGCCATTTAGGCTTATTCTTACACACCTCACTTGCCTCTTTGACATTCATAACTCTTGTCATGCAAGCTCGTCTGTTCTTAAGGCTCCTGACATCACCTTCTGCTAGTACACGATCAATTTGATCATGGAAGGTGTGTCGTGGCCTTCCACCACTTCTGCATCCATCCACTTTTGCATTGTATATCTGTTTAGTCATTCTTTCATCATGCATTCTTTCCACATGCCCGAACCACCGGAGCATTCCTTTCCTTCGGGGTGAAGGTAACACTCTCTTTATTAAAAATAAAGAAAGTAATGTCATTGCGATGTCTAATAGAATAACTGGAATTTTTGCTTGGTAATCAATGAACTACAATATTACTTCGTAATACCGAAGTAAGAAAGAGAGTTGGTCTGAAAGAGAGTGTCGGAGTGAAGGTAAGGAAAGGAATTCTCCGGTGGTTCGGCCATGTAGCAAGAATGCATGATGAAAGAATGACTAAACAGATATACAATGCAAAAGTGGATGGATGCAGAAGTCGTGGAAGGCCACGACACACCTTCCATGACCAAATTGATCGTATACTAGCAGAAGGTGATGTCAGGAGCCTTAAGAACAGACGAGCGTGCATGACAAGAGCTATGAATGTCAAAGAAGCGAGTGAGGTGTGTAAGAATAAGCCTGAATTGCGCTCTGTTGTTCGTGCCTACCTCGCAAGGGAACTGGCGTGAAGCTGTGTATGTATGTATGTAATCAATGAATGATATCAAATTATAGCGGTATATTTTTCAATATAAGCTCTGTAAGATAGATTTTTCACTAAAGGTCACTTTAAATAATTTACCGATAACTTTAGAAAATAATAATAGTTGAACACGAAAAATTATAAACATAGCGACAAAATTGCTAAGCTGGCCACACTAAAATGATCACGATATGTCATATTTAAAAATCGAATTAAAAAAAAACTAACTCTTAAAACACAAAAATATTCAAATTAGTATCTTAAAATACCCTATTTTACATAATAAAAATATAAAATCAGAGGGTAATTTTTTTTGAAGCTTTAATTAATATATTTTCTAAATGTGGTGATATACAACCGTACAATGTCATAGATATGCTTCAAAAAATTATTACGTCACTTATAAACTCTTCTATCCAAAATGGCGAAGGTCCTTCAATGGAACTGTCGTAGTGTTAATAATAAAAAACATGAAGTATCTTTTTTAATTAATCAGTTTAATCCTTACCTTTTTGCCCTCTCTGAAACATGGTTGAACCCTGGTTCTTTATTTCGAGTGCCTGGGTTTTCATGTATCCGAGATGATAGATCGGATGGTTGGGCTGGTTGTGCTATTCTTGTTAGAAGAAATATTACATTCTCCCGTTTCACCCTCCCCCCTCACTCCCCAGATATTAATATTGTAGCTGTCCGTTGTCTTAATATAACATTTGTGTCTGTCTACATCCCTTACCCCAATGCTCTCCTCATACAAGAACTTTTCTCCCTCTTATGCCATCTTCCTGTCCCTCTCCTCATTCTAGGAGACCTAAATATCCGCCATACTTTGTGGGGTTCAGCTTCCTGTGATCCTATTGCTCCAGCATTTCTTGATATCTTAAATGATCTAAACTTATGCATCATTAATGATGGAACCCCTACGCGTAGAGTCTCTCCCCTTCAAAATCCGAGTGCCCCTGACCTTACTTTATCCTCTCCCTCCATAGCCTACTCTCTTTCATGGTCTGTTCTTTCTAACTGTTATGGAAGTGACCATCTCCCTATTCTTTGTTCCTTGCCTGATTCTTCACCCCCTCCTGTCACTCCAATCCCTCTCTTGAGATTTAGACTCGCACTAGCTGACTGGCATAAGTTCTCTTCCTTGGTACAAAGTAAATTAAACTCTCTTCCTGATGTTTCTTCTCTGAATTTTACTTCCCTATATGATGAGTATGTATCTGCATTGACATCTGCTGCTGAGCAATCAATCCCCTTAAAAAACTCTGTAAAAAATAAAATTCCCTCCCCTGCTTGGTGGGATTCTGAATGTTCCGCTATAGTAAAAAAGCGCAAAGAAGCGGAGATTAAATTTACCAGGAGCCTCACATATGATAATTACTTAGAATTTCAGAAAGTCTCTGCTTCCTCTAAAAGACTGTTGCGTTCAAAGAAAAAAAAAGGTTGGCAAGCCTTCTGCGAATCCCTTTCTCCCAGGACTCCAGCTTCTATGATATGGAAGAAAATAAAAGCCTTTAGAAAGTCCCAAAGTGACGATAATATTAATTCCAATAATCCATCTTCCTGGCTTCCCAATTTCATGCACAAGCTTGCACCTCCTTTTGTTCCCCTTGAACCTTGTCCCCCCATCAGTTGTTCCCCTTCAGATGAGTTGAATCCCATGAATTCTAAATTTTCCTTTGGAGAACTATGCGCTGCCCTAGATCATCTCCGAGACTCTTCTCCTGGAGTAGACGGCATTACTTATTCCTTTGTAATTCAGTCCTGTGAATCTTCTAAGCATTTTCTACTGAACCTTCTGAATCAGATTTTTCTTTCCGGATCTATCCCAGAGTCTTGGAAAAAGCAAATAATTGTTCCAATATTAAAACCTGGCAAGGATGCTTCAGACTGATGCTTATAGACCTATAGCCCTATCTTCAGTCCTTGCTAAAATTATGGAGCATTTAATTAAAAATCGACTCGAGTGGATCGTAGAAAGCAAAGGCATATTAGCCAACAGCCAGTTTGGTTTTAGACGAGGTTTAGGTACAATGGACAGTCTCAGCCTTATTACCTCAGACATCAGATTAGCTTTTTCCCGAAATGAACATGTCGTAGGAGTCTTTTTAGACATAACGTCTGCATACGACAACGTCAACCTTCAAATACTCAGGCAGAAGCTGCACAATCTGAGTATCCCCCCGAGGATTGTCAACATTGTTTCCAATATGTTCATGGAGAGATCAATCTCCGTCCGCGTTTCGGGAATCGACTCCCCCCCGCGTCTTGTATGGAAAGGTTTACCCCAAGGCTCTGTCCTCAGCCCGATCCTCTATAACATTTATACGGCTGATTTAGAATCTTCTGTAAGCTGCTTTTGCAAAGCCCTTCAGTATGCCGATGACATTGCTCTATATGCCACTTCTGACTCTTTCAGTGATGCTTCAAACCGTATCAATTCTGCTCTTTTTTATCTTAACTCATGGCTTTCAGAGCACGGTTTGTCACTTTCTGCTTCAAAAAGTTCGGCTGTAATATTCTCCCGCAAAAGAGATATTCCTGCCCTAGACATTCACATTAACAATCATCCAATCCAAATTGCTAACTCTGTTAAATTCCTAGGTGTCTTCCTCGATGCCAAACTTTCAGGCCTCCCCCATCTCAATTATATTTGCGCAAAAACAGAAAAAAACACTAACGTAATTCGAGCCCTGTCAGGTGTTAGGTGGGGATCTCACCCCTATTGTCAGAAGCTGCTTTATAATGCCATCATCCGCAGCCATTTTGACTATGCCTGCTTCATATTGGAACCCTGCAGTAAATCCGCTCTCATGAAACTGGAACGCATACAAGCCAAATGCCTCAGAATCATCACAGGCGCAATGAAATCTTCTCCAATAAATGCCCTTCAGGTTGAGTGTGTAGACCCTCCTCTTGCTCTTCGCAGGCAGCTTCTATCGGACAGATTCTTTTATAAAGTGATAGAGCTCTCAGATCATCCCCTTCTAGGTATCTTAGATCAACTCCTTCAAATATCGTTCACATCTAGTTATTGGACTCACAAATGTCTTCCACTTCTTATAAATTCGTATAAGAAACTAGTAGATCTCCCTCTTGGCATTTTCCAGAATTATAAAAATCCTGTTTTTGAGTCAAGTTTTGAAAGCCTTATTTATAAACCTAATGTTATTCTAAATCTAGATATTCACAAAAATTCTCCAGATGCTAATCAATTATTTTGTAAAATTACGCAGGATCGTTGGCCAGACCACCTTCAGTTTTTCACCGATGCATCACGGCTATCTCAAAATGGCCCTGTTGGTTCAGCTATTTGGATTCCCAAATACAAAATTATTTTAAATTTCAAAATTCCTCCTCCTAGTTCTGTGTTCACTGGCGAATCAATCGCTATTCTAGAAGCCGTCCTTTATATTGAATCCCATAACATAAGTAAATCTATCATTTTTACTGATTCCTTAAGCTCCCTACAGGATATCTCAAAATTACCTTTGCATGCTAAACATAACTTTGTCATCTCCCTAAAAATAAAGGAAGCCCTCTTTCGTTGTCACTCGTCTGGTTTAGATATAGTACTTGCCTGGATCCCAGGTCACTGTGGAATTGGTGGAAATGAGATTGCCGACTGTTGCGCCAAGGAAGCTGTCTGTTCGGGTAGTAACAAATATAATAAATGCTTTCCCCGCGATTTACGTTCTCTCGCGCGGCCCCAGATGTTTGAGACTTGGAATGGTATCTGGCAACAGTCCCGTCTGACTGTTGGCAGATACTACGGTAGTTTGCAACCAACATTACGTCCCAAACCTTGGTTCTTCAACTATAGAAAACTACCCAAAAAAGTTATATCAACTATAATTCGCCTGCGTCTTGGCCACTGTTGCTGTCCTGTATTTCTTGCAAAATTAAGAATTCGCGATAATTCTCTCTGTGAGTGCGGCTTAGCTGACGGCTCTGTCCATCACATTTTTTTCGAATGTCCCAAAATAGTTTCTCCCCTCTACAGTATATTACTCAAAGATTTTCCCCGACCGGTCAATGTGGACTTTCTTCTTACCGTAGCTGATAGTAGACATGTACATATATTATCAAAGTTTTTAACAATAAATAACATCTATCTCTAATGTAGTTAGTCTAACACTCTATGTTTTGTGTTGTCCTCAGGATCTCAGAAAGTGATTTGGAAGATCACCGACCAAATTTTTCTTTTCGCATTTATACTCTTATATGCACCTGACATTTTACCACCTACTGTGACATTGGCCAAATCAATGCAAACTGCGTTGGAGCCATAATCCAAAAAAAGAAGAAGAAAAACTCGTTTACTTTGGTGGACCCTAAAAACATGTTTCCTAGCCCAAATAACAAGTATAGTGTCTATATATAAGGCGTATGTATACCCCTAAACTTAATTTCCGTTAATCTGATGACACTCTGTGCAAAAGTTTAGCCCTTGAGCATATTACTACATACTCAGTTTGAGCATAACCTACTAACTACATGAATCCTATTTAGTCAATAATGTAATGTTTTGTAGCAATTTCGTTAATTGCATCCATAGGTTTCGCGTTTCCAAGTACCTTTACCCAGCCAAAAAACATTTACGGCTATTTATTTATTCTCTAATTTTTCGTTCGTGCTACTTTAATGATAGTAACACAATACATCTCATCTTCATAAGCATTATTGGCATTCCAAACTGTATTTATTGTCCAGAAAGGTTAACTTCAGAAATATAGGTAGTTGGATTTTTTTCATGATGCTGGTGCTGCATCTGCGTTAGTTAAAGAATTAGGCTGTGGCCGAATGCATCTTACTTAAATAGTTAAAAAATAATGTTGTTAAGACATAGCAACATTAGTGTATCTCTATACATTAACTGTCAATATTTAACATCATTTACAATGACATATCTCAAATTGTATATTACACCCACGTCCACATCTGCGTAAAATGGCCTATACCTTTAACTTTGTCCCTAATGAAGCCGCCACCATGAAACATAATATTGACATTTCTATAATAAATACTATTAGAATTTCAATGGCCCACATCTTCTTCTCCCAGGTGTGGTATAGATGTAAGGTACCTTTATTTTATGTAATTGGAGGTCTGTAGGGGGTTAGAGGAGGAGGGTAGGGAGGTATACTTATCCCTTCTGTCAAGAAAATGTATAGTTCTTGAGATATTAATGTTTTTGTGCAGCTGTCACCAAGTGTCACAACTAATTTGTAACCATAATTTACATGAAGATGAATAAATCGTGACCAGTCTGTTCTGGCACTCGCCGGCCGCTATCGCATTTATATAGTTGATTACTTGTTTTTTTTTTAAATAGTTTCAATATACAAACATGGCATGTTTAGAATTTTATATTGTACATTATTTTGTTCTTCTTTAATATAGAATTTAGAAATGATGTTCTATTTTGTAATAGAAGAATATAACACTTATTTTAAACCATATTACATTTCTTGGCCTACAAGTTCTCGTCGCCTTCACATAATCATGACTGTGGTGAATGAATCCGACTTCTTCTCCTTTGAACCGCGATAACACATTGCGAAGCGATGTGTATAGAATAGGAAGTAGATTTAAATTTTGACTTACATGCATGAGCTTCAATAAGTGTTCTCCAGTGGAACTTAATTTGAAAAAATAAAAATTGAGTTTGAATTTTAATTCAAACATAACGGCACAAATATAGAACTTTAGGAAGGGGTTACATATTTGTGCCGTTTCAAGTTGAAATATTAGGTCTGTGGGGTCCATCGGCATAGAGTTTCTTCAAAGAAATTTGCAAGAAACTTTCCCATGCCACCTGTGATCAGATGGCTGGCTCATATTTCACCTAACATATGAGCATCGCTATACAGCAGGGTAATGCAGCATGCCCTCTGGGCATGCTCCCATCTGGCAGCGATTTGTTACAGTCTATAATCGCTTGTACTATTTATAAATTAGTTTATTTTTTAATTTTTAATTATTAGGTAAATAATTAATTTATAATTTATTTCATTAAATCACACAATCTCTGATATAAACTCTATTTATTTTAGGACATCATAAAGATGGATGGTGACATAGATATTAATGAGCATGACATTCTGGATAATCCTCAGATCTCAAATATATTTCCTGACCTCTCCAAGATCAAAAGTGAATTTGTGGATGATGGTAAGTCTTGACCGTGTGTGAACAGAGAAATACTATGATTTCCTGATGCCGGGCGGCCTGACTTATTTACCTGTCTGGATGGCTACTACCCCTGATTGAGTATGCCACCATAACAAAAATGAGTTGTATTCTGAAATTAGTGGCCATGTTCCAGTTACATATGTCCATACGCGACGGTAACTGCCAGGTGGTACAGCATTTGCCCAACTCGTACCATCCCTGGTTTAAAGTATGCCACCATAACAACTTTGGGTCGTGTTCCAGCATCAGTGGCCTGACCTCTGGTATTGCTAATGTCCATATGCGACGGTAACCACTTTCCATCACATTTGGGCTGTCTGCCTATCTGCTGAACTGGTACAATTAAAAACGAAAACTGTCCATCAAGGTATTACTTTATTTAATACATTGATGGGTAACCAATTATATCTCATTCTCAGCTTGTCCATTAACAATGGTCTCTATCAAGCTATTTGAAGCCCATTTCCCGCTGTCTTTCAAGCTTCTGGGCCACAGTCCCTGCTGTTTTTCAGACCATGCTAACTCTTTAGTTGGCATCCTTTTTTTTATAGCTTGAGTTCAGCAGACAGGCAGACAGCTCACCTAATGGTAAGCAGTTACCATCGCTTATCAACATTTGCAACAACAAAGGTGCTGCCAATGGGCTGCTGCTCTCTTAAAGTAGAATGGAACCTAGCCACTAATGCCGGAACACAACTAGTAGTGGTTGCCGTCCAAGATGGGCAAATACCCTACCACCTGGCCTTGGGTTGTTTTGTTGCCTCTTACGACAGGCTGCACGGAATTGTATACTTTCTCCTTCGTTCCACGGGATAAATGTTTCTGTTCATTTATTTTTCTCATGATATCTCAGGTTCAGTCGCATTTCAATTGTTTTATTATCCTCGATGCATTTATGAACTTATATCTTTAAGTTAATTTTATCTTTCAAGTTTCCTCCAATAACACTTCCTTCTATGATGTTTCTGACAAACTTTAAATTCACTAAGTTCTTTGTTAGTGAGTGAACAAGTCTGACTTATGTTAAAATTAGATGTAGGCAGAGATGAAAAACTTCTTATATGTGTTTGTCCCTGTCTTGAATACCGTTCTGTAATTGTCCTTATTCATTTGTCGATTGTGCCTCTGATCATATGTCCAATATCCTTTTAGTTGTTTCATAATTGCTTGTACATCCTTGAATTTAGTTATTTGTCGGTTGGTGTGCAATTTTACTTTATCTTTCAGTTTAACTCCCAATACACTTTGTTCAATAGTAATTTGACACATCTTTAGTGGTTTTAGCTGTTTTTGGAATTTATACATAATAATTCAAAGTCCTTCATCAATGATGGGCCGTCTGCTGTTTGCCTGCTTCAGGCAATTAAAAAGAAAACATATGTTCAAAATGTTTTACATATTTAAATTTTGTATTTTACAGATGTCACTATAGTAGAACACAGTCCGGATCTTGAAATCAAGCAAGAAGTAGATTATGTTGATGAACGTCAAGGCCGTGATGCTGTTTGTAAGAGAGGTTTCAATAATACGATAGATAAAAATGTTCCTAAGGTAGTAATAGGTATGCAAAACAGTGGTAGAATTAATAATCATACTGCATTATCTTCTAATAGCCTTAACATGTCTCAGAGAACAAATATAGTTAAAACTAGTGATGCTTCTTTATTTGCAAAAGATAGTCAAAATATTGCTTTGGAAAACGCAGCTCAAGTAATTACAAATACTCGATCAGTAGTTAAAAGGCTTGGTGGAAATTCAAGCAATTCTGTTGGCACAACTATTGTGAGGAAGTCAGTGGCTTCTAAACTAGTTCTTAAAGAAAACAAAGCTTCCAATTCTCTTGATTTGCAATCAAGTTCTTCAAAATTTCGTAACTACATTATTGTTGGTGGTACAAATAATGACAATAAACCAGAAGTTTCATCACCCAATGTAAAGATTATGTCGAATAAGATAATTCTAGGCTCGAAAGCACCTCCAGTTAAAACTAAGGAGTATCTACCTGCATTAGTACTTTTAAAAGACTGCCGTACAGTTTTAAAAGCAACTTCGCGCTATTGTGATAGTTGTAAAATTCTGTTCCCGACAAAGAATGGTTTTGATGCGCACAAAACGTCTACGCATTCGGCTTCAATTGAATTTACTAGTAATGCTGTTGTTGATACAGAGTCAGATAATGATTCAGAAATTATGGAATTTAAAGGAAGTGAATATTCTGTTAATTGTGAAAAATCAGTTGACAGTATTAATACTAAAAATATGGAGATGAATAAATGTGTGAATAAAAGGAAACTTAGTGAACAAGATGAAGAAAGTATTAACTCGGCGAAAAGATTTCGTAATGCTGCGAAAAATATAAAAAATATACAAAACAGTATATCAAATTTTGATGGTACAATAACTGGGGAAAAATGTTATCACTGCTATAAAGTTTTCGCAAATAATTCAGAACTTATAAAGCATTTGTATAGTTTGTTATTAGATAAAAGTGACAATAATGATGTTGCAAAAGTTAAAAATACTGTTCCAAAAAGCATTTTTAAATGTCAAATATGTAATGAAACTTTTCCAAATGAGACTGTTGCAAATTTCCATAAAAGATTCTTGCACCCAAATCAAAGAGAGATAATATAATTGAATCTTGTAATGTAAATATCCAGAAAAAACAAACTATATCAAATAATAAAACTGCCTTGATTAAGAAAAATAAATTATTTGATACAAATGCATTAGTAGCTAAGAATGTTGTAACAAAGAAACAAAATGTGGAATTTCAATTCAGGGCAGGAGTGTTAATTAAAAACCCGCCGATACCTATAGGTGCGGTTTTTAAGTGTAGTAAATGTGATTTACATTTTATAGTTGCACATACTGCTCGTAACCATTCGAAGTTGTGTAAAAATTTAATCAAACAACATGAATGCAAAAAATGTCAAAGGAAATTTAAACAATGTGATTTAAAAATGCATGAGCTCCAACACTTAGTTACCAATTCATTCAAAGCATATGTAATTCAGAAGAATTTACTAAATAGATTGCTCTGTAGATGTCCGAAATGTAACATATGTTTCAGTGAAGGACATTTTGCGATGCATTTGTTTAATCCATGCATCAAAAAATTCATTCACTGCAAGAGTTGTAACTTGAACATTAATACAGAGACTTATGTGAATACATGCCACGAGAATTGCGGGGATTATATTATTATTGATTACTTTGATAATGTCCAGAAGTCTACAGTCAAGAGTATATGTGCTAAAGAATCTGTTAAAGAGAAAAAGAAAAAGACATATAGGCTGTGGTACTGCGAAACTTGTGAAATGTGTGGTCGAATTGACATAAGAAATCACAACTGTAATCCAATTTGTAAGCGTTTGTGTTATTCTTGCGGCTTGTACTTCAGTCCAAAGCGAATAGACACGCACAAAACGATGCATTCAAAGGAACCATTGAGTTTGCACAGTTTCTTAGTGTTTTCGCTTGAGAAACGCAAATTTATTCAACCGCCAATGCCACGATACAAGGTTTGCACAACTTGTAAGATGCACTATTTAAAATGGCACACGAGTTGTTCTAAAAATTATAAAATATGTGATTTCTGTTCTAACAAATTTGAAAAAGAACATTATGACATGCATAAAAATTTTCATACTTATAATCTAGATGATTTAATTAATATAACTATTCGTAATGGAGGATATGTAGGCTTTAAACCTTCCCTTTATATTTACAAATGTGTTCAGTGTAAATGTTTTGTTAACAACTATGACCAAGCAGTGCGACATTCTAAAAATCATATTACAAGAAAACGTCAGGAAAAAATGAACTGTAACGTATGTGGAAATACATTCGATGCCTACGCATTTAACGGACACAAACACAATATTACAAGATACAAAATACTGAAATTCGATTACGATAAATTACTTTCTGATGCATGGTTCGATATGTTTGATGGCCTAGATCAGATTGAAACAAACAACATATTAATGGACAGCATGTTCAAAGACACACGAAGTCTTGATCTAACGTTGGTCCAAAACGGCGACCCTGAGAAGACTTTGTACGTCTGTTTATCCTGTAATATAGTAATAGATAAAACAGCAATAGAAAAACATGTATTGAACAAACTTTGTATCTGTAGAAATCAGAAAAATAGATGTGATATTTGCGATCTAAATTTCTTCTCTGTAGACAACATGGAAATACATACAAACCTTCACTCTACAGGTGTTAAAAAGGAAGACTTTCGTATAATATCTATCACGAAGAACAATAGTGCATATATAGCCGCAGCAGCATTAAAAGACTACAACGATGATGAACCAGTTAAACTTAGCATTAAAGACGTGTTGCAAAGGAAAAGATGTGGTAAAAAAGATAGATCTATGAATAGAGAAATATCCGATGTTAATGAATCCAGTGTAGATTCCAAAACTGCTTATGACGACAAGCAATTTGAGATTCAAGGTACAAATTCAAATAAACCAGAAAAATGTTCAAATGACAATATCAAAGAAGTAAATTTATACAAGTGTATGAATTGCAAAGCTTGTATATTTCCCAGCAAGTATTTCGGTAATCATTTTTGTTCTGGATATTCAATACGGTTTTGCGAATCGTGTAAACAATTTTATTATAAATCTAGTTGGACGAAACATAGTCTTTTAATACATAGTGATGCAAAAAACATAAGTTTTAAATTTAAATGTTTTCAAATGAAAATTAATTCGGAAGGTAGACGACGGCCTTATGTCATTAAAGTAGAAAGCAAACTTTACCACAAAAATAAAGTTAAAAGCAAAACGGGTTTACTTAAAAATTCTATAGCCACTGTGAAAGAATTTAAACAAATTAATAAGGACATTAGTGATGACAAAGATTCTCGGTGTGATAATAAATCGGAGGTAACTGAGGAAGAATCTGATGAAACCAATGAAGTTTCTTTAAATAAAACTAGAGATAAAGTGCAAAACGAAATTCCAAATAACAATGTACAAATTATGAATATACATACCGACAAGAAAATCAGTAGAAGTAAAAGATACAAAAAATCTACATTTGAGTTAAAAGAAATAAATGAAACTGATAAGAACATTAGTAGTGATGACGATTTCCACGATAATGTCACAAATAATGTTGATAATAATGGTGTTTATAAATTTTCTCTTGCCAAAAGTAACGATTTAGCGCGACTTGTAATTCAGAATAATGAAGAAACAAAAGACATAATACTTTTCAAATGTATAAATTGCAAGTTATGCGTTTTTAGACATAAAACCATTAGACGTCATACGTGTACAATAGAATTTTATAACAAATTCTGCAACACTTGCGAACAGTGGTTCTCAATTCATAATTGGGATCTGCATAACATAATACACGAGAGCAACGAAAAAATAAATATACGCATTAAATACTTTAAACCAAAGATAATAGTTTATTCTAAAAGAACTATGAAACGGAAACGAATATTAAAAGCCAATGCAATCAATAAAAAAAGGCAAAGTAAAAAAAAATCTAAAAATTTGCCCATAATACTTAGGAATGATATGAACAATAGTGATGACGAAAATGATACTGAAACAAATGACAATACTGATGATGAAATTAAACGCATTGCTGAAAATTTAGAATCAGATAAATATAAAAAACGCGTGTCAAGTGGTATTTTAAAAGAGAGATACAACGTTTTTAAATGCACCAATTGTAAAGTGTCTATCTTGCATTATAGATATGTAGAAAATCATAAATGTGTAAGTGTTGCTAAACAGTGGTTTTGTCGAGTTTGTAAGCTTTCGATTATAGACCAAAATTTTAAAAAACATTGTAGGCTATTTTGCTATAGTGAAAAGAAGAAACCAAAAATTATTAACTTTACACCTGGATCATCAGTGAATTTGAATAAAGACTCACAAATAGCATCTAGATCAAAAATTAGCAAGGTCGTGTTGGACAATAAGGGTATTACAATAAGTAATAAGATCATAGTTGATGACAGTAATCTGATAGCTGACAAAGATGAAGAAAATATTACAGAAGTTTTACCTACCCAAGCATATGAACAACTCATAGCAACCGATAAAAAAGATATTGTGATGTACAAATGCAAGCGTTGTTTAATATGTACTAAGATCAAAACTGTGAAAAAACACCACTGTTTATTCAATAATTTTAAAAAGTTCTGTAAAATTTGCAAGCAATACTTCACGGCTCTTCATTTTTCAAGACACATACTATTGCACCAAGAATATGGAGAATTCAATTTGATTATTAAACATTATAAGCCAGTGAAAGAAAATTATATTGTTGAAATTAAAAGAGAGAAAAGAATATTCAATAAAAGGGAAAACCAGAAAGAGAGTCTTTGTGCTGAGAATTATAAAACGACATCAAACCAAGAAACTTCAAGCGACGATATTTGCAGTAATGATGAAATATACGAGCTGGATGACTCCAACATAAAAGATGAAATTATTGTCCCAGAAGATAATTCTAATGATTCGAATAATACAGAAAGAAGAGATTTAAAACTAATTAAAGAAGTTATTGCTCCAGAAGATAATTCTAATGATTCGAATAATACACAAAGAAGAGATTTAAAACTATTCAAATGTCTTGATTGCAGTGTGTGTCATTTAACAACAAGTACTATATATCGTCATGTGTGTTTGTCCGACCTTGATAAAAGGTTCTGTGAGATCTGCCAACAGTCCTTTGTATCCAATAATTGGTACGCACACAATAACATCCACATCGATCACAAAAAATTCAAAATTATTATCATATACTTTGAATCGAATGCAAAATTATCAAGTCGCCCATACAAACACGACTCTACCATAAGTAATAAAGAATTTTACAAAGTGTACCCTTGCGTCGAATGCGGCTTGTATTATTTAAATAGAAAGTCTCGAATCACATATAATTGATTTCAATCATAGAATAGTACGAAAACCGAAAGTCTGCACATACTGTGAATTGAAATTCGCTAGTTTATCGTTTAAGAGACACATAAAAGAATGCCCAATTAAGGTCAAACAAGGTTATATAAGAAATATGGAATACTATAAAGCTACTATGAAAATTCACAAATTAGACATGGGAATAGAATCGGCTAAAGAGCAATCAAGTAGCACATCAAAAAAGAAATCTAGTGGTTAGGCGCCTTATATTACCTACCTTTCCCCTCCTTTCCGCAAATCCGCACGCTGGATAGAGACAGGTGGTGCCACCTGTCGGCTAACCACGACTCGTGCCGGCGGGCGCCCAGTACGTCGACGGCCTCGCGAGCACCGCACGCGCATAAGTGATTTGCATAGAACGCTTTTACCTTAAACCCGCTCCTGTTGTTGGTGTGATATACGCAACCCCTGAAGACGTGCTTTACGACGAGAATTGGGGATCCGCAGGTGAGTGCCGCTTAAATCTACCCGGCTGTGGATTTTGCCTCCTTCCACCACCAACAAATTCTACCTTCGTCACCCGCACCACCATATTAGTTCTGGTCCAATCGAGCCGCGATATATGTATTTTATTTTTTCCGCGATATATTTTCTATAATATTCCCGCTATATAATTATTTTACGTATTATTCCCGCTATATTTATATATTGTTCCGCTATATATATTTAAAAACTATATATAATCCCATTTTCTTGCTTAAATACTTTAATTTCTTTATTTTAATTCTTTTTTGAATAATTTTTTGGTTCATATCGCTACCCGCCACCCGCTAAGTCATATGAGATTCTATGCGTAATTTGTGCTGTATCATCGAATTATTGCCAAATTTATTTATTTTCAACCCGCATTGGCAGTATATTCATTTATTAATCCCGCGTGATCAGTATTAAATACGTATATTCAAAAATTTCAATAATATAGGTGTTACTTAGCATCTTTTCTTAACCGGCTTTAATAGACGGTAGGCTAACGAAATTTCGTAGCGCTTCGCATAGCAACGTCGCTTCGGCCGCTTCGAGTCACGTTCACTCGAGGCGAGTTTTAACATTTTATTTAACCGGCCGCTGCACTAGTAAAGAGGTTTTGAGTTTTAGTTTTTTCTACGCTACTTTTAATTCGTTTTTTTTCTTCGCCTCAATAAATTTAATCACTCAATATGAGTAAGAAAGGTGGAGAAACTATTGTTGCAGAGGCAAGCTCTGAAGACAATAGTAAATTAATTGTTCTTCAATATAAACGCGACATGTTATTTAGCCGCATGCAAAATATTTACGATAAATCGTTAAATATTTCCGATGAGAATAGTCAGAGAATATTTATTCACAACGCTTCCAATATTGATAATTTACGTAAGGAATTTGAATCTGTTTTGGACTCATATAATATGCTTTACATAAAAATTAACCCTCATAAAGCACAAACTATAAATTATCAATCATTTATCAGTTTTGATGAAATGTATTGTTCTGTCAAACAAATTTTAACTGAGATTACAAATGAAAATGAGTCATCTCAAACCGCAAACATATTGGCTACGCATTCATATAATTCTGTGCGCAAACCAAATCTACCTCCTATCGATTTAATTTCTTTCTCAGGCGATGTTCGTACATGGCCTCTCTTTTATACGCAATTTAAAAATATGGTACACGATAATCCTACCTTGTCGAATAGTGAGAAGGCATTTTATTTAATCGGAAAGTTATCTGGTCAAGCTTTATCTATTTGCGCGGGCCTTCCGCCAACCGCAGAAAACTATTTAATTATTTGGAACGCTTTAATCGAAAAATATGATGACCCTCGGTCACTCGCTAGTTCTTATTTTAATCAATTGCTAAACTTCAAACAATTATCCGCTAATAATGCATCTAATCTCGATTCTTTCGTAAACCACTTCGACTCGTCTGTACAAGCCCTTAAACAATTACAGTTAAACGATTTAAATGACTTTATATTTTTACACCTCGCATTGCAACGCTTAGATTCCGATACTGTAAAGTTGTTCGAAATTACATATCGTAAAGAAAATATTCCTTCCTATAAAGACCTCATTACATTTGTAAAAGAACAGAGTAAAGTTTTGTCTCGTTCTTCTTGTAAAACCGCAAATAATATTATTAACCCGCAAAATATAAATCGCAAACAAACATATAAAACAACGAAATCATTTGTAAATGTAAAGTCCAATTCACTTAATAATAATAAATATGAAAAATGTAATTTATGTCAAAATGACTTTCATACGCATCTTTACTTTTGTCCTTCTTTTATAAAGTTGACTCCGCATGAGAGGTATAACTTTGTTAAAGAGAAGTCATTTTGTAATAACTGTTTAAGTGTTAAACATAAAACATATGCTTGTTCTTCCAAACATGTTTGTTCGTTTTGTTCTGCAAAACATCACACATTGCTACATTTTACGAATAACGCTGATACTTCTCGAACAAACAGTTCTCCGCTTGTCGCTAAGTCGGTGTCACGCTATTCGCAGTCGCCGCAACGAGAGAACCGTGCGCTAGCGCACGTCAGTATGAGTGCCGATCGCTCAGAGCCGCGTAACTCGACCGAACGCGCCACGCATATGCCGCAGAGTAGTAATAATGAAACTTTAACTTTATTGAATAACAATAAATCGGTTTCGTTTGCTTCGGAACTTAAACCTTTTTCTACTATTTTATTGTCAACCGCGCAAGTTTACGCTACTTGTTATAATAATAATGACAAGTTAATTGTTCGATGTTTAATTGACAGTGGCAGTCAAAATAATTTAATAACATTAGATTGTTGCAAACGCTTAAATCTTCCTATAACAAAATTACTTAATTCATACTTGCAAGGTGTTGGTATGAACTCTCAACCGGTTTACGGTTATGTTAACTTTAATGTCGAATCCCGCGTTTACCCAGATAACAAATACTATATTCACGCTCTTGTAGTTGATTGTATAACTGATCGACTTCCCGCCAATTATATCGAAATTTCTGAGGACATGACTTACTTAAATAATTTACAACTCGCAGATTTAACCTGGAATGTACCAGGGGAAATAGAACTAGTTCTAGGTGTTCAACTATTTCCGTATATTTATCTAGGTGATAGGGTTGAATCTGGAACTCGCGCACCTCCCGCCATACATACCAGTTTTGGTTATGTATTAATGGGCGAAGTCCCATGTAATTCCGATGTGATACCGCCGCCGCAATCTTTCGCTTGTTTTACTGCGCATACGCCTATTGACATTGAGTCAAGCTTGCATAAATTTTTCGAGTTAGAAGAAGTCGCTTCTAAACGCTTTCTTAGTCCCGCTGAAATTGAGTGTGAGAATAATTTTGTCTCAACAACCAATTTTCAAAATAATAAATACAACATTGATTTACCGTTTTGTCGCAACCCTGATGACTTAGGTTGCTCCCGCGCTGTTGCACGTCGCCGTTTCCTCGCTTTGGAACGCAAGTTTAAAATTGTTCCTGGCTTACAGGACAGCTATAATAAAACAATAAGTGACTATATAGCAAATGGATATTTGTCAGAAGTTCCGGTCTCTGATATCAAGCATGCCGGTTATTACATACCACATCATGGTGTCGTACGTCCGAACAAAGATGGCGTCCGCGTAGTGCTAGATGCCAGCGCAAAAACTCATTCTGGCTTATCGCTAAACGACGTATTACACGTCGGTCCTAATTTGCAGTCTGATTTATTTTTGCTTTTGATCGACTTTAGATTATTTCCTATTGGATTAACCGCTGACATTAAATCTATGTTTCTTCGCATCGGTGTAAATGAACACCACCGCAAATATTTACGCATTTTATTTCGCTTTAACGCTAACGAACCTATCCGCACTTATAATTTTATTAGTTTACCGTTCGGTTTAAAATCAAGTCCTTTCTTAGCTATGCGTACATTATGTCAACTAGCTTCTGATTTTGCACACCGCTATCCTGAGGCATCTAAATTAATAGATACTCAATTTTTTATGGATGATTTTGTACATTCTGTTCCTGATGAACAAACCGCTGTAAGTGTTTCGCAAGATTTAATTAAATTATTTAAATTAGGTTCGTTTGATCTTATTAAGTGGGCTAGTCATTCACCAGCTTTACTTGAAGCTTTTCCTGATTCGCATCGTATGCCTATTGACTTTGCACAGTCAGACCTATTTAATTGTAAAATCCTAGGATTATCCTGGGAGCCTATTCACGATATTCTCTCTTTGACCATTGTCAAAGTTGATGATAAATGCACAAAACGCATGATCCTTTCGTTTGTCGCGCGCTTATTTGACACGCTCGGTTTAGTCGCGCCCATTATTTTATTCGCCAAAATTCTTATTAAGGAACTTTGGTTGAGTAAAATTGACTGGGATGAAACGCCTTCAGAATCTATTCGTCGACGTTTCACCGCCCTCGCATTAGAACTTCCCATGCTTGCGACTTTGAGCATTCCGCGTCATTCTGGTGTTCAGTTAGGATCCGAGGTTTACATAGTAGCATTTTGTGACGCTAGCTTTAGTGGTTACGGATGCTGTGTGTATTTACATGTTACAGATTCGTTAGGTAATGTAACTGTCCGCCTTCTGTGTGCAAAGTCTAAAGTTTCGCCAGTTAAAATTGTAACGCTCGCTCGCTTAGAGTTAGTCGCAGCTTTGTTATTATCAAAACTTGTTAAATTAGTTCGAGATAGGCTATCCGCTCGCATTCCTATTAAAGGAGTCTACGCATTTTCTGACTCCACTATAGCACTTTCTTGGATTCATTCTTCTCCACATAGATGGTCTATATTCGTGAGCAACCGTGTGGCTAAGATACAAGAAAATCTTGCATTCGATTGTTTCTACCATATCGTAGGTAAAGAAAATCCGAGTGACTGTCTGTCACGTGGTATGTTACCTTCACAACTTCTATCGCATCCACTGTGGTGGAATGGTCCAACTTGGCTTAGTAAGCCCATTAACGAATGGCCTATTGTAGCCTTTTCACCTCTAGTTCAGGAGTCACTTCCTGAATTTAAAATTAACAGTAAAACACTAACATCTGCAATTCAGTGTGAGTCACCGCTCTTAATTGATATAATTAACCGCATCAGCTCTTGGTCTAAATTGTTAAAAATATTTGTTTATATTCTAAAATTTATTAAAAAATTGCCAAATAATGAACCTGTATGTAATATTAATACCGCTGAAAAATTTATTATTAAAGCTATTCAAAACATATGTTTCGCTAAAGAAATTCAACTTTTAAAGATGAATGAATTACCATCTAAAAGGTTACGTAATTTATCAGCCTTAGATGAGGATGGAATACTCCGCGTAGGGGGCAGGTTGTCTAAATCTTCCCTTCCATATGAAGTGAAATACCCCGCTATACTCCCTAAACGTCATCGTTTAGTGAACCTTATCATTGATCATTATCATGCATCGAGTTGTCATACCGGACCTGGACTACTTATGTCCATCATACGTCAACGTTTTTGGATTTTGGATGCTAGAACCGTCATTCGCTCTCGTTGCCGTCAGTGTAATATTTGTTTCCGTCTAAATCCGAAGCATCCGACTCCAAAAATGGCTGATCTACCCGCATTTCGTATTAGCGATGCCAAAGCATTCGTTCACTCTGGAGTAGATCTCTCGGGCCCGCTTAGTTATATTCCGATAAGAAGAAGAGGGCAGCATTCTTGTAAGGTATATATTTGCCTCTTTATATGCCTTGTTACTAAGGCAATTCATATTGAATTAGTGTCAGATCTCACTTCCGCATCATTTATTTCCGCTTTCAAGAGATTTATATCTCGCCGCGGTCCAGTATCGGTAATATATTCAGATAATGGCACAAATTTTGTCGGTGCCAAAGTAATGTTAGACGAAATGCATAATTTTCTGTTAAGTTCGACTTTTCAAGCTGAAGTCAAGCAAGAGCTATTGAATAGTCGAATAGAGTGGAAAATGATTCCTCCACGATCTCCACACTTTGGGGGGGCGTGGGAGGCTAATATTAAAAGTGTTAAAACGCATTTGCTTAGAGTAATAGGCAAACAACTTCTCACTTATGAGGAACTTTTAACGGTCTTAGTACAAATCGAATGTATTTTGAATTCAAGACCGCTTATTGCTGTCTCCGCAGATCCGCATCCGGACGTGTTAACGCCCGCTCATTTCTTGATGTCAAGTCCTTTAAAGCACTTGCCTTCTTCTGAATTGCCAGACGCCCGCATAACGTTAACTAAACGGAAAGATCTTTTAGATCAACTCGTTCTTTCTTACTGGAAGAAGTGGCGAGTTGAGTATTTACATACATTACAAGTGCGTCAAAAATGGTGTACTCCGGAACGCTCCGTGGAAATAGGCACCATAGTTCTATTAGAAAACGATAATTTGCCACCTTTGAGTTGGCCCTTAGGTATAATTACGGAAGTCTATCCAGGATCAGACGGAGTTATCCGAGTCGCTACTGTAAAAACTAGTACTGGAGTTTACAAACGTCCAGTTGTCAAACTTTATCCTTTACCGCAACAGTAACCTTTCAAAGTTTTATTTAGCATACAGTAACATCTTAATTATTAGTAAAATTTAGTTCAATAATTGCTTTAATATTAGTTTATATTATTTTATTCATTGATACCGCACTCATTAGCATAATTTTCAACCGCTACTTATATTTATTTTATATATCCGCACCGCACTTTATTTTCGCTTAGGCCTTATGCCTGCTCTATCCTCTCTTTTCTTATTTTCGCATCTTCTGTTGAAAGTTCTTTAAACTTTCAAGGCGGGGTGCATGGTTAGGCGCCTTATATTACCTACCTTTCCCCTCCTTTCCGCAAATCCGCACGCTGGATAGAGACAGGTGGTGCCACCTGTCGGCTAACCACGACTCGTGCCGGCGGGCGCCCAGTACGTCGACGGCCTCGCGAGCACCGCACGCGCATAAGTGATTTGCATAGAACGCTTTTACCTTAAACCCGCTCCTGTTGTTGGTGTGATATACGCAACCCCTGAAGACGTGCTTTACGACGAGAATTGGGGATCCGCAGGTGAGTGCCGCTTAAATCTACCCGGCTGTGGATTTTGCCTCCTTCCACCACCAACAAATTCTACCTTCGTCACCCGCACCACCATCTAGCTTGGTTAAAATTAGAAAATCAAATGAAAAGAATTCCAATGAAACATGCTTAGCGGATGACAGTATTGTTAATTATGCATTATAAATTATGTTAATGATGCAGGTTTTACAAAGAATCCTAGAAATACAAAGGTTTATGTAAATAAAAGAAAGAGTTCCAATAAAGTATATTTAGATAGCTCACATAATTCAATAACAAATATGTCTAATATAGATAGTAGCAACGCAGGTAATAACAGAACAGAAGGTTTAGAATTAATAAATGAAAATGAAAATATTAAACATAGAACTAAAAGCCCTGTTAACGCAAAATCTGATGTTGATGTAATCGATCCTAAGCATGCCAAGGCATCAAATTCTGCCAAGGCATCAAATTCAATGGCCTGTACAATAAAAGAAAATTCAGAAAACAATTCAACAGTAATGTCAGATGAAACTAAAGTATATAGCTGTGGCGCATGCGAAGTTTATTTTCTAAAAGCAGAGTGTTGCCAGGCGCATATGATAAATCACGTTAAATTAAATACTAGAGAATATATTCAATGTAAATTGTGCCTTTTGCAATTTTTAATTATTGATTTACATAAGCATATGTTAACGCATCACCAAGATGAGCTTAAATTCAGAGACGTCTTTGTTGAAGAATTTATGCCGAATGAAAGCGAATCGAGAATTTATAAATTAAACGATAAGCTGCAATCTTTAGTTATTTCTAATACAAACATAGAAATTGATTAAAAAATGATATTATATAATTCTGTAGTAGGACGAGTAATAGGATGTTTGGCCATCTGTTACGACACGATCCCTTATGCACAGCAGGCAAATTCAAAACAAGGAGAGAGAGATGGGAAAGCCAAGGCGACAATTCATGCATCAAATTAAGGAAAAAGTGAGTGTCATGTAAAACAGCTGGCCCATAAAAAATAAGATTAGAGGAGGCATCACTGACAAGCACAGCTTTTAAATGATACATAGAGTACGAAACTTATATACGTTCTTGAAGTTCGTACATGTTATTGTACAGAACATATTTATAAGGTTCACATACTGAGTTGAAAGGCGAGTGTTGCGCTCTCGCTCTACCGCTATCTGGACTCGCATGCCATCTCTTTTGCACAATACCATAAGATGTAATAAACGTTAACATTTGATTGGACCTGTGCAAACTCACGGAGCTAACTTCACTCGAAGGGTATTTAAATTTTGCGCGAACTATTTAGTTTAATTATGTACATACATCACAAATCTTCTGTACGTGTGCCAAATGTTAAGCCTTATTAGTTTTCAAGATATATGGCTGTGACACACAGACCGTGGCTATACAGTACAGACAGGCATAAGAAATATGTTTACTTTTAATAACTCTGAATGAATGAATACGATATTATTACGTGCCGGTACTTTTTAACGCGTTCTAATTTGGTAACATCAATGCGAGACAATTGTCCAACATTAAATTAGGTAGGTACTGTACTGTAGCGGCTGCACGTCATTCCTAAAAAAAAAAACAATTCCTTCAAGTTTATCCATGAAATGCCTCTATGTGCCTATAGATAATATACGAATATAATTCAAAAACTCACAAAACATTATTTTAGTAGAAATATTAATAACGTTCAAAAGAATTAATTCGTTGTTTTTTTTTGCTATAAATATCATTAAAAAAATTTAAATAGCATTTAAGTGGACCTAGTGTCCACTTAGACTACGTAATACGTTCCATTAGAGACTCACAACGACCACGTTCACGACCGCCATTTTTCCCGTTCCACTTGCTTGCCGGCGTTACAATCGTAAACCCAAGTGGAACGTTTATTCGACCCACCTCTTAACATGGGTCGTTGTGAGCATTCTGTGATCGAAAATGATGACGTCATCAGTGACGCTTCCGCCACGACCACAACGACCGCTGTCGCCTTGTGCAACGGCTAACGGAGCATTTTGGGCGTTGTGAGCTATACTATACTAATGGAACGCGCTGTTAAATGCTTCTAAAAATTGCAAATTTCGTTTAATGACGACTTGATTCTTTCTAAGCATTCGATGTATTATAAGATTTTATAAGCTATGTCAATTAATAAGTAAAAGCCTAATAAAATATTAATTATCCAAAAAATATATATTACGAAAAGTAATAATTAAATGTATCTTCCATTTTTTTTTTAAAGATAGAGGACTGTCATTAAATTTATCAAGATTTTTAGTATTTTTTTCTTCTATTGAGTGAGTATACAGTTTAATGATCACATTACAGTATTATTTGTCATTATACCCTTTTCAAGCGTTTATTTTACTATTGATATCTCTATGTCGGATCAATTAGTAATATCCTAATGCATTACATTATTATAAAAATCGATCTCATTTATAAATAAGTTTTAATCAATTATTTTTCTCTAAAGAACATTTTTTTATTTTCAAATCGATTACTTTCGATTTGTTTACGGATATTGTTAACAGTCTGTGCGTTAAGAGACTCACAGGACCTCACTATTACGTCAACCACAACAATACGTCACGGACGGCTTTACAGAGCTTAACGCTGCGCTAAACTTTTGTTCGTAAAATTACTTAGACTTCTTAGTTTGTATTGCTAATATCGGTATTGTAAAATACGTGACAAATAGTACTTTGGTTAGTGTTAGTTTTGTCTTTCGTGCTTCCGCTTTTGATTAATTCAAGATTAATTAGTAGTGATTAATACAAGTAGTTATTTATTTCCGAATCAAATTGCGGGTACACCTTTGGCGTGTTGAAATAAAATATCGATCTTTCTGCGACATCTAGTGTTGATTAGTTGTAGTTTCGAAATAGCTAAGTGCTCTGCGTGCGGAAAGTTTCTCTCGGCAACAGGGGCCGCCACTTGTACCAATTGTCCCTACATGTACCATAAAGTGTGTGTGGCCTTATCAGATGGTGGCACCGTGCCAAAGAATTGGGTTTGCCCCGAATGCAAGAAAAAAATACGGAAAGGAGACAATTCCAACACACCAGTAAAATGCACAACGGAGAATAGCTCGCCCCTAGCTTTGGCGGTGGCACCGCCTGAAGGTTTGTACCACTCAGAAGGCACGTCTTTTTCTTCGGTTGTTCCTGAAGCTAGTGAAGACAACGACTACCGAGCAATGCGCCGTGAACTGGCGGAATGTATGTCGGAACTACGGGCCTTCCGCAACGAAATGTTCGAGTTCCGCACGTGCCTGGGGGGCTTAAACCAGCGACTAGATGTCCTCGAACAAAGAATTGACGGGCTCGAACAGAGGAACATATCTTCTGAAATTAAGGGGGTATCTGAACTTGAGGAAACCATAACACAACTGAAGCTTGAACTGAATGACCGCGATCAGGAGGCGCTTTTGTCGGACTTGGATATCGGATGTCTTCCAGAGCAAAGGGGGGAAAACGTAGTTCATACAATTATTGTTTTGGGTACCAAGCTAGGCGTCAAGATTGAGGAGCGAGACATTGTATTTGCTGAACGTGTTGGGGCCCTGAAACCTGTGTCGGGCGATGACACGTCAGCAAAAGGCGCGCGCCGCGTTGTCGTGCGCTTGACTCGTCGTCACATTCGGGATGAAATGATCCGTGCAGCACGCGTGCGTCGTAACCTCACATCTACAGACATGGGAATAGCTGGAGCATCGCAGCGTGTTTATATCAATGAAAGACTGACCCGTACTAATCGGTTGCTATTTCATCGTGCGCGCGAGGAATGTCGCAAGCGGAACTGGAGGTACTCTTGGACAAAAAAAGGACGCGTATACATTCGAGAGGGTGACGGAAAGCGATCATACGGCGTTCGTTCAGAAGCAGATATTCTACGTGTTTTTGGGTCGAATACTGTTTGAACTTCATATTACTTATTTTTTTTCGAATAACCACGGCTTCAGTATCTTCTTATTTAGTTTTGCTTATATCGTACTCTTATATAATTGTATTAGTCATAATTCTAACTTACTGTATGTCCTTTTTAGAATAAAAAAAATGACGAAATTTCCAACAACATATATATTTGTATCATTAGATTATATTGAAAAATTCTTTGTTTTTAAATTTGTGCATTGTGCTATTTTTTATTTTTGCTTCTTGTTTATAATGTATACTGCACTTTATCTCACTTTCTATTTTCATTGTATTATTTTCTGGTTTGTGTGTCTTGTTACTTTTCATTGTTTATATGTGATATTTTTGGTTATCTCTAATGGTTAATAAACGCTTGAAAATCGGTTTGCTGAATGCAGGTTCCTTAGGCACGAATCACGATAACTTTGTAGCATGTGTCACACAGCATAACTTTGATGTTTTAGCGATAAACGAAACTTGGCTTAAAGCTGGGGAAGACGGTCGTGCGCCTGTTGTTACAGGATATCGTTTGCGTCACATTCCTAGACCACGAGAAGTTCGGTCGAGGGGTGGAGGTGTCGGTTTTTATATCAAACGTGACATTCAAGTACGCACTTGGTCTCATCCAGTAGACCCTTCGCGTGTGTCTGTAGAACAAATGTGGATCACAATGAACCTCAACGGAGTGCGGTTACTTATTGGCACTGCATATCGCCCTCCATGGCTAGACATTGATTTATTTTTCGACGCGATTACTGATTCAATTAATTTACATAATAGCCATGATCATTTAATTTTATTAGGAGACTTTAATATTAATTTTAATGACGTAAATAATCCGAAAACTGAAAAATTCAATACATTTTTAACTTGTTTTAATATATCTCAAATAGTTTCTTCTCCGACACACTTTACAGAAACATCGGAAACCCTGATCGATGTCATATGCACTGATTTAGTTGCTAAGAAAATAGAGTCAGATCAAGTCGGATCATTATATGGTCATTGCATGGTAATTTGTGAATTTAATATTAAACATAGTAAAGTTCTTAGGCAGACTATAGTTTATCGTCCCATAAAGAATATTAATCTACACAACTTTAGCAGCGATCTTCATTTAATTCCGTGGGACTCTATCGCTACACTCGGTAGTGTTAACGAGATGGTTAACGCTTTTAACCAGAGTGTCCTGTTATTATTTGACTATCATGCTCCGGTCAAATGTTTTTTTACTAAGAATTATTCTCCGCCTTGGTTCACTGATAACATTAAACTGATGATGAATTTACGAGATAAAGCTGCAGCAGACTATCATAAAAATAAATCGGTCAGTAAAAAAGATTATTATAAGAGTCTGAAATCACTAGTAAACCAAGCACTCTTTTTTGAAAAGTCAGCATATTTCAAACATAATATTATCAACAAAATACGTGAACCAAGAGCTCTCTGGACAAATTTGAAAAATATTATTTTACCAAAAAATAATGTAGATCTTCCTCCACACTTTAATAATGCTGATATCATTAATAATCATTTTTTAAATATACCAGGCACAGCTGAGGTTAGTTTCTCTTTATTAACTTATTATGTATTTCATAGTTTTAGTGACGCAGTGTTTGATTTAGAACCAATCGATTTAAAAACTCTACAAAAAACATTTAAAAGTCTGAAATCGAACGCAGTTGGTAGCGATGACATAAGTTTGAATATGCTTTTAATGACGTTTCCTCACAGTATAAATTTAATACTATCTATTATAAATATCTCAATCTGCACGTCCACATTTCCGGATATGTGGAAGCATGCTATTGTTCGCCCTCTACCTAAAATTTCTAACCCATGTGTGCTTAAAGATTTAAGACCCATTAGTATTTTACCATGCTTGTCTAAAATTATGGAGAAAATAGTAAGTTTTCAGGTAACTAAGTTCCTTGAAGCAAATCGCATTCTCCCTGAAGCCCAGTCGGGGTTCAGGAAGGGGCGCAGTACGTCAACTGCACTATTAGATGTAATTGATAATATACTCGTCGCGCAGGACAATGGGTTGTGTACGCTATTAGTTTTATTAGACTTTTCAAGGGCATTTGACTCGATCAATATTAATTTGTTACTCTCTAAGCTGAGTTATTATGGGTTCAAAGCAAAAACTGTTAAATGGTTTCAAAGTTTTCTCACTAGCCGATACCAGCAAGTTAAGCTCAATAATATTGATGGTAGCTCACAGCTTTCTGAAAATTTGCCAATCAATAGAGGCGTTCCGCAAGGATCAATATTAGGACCAATTCTCTTTATCCTGTACACTGCAGACTTAGCAACACATATCAGACATTGTAAAGTTAATTTTTACGCCGATGACACACAGATATATATTTCATTTAAACCATCCGAGATAAATAATGCAATAAACAAAATAAACGAAGATCTCTATAGAATAGCTCAATGGTCTGAATCTAATTCCTTACTTCTTAACCCTGTTAAAACTAAATATCTCGTTTTTGGTTCCAAACATCAACTCAATATTCTTCACCCGTAGAACAAGTTTACGTAGCTCGTAACTTAGGGTTGTATGTAGATTGCGATTTAAAGTTTGAGAAACATATTGCTAACTCAGTTAGAACTTGCTGCTATAAGCTCAAAATTTTATACCGTATAAGACCATTTATAAATGAAGCATTACGCATTCAACTAGTGGAATCTCTTGTTCTATCACATCTAAATTACACAGATGTGATTTTTGGTCCTCGGCTTCTTGCTAAAACTAAGCGTCTCATTCAAAGAGTACAGAATGCTTGTGTACGGTTTTGTTTCAAAGTCCCGTTAAGAGGTCACGTTACACCATTCCTAAACAAGCATTCTATATTAAGAATGAAACATCGTCAAAAATTACATTTAGCTTGCTTGCTTTTTGGTGTTATAAATAATAAAACACCTTTATATCTTTACGAAAAGCTTTCGTGGATATCAACAAGAAGGTCACTCGGTTGTAGGCAAGGCTCGGTGCAGCTCGCTGCTCAGCAGCATTGTTCGGCTGCCTTCAGGAGGAGTTTTCGTTACGCTGCATCGAAGTGCTGGAATAACATACCGCCGCCGATAAGGAAGCTGCAGTCTGTTTTTGGGTTCCGAACTAACTTAAAAAAATTCTTAATTGACCATCAATTTCGCCAGAGAGACCTTAAATACGACACAAGTATTTTATAATATGTCAATTATTACGATATGACAAACCATTATCAATTTATTATTATTTTTGTCTTGTTCGTCATTTCTGTCCAGTTTTTTTTTATTTATTTTCTTTTATTTGTAATAGAACAATGTTCAAATAATTAGTAATTTATTTTGTATAATTTTATAACAAATGTTTATCGTTTTAATTTGCTTTGTGGAGCTAAGCCGTGGCATCATTTACAGGTACTTGCGGAAGATCAGCGCTGGTTGTGAAACTAGCAATATGCTGAGCAAGAGCCTTTTTAGGACATCACAATTAACTGTTATATATATTATCATATAAGTCTTTTTGTATCTTGTCCTAAATAAATATTTTTTCTTTCTTCTTTCTTTCTTTCGAGGACAACAGTACAATAACGCCTCTACGGATATTCACATGACAAAAAGGGACAACATGACATGTACGACTGTTAGTAAAATGAGGTGACCGAGGCCGATTACATCCGAATCTTAACGAATATTTCCGAACTAGACGGTTTGTACGGGACGAATGAGGGAATGACGCTCACCGCCTCACTGGCCTCATCGCTTCAAATGTATTGCCGCGGTACAAACCATTCAAGTCTCCTTGCCTCACTTCAAGTGGTACATTGTACTGGTTCAGTACAAAATGTCATGTCACTCCTACAAACGTATTTTTTAAAATCATGTCCTTTTTTTGTTTTTGAGGCGAGGGAAAATGCTTAACCGATTTACGCACAAACTGGGTCGTTGCTAGGGGAACGACACGCGTCGGTCGGGGGCGATAACACTGCAGCAATAGTATGCTCTTGGCAGTGCTCCGTCCGCGATCGACGTCGCAGAATAGTGTGGAAGACTCCGAGCGTTGCTACACGAGCGAGCAACCCCAATACCCACTAAAAACCTCCTCCTCCCTGACGACCCTGCGCTTTGTATGTGTTGGAAAGGCTGAGATTTAGAACATAGTTACGCCCAGCCGATCCAGCGCAATAAAGTGCCTGGAGTGTGCCCTGGGAGAACACACCCCACTTCGTTGTGCGGGGGTAGAAGGTCCTTTGCTCTCCTAGCAAGCTAAAGGCCCCCCGCGGTAAACGGAACCTAACTCAGGGAGGGAAGTAATGCGCGTACCTGCCTCTCCGGGTGCCAGCTGAAGGCCGGCGACCTCGAGAAGACGCATTGGCACGCGCTGCAGGACTTCTCTCCCTGTCTCGTTCTGCGGCCTCCTTGAGTGACATTACTGTCTCGCAAAAAGTAACCGCAGCCCCCCAATTGTCGCTGCTCTGCAGCATGGCCTTGACCAAGTCGCAGAGCGAGTCGACTGGACCTACGTGCGTCTCAAGTTCGAAACGCTGCGGCGCCCATGCGGCGCACTCGACAAGCGTGTGTAACGCCGTATCGGGCGCGCCGCACTGGCGGCAGTCCGGGGAAGGCAAGCAGCCCACAATGCGACACAGATACTTATCGAAACATCCGTGTCCGGTAAGTATCTGTGTCGTCCTGAAGGACAGGGTGCCGCTGGTGCGGTTGACCCATTCCGTCAGCTGTGGCCCGATTGCATCCACCGTGTAGCCGCCATAAGCCGCAGGGTTGTCGAGCTCTTGAGACCAGACGGCGATCATGGAGACGGTTTCCCGCTTCCTGATCGCCTCGATTTCGACCTGACAGAAGGTCAGGCCTCTAGCTAGGGCATCCTGCCGGGTGCGACGGACCTCTGCCAGGACGTTCGCCTGGAGATGCCAGGGCGGATCGCCTGCCAGGAGGGTGGCCGCCGTCCGCGACACTGTGCGATACCCCCGTATGGTCCTCACGGCCAGAACCCGCTGCGCTCGGTGCAGCAGGGTTCTGTTGTGGCGGTGAAGTGCAGTGGACCAGACGGGTGCACCGTACAGCGCCATACTCCTCAGGATGCCAGAGTAAAGTTTCCGCGTCGCACCCCCCGGGCCCCCCACGTTGGGAAGCAGCCTCGAGAGTGCGCCCGCGGATTTGACGAGTTTGGGAACTAGCTGCTCAAAGTGCGCTTTGAACAGCCATTTCCCATCGAGAACTAGCCCCAGATATTTCATCTGGGGCCCTACTCTAATGGCCACCCCTTGGACCGAAACGGTCAAGTCCGCAGGGGGATTGCGAAATTTCCTATGGAACATGATGGCCTCCGTTTTCGCGGGGGAGACCCTCAAGCCCAGCCTAGCTATTCGATCTACGACAATCGCCAACCCGGCGTTGGCGACGTCCACGGATTCCGCAAATGACGCAGCGCGTGCCGTGAGTAGGGTGTCGTCCGCAAAGCAGATCAGCCCTACCCCGGGCAGGACCGGAACCCGAAGGATCCAGTCATAACCTACGTTCCAAAGAATCGGCCCGAGGACCGACCCCTGTGGAACGCCGCACGCGACGCGTCGCCGACCTAACACGGGATTGCCGGACTCACCGCCCTCCCAAAGGATATGTCGATCCTGCAGGTACGCGCCCAACAGCCTCGTGAGGTACGAGGGGACTGCATGCGCGCGGAGCCCCTCTCTGATCGTCTCATGAGGGAGGCTGTTAAAGGCGTTCGCTATGTCTAGCGACACCGCAAGAACGACATCCTTCGCTTGGACGGCTTCGTCCGTCAACGTTCGCAGTGTCTCGAAGGCGTCCATCGTGGAGCGCCTCCGCCGAAACCCGAACTGCGTTTCTGAAAGCCCTGGCTCCACAGCGTCGAGATGCTTCACGAGCCGCTCCGCCAAGATCTTTTCGAAGACCTTAGCGACCTCGTTCAGCAGCACTATGGGCCTGAAGGCGGACGGATCGTTGGGAGGCCGACCTCCCTTGGGGATCAGGCACAAACGCCCCTCCTTCCATTGCGACGGGAACCGACCTGCGCGAATACAGGCTTCGAACAGTTCCCGCAGCTGGCCGCGTGGGTGTTTAGCGGCCAGGAAGAGGAGTCGACCTGGAACCCCGTCGGGTCCCGGTGCCGTCTTCCTGCCCCGGAGCCGGTCCAGGGCAACATCTAGTTCCCCCTCGGAGATGGAGTGAGGCTCCTCGTCCGTGAGGGTGTCGGGAACAAATGAACCCATACTGGGGGGAGTGAAGTTTCCCGGATCCGGGAAGAGCCCATCGATAACCGACCGGAGCACCTCGGGTTCGAGCGTTTCCGTGACCGTGGATGTGCAAGGCCGCAACGTGTTGCGGGCCCCACGGTACGGACGCCCCCAAGGGTCCCGATCGAGCGTCTCGAGGAGCTCGGCCCGAGCCCGGGCTTTCGCTTGCAATATTGCAATCGAAAGGGCCTTTCTGGCCTCCATAAACTCGCCCACGAGTCCATTTTCCGCGACGTAGTCCGGAGGACGGCGCTCCCTGCAGCGTTTGAGTCTGTGGCTGATGATGCGAATTGCCTTTCGCATCTCACCCAGCTCCTCGGTCCACCAGTGGACCTGCTTGCACGGAGGCTGCCGCTTGGAGACGCGAGGCATCACCGCGTCGCAAACCCTCGTCAGGGTCTTGCGCATGTGCTCTGCCTGCGACTCCAGGTTCGCAAATTCGGCTGGGTAGGCCCAGCTTTCCGTGAGTGCCCACTCCTCGGCCTGCTCCGGATCGAGCTTGGTAAGGGCCCAACGCGGGAGGAGAGGGGGGCAATGAACAGAGCTCGGACCGGAGGAGGGGGTAAGCTCAAATCTGATGTACCGATGATCAGAGAGCGACTCCACCTCCTCCAGCACCCTCCATCCGACAACTCTGCGGGCGGCCGCATGAGTGGCGAATGACAGGTCGATGACCGATCCACCCCGCGCGCGCACGCAGGTCGACCGATCCCTGGTTCAATATGGTCAGGCCGGATTGAAGAGCCCATTCCTCAACCGTCCGGCCCCTAGGTTCCGTGAACGCATTTCCCCAGGAACAGTGCTTTGCGTTAAAGTCGCCCATCACGAAAATCGTTTTAGGCGACAGTCTACCTATGGCAGTCCTGATGGCGTCCAAGCGAAGCTCGAACTCCGCCAGGGGGCGGTTGCGCGAAAAGTAAACGCCTATGACGACGATACTCCCGCTCTCCCCCACCGCATAGCCCTTTCCTCTTTCGAGACATATAAGCGGTGTGCCAGACCCGGCTCTGGCCACCACCGCTACCACGTCGTCGAGGTCGCCCACCCAATTGCCGCAAGGCGGCACGTAATAAGGTTCGCTTATTACGGCCAAGTTCGCTTGCCACTCCGCCATCGCCTGCAGGCACAAGTCCTGAGCGGTGGGGGAGTGGTTTACGTTCGCCTGAAATAGTGCTGTTACGGGCGTACTAGGCATTGAAGGTGTCCATTGCGCGTACTCCCGATGCACCCGTACGTTGTTTCGTCCTCGGATGGACGAATTTGCCCTTCACGTAGGGAGGCTGGCAGAACCTCGCTAACGTGGGATGGGCAGCGTTGAGTCCCCCCGCCGCGCACGCCGCGCAGTGGGGGTTCCGAGCCGTGCAGTCCGGCATCTTGTGTCCGCTCTTACCGCAGCGGAGACACAAGTTAGTCCGGTCCGGGCACGTGTCCGGACAGGTCTGGGCGCCATGGCCGACGTTGTAACACCGGTAACAACGTATCGGTCTGGCCTCCAGTGCCTCCACCCTCGCCGAGGTGAAGCCTACCACGAGGTAGCCCAGCTCGACGATGGCTTTGGCAGCAGCGACGGGGCACATCACGTACGATGCGCCCAAACCGCCCGGTCCTGCACCGATGTGCTTCGCGCGCACGTCGTCGCGCCGGCAGTTGCCGGCGCGCGCGATCCCGTCACGAAGCCCATCGACCGTGACCGATTCGTCCAGCCCAGAGACGTAAAGCTCCCCACGCTTTACGGGGCGGACGACCTCAGCCATCCCTACAAGGGCTCCGCGCAGAGCCTCGGCGACGCGGTCCGCCTTGGCCGCGCTCTCGGGTCCCGGCTGGAACTCGAGGAGACGCGCGTCCCTGACGGTCCGCACCACCTTCAGCCCCTCGCGGAGGCCCATGGCCGCGATGTCGACCACCGTCGAGGCCTTTGCGAAGACCTCGCGATAACCGACACCCTTCGCGGCCGCTGCCGGCAGCAGTTTAACGATAACTGCGGCCGACTTCGGCTCGCGGAATACGACCGCAGGCTTCGCAGCCTGTCTCCTCTGTTGCTACCCCCGCCCCGTCGGCAGGGGAGCAGCTTGCGCCTGGGGGGGGGAGGGGGCCCGTCGGCCCTCGCCCCTTACCCTTTTTCCGCTTGACGACCGTCGTCCACGCCCCCCTTCCGGGGCGGGGGCGGGGGCCACGGGCGCCGGCGGCGGCGCGACGTGCGCGACGCGAGCGCGGACGACGGGCGCCGCGACGACCGGTGTCGCGGCCGCGGGCGCCGCCCGCTGCCTAGGGGCCGGCCTAGGAGCCGACACCACAGGCACGGGTGCCGTGGCGGGGGCCGTTAAAACAGCGGCGGCGTCGCGTGCCGCTCTCCGCTGCATTTTCAGCCTCCACTTCACCCCACCTCTATTCGTCTTCTTTTTAGGGGGGGCCGGTGACGGTGGGGAGTCCGTCACCCCGACAGCCGAGGCCGCCACCACCTCCATCGGAACCGGGGTACTTGTTTCCCCCGCGTTCCGCCGGACGGCGGCTGCAGCCGTGGCCGCTTTTGGCCTAAGAGCCACGTTTGGTGCCGGTCTGGTTGCCGGCGCCTTACCTCGGTCGGCCGCTAGCGGTGGACGGAGGTTCGGCGCGGCATTCAGCCGGTCCTCGATACCGGCGAACCGGGCATCGAGTATGGGGGCGACGACGTCGATCACGGCACGTACAAACATGTCGTAATCGATGCCGCCGAGCCTCGGTGGAGCGGGTGTCGGCGCCGTCCCGTTGGCGGTCGCCGGAGCCCGCTCCGTCCCGACGACGGGAGCCGGTGTCGGCCCTGCTACCGCAGCAGGGGCCGGACGCGATTTTTTAACCGCAGCGGGTGCGGCGGGCGGTTCCGGTACCGCCGCCGCCTCCGCCATGGCGGCCTGGGCCTTCCGCTTGACGGGTACGGGGGTCGGCGCCGCCATGACAGCAGGCGCCGGCTCCGCAACCGAAGCGGAGGCCTTTAGGGCCTTACGCATATCTTCAAACTCCCTACGGTAGGAGCGGTTTTCCTCCCGCAGCGAGTTTAATTCCATGCGTAGCCTGGCGTTCTCGTTACCGAGCTTCCAGGCCTCGGATTCCGGATTTCGCGTGACCAGTGTGTCGACGATGTCCGACACCCTGGACGCGGCCTCCTTCAGCCGGCGCACGTAGACCCCCTTCAAATCGCCCGACGTTTAGGCAATATGAATTATCTCAGCGACCTGGGCGCTCGCCGCTAGGCGGAGCTCCCCAGGGCCGAGAGCCGATACGTCCCCGACGAGGGCGGCGCACTGGCTAGCCGCGGCCACTTTGGCGGCGGTTGCCTTGCGCTCCCTTTCACCCCCCTCGGTACGGAGGTAGGCCTCCGCACCCGCGAGAACGCTAGAAGCCGCCGCGGGTGCGCCCCCCGTGGGGCGCAGAGGCGAGCGCGCGCGCGCTGGAGTGGAAGCACCCGACGTGCTGGCCGAATCGGCGCCGCTGCTCTGGGACCGGTCCCAGAAGCGCGACCTTGATCCGGGAACGAACATCGGGGAACACGATATCGGCACCGTTGCCGTTGAAGACGTGGACGGCGTCGCCGAACCCGATGCCGAAGACGGTGAGGCTGCGAACGAAGACGACGACGTGCCCGCTGCCGCTGCCGGTAAGGACGAAGACGTCGCCGTAGCCGAAGACGCAGGCGCCGACATCGCGACAGCGGCTCCCGTCCCAGTAGGGAAGGAAGTCGAAGGGGTCGCCGCTGCCGCGCCTACTAAGTCCCTATTCACGACCCCGGCCGAGGGCGCGAGTGAAGCTCGCGCGACAACCGGTGTCGTGGGACTGCTGCTCTCGACGTTGCAGCCCGAAAGGTTGCAAGTCGATGTCGTAGGCACAGGTGAAGTCCGTGCGCTATACGACACCGTCGTCGTAGGGCACCCATCCCCTACCGTCGCTGAACCGGCCGCCGTGTATACCGGACTACAGGCAGGCGCTTCAGGGCGGGAATAACTATGATCGCGAATCGCACCGTAGAGCGCGTGCTCCAGCGAGTCTGGGACGCTGCCGGACGGTGGGATGTGATCATGCTCTACGTAGGCGCCGCTCCCTTGCACGAGTGAGGCTCGCGCAGAGGTGGGTGGCGCCATGTAGGCATATTGAACTATGGTGCTTGCAGCGCTCACGGCCAGGCAAACGGCCGAGTTCGCTGCAAGCAGCACATTCCTATCTATCTCCGGGTGTGCTGCGCTCCTGCGCGCGGCACGCCCGGATGGGGCCCTAGGCGCCATGGGAACCGGAGGCGGTCCCATCGCGCCGCACCTATCCTCATGCGTGGCGGCGGTGAGGTCTACCACCGCCGACGCACTCCCTACCGAGGCGGGCACATCGGAAGCCGTGAAAACGGCACTATCCGTGTACCCGGGGCGGGGCCCGGCAGCCGACCTGCTGCGACGGGCCGATGAAGAAGACATCTTCACACGCGTCTCCCCGATCTCGGGCATCATCCAGCAATCCTTGGCCTTCGTGTGGTCCCGCTTGCGCGGGACACTCGAAGGCCTCGGGGCCTTCTGGGGACCTGGGCCATCCATTGCTGGAGGCCCCTTCCCTTGCAGAGACCAGTCGACGTGCGTGAATATCTATCGACACAAACGACCGTTATTGCGTATTGCGCCTAGGCGCGCCGAAATGAACAAGCGAATAGAGCTTAACAACTCACCCCAGTCGAAAAACAACTGATTCGCGCCGGAATCGAACTAAATAACACTGTACACTATCACTACACAACTATTGTCGCAATTTGTCGCTTTTTAGGAGCGAAAAAGCGTGGAAAATTGCAATTACCCAACTCTAGACAATTATATTATTTGTTTCATGGGCTTTACTGTCAAGACATGTCAGAGAACTTAGGGAAGAAAAATTAAAATTCGGGATACGTGGTTAACCTTGATTTATACCTTAAAAGTTACACGTAATGGAGTGAAGACAGACAGATAGGTGCATTTTAAACGATGTTCACTTAGTACAAATAATGAACGCCTGCACAAACATTATGGCAACTTTGTTGGCCCGTGTACCTTTGCCAAAAAATATCCGATTTCATAACATGCCCCCAGACCTTGAAAGGCTAGGCTTTCAAACCGATCCCGTAGATACAGGCAATGGGCATATCCTGTTAAACGCACGCCGAATAACTCCAGTTGCAGTCTTAATATCAGCCACACGAACAATTCCATCGGATCCTGGGTGGACCGCCACAACTCGTCCTAATTTCCACTTAAGAGGCGGTAGGTTCTCATCCTTCACTACTACCAAGGAATCCAGCTTCAAACTATCTTTACAGGAACGCCATTTGACTCTCTGTTGCAATTCCGCAACAAACTCTTTGCTCCATCTAGTCCAAAAGTGTTGACGGAGTTGTTCAATACGTTGAAAACGAGTTAAATGAGAAATCGAATAGTTTTGATAATCTGGCTGTGGCAACGATGTAAGCGGACGTCCAATGAGGAAATGTCCAGGTGTAAGTGGTGTGCATCATCAGGATCTGAAGATAGTGGTGTCAGTGGACGGGAATTTAAAATTGCTTCGACTTGAACTAACAATGTACTTAATTCCTCAAATGTAAGATTACAATTTCCCAACGCTCGCTGAAGATGGTACTTTGTCGACTTGACACCCGCTTCCCAGATCCCCCCGAAATGTGGGCTGTAGGCAGGAATAAAATGAAAATTAATACCTTCATTGGCTAACTGTTCAGCCAGTGAGTTGCAATTTGACTTAAGAAAATTAGAAATATCATTGTACGCGCCTACAAACGAGGTACCGTTGTCTGAATATATGTGGATGGGTTTTCCTCTTCTTGAAATAAATCTGTATAAAGCCAGTAAATACTTATTGCTTGTCAAATCACCTACAAGCTCTAAATGTACAGCTTTAGTAGTAAAACAAATAAATATAGCAATGTACACCTTTACTAGCCTACATCCACGACCTTGACGAGAGGCGCATGTAATAGCACCGCTATAATCAACGCCTGTGGTTTCAAAGGGATAACCACCTGGAAGGAGACGCTGCTGGGGTAGGTTTCCCATTAACGGAGTAATAATTTGACCCTTCATCCTTCGGCAACGTATACACCGATGATATGTAGCCTTAGCTAAGTTATGCCCGCCTATAGGCCAATAGGTCTCCCTTATCGAAGCCAACAATAACTGGGGACCAGCGTGCATTAATTTTAAATGTTCATAATTAAATAATAATTTAGTAAATTCGTGAGCGGACTGTAGAATAATTGGATGTTTTTTATTATAATCAAAATTAGAATTGTCTAGGCGTCCTCCAACACGCATTATATTATTTGCATCTAAATAAACATTATATTTTAAAAGAGGACTTTTACTCGACAACTTCTGTTTACTTAAAAGTAATTTATGTTCAGAAAATGATTGTTTCTGACTATTATAAATTAACACATTTAATGCGGCCTGTAACTCATCTTTAGATAGATGTTTAGTAATGAAAGAATGCTTTCTACAGGATTGCATAAATCGCAAAACGTATGCTACACAACGAACTAGTCGTAAATAATTAGAAAAACGCTTAAAATCTATGAAAGTATTATTTTGAGTATTGTCAATTAAAACTGAATTTAATGAAATTTGCTGTCGAATTTCTGGTAAAGATTCTAATTGTACACTCTTTAGAGAAGAAGGCCAGCTAGACTAATCTTGGTGTAAAAAACGGGGACCATTCCACCACAATTCTAAGCCCTGTAGAGTGCCAATATCGATGCCACGCGATATCAGGTCTGCTGGGTTATCGTCAGTTGGTATATGTCGCCATGTACAGTTACCAGCCTTGTCTAAAACTTCAGCAACACGATTTCGTACAAAGGGCTGAAGTTTAACAGGCAACATTTGTAACCATCCTAACACAATGGTCGAGTCAGTCCAGCAATAAACATGACTGATATTTAATCGAAGTGAATTCGAAATCTTCTCATGAATGCGAGCACCAATGACAGCGCCGCATAATTCCAGTCTTGGAATCGTGGTCGGCTTTATGGGGGCCACTCGACTCTTAGCCATTAATAAATGAACCGTGCACTCGCCTTTAGAATTAATTGTACGCACATAAGCACACGCACCCTATGCGCGCTCAGAGGCGTCCGTAAATATGTGCACTTCAAATAAATTAAATGAATCGCATACTACCATTCGAGGGATACGAAAATCGTTTAGAAGTGGCAAAGCCCTTATAACAGACTTCCAAATAGTGCTGAGCTCCGGGGTTAAGGGTTCATCCCAAGATATTTTATCTAACCACATTTTTTGTAATAAAATTTTCACACTAACTATAGCAGGAGATAACAGTCCTAAAGGATCAAAAATACGAGCTATTACAGATAATATATCCCGCTTCGTATTCCCATGAATAGGCATCGAACCCATTAAAAACCCTAATTCATCCGAATTCGCAAACCAGTCCAGGCCCAACAGTTTGTTGGGCTTATTACAACCCATGTTTAAGTCTAATGACGACTGTGAATCATCAGAGATCACTAGAGGCTCGTTAGATTTCCATTTTCTTAGTGGCATGCAAGCTGAGGCAAGTGCCTTGGTGACCTCTGAACGGATGAACCTAATTTCGGACAAATCTTGACCTCCTGTCAGCAAGTCATCGACAAAAAAGTCGTGCTTAATGACGTCAGCAATCTTCTTGTTTGTGGTCTCAAGCCCTATTTGCTTTAAACAACGCGTCGCCAAAAATGGCGCGCTAGCAGTTCCGTAAGTAACGGTATTGTTGTGGGTAGTTTTGAATATCAGATGGTGATTTTTTTTTTTTTTATAGCTGGAGTACAGCAAACAGGCTAACGGCCCACCTGGTGGAAAGCGGTTACCGTCGCCTATGGACGTTTGCAACATCAGAGATGTCGCCAACGCGCTGCCGGCCTCGAAGAAATTTTATGACACCCTTTTTGAAGAACTCCATATCGTAGCGCTGTGGGAAAACCTCGGCCGGGAGCTCATTCCAAATCCCCACGGTACGCGAGAGAAACGTTCTACAGAACCGTTGCGTACATGAGCGAAGCGGCTCAAGGAAGTGGGGGTGAACTCCCAATCGATGGCGAGCGGTGCGATGGTAGAAGGAGGACGAAGGCACCATTCTAAACAGTTCTTCGGAACATTCCCCGTTATACAGTCGGTAGAATACGCAGAGAGAAGCAAAGTCTCTCCTAAGGCCAAGCGTATCTAAACCGTCTGTGAGTATGGGATCATCAACAACGCGAAGGGCTCGACGTTGAATACTGTCCAGGGGATTAAGTTGGTAAGCAGGTGCTCCAGCCCAAAGGTGTGAGCAGTACTCCATATGCGGCCTCACCTGGGCTTTATAAAGCACAAGGCGTTGCCGCGATGTGAAGTACTGCTTGGACCGGTTTAGCACTCCCAGCTTCTTGGAGGCAAGTTTTGCCTTGCCTTCAAGATGGCCCCTGAACTGTACATCGTTCGTGATGTTGATACCGAGGATCCCAATACTTTTGGAGGTGGTAAGGGGAGTTCCTTGGAACTCAAGCGCTTGCTCGAATGGAGTTTTTTTGGCAGAGAATACGCAGACCTGTGTCTTCTTGGGGTTGAAATGGACAAGGTTTTGTCTCCCCCATTCAGAGACTCTCTGTAAGGAATGTTCTACTTCAGACACAAGTCTAACCCGACTTTCCTCCACAAATGATCGAGGGACGTTTGCACGACCAGAGTACTGCGCATCGCCAGTGCTGTCATCCGCATAGCAATGAATGTTGTGATTAGACAACATATCATTGATATGCAAGATGAACAACGTTGGCGATAGCACACAACCCTGGGGCACACCAGCGTTGATGGGCTTGATACTTGAGCAGCAACCATCGACAACGACTTGAATGCTGCGCCCATCAAGAAAGCTGGATAGCCAGGTACAAAGTCCCTCAGGTATCCCATATGATGGCAGCTTCGATAGAAGAGCCTTGTGCCAGACCCGGTCGAAGGCCTTAGCAATATCTAGACTAACTGCCAGTGCTTCCCCTTTGCTCTCAATGGCTTCAGCCCAACGGTGGGTTAGGTAAACCAAGAGATCCCCAGCTGAGCGACCATGGCGGAAGCCGTATTGCCGGTCATTTAGTAGCTGGGAATCTTCGAGGTAACCCAGAAGCTGCGCGTTGATAATACGCTCCATCACCTTTGAGAGCAAAGAGGTTATTGCTATAGGCCTATAATTCGACGGGTCTGTGCGGTCCCCTTTTTTGGGGACAGGGTGCACATGGGCAATCTTCCACGAAGCGGGGACACAACCCTTGTGATAAGAGAGAGTGAAAAGTCGGGCAAGGACTGGAGACAGCTCAGCTGAACACGTCTGCAGCACAATGGCAGGAATGCCATCAGGGCCAGAAGACTTCTTGACGTCGAGGGAGCGGAGAGCACATCGGACTGCTTTTTGTGTAAAGCGCACCTCCGGCATTCTATACTCACACTCTGGGATTGTAGGTGGAGTTTCTCCCCCGTCGTCAAGAGTCGAATTGGCCGCAAAGATTTCACCCAGAAGATCGGCTTTGTCTTTGGCGGCGTGTGCCAGACGGTCGTCCACTGTGCGCAGAGGTGGAAGAGATAGCTAGAGAGGCGCTCACCAATTCTGCCGATGTGAATGAATTTTGCTCTCACAAGCTGCTTTTTGAGGGACCTGGAGGCAGCATTGTATCTCTTTTTCAGGTCAGAGGAACTTGGATCCTGACGAGCCCGCGCTCCAGTCCAGGCTCGATAAGCCTGTTGCTTTAGCTTTACAGCCTCAGCACAGGACTTATCGAACCATGGTTTGCTCGTACCACCGATGGGTACCTTAGAGTTTGGAATGAAACATTCCATTCCCTGCAGTACCACATCGGCGACCGAGTCTGCGCATGCATCAGGATCTTCTGACGAGAAACATAGCTGCCTCCATGGGTAGGATGCATAGAATTCACGCAGTCCATCCCAATCTGCTGACCTGTATCGCCAAACCTTCCGTCGTCCAGCGGGACGAGTCCGATCGGCAATAGGAAGGGGCACCACCGAAGATACCAGACAACGATCAGAGGTTCCCAGTGGAGCACTGATCGAGATCTGGTAATTCTCCGGGTGTGTGGTCAGCAGAAGATCTAGCAAAGAGGGCTCATGATCCACTCTATCCGGTATTCGGGTAAATCCCGTGATCACCTGAGTGAATCCATGGGCGAGAGCAAAATCATAGGCAGTAGTCCCTGGCAGATCAGTTCTCGGGGAACCCAACCACTCAGCGTGATGAGCATTAAAGTCCCCGAGTATGACTACCTCTGCTGAGGGGTACTGCCCGAAAACTCTGTCGGTTCTCTCATGAACGTGTTCAAAAAAGCGAGCTGTTTCAGTCCTTGCGCATTCCCTACCATGGGACCGGTATAAGCACGCATAGATCCGAGTGGAACCACCAAAATCTATGCGTACCCACAAGATGGAAAGGTCCCTATCTTCAAGGCCGTGGAGACGGCGACAGCAGATATCTTCCCGGACGTATACACAGACCCCGGCTTTTGACAGAAACAAGTGTTCCAGATTGTAACCGGGGTAGTGAAGGTATGATGTGTCGACCGGAGTAGAAATCTGTGTCTCCGTCAAAAATAATAAGGCCGGCTTTGCCGTCTCGAGGTGGTGATGGACGGCATTGATATTGGCGTGAATACCTCTTATGTTGCAAAAGTCCACTTTCATTGTGGAGTCAAAACCCGCCGTGGTAACCTTATTTCTTATTGTTCGGCTCATGAAGATTAATAAAAATTATGAAAAGGGAAGTCTAAGGAAGTGCTAACGTGTCTGCGACGAAGAGGAAAAAAAGTGTGATGTATGCCATTGTCCCCCAAATGCGCAGGTTGTATGAAGAGCTGATGTGGGGCACGGAAGGGCCCCCGATCCTCCCCGGAGAACACTGCCTGGCCACATCCGGTCACCAACCGGCACGACAGTGTTCCCCAAGATTATGCGCCAGTTGGTGGGTCAGCCTCCATGGGATTGGTTAGTCCGGGTTCAGGTCCCCTACTACCTGGCGGGCGGCCAGCGGTCAACCGTTTCATTAATTATAGCAAAAAGTCCTTGATTTGTGTATATGTGCGTAAAATCGTAACAATGGAACACGCGAGACCGCCGCCTGAGTTGAATTTTGAGGGAGGCCCCGTGGCGCGGGCCGACGCCTGGAAGCGGTGGAGGCAACAATTCCAGCTGTTTGTAAAGGCATCCGGGGTTAATTCTGAATCGTCAGGAGTGCAAGCTAGTCTGCTCGTGAACCTTATAGGGCCAGAAGGTTTTGACGTATATCAAACGTTCACTTTTAAGGATGATACAGAAAAAGATAACGTTGACGTCATTATAAAAAAATTTGATGAGTACTTTGGAACAAAAGTGAATATAACTCTATTGAGATACAACTTTTTTATGCGAAATCAAGAGGACAATGAGTCGATACAAAGTTATGTTACAGCCTTGCGTTTATTAAGCAAAAATTGCGAATTCAGTACATTACGTGATGACCTAATTAAAGATCGAATCGTATGTGGTATTAGGAATACCACTGTGAGAGATAGATTGCTGAGATGTGAAGAGCTCGACTTAGACAAGGCAATTAAGGTTTGCCAAGCTCAAGAAGTGTCACAAGAAAGTGGTAAACAGTTGGGCGCAAATGGTGAGTGTTCAAACACAGTACATGTTCACGGCGTGGAACGCCGTGTGAGCGGCGGTGCCGGGCGCCAGCGCGGGCGCCGTGGCGGTACGGGCGCTGCGCGGCGCGGAGGCCGCGGCGGCGACAGCGGCGGTGCCGATAGCGCGCGGCAGCGGCGCGAGTGCCCCGGGTGCGGCGGCTCGCGCTGCGCCGACGATTGTCCCGCACAGTACGTTAATTGTTTTTGTTGCGGACACCGTGGACATTACGCCAGAATGTGTAAGTCGCGTTTTTTTCATAATAAAGAAAGTGTTCGAAAAGTATATGTATATTGCGGATACATTGTCCCGCGCGCCGTTGCCAGAATTATATAGCAATGAAGTTCATGAGAATAATTTATATCAAATTCAAATGATTATAAATAGTTTACCTATTTCTAACAACAAACTGTCGCTCATTAAAAAAGAATCCAAAAAGGATACTGTTTGTTTAAAATTGACTGATTACATAAACAAAGGTTGGCCCGAACATAAGTCACAAGTTGCCAATGAATTAAAATTGTTTTGGCCTTTTAGAAATGAACTTTTCGTTGTTGATAGTGTTATATTTAGAAATGGTTTAGTACTAATTCCACAATCGTTAAGAAAAGAAATGCTTATTATTGTACACGAAGGACATATGGGAATAGACCGGTGCAAGCGGCGCGCGAGGCAAGTCATGTACTGGCCAAACATGAGTCGTGACGTTGAATCGTATGTCAGACGATGTTCCACCTGCCAAGAGTGCTTAAACGCACCCGCTAGGGAGCCTTTGATACCAATTGAAATACCTGAACTGCCATGGAACAAAGTGGGCTCTGATATTTTTGAAGTCAATAAAAAATATTTCTTAATAATTGTAGATTATTATTCAAATTACGTGGAGGTTTGTAAATTGCTAAATATTTCATCAAATTCCGTTATTTCGAATATGAAAGAGATTTTTTCGCGTCACGGTATCCCATCCACCCTAATAAGCGATAACGGGACTCAGTATAGTAGTCATGAGTTTAGGATGTTTGCCAGAGAGTGGGGTTTCAATCATGTCACGTCGTCGCCACACTATCCACAAGCAAATGGAAAAAGTGAGCGTACCGTGCAGACAATTAAAACTATGCTAAAAAAATCAATTAAAAGCAGTTCAGACTTTCAATTGGCATTACTTAATTTTCGTAATACACCGAGGGATGGTTTAAGCTCTCCTGCGCAGCTCTTAATGGGCCGCAGATTGAGATGCAGATTACCGGTGCATCCGGACTTACTAAAACCAAAATCTGTTGAACCGGCAGAATACAACAATATGATAAAGAAGCAATCTAAGACTAAAGAAATGTATGATAAACATTGTAGGGCCTTACCCAAACTCAATATAGGTGATGACGTAATATGTGTAGAAGATAAAAAAAGACGCCGCGCTAAAGTAGTAGGGGAGGCCGATACACCGCGCTCTTATATCATACAAAATAAAATAGGTAGCAGATTTAGACGCAATCGTCGTCATCTTATAAAATGCGATATGGGTGATCATCCGTCATCGTCGAACTCCAAGCAATCGTGTCCTTCTGAATGCATTGACAACGAGTTCGAGGATGCGGATTCGGACGTCAGTTGCACAGGGGCTGCCGAAATTCAAAATAATAAAAATCATTACCATAACAACACGGCTGCTTCTGTACAACATACATTATCAGAAATGCCTCAAAGAAAGGCAAAATTAATAGCGGGAAAGAAATTAAAGTTAATAAAGGATAAATAAATAGAGAGATATATATATAATTAAAAAATAAAAAGAAGGGGGATATAGATGATAAATATACGCAACTGTTACATTTAAAACACATTATACATAGTATATTATAAGAAACATAACTTACTAAAGATATATAAACATATAAAGTTATTAGCATATTGTAAGACACAGAAATGTATACATGGATGTGTATTTTGATGTTATCCATAAGTAGTGTTAGTATAAAATTGTTTTTGTAGTTTATTAGCGTATAAATACTCATATATTGTTATACTAAATATGGGGGAGATGTTGTGGGTAGTTTTGAATATCAGATGGTGAGTACGGATTAAAGTCAGTTGTTGTCTAGAACTCGGTGTTTCATTTATCAAAATTACTAGAGGTATTCAAATTATATACCTTACTTGGATCGCAAGTAGCATTATCACGCCAAAGGATTTGTTGCAAGTGCCGATCAGATGGGTGAACCACTATCTGTTTATACATCTTCTCTACGTCAGCTGACAAGACATATTTATACTGTCGAAAACGAAGCAGTATAGACAGTAAATCGTCCTGGACAGTGGGACCCACCATCTGAATATCATTAAACGATACGCCAGATGACGAAGGACAACTTGCATTAAACACTACGCGAAGTTTTGTAGTTGTACTAGACTCACGCAATATTCCATGATGTGGAATAAAATATCCATTTTGGCTTATATTAAGTTGTTTATTTTCCGACATGTGATTTAACACTTCGTATTCCTTCATGAAGTCATGATACATTTTACTAAATTCTTCTTTATTAATTAACCTGCGTTCAAGAGAATGTAAACAATGTACAGCCCTAGTGAAAGAATCACCTAAAACGGATGGACTTTCTTTCATTGGGATGCGAACACAGAAACGACCGTCACTCAAACGTGTCGTGTTTTTAACAAAATGCTCCTCGCACAACCTTTCTTCTGGCATATAACGAGTAGACTGAGAATTGACTTCCTCTAAATTCCAGAAACGTGTTAAATCAGAACGAATCTGTTCATATTTATTGTCAGAATTTAAACTAACTTTCGTTAAATTACACCGAATATTCTTCGATTTAAAGTTATTATTATTATAATAAATAGGACCGGAAACCATCCAGCCTAATCTGGTTTCACATAATATGGGCAAGTCTACACCTAACTTAATTCTTTCGGACCCTAGTAAGTCCCAGAATAGGTCTGCCCCGATCAACAGATCAACATCAGATGGTTCATAAAAAGTAGGATCTGCTAAATAAATATTAGACGGAATATTAAAAGTAGATATATCTAACTTACGACATGGCACATTACTACTAATTAATGGTAAAACAAAGCAATGAATTTTAACCTTATAGTTATTATTTAATGACGTCAAATTAATATGACAAGTTTTACCTACGTGAGTACTCACGTTATTTATGCCGCATATCGCAATATCTACCTGTTTATATACTAGGTTCAACTGCTTACATAATTTCTCCGTGATAAAACAAGATGTACTTCCGCTATCCAATATAGCACGAACGACATGCTCACGTTCATTATGATCGCGGATTTTGACCAGTGCGGTCGACAATAACACGGCGCTTTCTTTCTTAATGCTGCTTACAGCTGCGACGCTCGCGGAGAGAGACATGTTGTTTGTATCGCTACTGGACTGTGAACACGGCGAAGATGATTCATTCGATGCAACATTGTTGTGTGCACCTTCATTTAAAGGTTTAGAAATAAACTTATCGTGTGAAATATGTATTAATATGTTATGCTTACGTTTACATAACTTGCAACCCGGTTTTTTACATTGGTTTGCAAAATGACCTGTACGAAAACAATTATAACAGATTTTATAACTTGGCAATAATTTAAGACGAGCTTCGTTAGTCAATGCTAAAAAATGCGAACAACTATTTAAATTATGATTTCCCTTACAGTTTGGACACACTTTAGGACTCATATAATTACTAGAATCGTTAGGGCTTTGTGTTGTAACCAATGATTTGAATTTTGGACTTGATTTAGTTGGCGTATGAGATGAGTTATTTCGTGACAGTTCTAGTGTTTCGACTAAATCAGCACGATTGCGTATAAATCGCATAAATGCTTCAAACAACACAGGTTTGTCTTTGCCTAAGCGGCCCTTAAACTCCTGCCATTCACGAAAGGTTTTCTGATCTAGTTTACGAGTTATAATGTAAATTAATAATGTATCCCAGTGCTTGACTGGCTCACCTAATGACTCTAAGGCTCGTAAATTTTATATTTAATTGATCTATCAGACCCTTTAAAACAACAGAAGACTCCTTAGAAATAACCTCAATATTAAACAAAGCTGATATGTGGTTTTGTATTAATAAATTCGTATTATCAAACCGATCACAAAGTAAGTTCCATGCGACAGAATAATTAGTCATGGAAAATTCGATGGACTGGATAACCACAGCAGCAGATCCTTCCAGCGATGCTCGTAAATAATGAAACTTGTTAATGTCATCGATTTCATCATTATGGTGTATTAAACTTGTAAAGGTGTCTCGAAATTCAAGCCAATTATTATAATTGCCGTTAAATTTTGGCAGCTGTATAGTGGGTAACTTAACTGGCTTATGTATACTGGCACAATCACTATGTTGGGACTGAATTTCTTTATTATAATTGCTTAGCATATTTTTAGCCCTAGACAATGTTTTATAATATAAGGACTCGAATTCTGATCGCTCAGACATTTGAGATTGTACATCATCCACAATAGATTCGAGACGCATTTGTACCTCGTCGTATGGCTCATACATTGACTCCATTCTTCTTAAACGAAGCTGCAACTCACTAACATCATCGCCTTCCAATGACGTATCTAGCAAGCCATCTAGGTAATTGCTAAAAACAGTTAGTCTGCCCTTGAAGCTTCCACGCTTTTTTATCAATTCCTTTCCCTCGGACATACTGGCAAGCGGGTGGAGTCAACCTGAAATTTATATAAAGGCAAATTGAGACTTTTACAATATAAATATTTTAGGGTAGGTACCTAATATTGAAAATACAAAATGTATTAAGTTTACAATTTATAGATATTTATAAACGGTTTATTTAGTTTAATATGAATATAATTTAATCCTTACAACTGTAGACTTATAATATTTTCAATAAATATAATATTATATATTGCAAAAAAACTAACACAAATTAACGTGAAATATAACAATTTCTTAAGGCGCAAAGTAAATTAAATAAAAAATAAATTAATCTAATTTCAAATATAAACTTGTGCTATAATCTACTCAAATTACAATGTAAGTAGTCTAAAATATGAAACAAAGTTTCGACTAATATGACAATGTAATCGATTGGTTTAGTATAAAAAATATATTTATAAAAAATACATCTCGTACTGACCTTATGATAATCTAAATACAAACCTAATGAGCGTGGGTTAACGAAAATAACACAATTAAATTAATTCAATTACTTTGGCCACGTACCACCGACACAATTTTCAATTTTACGTAATTCCAAATTGATTTAATCCTTAGATAGTCAATATGAATATAATTATTTTAAATATATCAATCCGGCTCTGGATGACCAAATGTGAGAGAACTTAGGGAAGAAAAATTAAAATTCGGGATACGTGGTTAACCTTGATTTATACCTTAAAAGTTACACGTAATGGAGTGAAGACAGACAGATAGGTGCATTTTAAACGATGTTCACTTAGTACAAATAATGAACGCCTGCACAAACATTATGGCAACTTTGTTGGCCCGTGTACCTTTGCCAAAAAGTATCCGACTTCATAACAAGACATAACTTGATAGACGTGTAAACGTCAAAAGTAAAATAAACGCTTGGAAACGTATAAAGATTTGCTCGCAGTTTAGCTTGTGTTAAACTTCAAAATTTTTAAATTTCGTTTAGTGGTGGTTTGATTGTTGCTTGTGATGTTTAACTTATGGATTATGTCAATTAATGAGTTAGATTGTAACAAAATTCAAATATGATTTATGTAAAAAAAAACATTACGAGAAGATATAATAATAATCTGAATTCTTTTCTGGAAGAATGTATGAGACGAGTCGAGTATGTCAAGATTTTTTTTTCTACTGAGTGCCTTATACAGTCTGATGATCACATCACAATATAAAGTTGTTCTTAACAATACATTTTCTCGCAATTATGCTGGTGTAAAATTTGAAAAAAATGCAGTGTATTTTAGTGACGGTTTGATTCCAAGTGTGTGTACACCTTTCGTACTGGTTCCTTGAACCCGTGGTACCCCATTCGCCCGCTGTCGTTCGTCGCGCGCGCACGTCTCCCGTTCCGCCTCGGCAGTCCGTTATTCGTGTTCGTTGTGTTCGTTCGCTCACACGGTCGATTTGTGTTTTTTCTGTGACAGTGCAGTGAAAAGTGCGTCATCAGGTGGTTTTTCCACCAAATCGTTCGTCCCCTTTAGGGACAATGGACGGCGTGGAGTCTTCTCCATCGCCGTTGGAGGGTTTGCTGTCGTTTTTACGGCAGCAATTCCCTCAGGTACTAAATCAATTTTTGGGGACTGCGGAGTCCCAATCAATTGCGTCCGTTATCTCGGAACTTAATTCCGAGAAACCGATACACCTGCAAAGGGCCCCCGGGCAGGCCCCACTCCCCGCGCCCGCGTCTGCCGCGACCATCGCACCCCCCGCGACCCCCGCCGCCGCGCTTACCGCGGATTACCTGCGCTCCGCCATAGCGCTCGCCCCCCCCGCGTCCGTACCCGCTACGTTACCGGTTCGCGCGCCGCCCGCACCCCCGCTCAGCGATACGCACCGTGTGACACAAAAATCGCGCGCCTCGTATTCCCGCGGTTCCGCGTCGGGACAACCGCGTTCGAGCTCCGCGAGTTCAGCGACATCACGTTCGCGATCTCCTATCCACCGAGTAATCGATTCTCGTCGAGAAATCGACTTGTCCCCTGAAGGTCCGCAATACCTCAGGGATGCCCCTCTCTCACTGGCTGATGAATTAACCCCAATGGATGTCGCGCCTCCCGCGAACATCCCCCTTGACCGCGAAGACGATGACGGTTTTATAACCGTCAATCTCTCGAAAAAGCGTAAGACCCAGAGGGAGGTCCCCCCCAACCCCGCACCCACTGCGGGCAGCAAACCGACAGCGGCACCCTCCACGCCCTAACATCTCTATTATGTGACCGTAAAATCGGTTACTACACTTATGCCTTGCCGGAAGAAAAACGCCTTCGGGCTGTAATCCGCGGACTCCCACAGGAAATCGAGTGTTCCTACATTCTCGAGGACCTTAAATCTCAAGCGCTACCGGTGCACGAAGTGCACCGTATGCACAGAGGCGACGCCACAAAGTCGCCTCTAAACCTGGTATTGGTTGTCCTTGACCTCTCCCCAGAGGGGAAAAAGATCTTCGAACTTCAGAAGGTCTGTGGCCTCTCTGGCCTTCGTGTGGAACGTCCACACGAAAAACATGCATTGCGGCAGTGTCATCGCTGCCAACTTTATGGGCACTCTGCCCTACATTGTCAATCCCGTCCCAGGTGCGTCAAGTGCCTGGGGGACCACGGGACCCCGGAGTGCACTCGCACCCGGGACTCCCCGGAGCCACCGAGCTGCATCCTCTGCGGCAAAGCGGGTCACCCCGCAAACTACAGAGGCTGCCCTGCCGCCCCCCGACCCAAACGTAAGGTCGGAAAGGACAATGCCCAAAAAGGCACTAAGAAAGTGCCGAACAAACCCGCATTCGTGGCGGCCCCCCTTCCAGTGGTAAACCACTGGACGGGTCTTCCCGCGATGGAAGCGTTCCCACCGTTAAGGGCGCGCGCCCCAGCTACGGCCGGCTTACTCCCGGCCACCCCCGCCCCCGCCCCCATTTCGAAGGCACCTTCTGGGCCGTCAGCACACCACTCTATAGCGGAGGACTTAGCCTTGGCGACTAAATTCGCCAAGAACTTGCCCTTCGACCTAGAAGAGGTCCAACTCTTGGCTCGGAAACTGAGACAAGTTTCAGAGTCAAGTCAACCCTCCCTCCGGGATCAACTCGTGATTGAAATGGATCACGCGTACCTCCTCCAGATACTTAGGTCGTTATAACTAAACAACCTAGTTAAAATTTTGTTACCGGTAACAAATGGCGCATGTAGGTAGGAATAAACCACGCTCATTGACTCTGGCGACTTATAACGCCAACGGCCTTCGAAACCAGCGCGACTTGGTCCATGACTTCCTGGTTACCAATCAAGTAGATATACTACTAGTGCAGGAGACCTTCCTGAAACCGAGTGATAGAGATCCAAAGATCTCTAACTATCGGGTCACTAGACATGACAGGATAGGCCGTGGTGGCGGCACCCTGATCTATTTCAGAAGATCTCTACATTGCATGCCCCTAGTCACCCCCCCACTAGAAGGTATGGAGGTATCCGCCTGCAGACTAGCAATGACTGGCCACCAACCCCTAGTCATAGTCTCAGCATACCTCGCATGCCAAAAACCCCTTAATAAGAAAGACCTAGAAGCCCTATTCAACTTAGGCCCGGCTGTTATAATAGCCGGGGATCTGAATTGCAAACACGAGCAGTGGAACTGCAATACCACTAACCCCAATGGCAGAGCACTCATAAATATATCAGACAGTCTTTTGTTTGATATACTAACTCCCTTGACCCCCACAAGATACCCCCCCAACCGCGACTGGGGGACCCCAAACATTCTCGACCTAGCATTACTGAGGGGCGTAACCCTTCAGTTCCATTCGATCGAAACGATGGACGATATAGACTCGGACCATCGTCCGGTTATACTCAGATTAGGACCACAGACAGACCAGACATCTGAAACTAGGACCTCTGTGGACTGGTTGAGACTTGAGACCCTCCTCAAGGCAACCAGCTCAGAAGACCTGGACCGCATCCCGGACCATATCGAGTCCCGCCAAGACACGGAGACGGCAATCGAGGCTCTCACCAGCCACCTTCAATCCGCAGTGCGGAACTCGTCCAGGCAGGTGCCAGTGGAGGATGACCGCCACTTATGCCTGCCGGACGAGGTGAGGGTACTGCTGAGGGAAAAGAGAGCCGCCTCCAGAGCTCACGACAGATATCCCACCGAGGATAACAGAGTCCGACTCCGCGAACTAGAGCGCGAGGTTAAACTACGTATCCGGGAAGTCAGGGAACAACGTTGGGACAGAACGTTGAGAGATATCGAACCAACTCACCAGGCGTACTGGAAGCTGGCTAGAGCTCTCAGATCAGACACCCTTACTGTCATACCCGCGCTAGAAAGAGCCGACAACACCGAGGCGTTCGATGACGAGGAGAAGGCCGAGTGCCTTGCTCAGAGTCTAGAGCTTCAATGCTCCCCCACTACGCAAAACGTCGACCAGTCACACCTGACGGAGGTAGACTCCGAGGTCGAACGTAGATCCTCCTTACCAGCGGAAACCACACTCGACACGGTCACGGTCGAAGAAGTGCAAGATCTGATCAAGTCTCTCAAACCGCGAAAGGCCCCAGGGACCGATGGCATCAACAATCGCGTTTTAAAACTTCTACCCGCCCATCTAATTATAATCCTGGTGAGCATCTTCAATGCCGCCATAACAAACTGCTCCTTTCCCGCGATCTGGAAGGAGGCAGATGTCATCGGTATTCACAAGCCGGGAAAACCGGCTAATAAACCGTCCAGCTACCGTCCAATCAGCCTACTGAGCGCACTCAGCAAGCTTTACGAAAGGGTCATCCTCTCTCGACTTAGAGATTTTGCCTTCAGCAAACATCTAATACCCGATGAGCAATTTGGCTTCCGTGCCAGACACTCATGCGTCCAACAGGTGCACCGCATCACGGAGCACATATTATCTCACTTTGCCCATCGCCCCCGCCCTATAGGAACAGCCGCACTGTTCCTAGACGTAGCAAAAGCCTTCGACAAGGTCTGGCACAACGGCTTGATTTACAAGCTGTACCAGTTCGGTGTGCCAGACAGACTCGTGCTCATCTTGCGAGACTTCCTCCTAGGTCGTAGCTTCCGTTTTCGAGTGGAGGGAACGCGCTCGTCCCCTCACCCACTCACAGCCGGTGTACCACAGGGCTCGGCCCTGTCGCCACTACTCTTCACGCTGTACACCAGCGACATCCCAAAAACTCCAGATGTGGAGTTGGCCCTCTTCGCGGATGACACCGCACTCTATACATCAGATCGCAACCGACAAATGGCTTGCGTCCGGCTGCAGGCAGCTGTCACAGAGCTAGGCGAATGGTTTCGCAAATGGAGGATAGAGGTAAACCCGGAGAAAAGCGCAGCAATGTTCTTTTCCCCGGGCACGCTTCGCTCCCCCAAACGCGCTAGCCTTCGCCTAAAAACCATTTCGCTCTACGACCAACAAATCCCCTGGGCAAAGTACACCAAATATCTTGGTGTCACCCTAGATCGGAACTTGCGCTTCAACGAGCATATCACTATAGTCCGAAATAGAGCGCGATTTGTGATGGGTCGTTTAGCACCCATGATAGACAAACGAAGCAAAATGTCCCTCAGACACAAGCTTACTCTGTATAAAACATGCATCCGCCCGATCATGACATACGCGAGTGTGGTATTCGGCCATGCCAAGCCTGCCCTATTAGATAAACTGCAAATTGTGCAGAATAAATTCATGCGCAGAGCCGTCGGTGCTCCCCTCTATATGCGTAACGTCGACCTCCACCGCGATCTGGAGCTTCCCTCCATCAAAAACTACATTACGTCGCTCTCGCGTAAGTATTTCGATCTCGCGCCGCATCATCGAAATCCGCTCGTCGTGTCCGCGTCCGATTATAAGCCTCGGCGAAAGGCTCTCGTACGACGACCGCGTAACGTCCTCACGGACAGGGTCGACGTTATCACAAAACGGCTGGCCCGGATCAGCCCGCCCGCGGTTAGGACGGCAGGCTGGCAGGCACGGACAGACAGACACAGACGGCGGCGTCTCAGGCGCCGCCAATCAAGATCTCTCCACGTCCCTGCGAGGGACGTTAGGAGACATAGCCCCCCCACAGGATAGACTAGGCGTGTTGCTGGGAAGTTTCTTTCGCCGTTTCTTCTCTCCCAGCCATAACACGTTACGAAACGGCAGTAAGATAGTGTAGGCCGCCGCGAACCGCCGATCCCGGGCTGTCTCCAATACTATTGTCGTATTTAAACCATAGCGCGATGTAAGTCGACGCTACCGCCATCTAGGGCTCGACAAAACAGTCATCTTCAAATACAAAACTAATACATACATAGAATGTTAGAAAGCCTCTGGTTGAATTCTTAACATGCCACCTACCAAAAGGATTATTTCCTTTTAACACCACCTACCATGAACAAACTGAGTAAGAAACAAAGAACAATGGACTGTATATAATTCTAAGTACCTAATTGACCAGAAGACTATAAAACATAAGTAAAACAGTTACTCTCGAATGACACAAAATATAAAAAATCAAATAAATACAAAATTAAAATACAAACAAAATTAAACTTAAGACTACTTGTTTTATTATAAAAAAAAAGAAAAGGTGTTTTCGCGAATAATTAATCCGTTACGGGAAGGAAACATAATTTTGAAGTTGGACGTTTGATAATGGTACCCTTACAACGTAAAGTGACAACGCGCGTTACATTGTCCTGCCCCGGATGGATATCAATAACTCTTCCATACAACCATTTCGCCGGAGGTAAGTTATCTTCTTTTACTAAGACTATGTCATTAATTTTGAAATCTAGAGAACGAACAGCCCATTTATGTCTTTCAAAGAAATTGGTAAGGTATTCGTTCTTCCATCTACGCCAAAAACATTGAACCATACGTTGAGTTAATTGCCATCTGCGTAAAGTGCCTATGTTGGAATACTCGTAATTACAGTCTGGTGCCACGACCAACGGTTGACCTACTAAGAAATGACCAGGTGTTAGAAGTACAGGATCTCCTGCGTCATTGCTACTCTGAGACAACGGACGTGAATTGAGGCATGCTTCGATTTGTGACAGTACTGTGGACATCTCTTCAAACGTAAGAGTAGAGTCGCCAATTGTACGCTTCAAGTGATGTTTTACACTTTTTATCCCTGCCTCCCAAAGTCCACCGTGGTTCGGCATATGTGGAGGTATGAAATGCCACTCGGTTTGAGAGTCGGCCAAGCTAGCTGCTATATCCTGAAACATTGCGTTTTCTTGGCTGAACGAAACTTGTAACTCTTTAGCAGCACCGGTGAAATTTGTGCCATTGTCGCTCCAGAAATGACGACAATGACCGCGCCTGGCAACAAATCGTTTAAATGATGCCAAAAAGCCTTCTGTAGTTAAGTCTGAAACGACTTCAATGTGTATAGCCCGAGTAGCCATACAAATAAACAGACAAATATACCCTTTATATGATCGCTGTCCGCGTCCTTTAGCGTATCTCATCTGAATGGGACCTGCGAAATCCACACCAGAATTTAGAAACGGCTTACTCGGGGTTACTCGGCTAGCTGGTAGTTCTCCCATTAACTGGTATTTCGTTTTTGCAGCATATCGTATACAGGTAACACAGCTGTGTATGTATGCTCTGACCATATTTTTCAACCGGCTGATCCAGTACCTGCTACGTATAAAATTTAACACCAGTTGCTGGCCTCCATGAAACGTTCTTTCATGCGCGTCGGCTACAACTAATTTGGCCAGTTTTGAGTCATGAGGAATAACTACTGGATGCTTTGCGTCCTCGGGTAGTTGAGAGTGACGAAGTCTACCCCCAACTCGCAACAGTTTATTATTATCCATAAAAATATTTAATTTATATAATTGACTCCTTTTATTTAATGGTGTATTATTTTTTAGGGCTAAACTTTCTGCGTGAAACCATTGTTGCTGGCTTTGGCGAATGCAAATATCCAAAGCTTCGCGAATTTCTGTAACTGACAGGTAAGGTGTTACTTTAATATTATCGTTGCGACGTCTTACTGATTGCAAAAACCTTCTACAGAATGCAACGACTCTTACCATCTTCTTTAATGAAGAAAATCTAGATCCAAAGCTTTCTTCAAAACCAGATACTCGGCTTACGTTATGGACCTTAATAGATTTCCTTTCTTCATTAGTGCTTATTGCGCTAGGCCTTGTATATACTACTGGATCAATTCGCAACCAACTTGGTCCTTGTTTCCAAAGATCGCTACTAAGTAGACTAGATGAAGATGCTCCACGAGATACAATATCAGCAGGATTCTCTTTAGACTGAACATGAGCCCATTGCGAATTAGCTAGTAAACTGAGAATTTCTGACGTTCGATTGGCAACGTAGGTTTTCCAGCGACTTGGATGATCATTTAACCATGCCAACACAACTGACGAATCTGTCCAAGCATGAATATTTGCCTTTGGGACATTCATTACTTCAGCTATTTCGATTAACAATTTTGAAACCAAAACAGCGCCACATAATTCCAGACGAGGCACAGAAAGCTAGGAGGCTAAGCTTTGCTTGATAGGAGCTACCTTTGATTTGGCTGTAAGGAGATTGGTATGTATCACACCATTGGAATCAATAATGCGACTATATACTACAGCTGCATACGCTATATTCGAGGCGTCGCTAAATCCATGCAGCTCGATTAAGTTTCCTTCCTTTTGGCTTATCCACCTAGGAATGTGAAAGTCAACAAGATTCTTCATATCTTTTCTATAACCTTTCCATTCCTGTAGAAGCTCTTGTGGCAACTCATCATCCCAGCCAATACCCGCAATCCATAACTTCTGAATTAAAACCTTTGCATTAATAATACATGGCGCTATCCAGCCTAATGGATCATACAGACGTGATATTTCTGATATTACTGTTCTTTTTGTTTCAGATGCAGCAGGAGGCGACATTTTCACAGAATAATCGAAATCGTCGGTGTTCCGATTCCAAGTAAGACCTAAAATCTTTGTAACTTGATCCATTTTTATTTCTAAATCTTTACCTGACCCTACGTTCAATTCATCTAATAAATGCATTCTATTGCTGGTCCACTTCTGCAGCTGAAATCCACCTTTCTCTAATAAGTCATTTAACTCACTATAAATTTTTTCTACTTCTGTTTCAGTTTGGCAACCGGACATTAAATCGTCCATATAAAAATCTTTCTGAACCCTGTCTGCAGCCAATGGATACTTCAAACCTTCATCGCAAGCGACTTGTTGCAATGATTTGACTGCTAAATAAGGAGCGCATGAAGTCCCAAACGTAACCGTCAGAAGTCGAAAATCTTCAATTTCTTGACTGGGATCCTCTCTCCAGACAATTCTTTGAAAATCCGTATCTGATCGAGCAACTTGGATTTGTCGATACATTTTGATTATATCTGCCGCCAAACAGATTGGATGCTGCCGCCATCTCATAACAATATGTCGCAAATCTGCCTGAAGAGTAGGTCCCACCATTAAAGAGTCATTTAAAGAGATCCCGTTGGTCCCTTTACATGAAGCATCATACACCACTCTCACTTTAGTAGTAAGTTTATCTTGTCTTACCACTGCATGGTGAGGTAAATAAACTGCATCACCTTTATTTCTTTCGGCTTCGTCCGTGATTTTTTCTAGATGACCTAATAAAATATATTCTTTTATCACATCCGAATATTGTTGTTTCAATTTATCAACCCTTTTTTTTTTTTTTTTGATAACGCAGGGGGAATGTCTTTGGACACCATCCTCGGGTCCTTCGGGGGAAGGGCCAAAATGCAGGCATAAGGCCTGCATCGAGGGTGTGTGGGACTCTCAGCGACCAGTCCTCCACGCTGGCTTCTAAAACGAAGTTGTCGCGAGAAACGGTCGCCAAACTACCCACTAAACCTAAACCTGCGCCCCATTTATAGCGCTTTTACGGGGCGTCATGGGATCTTGTACAGAGTAACTGCACCATGACGCCCCTACACCCTGTAACTGGGTCACCCCGGGGAGCAGAGTGACCCACTTCGTACAGCAGGGGGGGGAAGTCCGCTGTCGCCCCCGTGACAGCGGCCCCCTGTGACGGTAATTATGGGAGGAGAAGATGCGCGTAGCGGCGCCTGCGACCGCCGGTCCGCCTCCTGCGGATGGGGTCCGCGTACGCGTCCTCCTCCCTCGCTCTTTCAGCGGCCTCCTTCTGCGACATGACGGATTCGCAGAAGGAGGAGACCGCAAGCCAAGATTGTTGACCCTGGAGCATCGCTTCGACCATGCTACGAAGCGAGCTCACAGGGCCAACGACGTTCTCTAGGAGAGCCCTTTGGGGTCCCCAAGCGGCGCACTCCACGAGCGTGTGAAACGCCGTGTCTTGGAGTGCGCCGCACTCGTGGCAAGACGGGGAAGGTTCCCGCCCAACTATTTGGTGCAGATACTTACCAAAGCAACTGTGCCCGGTAAGTATCTGCACCATCCTGAACGTCAAGGTCCCGCATTTCCGCGAGACCCAACGAGCCAGGTGGGGCCGGATTGCCTCCACCGTCACGATTCCAGCTTCTGGGGACCCCAGGTCCCTCTGCCAAGAGCGGATCAGGGCCTCGGTCGCCTGGGCCCTGATCATTCTAGTTTCTGCCGGGCACCGCACCTCTCCTCTCGCCCGTGCATCCTGCCGGGAGCGGTACACTGCTGCGAGCACCTCCGCCTGGAGATTCCAGGGCGGATCACCCGCCAGCAGTGTTGCCGCCGTCCACGACACAGTACGGTACCCTCGAATGGACCTCACCGCCAGGACCCTCTGAGCTCGCCTCAGCAGAGTCCTGTTTTGCCGGTGAAGTGCATGAATCCATACGGGGGCCCCGTACAATGCCATACTCCGGAGGATGCCAGCATACAACTTCCTTGTCGCCGCGCCCGGCCCTCCCACGTTCGGAAGGAGCCTGGCCAGGGCGGCAGCGGATTTAATTAACCTCGGGGCGAGCTGGGTGAAATGGGCCCCGAAGTTCCATTTTTTTTTTTTTTTTTTTTTTTTTCCTTCTTTAGCCCGGGCGAACTAGATATGCCCGAGTCTATTACTATCTATATTCTATCTATTTATATATATATACGATCACTGGTTGGATTATTGGTTGGGATTGGATGATATTGGTTTGGGTTGGTTGGTGTTGGATTATATTATTTACTTACATATACTAAATATATGTATTTTAATACTATTATATATATATACTAGCCATATATACTTGAGCGACCGCGTTGCCTCTCCCAAGCCAAAACCCCCAACTCGATTTGTGTTTGAGCTGGTTGTTTTGGCCCGGGGAGACGATCAGCCACTCATATATATATACTTTCCTATTTCTAGCTATTGTTATAATATACTACTTACACGTACTTATATATCTGTTTATATATTTGGGATATTGGGTTGTGGAGAATCTTTTATTTCTTTATTGCTTTATATGACTTATTACTAATACATTTTTGCTTACTCAACTATTACAAAGCCAGTTTGGATTTACGTATTATATATCTATGTTAGAATTTTGATGCCAATTTATCCATTTATATGTGTTTATATATATTTATATAACAATTTTGATGCCTTATTATTCTTATATATTTTAATGTTTATTTTTATAGATAGTATGACATATGTTTAGTTTATTTTTCTCATACATGGGTTTAATTCGTTAGTAATACACAGGGTTTCCTATTCTTTCCAGCTCCTGTGTCCTGTTATTATATTAATACATTTATTTATATACATGCGGGTTTACATATTACCAGACGCTGGTGAACTATATATGTAACAATATATTCCTAATGTCTTATATTATGCTTATTTTATTACTGCTTTACACTATTTTGCTTAATCTAATTTATCGCTCTATATATATTGTTTATTACCTTACTCTTTTTATTTTTACAGGTCACATTTGCGTCCGGGTACCTGAAGATGATCGCGTCGCCGAGACTCCTACTGGCTCGGCTCACTTCGTGAGGAAATATATTAGGTGAGTATCTGTTGTTGTTATGAGTATTTTAGATAAGTTTTGGTATGCAGTATCTATGTTTGTGAGTATGTGTGAATGTGTGTGTGCGTGTGCGTGTGTGAGTATGATTATGTGTTGTTGTTATTGTTGTATTGCATGTGTGTTTTACCAAGAACAGCAATTTTTTGACAACAAAGAGTTGCTTGTTTCTTATGTGTCTGTATGTGTTTTGTGCTCTTGTTGTGTTATCGTGTTTATTTATGTTGTGTGATGAGTGGTTACTGTGTTAATGTTGTAGTGTAAGTGCCTTCTTGGGTTCAGGTACCCAGTCCCATCCTCTTCTATAGTTCGTCGCCATAGGTTCCTCTCACCTAAACACGCCGCCTATTGCTAGATACGTATCTGCAGGTTCCACGCACGATAGCGGGGTCGTAGGCCATGTATTGTTGCCGGTACGTTGCTCTATATTGTTACCAGTCATCTCAATGTCATTTTTACAGCAAGGCACGGCTTCCGACCCATTACTATTGTGTTATCCCCCGCAGCGCATCTAGCAGTAGGCGACGGTCGCACGCACGATCTTATCCCAGCGTGCTCTCACTGGGCATACTTCGCTAAAAGCATTGTGCTCTGCGTCATCTCTCTTCTCGCGAGTGCAGTTTTTGCATGTTGGTTGCGTGCCGACTGCGTACTCCTCGCATTCAGCTCGCGTGTGAGGGCCTCCACAATGACTACACATAACCTGGGTCTCGCGGCACAGCTTTCGGCCGTGCCCGAAGCCCAGGCATGTCGTACATTGGGTTAGCGGCGACCTATCTGTGACTTGCAACGTTTGCAGGTCAATCTTCACCGTTCCTTCCTCTGTTAACCTTTTCCACAAGGCCGGTGCTACACGTAGTATCACCTTATGGGTGTTTGGGTTTCTACCCCTTATCTTGTACGCGACTTCCATACAGTCGTCGCCCTCCCTCAAACCCTCAAATACCAGACTGTTCTGGTTCTTGAGAGCCCGAAACAGGTCGTCGTCTGTATGGACCCTTAGGATGCCGGTTATCATCACTAACGGTCTTTTGTTAATGATGTCTTCTGCCACTAGTGCTGCTCTCTTCTGCTTAAGCTTAAGCTTTTCCCGATCTTCTACCGTCTTGCAGCTAACTATCACCCTCCCATCCTTGGCCTTGCGGACCCGCTCTACGTCCACCCCCCCCTCTTTGGCGTTTAACGCCTCTCTCAACTCCTTGAGGGTGTCGTCACTGGAGCGGTTCTCCTGGGTGTTGGCTATCGCTACGGAGTGTAGCGTTCTATAGGCTGGTGGCTTAGCCCCTGTGCCTATAGCCGCTACACTCGCGTAGCTCGCTCTCGGGACGCATGCCTCGCCCATGCTAGCACTGGTCTTCTCAATAGCTTTCTCCAAGTTATTGATCTTCTCAATACTTCTCTGCATGAGCTCGGCATGCTCCTCCAACTTCCCCACCAGAATATCTTTCTGTTTCGCGGCATCTTCTCTCGTGTCTTCTTGGATAAAACCCTGCGGTGGATACTGGGTCTGCATGTCCCTTACTACCCGTTCGCCCAGGGCCTTCCCCACTTTTACCGTTAAGGCCTCCCCTAGCTCCGCATCAGCCTGTTTCAGCAGGACGTACAGCCGACTCACCGCGTACTGTACTCCCTTCTTGATTTCTGTTTTGATGTTGCGCGAATTCCCCAAATGCTCGTTAAATTTATCAACGCATTCTTTGGCCTCCAGCATCCTCTCCTCACGTGCCGCCACGTTCTTAGTCGCCTTTGGTGGCGTTCGTTTGGTGAAGGTCTTGTTCACCTGTGCATTACTGGGGCCCGCGACTGCCTGCGTTTCCTTATTGGGGGGTGGGGAGAACTTCAGGGATAAACCCTTCTTCTTAGTTTTCTCCTTTGGAGGGCTGTAGTACGTAGGTGTAGGCGGATAGACTGGTGGTAAGCCTTTTAATGCCCTTTTCCTGTTTATTTCTATGAAATTTTGGGCTTGTCTCTTTTTGTGATCCGCATACGTTGTGTATGGTGGAAGTGGGCGCGGAGATGGAGAAGTTTCAATCCCTAGGGATTCCCTTACTTCCCTCCTCTCCTTCATCAGCTCCTGTCGCGGGCTGCCCTCTTCCCCCTGCTCCGCCATCTCGTCACCTTTCTGTTGGATCTCTTCCCAAGTGGGATAGCGATTCCATTCATCTTTTTCTTCTGGTGTGTATTTGGTTCTAAGCCTTTCCATTTCGTCTGCCTTCTTCCCTTGTTTCGCTGGTGTGCGAAACATTTTGCAGATAGAAAGGGGTCTTATCCCTGACTTAGTGACCTAGTATTAAATGTGAGTCCTAATCTAGTCGCTTGGCGCAATAGCACACAAACGAGAGGTCAATTATAAAATAAAAATAAGGTATAAACAATATATATTGAACCAGTCAAAATCTTTTAATAATCTTTATTTTACAGGTACTCCTGTAAAGAGTCTTTATATACAAACTTATAAACACTAATCTGCCGTTTTCCTTCAGGTAAAAACCTGGGTCAAGGTCCACTCCACGCAGGGAGAAGTCAAAGTGTATAATGCAGATAAGTATTTACCCACGGTGTCTAAATTGCTTATTTTCTAACTTAATTATACTACTTATACTAGTTGTTCGCTCGAACACTGTTATTGCTAATATTTTTCTTTTTTGTTTCAGGTCCAGCGGAAGAGCGGGATGGCGCCGGGAGCCGGGAGGTAAGCAGATGGAATCGCCACGTCAGCACGAGTTCAACGACACCTCGCACGCCGGGATGGGTCAACAGGAGAAGGAATTACAGGTAAATATGGATAGGGGGGGAGCTAGAGGGAAGGGAGGTAAGTAGATCGATAGATCTCGTCGTTCCGAGTTGAATCCAGAAAAACGGTTTTTTGACGTTTGTCAAAAATTTTTGAAGACCCAAATTTAATTAAAAATACTAATAGTGTAGTCCTTATGGTTCTACACCGGGCTGCGGTGTTAGAATCCGCGCGCCTCTTATAACTTCTTAAATTTTTAATTTTAAAAGAAAACACTTAAATTCAAATTAATTAAAAACTACTAAACTTAAAAATCTAATTCCTACGTTAATCTATTGTGTATTTGAGGGTCTTCCACTGGGGTCTTCACTTCCTCTTCTAAATCTCAAATTGCCGGAGTTGGTGATTTTCGAAAAACCAGAAAAAACTGAATAACTCGGGAAATATTCACGGCGCGCGGCCGTGCTATGCGTCAATAGATGGGTCTCGACGAGGCCTGTCTTCCAGTAAGATAAAATAATTGGCTTACCGATCTATTTCCCGAGTTATAATTCCGAAGTTCCATTTACCATCTAGTACAAGCCCCAGATATTTCATCTGGGGCTTGACCGCTACCGCAACACCTTGGACGGCGATGCGCGCGTCCCGGGGTGCACGTCTATGTGGTCTATGGAACATGAGGGCCTCTGTTTTTTCAGGAGAGACCCTCAGGCCAAGAAGCCAGATTCGTTCGACCACTAACGCCGTTCCGGCGGCGGCGAGTGCCATAGACTGTTCATAGGTTCCGCCCCGGGCCGTGCCGAGGGTGTCGTCTGCAAAGCAGAGCACCCCCATCCCGGGCAGTACTGGCTCGCGGAGGAGCCAGTCGTAGCCGATGTTCCACAGGATCGGATCCAGCACCGACCCTTATGAAACGCCGCACGCGACGCGTCGTCTTCCTATAACCTGGACAGTTCAGCCGCCCTCCCAAAGGATGTACCTGTCCTGGAGGTAGGCCTCCAACAGCCTCGTGAGATACGGGGGGACTCCGTGGGACAGGAGCCCTGCCCTTATTGTCTCGTGAGGGAGAATGTTGAAGGCGTTCTTGATATCAAGAGAGACCGCCAGGACGGACTCCTTCATGTGATCGGCCTCTCTCGTGAGGCTCCGTAGCGCGTTGAGGGCGTCCAGTGTCGAACGTCCCACCCTGAAACCATATTGAGTCTCAGAGAGCCCAGGCCCATTGGTGTCCAAATGACGAACGAGGCGACCGGCAAGGATCTTCTCAAAGACCTTGGCCGCCTCGTTAAGCAAGATGATGGGCCTGTAGGCAGATGGATCGTCGGGAGGGCGACCCTCCTTCGGAAGCAGGCATAGCCGGCCCTCCTTCCACTGCTTCGGGAACACGCCTGACCTGATACAGGTATTGAAAAGTTCCCGAAGCTGGCCGCGTAGGTGTTTAGCGGCCAGAAAGAGGACTCGGCCCGGGACCCCGTCAGGTCCCGGCGCTGTCTTTCGGCCCCGGAGGCGCTCCAGGGCCACTTCTAATTCTTCTTCGGAGACGAGGGGAGGCTCCATCTCCGAATGAACGGGGTGTGGAGAATTCATTTCTGGGGGAGTGAAGGCTCCTGGGTCTGGGAAGAGTCCGTCTATAACGGAGCTAAGGACCCCCTCTTCGAGCGACGCTGTGACCGGAATGGTGCAAGCCCGCATCGTTTTACGGGCCATCCGGTACGGACGCCCCCAGGGGTCCCCATCGAGGCTCTTTAGCATCTCTTCCCGGCACCGGGTCTTCGACTGGATGATGGCCAGTCGAAGAGCCTTTTTGGCAGCCCGATGCTCCCCGATAAGACGATTTTCCTCCACATAGTCCGGAGGTAGTCGGCTCCGACGGCGTTTGAGGGACCGGCGTGCTCTGAAGGCTGCCTCCCTCAGGTCACCGATCTCGGCGGTCCACCAATAGACCGCCTTACGCTGTGGAGGCCGACGCGACCGAGGCATCGCAGCATCGCAGATCCTTACGAGGGTTCTGCTCATGCGCTCTGCCAGTACCTCCGGACCCCCGGAACTAATTGGATTGACCCAGCTCTGGACGATTGCCATCTCCTCAGCTAGCTCTGGATCGAGCCGGCCGAGGGCCCAGCGCGGAAACCGGCCGTGACCGCGTGGGGGAACCGAGATCGTGCTCGGAGGAGGGGAGATCTCGAATCTGATAAAGCGGTGATCAGAAAGAGACTCCGCCTCCTCCACGACTCTCCATCCGTCCACCCTGCTTGCGATCGCGTGGGTGACGAACGACAGGTCTATTACAGAACCACCCCGCGCTCGCACGCAGGTGTGGACCGCTCCTCGGTTTAGCAGCGACAGGCCGGATTGGAGCGCCCACGCTTCAACGGCCCGTCCCCTCGCATTGGTGGCAACGTTTCCCCAGGAACGAGATTTGGCATTAAAATCGCCGAGGACGAAGATCGACCTCGGCGACAGCCTGATCACGGCGGCCCTAACGGAATCTAAGAAGGCCTCAAACTCCGCCAGGGGACGGTTGGGGGAGAAGTACACGCCTATGACGGCGTGCTGACCCCAACCTGCCACCGCGTAACCCCGTCCCCTCTCTATGATAGAGAATGGGGTGCCACAGCCCGATGTGGCGACCACCGCCACCGTTTTGTCCAGATCCCCAACCCAGTTGCCTAGGTCGGGGACGTAGTAAGGCTCGCTTACTACGGCCAGGTCAATCCCCCACTCCGCCATGGTCTGCATGGCTAGGTCCTGTGCACCGGCGGAGTGGTTTACATTAATTTGGAGGAAGCTATGTCGTACGGGCATTGTTAATTAACTGACATAGCCTCCCCTCTCGTCGAGACTGTCGTCGCCCTCACCGGGGGGGGCGAACCTGCCCCTGACGATGGGAGGGAGGCAGACCCTCGCCAACGTCGGGTGCGTTGCTTGGCATCCTCCAGCCGCGCAGACTGCGCAGTGGGGGTCTGAAGCTTTGCAATCGGGCATTGCGTGTCCGCCCTTCCCACAACGGAGGCACAAGCCCGACCTATCGGGGCAGGTTTCGGGACACATCTGTGTGCTGTGACCCAGCCTGTAGCATCGGTAACAGCGGATTGGCCGCGCCTCTATAGCTTTAACCTTCGCCGAGCTAAAGCCCACCAAAAGGTGGCCCTGCTCGGCGAGTACCTTTGCTACGGGTATTGGGCACAGCACGTATGCTGCGCCCATACCCCCCGGTCCTGAGCCAATGCGATTGGCGACTATTCTGTCTAGCTGGCAGTTGCCAGCACGGGCGACGGCAGCTCTGAGCGACTCGGGCGTTACGGAATCATCCAGCCCGGAAATGTAGATTTCCCCCCTCTTCGCGGGCCGGATAACTTCAGCTAGTCCTTCGAGCGGCCTCCGGAGGGCCTCCGCCAACCGATCTGCTTTTTGAACACCTTCCGGCCCAGGTGGCAACTCCATGAGCCGGGAGTCGCGGACGGTCCGCGTTATCTTTAGGCCCTCCTTGAGGCCCATTGCAACAATGTCGACTATCGCGGCGGCCTTTTGGAATACGTCGCGGTAGGTGACACCCCTCTTTTCTGCCTCCGGCAGCAGTTTTATAATGACCGCTGCCATCTTCGGCTCGGTAAATACCACAGGCTTCTTTTTTGCCTGTGGCTGCGGTGGTTGCTTCCGCGCGGGCGGGGCAGGTGCTTGCGAGGGGGGTGGGAGGAGGGATGACGCCCCTTTCCCCTTCCCCTTACCCTTCTTTCTGCCCGCAACCACCGACCATGCGACTTCACTCTCCTGCAGGAGAGCGGGCGCAGGTGCGGCGGATGTGGGGGTGGCCTGGGACTGGGGCCCGGGCTTCGGCTTCAACGGGGGGAACTCCGTATGAACGGAGTCCCCGGAGGACCCGGGCACTGGCGGCGCCGTCTGAGCGGTCACCGTTTTCGCCTTTTTTCTTTTTTTTTGGGGGGGAGGTGGGGGAGGGGGACCCATCACCTCTGTGGGTGGCGGCACTACGTCCACGGGGACCGCGTCGTTGACGACGGCAATGGAGACCCGTGGGACTGGGACTGTAACGGGCGGCGGGGCCGCCTTTTTCATTTTGTCCGCCGCGAGGGGCGGGCGGAAAACCGGGGGAGGTAGGAGGCGGTCTTCAAGTCCAGCGAGCCGAGCGTTGATCATTTCCCCCACCGACACTATGATGGCTCGTTTGAGCTCATCAAGGTCTAGTGGGGGACTAGGGACTACCATCGTCTCCCCCTCTTTACCGCGGTTGTCAGCTTTTGCAGCAGCCCGCATCTCTTGGAACTCCCTGCGGTAGGCTTGTCTTTCCTCCCGCAGGGCGTCAATTTCCCTCTTGAGCCGGATATTCTCTAAATTGAGCTTCCGGCTCTCTGTGTCTAGGGACCTCGCCGACAAGTCTTCAACAATGTCGGCGAGTTTCCCGGCAGCATCCTTGAGCTTACGAATATAGCCCCCTTTTAAATTGCCCGAGGTCTTGGCGACGTGATAGATGTCGGCCACGAGGGAGCTTGCTATAGTGCGGAGCTCGTCGGACCCCATCCTACCGTAATCGCTCTCCCTCGGGTCGTTCATATCTGTTGACATGGGCTCGGAGGCCGCATTGTCCTTTTTTTTTTGAGCGTTATATTGCCGATCCGCTTGAGCACGAAGGGCATCCGCCCGGGCCAGTAATTCCTCCGTCCTCGTCCCTGTGAGAGGGAAAGACGGAGTCGGGACGTCCGTATCCATTTCCGCGGCAGTGGTCACCTCCACAGAATCATCCTGTAGATAGGTCGCCGTCGCGACGCTTTTATCTAAAGCCACATCGGCGGTCGCCGCAGAAGCGTTCTGCAGGCGGACCGTCGACGTGGTGGCCTTTTTAAATGCGCCATCCGTGGCGGCCTTTTTAAGTGCGCCATCCGTGGCGGCCTTTATTATTGCGGCCCCTTTGGCCCCGGCGGGTGCAGACACCTGCGGGGTGGCCTCCGGCGTCGCCCCTATATCCGAAGCCGCATCGGAGGTATCCCCCGCGGATTCATTCCGCGATCGGGCGCTCGTGACGGCGCCTAGCGAAGCGGCTCTTGCCGCGCCACGACCATATAGCGCGACAGTGCTCCGGCTACGTCGCGCCATGTATATTTTATTAGCCGACTCGTCGGCGCCGGGATCGTCGGGATAAGGCCCGCGGGAGCGAATGCGGGACCGTTTCCGGGCCGCACTCGCTCCCCTAGGGGGTCGGTGCTCGGGGTCCGCCATCAGCGGAACCCCATTTGAGCTCTGACTCACCTAGAGCCTAACTAAACCTATAGCCTATCCAAGACAAACGGAAAACCAAAAACCAACAAACGCGCCAAGTTTATTTCGTATAGACAGAACCAGAGTACCAATATACGAAAGCCAGAGTCAATATGCAACGCAGGAACCGAACGAATAACCAAAAAACAAACCAAGTCAGTAGTCGTGGAAATAAACCAGTACGATCGAACGAAAGCAATGGAATTTTCCTATCGTAATTCGCATGAAGCGCCTAGATCGCAAAGATGCGTGGACACGTCCGCTCACTACGAGATTGGCCGCGCCACTCTCAATTTATCATCCCTAGCTAACTTCCTTTCTAACCCTTGCAACCTTTTCACAGCTATCCCTTTAGAATGACCATATTTACAAGGCGGATCTTCTGAGCGGAACGGCAGTTTGACGATATACCGTCCTTCATGATTTCTTGTTGTCGTAGCACTATAGAAGTCCTCACAAGTCTGTTCTTCAGGCGTGAAGGGCTTTTTGTTTAAAACGGGTTCTGAATCAAGTTCCCATAACCGTTTGAGCATATCATTCTCTTCAATTTGAGCGTGCATCGCGACAATAGTGTTATGTGAGTTAAGAACACATTCGCTCTTTCCAATGTGACCTGATACAATCCACCCTAAATGAGTGTCTTGGGCGGCTTGTGATCCCGTAGGACTCTTTATTAACCCGGGCTTTAATACACGACAATAGGTTTCTGCTCCTAACAAAACATCAATTTTGTTAGGCAAACTGAATGTTGGATCGGCTAAATTTACACTAGAAAGTTCTGGCCAATCCTGAATTTTAAATTTGGTATCTGGCATGACTGAAGTCAGTGCGCTTAAAACATGCGCAGTTACCTCTATAGCGAAAGAGGGGTCACGTAAGGACTGTATATTAATATTAACTACATGTCTAAAGACTACAGTGGCATCACTACCACCTATTCCAGCTATTGTAGTTTTTGATACCATTTTCTTTAAACGAAGTAATTGCGCTGCTGCTTCAGTTACAAAGGATGCTTGTGATCCTTGATCTAACAATGCTCTCAAAATTTTAAAGGACCCATCTGGTGACTCGACCTTAATTAAGGCCGTGGCTAACAAGACTTGACCTTGCGCTTGTCCATTCACAAAATGGGTTGCTATATTTGAACTGATATCGCATAATGCGGACTCTGACAAATTTTCATGGGAGGTTGCAGGCTCGATGGCCGTGGCAACCACACTCGTTACACTGGAGTTTATCGGGTGCAACAAGGAATGATGTTTTCGCTGGCATATACGGCATTTTAAAAGAACACGACAAAATTTAGATGTATGGTTATTTCCCAGACAATTGAAACACACACCCAAAGACTGAGCAATATCACGGCGCTTGTCACTATCTTCTTTAGAAAATTTCTTGCAATTAGCTAGTTTGTGATTTTCGGAACAATGTGGACATGTAAAATTAACAATGCCATGCATGACTTTGGCTTGTGGTGTAATGTTATTATACCCTTTGGGTTTAGCTTTTGGTTCGACAAATTCTAGGGCACGGAAACGCGTCTCTAAGAACTCGCTAAACTGTTTGAAAGACGGCAAATCATCGGATGATTGACTCACATGCAGTTCCCACTGCTTCCGAGATTCTATGTCCAACTTCAAACTTATTACATATATAATTATAATATCCCACGAACTAACATCAATCCCAAGATTAGTAAGTTCGTGTAAACAGTCATTAGTAACATCTAAAAGTTCTTTCAATGCGTGTGACGATTCAACAGTAATATTACGTTGGCTAAATAATCTTTTTAGAATACAATTAGACATAAATTTCTTATTGTTAAACCTGTGTTCTAACATTTCCCAACATTTGTTGTAATTGGCATCGGTGATAGGAACATGACGTATTAATTGCTCTGCTTCACCTGACAATTGTGTTTTCAAATAATGGAGCCGTTGCACGTTATCTAACTGTTTATTGTTATGTACTAAAGAAATAAATAAGTCTCGGAACGATGTCCACTCAGTATATTTTCCGCTAAACATCGGTAACACTATTTTCGGTAGCCTTACAAAATTATCAGGTGAAACATTACAAGATTTTTTATTGGAACTATGAGACGTTAATCCCGACAGTGCATCTTTAAGTTCTACTTTATAAGTTACATAGGTTTCGTAAACTTTTTCGTAGACATCTTCCTTAAAGAAATCGTATAAGTCTGTCTCTTCGCATTCACCGACTACAATTTCATATTTGGTTGAGAAATTCTGCCACTGACTCTCCAATATCTCCAGCCGTGTTTCTATATAATTATCTGTTATACGTTCCTTTGGAGACTTCTTAAAATTTACTAGGCCTTTCTCGATGTGTCCTTTGATATTCTTTATTTTACTGAGTTCTTTTTCCATTTTGTATTCTAACTGCTCTCTGTATATTACACGTGTAGGCTGCTAGTGGTAATTATAGTAAGCGACGACAGTACAATTTTTCCAAGTGTCGTAAAGAATAAATCTTTTTAAGTGTTGACACAAGTAATTTTCTAAGTCTTGGCAAGGGTGAATTTTTCTAAGTTCTATCAAATCTTTGTTCAAAGTGTCAACAAGTGTGATTTTTTCTAAGTCCCTTTAAGAGTAAATTTCTCTAAGTGTTTTTGTCGCTTTTATACCGCTCCGAAATCCAGCATGGATTCCCCGTTCCGTCGTTTTTAGCGAAATTATTGTGTCACAAATAATGCTTCTCAAATTTAAACTTGTAATATTTCAAAGTCTTTTAAAACACTTAGAATATTTTCATATTAAATAACACTTATATAAAAAATGTACTCACAGTTTTCCAAGTCGACTTACACTCTTCAATAGATATCCAATATCTTCTTACCACTAGCGCCACCTACTTCGAAGTCCAACTCCACACACGCACTTGGCACTTAATCAATTGATAATTAACTTTCTAGTACAAACTGCTAGCGCCACCTTTTGATGAGTAGTTTTTAATTAATGTTTTAATTATTTTAGTTTTTACTTGTGTTCTTCAAAAATGCTCTTCGACTCTAAGGACCATGTACACCTTTCGTACTGGTTCCTTGAACCCGTGGTACCCCAAATAAAACGGTGGTTACCTCAAAGCAAGATCTTTATTTGAAAGCTAAGCCGTCTCCAATACTATTGTCGTATTTAAACCATAGCGCGATGTAAGTCGACGCTACCGCCATCTAGGGCTCGACAAAACAGTCATCTTCAAATACAAAACTAATACATACATAGAATGTTAGAAAGCCTCTGGTTGAATTCTTAACAGTGTGCGAAGTCTATGTTGTGAGTTATGTCAATTAATGAGTTAGATTCTGAATTTCTAATGTAATATTAACAATAATAAAATAAAAAAAAATCTTCTGAAAAGAAATACTCATCTGAATTGTTTTTTGGTAGATTTTTGTAAGAGAGAATTGTCGTTTTTTTTCTTTTGAGTGTCTTATACAGTCAATCACATCACAATGTAAGTTTATTTATAAATAAAGATTTTAAGATGGCTACGTCCCATTAGGGTGTCATAACGACCATGTTCACGACCGCTGTTTTCCCCGTTCCACTTGCTTGCCGGCGTTACAATCATAAACCCAAGTGGAACAGCTATTCGACCCACCTCTTGACATGGGTTGTGAGCGTTGTGTGATCGAAAATGATGAATTTATTGGTGACGTTTTCGCCACGAACACAACGACCGCGGTCGCCTTATGGAACGGCTAACGGAGAATTATAGTCGTTGTGAGCTACTAATGGAACGTCCTGTTTATAATATTTTATGTAGAATGACATTTAGTATAGTGCTACATTAAATCTCGTATCACGATATATGTCCGGGATGAACTCCGAAATTACTAAACAGACTCTAATTAAATTTTGTAACTATGTGTAGCTTGGTTCAACTTAAAAGAGAGGGTAGTTCTTATCATAATTATAAAATTCTAATGTTAGTGTATGTGTGTCACTGAATTCCTTCTAAACCCCTGGACCAATTTTGATGAAATTTTTTATGTGTGTTTGAGGGAGTCCCCAGGTGGTTTAGGTTCAATTAGTGTATGTGGGGTTGCAATTTGGTTTTAAGTTATTCAGAATGAATTTTTCAAGTGGCCCTACAGGGCCAAATCCTAAACTTTACGAAATTGCGAAAATCACTCAAAGGGGTCTCGAGGCCGATTTTGAAGAAAACTAAAGTGGTGTCATTAGATAATAAATAATAAGACTTCGTTTTAACGGTTTTATTTATTTGATTTTTATTATTTCTACGTTTCGGCGACTTTTCAGTGGCCGTGATCACGGAAGACAAGGATGTCAAGTGTTAATGAGTATTGTTAAAGGTTTATTTAGCCTACCGCCAACTTGTTCATTTTAATTATTTAGTTTTAATTTTGTTTGTGGTTATTATTTACTCTATGGGAGCCTTACCTAATAAAAATCAAATAAATTACTGCGCTAAAACCGTTAAAACGTAGTTTTATTATGTATATTAGTCGCGAAAACTTAAGAAAAAAATATTATGTGTCATTAGCTTTTTCTAAATTAATTACCCTTGTCACGAGTCGTATCGGCTGATTAAAAAAAAAATAAACACTACCTGTATTATTATACCAAATCATAGTGCAGCTTATCAGAATCAATTTCTGTGAAGGAATGTCAAACCAAGGCAAGAGGTTGTTTTTGAACAAAACGTTCTATTAGATAGTTATTAGTGATATTTTTGAAAGACAATAAATACTTGCAATTTCTACAAATGTAGGAGTTAGGAGCGATAAGTAAAAGTACTAATTAAGTTAAAAGTTAATTTTACAGGGCAATTGCCACGCATAGTGTACTTTCATAATTAGAATTTAGTTCTATCAAGGCTTGAAGTCGAGTTTAGTCAATGAGGTTTAACGTACAACGTACTAGAGAAGTACTAGTACGGTAACCGATTTCCAAGCCTTGAGTTCTATAGTGATTATATTCTTTGTTAAAGCTGATTTAGTTATATAGTTATTACAAATTATGGTTGGCAACCCTACGTCTACCTGTTCGCTAACATCGCAATAATAAAATTATTTAATGATCTAAATTAATAATTATATAATACTAGGTAGGTTACTGTCTTGTAAGGGTAAGGTGCCTAGAAGACTGGCTACATCACTTCACTGCATAGTTATACAGGGGCCTTACTCTCAAACACCTTTCGTCGTTCGTTTTTCTTCTTTAAATCTACAATAATAGCCGCGTTCCTCTAGTAGTTGCCACTAATGACGTCATTATTTTCGATCACACAGCGTTCAGAACGACCCATGTCAAGAGTTAGGTCGAAGTGGGCGTTGACAACAGAGCATTAGTTCTCTCTATCGGTTGACATTTTCAAGACATAAAATATGCTAAATTAACTTCTGTATATGACAACACTAAATATTAATTTTGATTGGTGACAACATTATAAAATAAACTCTCTTCAACTCAAAATGGCTTCTCATTAATACGTCCCCTAAAAGTTTTTCACTCTAAGCGTGGCACGCTCAAGGGCGTGATAACACGTGTGCAATCATTTGTACAAGATGCAATATCCTTGGCTGCAGCCAGCATTGATATGCTTGAGGCGCGCCGGGACAGATTGGCAGCCGCTTACAAGGAATATGAGGAGCTGAATATTGAAATTATAACTTTGGATGACACGGACAAAGAGGAGGTAGAGGAAGTAGAGAATCAATACTTCCAAACTATTGCAAAGTTGAACCAAGTACTTCGTAGGTATGCTGAACAGGAAAAATACAATATAGTTAACTCGAAGTTACCGAATACAGATATACCGACATTCGATGGGAGCAATTTTACGCAGTATAAACCATTCTTCGACCTGTTTTGTGCCTTAATAGACAATAATGGCTCTTTATCCAGCATACAAAAACTGTTCTATTTACGAAAATACCTTAGTGGTGATGCTTTAGCAGTTATAATTAACCTACCATTAGTTAGTGAGTCCTATCCAGAGGCATTAACGCTACTTAAAAAGCGATATGACAATCAAACTAGATTAATTTCGAATCACATTAGTTTTATTTTAGATATACCTCATATGCAAAAGGGCACTGCCAGCTCCATCAGAGCATTTATGTCGCATGTGCAGCAGCATTTATATGCACTTAAAAACTTAAATCAACCTATTGATCAGTGGGATATGTTATTAATATCTATACTTAATATTTTCTTAAGTTTTCGCGACTTGTATACATAATAAAACTACGTTTTAACGGTTTTAAGCGCGGTAATTTTATTTGATTTTGGTTTTTCCGACGTTTCGGCCACTTTTCAGTGGCCGTGATCACGGAAGACAAAGATGTCAAGTGTCAACGAGTATTGTTAAAGTTTTATTTAGCCTACCGCCAACTTATTAATTTTAATTATTTAATTTTTAATTTTGTTTATGGTTATTATTTAATCTATGGGAGCCTAATCTAATTTACTACCGCTTCGCAACATGTTATGGCTTGAAGAGAAGAAGCGGCGCAAGAAACTCTTCAGCAAACATGCCTAGCTCTAATAATTTTATATAATATTAAAATGGGTGGAAGGAAAAATAAAAGTAATTATCAGTCAAGTTGGTTTGTGTTCCGTTGTACGCAGAAAGAGCTCACAGTGTCTTGAGGTCTGGCAGCTGGTTTTTGCTGGGTTTGGGTCTTAATAGTTTTGATAATTGGATCCCAAACAGGTGGTACTTGCCAACCATCTTCTCTATTGAAATTTGGGTGTTTTTTGATTTCAATAGCCTCACGCATCATTCTAGGTATGAAACGATTCTCTTTCGCGAGGATTTGTGGGTTATCGAATCTGATGTAGTGGTTGGGTTTATCCAGCGTGTGTTCACTGATCGCAGACTTCGTAGACCTTGTGTGTTTCATGTCAGCAATGTGTTCTTTTACTCGTGTTTTTATGCTCCTCTTTGTTTGCCCAATGTATGACATTTACAAGCTTGATTGTGAGTGTGGATTGTCATACATTGGGCAAACAAAGAGGAGAGAATCGTTTCATACCTAGAATGATGCGTGAGGCTATTGAAATCAAAAAACACCCAAATTTCAATAGAGAAGATGGTTGGCAAGTACCATCTGTTTGGGATCCAATTATCAAAACTATTAAGACCCAAACCCAGCAAAAACCAGCTGCCAGACCTCAAGACACTGTGAGCTCTTTCTGCGTACAACGGAACACAAACCAACTTGACTGATAATTACTTTTATTTTTCCTTCCACCCATTTTAATATTATATAAAATTATTAGAGCTAGGCATGTTTGCTGAAGAGTTTCTTGCGCCGCTTCTTCTCTTCAAGCCATAACATGTTGCGAAGCGGTAGTAAATTAGATTAGGCTCCCATAGATTAAATAATAACCATAAACAAAATTAAAAATTAAATAATTAAAATTAATAAGTTGGCGGTAGGCTAAATAAAACTTTAACAATACTCGTTGACACTTGACGTCTTTGTCTTCCGTGATCACGGCCACTGAAAAGTGGCCGAAACGTCGGAAAAACCAAAATTAAATAAAATTACCGCGCTTAAAACCGTTAAAACGTAGTTTTATTAAATATCTATACTTACTCGTAAGTTAGACACTTATACTTGTCGAGCATATCATATAGATAGGGTGAACCCTGATGTTTTGCCCACTATGGATGAATTCTTATCATTTTTAGAAAGGCGTGCCATAGCTTTGGAAGATAGTCCTATACAAAAAAGTATGGCTAATGAGGGTACCAAAATCAAATCTTTTCATTATAAAGTTTCAAATGTTACTACTCAAAATATTCAATCAAAATCATTCTCATGCAGTTATTGTGATAAGAATTATCATCCCTTACATTTATGTCCTAAGTTTCAAACAGCAATAATAGGGGAACGTTTAGAATTTGTAAAAAATAAAAGTTTGTGCAATAGGTGTCTCAAACCACATAAAAATAAGTGTAAATTCAATTTCACATGCAAGCATTGTAAGCAAAGACATAATAGTCTCTTGCATGAGGAGACATCAGGCACAGGTTCATGTGAAACCTCAGAGGTTATCCCAGTGGGGTTGCATTGTAAAAAGAGTTCACATATTAATATTTTTTTACCCACAATAAAAGTGAAGTTCATTAATGTTTGGAGAGCAAATATATGTAAAAGCGTTACTTGACAGTGGTAGTCAGGCCTCATTAGTTCAGGATAAGCTTGTCAGGGTATTAAATGTGCATGCTATGAATGCATCCTGTGATATTGTGGGAATAGGCAATAATCCTACTAAAATACATAAATATACTGAACTAGTGTTGCATTCAAACGTTCAAAACGTTGCATTTAAGGTAAAGTGCCACCTTGTGGACACAATTACAAGTAAATTACCACAACAATATGTTGATATTTCTAACATTGTCCTTCCACAAAATATTAAACTTGCAGATGAAGATTTTAATGTTCCCTCTGAAATCCAATTATTATTAGGGGCAGATTTTTATTTCAAAATAATACAGGAAGGTCAGATAAATTTAAATAATGGCATAATTTTGCAAAATACCATGTTTGGCTATATAGTGGGGGGCAGTACAGTAACTCCTCCTACCCTAAGCATGAGTAAAAATGAAACTGTAAATTTAGTTTCAAATTTTGTGATGGATGAGACCAAATGTGACTTACAAAATATTATGGAAAACTTCTGGTTAGCGGAGAAGGTTCCCTTGGAACCTGAGATTAGTTCGGAATGTCAGCAGGCTGAAAATAACTTTCAAAACACTGTTAGGCTTATTGATAACCGCTTCTTCGTTGACATGCCATTGAAGTTGCCCATAGAACAGTTACAATTAGGCAATTCTTTTTATATTGCCCTTCAAAGGTTCTATACTTTGGAAAATAAATTTAGGTCTCACCCTGAATATTTTTTACAATATAAAAATTTTATTGGGGAATATATAAGGCTAGGGCATGCAAAAATAGTTGATATTAGTATTTATGATATAAATAATGACCCAGTCTATTTTCTATCCCATCATGCTGTCTTAAATGAAGCCAGCAAAACAACCAAATTGAGAGTTGTGTTCAATGGCAGTATGCCTTCAAAAAATGGAACATCTTTAAACGATAAAATGTTAAATGGACCTATTGTTCAAAACCAATTGTTGGACATACTAATTTTGTTCAGAACCTATCGCTTCACACTAATGTGTGATATTGAAAAGATGTTTCGACAAGTTCATTTAAATAAAAGTCAATTAGGCTTAATAAATATATTATGGAGGGATGATCCCTCAAAGCCAATTCTCTGTTTGCAGTTGCAAACAGTGACATATGGTTTAAAAGCGTCCACATTTTTATCTACTCGATGTCTTTTAGAGCTTGCACTTAGATATAAGGATCAATATCCTCTAGCTTCACAAGCTTTAGTAAGAAATACATATGTTGATGATGTTATCTGTGGGGGTGATGATATCTAGCATCTCCAACATCTAAAAATGGAATTAATAGAGTTATTAAAGAAAGGAAGTTTTAATTTGCATAAATGGTGCTCAAATGTAAACCAAATTCTTCAGGATATTCCTGAAAATGAAAAATATTTTGGTGAATTGGAAATAAATAAAGATAATATTATAAAAACATTAGGGCTAAAATATAATGTTCAAAATGACTCATTTAGCTTCACATGTCCTAAGAGCACTGGACAACTTGTGACAAAACGCCAAATTCTTAGTTTTATAGGAAAAATTTTTGATCCACTTGGATTATTAGGTCCTATAGTAGTAAAAGCTAAGATTTTTATGCAACAGTTATGGGCTATAAAATTAAATTGGGATACTAAGTTACCTGATAAACAATTACAGGAATGGGAAAAATTCTTAGTTGACTTACAAGACATGGGAACGATAAGCATTACCAGAGGGCTCATAAAGTCAGACATACAGTCTGTACAGCTCATCGGTTTCTGTGATGCTTCATCCAAGGCTGTAGGCTGCTGCCTGTATATCAATTTAGTTTATAAAAATGGTACTTTTGATACTAATTTATTATGTTCCAAATCAAAAATAGCTCCCTTAAACAAGTCCATCACTATGCCTAACTTAGAACTAAATAGTTGCTTACTTCTGGCTGAGCTCACAAATAGAGTACATAAAACTATATCTACTAGATTTCAACCAGAAATTAAATTATTTTCAGATTCTCAAATAGTGTTAGCATGGCTGCAATCAGTTAATTTAAAATCAAATAAATATGTAACCAGTAGGGTGTCCAAAATAAAAACCCTAACACAGGGTTACACTTGGTTATATGTTAGAAGTGCAGACAACCCAGCTGACTTGTTGTCTAGGGGCATAACTCCACATAAGCTACAAAACCAAAATTTATGGTGGAAAGGGCCACAGCAGTTGTCTGATCCTAAATATGACTTTAAAACTTGTGAGGTTTACTTTCAAATACCTATTCAAACTTGTCAAAATGTCATAAATAAGGAAAAAGTAATTAATAAATTAGTAAAATTTGATGACATAATTTTTAACAAGTTTTCAGATTTTTCAAAATTACAAAGAGTTGTTGCTTGGATATTGAGATTTCAGTATAATTGTAGATTTAAAAATAGTAAATTTAGTGGTTCATTATCTCTAAATGAGTTAAAAATTTCTTTAAAGTATATAATAAGGCATACTCAAAATGAACATTTATCATTAGAAATTAATTTAATTAAAGAATATAAACCAATTAAGTCAAATTTGGCTGGTCTACATCCATTTCTTGATAATGACAACATTCTTAGGGTAGGAGGTCGCCTTCAGAATGCTATAGACATATCTTATGATAAAAAACACCCAATCATATTACCCAAATCATCCAATATTACACATATGCTTATAAGAAAAGAGCATCTCAGGCTTCTACATGCCGGAGCAAAGTTAGTGCTAAGCTCACTGTCTCAAACATATTGGATACTTAACGGTATTAGAGAAGTTAAAAAGATTTTACATAAATGCACAATATGTTTCCGGGCAAAAGCAGTGGCCTCTAAGCAATTAATGGGTTCACTCCCTGTACAAAGGATCACACCCTCTAGACCATTTGAGGTCACAGGAGTGGATTTTTGTGGTTCATTTGACATAAAGGTAGCAAGGGTTCGGAAACCAATAGTAACGAAAGGCTATGTTGCAGTATTTGTTTGCTTTTCCACAAAGGCTATTCACTTGGAGTTGGTCAGTGACCTGACAACACCAGCCTTTTTAGCCTGCCTCCAAAGATTCATTGCTAGGAGGGGGATGCCATCACAAATATATTGTGATAATGCTAAAACCTTTAAGGGTGCAGATAATGTCATAAAAAACCTATATAAACTACATTCCTCTAAAAGTCACATAGACTGTATTGAATACTATTGTACATCAAATTATATCAAATTTAAATATATACCAAGTTACTCCCCAGAGTTCGGAGGGCTATGGGAAGCCGGGGTAAAGAGTCTTAAGTATCACTTAAAGCGCATAGTAGGTAACATTTGTCTCACATTTGAAGAGTTTGGTACTATCTTAACACAGATAGAAGCTATACTAAATTCACGACCTCTGTTGCCAATGAGTAGTGATGTGTCAGATTTAAAATATTTAACACCTGGTCATTTTCTCATAGGTGCACCCCTGACAAGCTACCCTGAAACAGATCTAACAGATGTAAAAGTAAATAGGCTTAAGCTTTGGAATGTATGTAATAAATTAAAACAAGACTTTTGGAAGGTTTGGTCAAATGATTATTTGTCTCAATTACAAAATAGACCAAAATGGAAATATGATTATACTAATTTGAAAGAGGGTGATTTGGTGATTGTAAAGTTAAGTAATGTTCCTCCTCTTACTTGGCCCATGGGGCGAATTGTAAAAACGTTTCCAGGCCCTGATGGGAAGGTTAGAGTAGCTGAGGTTAAAATGGGGCATAATAATAAAATTTACAGTAGGTCTTATTCTAAATTGTGTCCATTACCACTGTCAAATTGAAATATTTAAATAAAATGTGTATGTCCTATATAGATATGTTTAAAATACTTAAGATAAAATAATTGATTGTAAAATTATAAGAGTGCAGATATGAATATTGAAAATAAACTTAAAAATATAATATAATAAAGAAACTGATTGACATATTTTGATTGAAATTAATTAACATTGTATAACTTGACATTTTTATTTGTAATTTTGGGTTTTTAATTGTATAATAATAAATATAAATATTTCTAAAATGTATGTTTGTGTCAACATGTAATAGTTGCAATAATTCTTTAAGATAATATCTTAGATCATATAAACGTCTAGATCACGCATCAATTGCACAAAAACGGCCCAAAAACAGTGCACCAAAATTGGTGCACTGGCTTCAGTGGCTTCCCACGCCTGTTAGTGTCGTTTCGATTACTTTACTGGTTAGAGCTCTCGCAAAAAAAATAATTATGCCGGCCTGCGCTATTGAAATGTGTTGGAACTATTTTAAAACGGGAAAGGATAAGGATGAGATGTCATTTAATCGGAAAACTTAACACTTTTCTCATGATTTCTTTGTAAAAACGTGAAATTTAATTTCGACATTTTCAAGGTTATCGAATTGATTGATGTTGTCAGGTGACAAGTGTGACTTATTTTCCAAAATTTGGGGACTTTTGTTACCATTTTTTATTTATTTATGAAATATGAATAATTGAAAAAATCGATAGAAAACAGACATGTAATATTTGTGTGTCCGGTTTTTTAAACTAGTTTATATTACGTTTTAGACTTCCTACGGATCCAATTGTAGCATATTGTTGGACAAAGAGATGGATTTTGAAAGGAAGTATTTTGAATCATTTTCGGAGATATTTTTACACTATGTTTTTTTATATTTTCTTATCAACGGCACAATTGTATTGAAATAAAGTACCTAAAATAATTATATATGATCGTGACCGATAAGATGTAAGTTGTGTGAAGGATAATTAGAAAATTTAAGAATACTTAACCATCATATAAAATTATTTCTAATCTAACCTTAGCGCTTTGGACAATATAAACTTTTTAATGTAACCTTATGACGTTTGATATAGAATTGACAGAATGCGTGCTGCAAATATCGTCAAAGAGGATGTAAAAAAAACTGAATATCGTTTAAAGCAGATGCTTTGGTCGGAGTTATCTGTACTAATATTATAAAGAGGTAAAGTTTGTAAGTTTGTGACGTTGTAGGGGGGTAATCTCGGGATCTACTAAACCGATTTTAAAAATTCTTTTACTGTTGGAAAGCTACGTTAACAGGGAGTGTCATAGGCTATATAACATGACGCTTTATACCACGGGAGCGGGACAGACCGCGGGTGAATCCGCACCGGGCCGCTAGTAATATTATAGATAACTCTTTATTGTCATAATTAAGATATTAATTTTGTCTATATTCTGTTAGCTGCATCTCCATTAATTCCTAATAAAGAAATAATTTAATATATTAATATGATAAAAAACAAATTTTAGTTCATAAAATAATCAAACTAAACTAGTTTCAATAAAAACTTTTGGATATGAATATTTTTATTTTTATAATAGCCCTTTTCAAGTGGTTTAGTTGCTCTTAAGTCCCTGCATTAAACTATCCCGTGTACCTACCCCGTAGTTCCCACTACTGATATAAACTTTGGATTACACATAAAGCCTACTATCCAATATAAACCTATCGAATCGTTCCAAGTCTACTATTACAAATGATTTCACTGACTTTTAGTGCAGGATAATCTTTGGGTTATAAATAGTCATCTAATAACCTTCATGAATATGATGTGTAACACAAAAATAATTTGCCATTATGAATAGTTTTTTTAGAATTATTACATTAGTATTGGTAATTAACAGACTTCTAAATATGTACTAATTATCTGTACAAGCATTTTATTGCGAATTAAAATTACTACATGTGCTAAAATGTGTTATGAATTCATTTGTGCATGTATTTTTTTATGGTTCGTTCCAAGACACATAACTTTTGTTGATAATACTTTATTTAAAAAAAAAACTAAAACCTCTGAGTAATATTAAATTATATCACATAAAGCGATTAAATCATAACGATCATTTAAACTTTTGACTTACATAAAAAAATATTTAATTATAAAAAATGGGTTAATATTTTTTTCCTGATATCCCGAAAACGCAGAGTGAAGTTAGCAACGCTTCGCGTTTTTGATGCCGTTTTTGCCGGTGTTGTTTGTTAGCAATGCTCTCTCTAGACATGTTATAACTCAATGGATAATATAGCTTTCTTTGCTGGGCCCAACTTATGTTCAAGACATAAAATATGCTAAATTAACTTCTGTATATGACAACACTAAATATTAATTTTGATTGGTGACAACATTATAAAATAAATTCTCTTCAACTCAAAATGGCTTCTCATTAATACGTCCCCTAAAAGTTTTTCACTCTAAATAATTATTTAACAGTCATTAATGACATGAACGCTCCATAGTCCGTTCCACTTGTGTTTATGATTGTAACGCTCGCAGACAAGTGGTACGGGAAAAATCGCGGTTGTAATTGTGCGTTGTGAGTCTCATGTGGAACGTAGCCATTATAGTTAATATAACCATATAACACGAAAATGAACGGAACATATTATGGAAAATGTTCTTTAAATATATTTAAAAAAACCACAAAAAAGTTCTAAAACGAAAGACGTTTGTAGTAAGGCCTTTGATCCATTATACGTAGTTAAGCAACAACCAAAAGACTGGTATTGAATTCAGTCAGATTTAATTATCTTGGTATTATTTGATTGTAGTTCTAAGGTGTCAGGAATTTAAGTGTTACATTAAAAATAAAAGTTATAATCATTATTTAAAATAATTGTTTTGTTTTAATATTACATTTTTTTTTTGCCTCTTCTCTTCGCATCCGCCTTGGCCTTCTAATCTATATTACTCTCACTTTACTTTGTATGTGGTAGAGCCAACTGGAATAAGTATCATTATATGAATACGTGAAGCAAAAACGTTGTACCCCTTTTTACGAAAATTGCGCGGACAGAGTATGAAATTTCCCACACTTATAGTTCATATAGAGAAGTGCAGAATGCTATTTTTATTTTAAATTATGCATACAAAATACATTAAATCAATAAAAAAAACTACACACATTACCATGTATTTGACGCACACACGCATAAATACTATTTTGCTTATTGTTAAAGTCAAATTAACATTGTATCCTTGGCGAAATCTGTGAATGTAGAAGTATAGTCTTTGACAACAGGTAGATGTCAAATAGTTAACACGTAATAAAAAGAGCTCTCTAATTTTCTTAATTTTAATTATTTAAAGTTAAATTATTAATCTTAAACATATGTCATTTTAAAACAACTAGCTCAAATCACTTGCCTGAGTGTTATCTCCTGTAAATCTACATTATTTCTGTCACTTTCACGGAAACACTTATAATCCACTGTGTGATATCATGGACGCAAATCAAAAGGCCTTTGCTGAGCTATCCTCAGTTTTCATGCAGCGAATGGAAGCCTTTGAAGGTGAGCTAAGAAATGCAACTCCAACTACCAACATATCCACATTGAGTACAGAATTCTTGTCTTTCAAGAACCTTATTTTGAAGTCATTAAAGTCTCTCCAGGATCAAATGATGCTAATGTCACGTTCTATTGACAATTTGGAGATGCGTACTAGACGCAAAATATTACTTCTGCATGGAGTGCCTGAAGAAAAGCAAGAAGATGCCCCTGCTCTTGTGAAGAACATTATCTGCACTAAATTGAAACTCAGTAATTTTTCATTGGATAACATCAACCGCTGCCACAGGATAGGCAAGTCCACTTCTTCTAAGCCACGCCCAATTTTGCTCAAGTTGTCTGACATCGCTGTTCGCAGCAAGATATGGTCCGCAAAAACGCAATTAAAAGGTTCGGGCGTAACATTATCGGAGTTCTTGACAAAGCACAGACATGATCTGTTCATGCGCGCGAGGCAAGAGTTCGGCATTTCAAAGTGCTGGTCTCGTGACGGCAATATATACGTGGTAGGTCAAGATGGATCTCGACATAGTATTAGCCGCATCGAGGACTTAAGTGAGATAAACCTCCCGCAGACTACTGCTATGCCCACCTTGCCTTCTATTACATCAAAGGAGCAGCAACCTACAACTCGTCGTATGGCCGCTAAGAAATAGACGAACTTCAAATGATGTGTGATGGTCACTGTCTTTGATATCTATGTTGTGTTTTTATACTACTATTATTCCATTTAAGTGTTAATAATGTCGCTTTTGTTGTAGTTGTTTCTTTATGCAAAAGTTAAAATATTTTAATCTAAAAATGTAGGTGGATATAAATTTACCACTCGTTTTTGTTGAGGCACGTTCCGAAATCTGTGTGTAGCTATTTATAACAATATGCAATGGAACGTTCGGAAACTTATTTGTTCCTCCGTATAATTGACATAACTTATTTTTTTTATTGTATATTTTTTTTTTTCTCTTAGTGTATCAAACTTTTGTAATGTATTTTTCGTTTTCTATCTATTAATATCTACTATAATAATGTATAATAGATATTAATAGTTGTATATATTCAAACTATTTTTATCTAGTATACGTATATATACTTTTTTGTATTCAGTACAATGTAATGCAACAGCACAGGCAGTGAAGCTAGTTGAAAATTATTTTTATTTTACTAGTATTAATTAATAATTTTATTGGTATTTATTGGTTATTAGTTTATATATTTATAACTTACATATTTTTATCATATATTAGTAATATTCATTGGTAATGCAACAATTAAGCAGTGATGACAGTGATTCAGACGATTATTTTTCTTGCTCCGATAGTCTTGGTTCTAATGATGCTCCCTCACTTCATGCAGTAATAGATTCTCATCTGTCTAACTTTTCCCTAAATTTCAATATCGTTCATATCAATGCGCAGAGCATTCCGGCTCATTTCACTGATATGCAAGCATCGCTTAATAATCAGAATGTACATGCAATCTTGGTGTCCGAAACATGGTTTAAACCTTGTCTCCCTACCTCCTCTTATAATTTGCCAGGGTTTGAACTGGTGCGCCATGATCGCCTTAGTATCACTGGTGGAGGTGTAGCTATTTACATCCGCTCACACATTCCTTATAGAGTAGTCAAAACATCTCTTCAGCCATCTCCACCTGATACAGGGGAATACTTATTTATTGAAGCAATCTTAGGTCATAAGCGTCTACTTCTCGGTGTATTTTATAGCCCCTCCCTTAGAGTAAATTTCTTCTCCACCTTTGAAGAGCTACTAGCTGATTTTAATGTGACCTATGAACATATAATTATTATGGGCGACTTTAATACATGTCTCATAAAGCGTGACTCTCGCTCAATTAATTTTGAAAATGTCATTAAATCCTCTAATCTTTCTATTCTTCCACTATCTGCTACTCACCATTTTCCAAATTGTACTCCTTCTCTTCTCGACCTGATTTTAGTAAGTTGTCCTTCCTATGTATCTACACATGGTCAGTGCTCAGCAGACGCCTTTTCGTATCATGACATGATCTTTGTTTCTTATAAAATGCGCCCTCCTAAAACTAAACCTAAAATTCGTATGCAGCGTAACTTTAGTGGCATAGTTATGGACAATCTCATTAAGGATGCGCGTGAAATTGATTGGTCCGATGTCTACAATGCAGTTTCTGTCGATGTAAAGGTGCATGTATTTAATGCAGCTTTGATTAAGCTGTATGATTTACATGCACCCGTAAAGGCTATAAAAATTAAACATCTACCTGCTCCCTGGCTGACAGATGAAATAAAATCGTTACAGCACAAAAAATGCGTAGCTAGGAGCAAATACAAAATGAAGCCTACAGATGCAAACCGCATAAAATTCGTCAAGACTCGTAATCTCTGCAATAGGGTGTGTAGAGACGCTCAACGCCGTTATATTCATAAATCTCTTGAAATTGACGATCCTGCAAAAATTTGGAAGTTTCTTAAATCTTTAGGAGTTGGCAAACCTTCGGATTCTCTTTCAAAAGATCTAAACTTCGACCTGTTAAATCAGCACTTCTCCTCTAATGCCAAATTTGATAGGCAATCTAAAACTGCAACTATAAATTTACTTTCTAACACGCCAACTCCTACATATCCTTCTTTCAACTTCTGTCAATTTTCTGATTGTGATGTTAAGAAGAGCTTAATGTCTATCAGCTCTAATGCTGTCGGCAGCGACAGTATTAGCCGCAATATGATCATTCCTATATTAGACGATATCATTCATGTGATCACCCACATCTTTAATGCCTCCATATCTTCTGGTACATTTCCTGATTCCTGGAAGCAAGCCCAAGTAATCCCTTTACCAAAAAAACCCAATCCCTCTTCCTTTTCCGAATATCGTCCCATTTCCATTCTACCTTTCCTCTCTAAAGTTCTGGAGCGCCTTGTGCACAAGCAACTCAGCGTCTTCCTTAACACCAATTCCCTTATTAATCCTTTCCAATCCGGTTTCCGTCCAGGCTATAGTACCACTACTGCGCTAGTTAAAATTACTGAAGATATCCGTCATGGTATGGGAAATGGTCTATTGACTATACTGTCGCTGCTTGACTTCAGTAGTGCTTTTAATAATGTTGATTTTGATGTCCTTCTTGGAATCTTGAGTTCTCTTAACATATCTCCAACAGTTATTGACTGGTTTCGTACTTACCTGTTTGGACGCCGGCAGCGCATTTGCATAGATGATATTTACTCGTCGTGGTGTGCTTTGTCTGCTGGTGTTCCACAGGGCGGCGTTTTATCACCTCTCTTATTTGCTATCTTCATTAACTCGATTTCCAATAACCTTTCTTCGTCTTACCACCTTTATGCAGATGATTTACAAATCTACACTCAATGTAATTTTAACCGACTTTCAGAAGCAATCCAAACCACAAATAGGGACTTTACAAAAATTGTTAACTGGAGCCAAGCCTATGGCCTGAGCGTTAATCCGAAAAAAACTAAGATTATTATTGTCGGCAGCTCTAGGCTTGTCTCCAAAATTGACTGGTCTTCGCTTCCCCATGTTGTGTTTGATGGTGTGCACATTGAAATCAGTGAAACTGTTAAAAATTTAGGAATAATCATTGACAGAGAACTGTCTTGGCGGCCTCACCTGACTGAAATCAGTCGGAAACTCTTCGCGTCATCTGCTTCACTAAGAAGACTGAAGAATTTCCTACCTACTGCTACTAAGGTTATGCTTGCTCAATCCTTGCTTCTCCCTCTAATTGATTATGCTGATGCTTGCTATCTAGATATCACCCAAGAACAACTAGATAAGCTTGAACGCCTCCAAAATGTTTGTATCCGGTTCATATTTGGGTTGCGTAAATATGACCATATCTCCGAATTTCGTAATAAGCTTAAATGGTTGCCAATTCGCCTTCGCCGGAATGTTCACTTACTCTCACTTCTGCACAATATCCTTTTCAATCCCTGTACTCCCCCATATTTAAAGGAACTTTTTAGTTTCCTCTATCAATCTCATTCCTGTAATTTGCGCTCAAATGAAAATCTTCTGCTAACGATACCTAAACACACTTCGTCCTTTGTAGGAAACTCTTTTGCCGTACAGGCTGTTCGCCTGTGGAACTCCCTTCCCTTGAAAATCAGACAAGCTACATCCATTGGTACATTCAAACACTTGATCACTGACCATTATTTGTCCGCTAAATAAAATGTGTTGCAGTAAATGGAATTCTATTATTATTCGCATGTAAGTATATGTAATTTATATTATTTTAATTTAATTATGTATGTCTTTATTAGTTTATTATTCTATTTTTTTTTCCTTCAATTACGATTGAATTAGTTTCAATTTAGTTAAGCCACCAAATATTATTTAATTTTCTTGTAATATCTCCTTAAGCACCGGGTTGCCTGGAAGAGATCGCTATAAGCGATAAGGCCGCCCATTGTTCTAATTTAAATGTGTTTGTAATAAATATCTAGGTTTAGACGGCATAAATTTAGAGTAGACTCTGGAAGTTTTTTTTGGTTCTGGATCGAATTCATATTTTTTGTTTGATAAAATAAAATATGTACGAAATGCAACTTACCTCAACATAGAAATTGCGTTGCGCTGCCGACTAAAGGTAATGTAAGTGGAACTTGGAAATGCCCAGAGTGCAGAAAGGGCGAATCGAGGGATAACAGGGATGAAACTCCAGTGCGGGGTAGATCAATTGCAACTAATGAAGATACTAGCCCGTCCGATAGTAGTCCCACGCTATCCGTCCAGCGAGCGGAGATCGCTCAAAAAGATTTGACGAACAGGGAACTAATGGAGGAAATACGGGCAACCCGCCTCGATCTCTCGAATTTCCGAAAGGAAATTTCCGATCTGAAGATTGAGGTGCGGACCTACATCACACGTATGGATGCAATTGAAACTCGGTTAGAGGCTTTACAGAAGCATACTTCTGCACAAAAAGAAGCACCTACAGATATGAACAAGATAATAACTCAACTCAAAGCTGACTTGAATGATCGCGATCAGGATCTTCTTGCGAATGATCTCGAGATCAGAAATGTCCCCGAAGAGAAAGGTGAAAATCCTACGCATTTGATCATCACGCTTGCAGCGAAGTTAGGAGTTAACATAGAAAACAGGGATGTCGTAATTGCAGAAAGGTTTGGTGGTCGCTTTATAAATGCGACCAACCCAGAGGGAGTCACCGAGCATCGTTCTCGTGCTCTTGTGGTTCGTCTGGCTCGACGCGACATACGCGACGAGTTGCTGCTCGTCTCCGGCGTACCGCTGATACAGGCGATCTTGGCATCGCTGGGAAGCCACAACGTTTTTACCTAAATGAACGTTTGACTAAAACCAATCGTCAATTATTTCGCCTGGCGCGTGATGCCGGACGCCGCCATGGATGGCAATTCGTATGGACCAGACGCGGCCGTATTCTTGCCCGACGCAAGCCGGGAGATATGGCAGTTAGAATTCGTGTGGAAAATGATATTGTTGAAAACGTTGGCCCTTGCTCTAATATTGTATAGAATTCTTTGTTTTATTTTATTTCTATATCTTTGTTTATTTTTAAAAAGTGTCATTTGTATATCATTTTTGTTTTCCCATATAATTTTGTCAATTAGAGAGTTTGAATTTTGTACGACTATGCGAATTGATTACCTTGATTCACAAGATAGGTTAAATATTATTACCATTTTTATCTTTAATTTACATATTTATTATATATCCTCTTTTAATGTATTTTTATGTTTATTATCAAGTAGTATCTGCAATTTGTTGTTTGTATATAAAGATATATTAAAATATGTAATCCTACTAAATATATTTTTTGCTCAAGAATACAGTGAGCAATTTTGTAACTATAATGAATATGGTTTGCGTTTTAGATATAACAGTATTTCACAATTTTAATAAAATAAATGATAAACAATAAATGCCTCAAGTTCGGTTTTTTAAATGCAGGTTCACTTGGAACCAGTCAGGATGAGTTTTTATTAGCTATGAACAAACACTGCGTTGACATTATGGCCATAAACGAAACGTGGCTACGACCCGGTGAAGAAGGTCGAGCACCGAATGTTCCGGGCTATAAACTTAGGCATGTGCCTCGGCCGCAATCTGTACGTGGGGGTAGAGGAGGAGGCGTAGCTTTCTACATAAAGACAGGTATTAATGTAAAGTTTAGAACACATCCAGACAACAGAGATGTGGAACAACTCTGGATGTCTCTAAAGTTGAATGCTAAAACCATTTTGATGGGAACCGCATACAGACCCCCGTGGCTTAATTTAGACATGTTCCTTAGCGGAGTTAGGGAGAGTGCGATTGCTCTATCTCCTAATGACAACATAATTATATTAGGCGATTTTAATGTAAATTTGCTAGATGAAAATACTTCCGGTTCAAGGAAACTTAAAGAATTTCTTAATCATTTAAATTTAAAACAGATAGTTGATTCACCAACACATTATTCTAGTCAAAGTTGTTCGCTTATTGATGTTATATGTACAGATATAGTCTCGTATAAAGTTGAAGTAGAGCATATTAGTGAACTAAGTCATCACGCTTTTGTTATTTGTAGCACAATCATTAAAAAAGATAAGCTACGACCACGATTGGTTATATATCGGTCGATTAATAACATAGTTCAGAATGTTTTTGTAAATGATTTAGAAAAGATACCTTGGAAGGAATTTTGTAAAGAGGGACATGTCAATGGTATGGTAAATGCATTCAATACAGAAATTCTACAACTATTTGATACGCATGCACCGGTAAAAACTAAAACATTTAAAACACTGCCCACACCCTGGATTACTGACAATATTAAGTTAATGTTTAAACTAAGAGATGAAGCCAGACGACGGTTTCATAGGACAAAAACACAATCTCATAAACAATATTACTTGGAACTAAAGCATTTATCATCTACAGCTCTTTTTAATGAAAAGAAAGCTTACTTTACACAGCATATTAATAAAAATGTACATAATTCCAAACAATTGTGGAAGAATTTAAAATCTAAAGTTATAAAATCACACCAAGAAAGAGACTTACCTCCTCATTTCTGTAATCCAGATGAAATCAATAAAGCATTCTTAGAAGTTCCAGGGGTAAATACTGTGACCATACGGCACCTTACATATTTCGAATATCACAGACATGGACAAGATAACTTCTCTTTGAAAACCGTTACAAATGATAAAGTACTTGGAATTATAAATTCTATCAAATCAAATGCTCTTGGTATAGATAAAATTAATATTGATATGCTAAAATTAACTCTCCCCTATTCGCTTGATATAATTACACAAATAATTAATAAATCAATCTTGTCAACTACTTTTCCTGATTTATGGAAACAGGCTATAGTTCGTCCTATTCCTAAACATAACAATCCAATTACTAATAAAGATCTGCGTCCCATAAGTATATTGCCTTGTCTTTCGAAGATTTTAGAAAAGGTTGTACATTCACAAGTCGTACAATATCTAGAGACGAATAACATATTGCCAGGTTTGCAGTCAGGTTTTAGAAAGGGATATGGTACGGCAACTGCTCTAAGTGACGTTATAGGAAATATTACAGAAGCGCGTGATGCTGGACAAGGTACAATCCTTGTTTTACTGGATTATTCTCGGGCATTTGATGCCATTAACATCAATCTACTAATGTCTAAGCTCGCATTTTATGGATTTACATCGGACGCAATTAGATGGTTTCATAGTTATTTGACTGACAGGAAGCAACAGGTTGAAATAAGAAGGCCTGATGGAACAATAGTGACTTCTAAACCACTTCATCTTGCAAGAGGAGTTCCGCAGGGCTCAATTCTTGGACCACTTTTATTTATCCTATACAGTGCTGACATTACTGAATGTATCCAGCATTGTAAATTTCATATATATGCGGATGATATTCAGCTGTATCTATCGTTCAGGCCTAACAGCGTAAATGAAGCGGTCAAATACATCAACAGTGACCTCGAAAGAATCGTATCATGGTCAGAGCAAAATTGTTTAGTCTTAAATCCTATTAAGTCGAAGTTCCTGATACTTGGTAGTCGCCAACAAGTCAGCTCAATAAAGGCAACAAGCCCTACGATCAAAATAAAAGATGAACGTATTATGACTGTAAGTTCGGCTTGTAATTTAGGACTTACCATCGATTCTGAATTACGATTTGAATCACATATTAATAATGTTATGAGAAACTGTTATTATAGGCTGAAAATACTATATGCATTAAGGAATTTTATCAGTGTAGATGTGAGAAAGCAACTGGTAGAGAGTCTAGTCCTTTCGAAACTAAATTACTGTGACACTGTATATGGACCATGCTTGCTAACAAGAACGGAACGTCTTATACAACGCATACAAAATTCTTGTGCCAGATTTTGCTTTCAGATACCTAGGAGGAGTCATATAACACCATTTCTTAATGCAAACGATATTCTTAAGATGGTAGCTAGAAGAAAACTTCACCTGGCTACCTTATTGTTTGGAATAATATCTACACAAAATCCAACATACTTATATGAAAAAATGGACTGGAGACAAAATAGGACGCCAGAATACAGTGCACGTGTTGTTACTAAGCCTTTAGTGACGTCTAAGCATAGAACAGCTGCGTTTAGGGGTTGTTTCAAATTTGCAGCAACTCATTGCTGGAATGATCTCCCACCACCTTTTAGAAATATAAAGTCGGCGATCTCATTTAAAGTTCATTACAGAAAGTAAGTAAGTCGTGGTAGCGTAATGGCTAGCGCACGCGTCCCAGACCCAAAGGGCGCGGGTTCGATCCTGGCCGGAACGCATGCACCGCTTAGGCAGTTTTCTGACCTAATGTGCATATTGTTACGATTACCACGTGCTAATAACGGTGAAGGAAAACATCGTGATGCAACCTGCACATCGAGATAACCGATGTGTCAAACCTGCCAAGCCGCCTTGGACAAGCGTGGCGGGGTATACTGTCCGTTCCCCTATAGTGGGAGGCCCGAGCCCAGCAGTGGGACATTTATGGGCTGATATTATATATATATTATACAGAAAGTATTTGATGGAGGAACAAAGGAATGACCCCACGTACCACTCTTATTAAAGCGTTGAACTCACTGTAGAATACTTCTTTAAAATAATGCATAGCTCTTTTTTCCCATAATATATTGTAGTTTTTTTTTCCTTTCTTTTCACAACACTACGTGTTTGATATATCTTTAAGTCTTTTGTAATTTCACTAATATATATATATATATATTGCTTAATAAAATTACTATATATATATTTTTTTTTTCACAGTATATTTATATGTATGTATGTGTTTGTGTATATGCTGTATTTGTTTATGTGTACACGAACTTATATATATACAATATCTATAGAGATGTTATTGGGTAAGGTGTATGGAGGTTGGCACTGAAAATCAGCGCTATATCGGGATTTTAAAAAAAATTCGATACAACACAATGCTGAGTTGTCAACCTCGTTGACTAAAAATCTCGACGTACAAGCCTTAGATATTTATTTATTAATTACATATATGTTTTTGTGTTTTATGTAAAAATGTTGTGAATGTATTATTTGTTTGTTTTTTATGTATAGCGTCGTATTTTTGTTTTATTTTTTTTAGTCAATAAATCTTTTCTTTCTTTCTTCTTTTCTTTCTATGTTTAAATAAAAAATGCATTCATTAAAATCTACCTAACCTAACCAAATCATAATTTGCAGTAAACCTGCGAAAAATCGTAATGTGTGCTGGGACACATAGTAGAAGTGAAACTTCAACTGATAAGTGGAAAAACAAATCGCAAAAAAAAAATACAATTTCCTGCGGCTAGGGGGCCTTTGTAAGAGGCAACTAAACGACCCACAGCCAGGTGGTAGGGGATTTGCCCGACTGGATGGCTACCACCCCTGGTCTAAAGTATGTCGCCATAACAACCTTGAGTTGTGTTCCGGCATTAGTGAATAGGTTCCAGTCTCCCTTAAGAGGGCAGCAGCGCATTTGTAGCACCTTTGGTGTTGCAAATGTCCATAGGCGATGGTAACCATTTTCCATCAAGTGAGCCGTCTGCTGAACGGCTGCAATTAAAAAAAAACCACCCGCCCAGATTTACTAATAAGCGGAGTGGACTCCAGCCTACTCAGCCTATTAGTAAATCCGCCACTGGATACCACGCAAACACAATATCGGCTTAAAATGGTCAGCCTCGAGCTAATCCTGTTTTGTACGACGAGTAAAAGTTCGATAGCCCATATCCCTCTTGCATCCCATTTCTCTTGTCCAATCTCTCTTTGTCAACCCTCTGTCGCATCTTAAAGGCTGGTAACGTGTTGGATTCGCCCCTGATGTCACAAACGTCTAACAGCGCGTTCCTCTAGTAGCTCACAACGCCCGAAATGCTCCGTCTGCCGTTCCACAAGCCGACCGCGGTTTTTACAATCGTGGTGAAAACGTCACTCACGTTATGATTTTCGCTGACGCAGCGCTCTCAAAGACCCATGTCAAGAGGTGGGTCGAATAACCGTTCCACTTGAGTTTACGATTGTGACGTTTATGTGTGGAACGGGAAAAATCACGGTCGTAAACGTGGTCAAGATTGATGGGTTACATTGTTGAAGTTTTAGTTGGGATCCCTAATTTTTATATAGCCTATATTAATCAGGAGTAATGTAGCATTCGCAAATCAGTCCAGTAGTTTATGAGATTATTCGTTACAAACATATAACGAACAAAAATACAATTCAAAAATACAAATCTTTCCTCTTTATCGTATTAGTATAGATTTAATAGTCGTCGTTATGGACCGCTTGCATAACGATCGCCTTTAAATAAAAATTTGTTAATCATATTGCCTTTTGTTCTTAAATAAATTTAAGCAGCGTTATGTAAGCGGCCCTTAGAGCAAAAGAGTACATTGTATATATAAAGACTTAGGGCCGTCTTAGTTTAATCTTTTTTTATACCGTCTCTAAAAGTACCTACCTACTCAATAATTATGAACAACAAATATGAAAATAACTGTTGTCAGCATAGATGATACAATTATATAGAAGTATAAATCAGGGATTTTTTCAATTGTTTCCACAGTTAATTGGGATAAAGGCCCATTCAGATTTTACACTTTTTTTTTTTTTTTGAGGCGAGGGAAAATGCTTAACCGATTTACGCACAAACTGGGTCGTTGCTAGGGGAACGACACGCGTCGGTCGGGGGCGATAACACTGCAGCAATAGTATGTTCTTGGCAGCGCTCCGTCCGCGATCGACGTCACAGAATAGTGTGGAAGACTCCGAGCGTTGCTGCACGGGCGAGCAACCCCAATACCCACTAAAAACCCCCTCCTCCCTGACGACCCTGCGCTTTGAATGTGTCGGAAAGGCTGAGATTTAGAACATAGTTACGCCCAGCCGATCCAGCGCAATAAAGTGCCTGGAGTGTGCCCTGGGAGAACACACCCCACTTCGTTGTGCGGGGGTAGAAGGTCCTTTGCTCTTCCTAGCAAGCTAAAGGCCCCCCGCGGTAAACGGAACCTAACTCAGGGAGGGAAGTAATGCGCGTACCTGCCTCTCCGGGTGCCAGCTGAAGGCCGGCGACCTCGAGAAGACGCATTGGCACGCGCTGCAGGACTTCTCTCCCTGTCTCGTTCTGCGGGCTCCTTGAGTGACATTACTGTCTCACAAAAAGTAACCGCAGCCCCCCAATTGTCGCCGCTCTGCAGCATGGCCTTGACCAGGTCGCAGAGCGAATCGACCGGACCTACGTGCGTCTCAAGTTCGAAACGCTGCGTCGCCCATGCGGCGCACTCGACTAGCGTGTGTAGCGCCGTGTCGGGCGCGCCGCACTGGCGGCAGTCCGGGGAAGGCAAGCAGCCCACAGTGCGACACAGATACTTATCGAAACATCCGTGTCCGGTAAGTATCTGCGTCGTTCTGAAGGTCAGGGTGCCGCTGGTGCGGTTGACCCATTCCGTCAGCTGTGGCCTGATTGCATCCACCGTGTAGCCGCCATAGGCCGCAGGGTTGTCGAGCTCTTGAGACCAGACGGCGATCATGGAGGCGGTTTCCCGCTTCCTGATCGCCTCGATTTCGACCTGACAGAAGGTCAGGCCTCTAGCTAGGGCATCCTGCCGGGTGCGACGCACCTCTGCCAGGACGTTCGCCTGGAGATGCCAGGGCGGATCGCCTGCCAGGAGGGTGGCCGCCGTCCGCGACACTGTGCGATACCCCCGTATGGTCCTCACGGCCAGAACCCGCTGCGCCCGTTGCAGCAGGGTCCTGTTGTGGCGGTGAAGTGCAGTGGACCAGACGGGTGCACCGTACAGCGCCATACTCCTCAGGATGCCAGAGTAAAGTTTCCGCGTCGCACCCCCCGGGCCCCCCGTTGGGAAGCAGCCTCGAGAGTGCGCCCGCGGATTTGACGAGTTTGGGAACCAGCTGCTCAAAGTACTCAGATTTTACACTGCAGTGGGCAGAGCTTGCAAGACAGAGAAGCATTCTTTTCGGTGTTGCCATAATATGTCCATGGTGTGGCCGAACGCAATACAGGGTACACCAAAATTCACGGTCCTTCATTACGCAGCTGACTGCAATGCAGGACCATGAATGGGCCTTTTAAATAATGTTAGATTGGTGTAACGTGTTATATGTATGAGAACCGACATTGTTAAATGACGTTAAATATTAACACAGATAACGCATGTATATACACTAACGTAGCTATTCGTTAACGGTGTTATTATTTAACGCTATGTATAAGATGCATTCGGCCTTATTGTAAATCTATAAAACTGAAGAAAACGAAACCCCAGTATGGTAGCAATTTGTGAAACTGAAATTTATATAATAAAAGAATTAAAAGTGGCGGCTCCGCTATTTCATAGAATTTTGTTTGTAAAGTAGTCCAGAAGTAAATTTATAGCTTTTAAATATGGAATATTTTGTATTTATTATCCATTAATTACAGGGCTGGGCAAAATACATGGTTCCGTTTAATTGAAATACAAATTACAAAATACTGTCTCGCATGTATTTAAAATACGAAATACAAAATACTTTTAAGTCGGGTATTTGAAATATAAAATACAAAATACAGCATTTTAACTATATGTATTTAAAATACAAATTACAAAATACAAAATACTGTCAGGTGTTAGGTTATGTAAATAAATACTCACAAAAATCTAATAATAATTATTATTAGGTCCTTGCCTATGAAATTGCCGTTTTTTCTGAATAAGTTAATCTAATTTTATTATATTTTTTTATTCTAATCTCCACGGCCTTGAAGGTAAGGACATTTCCATCTTGTAGGTACGAGTAGATTTTGGTGGTCCCACCCGGATCTACGCGTGCTTATATCGGTCCCATGGCAGGGAATGCACAAGGACTGAAACAGCTCGCTTTTTTGAACACGTTCATGAGGTGACCGACAAAGTTTTTGGGCAGTATACTTTAGCAGAGGTAGTCATACTCAACCGACAACGTGGTGAAGACGTTGCAGGATTTGATTCGCAAACATTATCCGCCTGCATGACGAAACAGACAGTCCGAACTTTCTACCGAAGCTCTGGATCTCATGAAGACGAGACGTGAAATGCCACGTGCTTTTTTGCCTCGCCAGAGTATCTCCAGGCAATTAAGAAAACTTGTAAGGCGAGGCCTCCGCTGCTCTAATACGGGTCTTTGCAGAGACTTTGGAGGAACTTGCCGAAATGCTGGGCAGTTTAAATGAATCTTCCCGACGGGTCGGTCTCGGCATGAATTTGGACAAGACGAAAGTCATGTTCAATGAACACGTCATGCCGAGACCGGTAAACGTCGATGGCGTCCCTCTGGAAGCTGTGCAGGAATATGTCTACCTTGGACAGAACATACAGGTCGGCAGGCACAACTTCGAGGGGGAAGCCAATAGGAGGATTCAGTTGGGCTGGGCAGCATTCGGTAAACTTCGTCAAGTCTTCTCGTCGACCATTCCGCAATGCTTGAAGACAAAAGTCTTCGAGCAGTGCGTCCTCCCCGTCCTGACCTACGGGGCCGAGACATGGACACTTACGGCAGGATTGGTCCACAAGTTCCAAGTCGCTCAACGGGCTATGGAGCGAGCTATGTTGGGTGTTTCTCTTATGGATAAAATTAGAAATGAGGATATCCGTAAGAGAACCAAGGTAACCGACATAGCTCGCAAAATTAGCAAGTTGAAGTGGCAGTGGGCCGGTCACATCTGCCGTGTCTACGCTTTAAATTCCCGCCACAATCACATAAAGAAAAACATTTTTTGTTAATTGTCTCTGGCAACCCTTTTTTTTTCTTTTTCTAATACCTTTAAAATTGTAAAAAGGTCAAACAATAAACGCAATTCATTATTCTAATTTATTCTTTCAATAAAACAAATATCCAAAGGAGAGGTATAGCACTTAGGAGACTCCATAACATTGTGGCGACCGTGCAAAAGCAAGTATACCAGTATCTTCGGAAAGGGGCTCCAATGCCCACGGGGAGTTTTGGCAAGGAAATTAACCTTTGGACCCGTGGAAGACGCGAAATACCTACTTGGATTTGGGATTTTAGATGGAATCAATTGGAATACATAACCATAAAAGGAGGCTGCTGGAGTAGATTGGCAATTCAATATTACATAGTAGAACTACTGGAGTGTAAAATCAAACTGGTTGTATATAAGTTCATTTCATTATTACATATTTGTGCTAAAACAGGTATAAGTAAAGTGCATGTTTTTTGTAAAATATACAAATATACTAGTGAAATTTAATTATGTCTGATGATAGGGAAGAGTGTCTAGCAAGATTAATAAGAAAGCGTGCCTCTTTAAAAGGTAGAATTACAAAATTAAATCAATATGTCCAGTCTATTGAAAATGTTAGAAATTTTAGTACCTTGCAAATAAAAGAAATACAAAGAAGGCAAAAAATATGTGAAGAATTAAATTCAGATTTTAATCATATTCAGTCACAGATTGAGGAGGAGTGTGAGACAAATGAAGAGATTAATACAGAGGCTGAAGAGAGAGAAGGTATAGAGAAACAGATCATTTATATTATTTCTTTCCTAGAAGACTTATTAGAAAAAACACTACCAAAGGACAATGATAATAAGTCTATCACTAGTGTTCATAGTATTCATGAGCATTCCTCTAATAGTTCTCAACCAATTAGATTACCTGAAATCTCATTACCTTTGTTTGATGGGTCATATTTAAAATGGCTTGAGTTTAGGGACACTTTTGAGTCTTTGATTATTTGTAACAATTCCATGCCAGACATAAATAAATTCCACTATTTGAGATCCTCCTTAAGAGGTGGTGCCACTGAAGCAATGGCGACTCTAGAGTTTACTTCTGCCAATTTCAAAGTTGCTTGGGAATTATTGTGCAAGCGCTATGATAATAAACAAGTTTTAGTCAATAATCATTTAAAGGCTTTATTTGCCATACAACCCTTGCATAATGAGTCTCACAAATTATTGCGTTACTTAGTGGATCAAGTATCTAAAAATATGAGAGCTCTGAGTACTTTAGGCCAACCAACAGTACATTGGGATACTTTAATTATTTTTATGGTTACATCAAAGTTAGATGCAACTACAAGTATAAAATGGGAAGAGTATAAAAACAATAAAACAAACATACCTACTTTAGAAGAATTTTATGAATTTATTCGAAACAGAGCTAATATTTTAGAGTCTACTAGAGCAATTCAAGGGGAAAAATTTAGTCAAAATCAGAATATTAAATACAATAATTTTCAAACACAAACACTTCAAGTTAAAAATAACAATAAATCCAATACAAATTTGTCTATTTGTTCACAGGATAAAATATATGAAAAATTATGTCTTTCATGTAATGAACAAGGTCATCTTATCAGTGAATGTAATAAATTTTTAAAGTTAAATATACAGGATAGATTTAAGGAGGTACAACGACTGCGTTTGTGTTCAAACTGTCTTCGTGAAGGTCATAAAACATTTCATTGCCGTGTTAAAAGTTTATGTAAATGTAAAAAGAAACACAATTATTTATTGCACAATGAACATCAGAGTCTAAATAGCAGCGAGCAGGTCAGCTTACCACTGGTTTCAAACTCTGCTAGTGATCACACTTCAACACCTTCACTATCCTCTTCCTGCAACATGATCAGCTTATCTACTACGTCCATTGGTCAAGTGCTGCTAAGTACTGCCTTGGTAAAAGTTATTAATGTAAATAATGAGCATACTTACCTTGCTCGGGCACTGTTAGATACAGGGAGTCAATCGTCTTTTATTACTAATAGGCTAAAAAATAAAATTATGCTTTCTTCAGACATAATTAAGCCAATATGTATTTCTGGCATAACTAACATGAATTTTAATATTAAAGAAAAGTGTTCTGTGTATATACAGTCACGTACAAGTACTTTCAACACACATATAAATTGTCTCATAGTGCCTGAAATCACAGGTACTATACCGAGTGTGCCTGTCAATATCGCTAACTTAAATATACCTACTAACCTCGTGTTTGCGGATCCTGATTTCCACCAGCCTTCTGAAATTGACATATTGTTAGGGGCTGATGTTTTTTGGAATATCGTAGGCTGTGAGCGCATTGTATTAGGGGTAGGTAAACCGGTATTGCAGAAGTCTGAGCTCGGGTGGCTGATTAGTGGCCCGGTAGGAGATGGTATTCCACATCAAGTTACATGCCACTTTACAAGGCAAATCCATAATGATCTACAAAGATTTTGGGAGGTTGAAGAAGTACAATTTTCTAAACCAATATTTTCCCTAGAAGAAAAAGTTTGTGAAGAACACTTTATACAGAATTTTGAACGTCTGCCAAATGGTAGGTTCTCCGTAAAAATACCACTAAAGGAAATTCCAGAAAATACCCTTGGTGATTCCTTTTATTTAGCAAAGAAACGTTTCTTAAGTTTAGAGAAAAAATTAGATAAAAATCCAGATCTTAAGCGTAAGTATTGTGAGTTTATTGACGAATATCTTAATTTAAATCATTTAAGTTCCGTTGATAAGCCCGAATTTGGATATTATATCCCACATCACGCTGTGTTACATGACAAAAGTGAAACAACTAAATTACGAGTAGTATTCGACGCCTCGGCAAAAACTACCTCAGGTAAATCATTCAACGATATTCAATATATCGGCCCTGTTGTACAGGATGATCTAATTTCTATTTTAATTAGATTTCGTCATTATAAATACGTATTAACTGCAGATATACAAAAAATGTATAGGCAAATTGAAATTGACAGTTCTCAACGCCATCTACAGTTGATTTTATGGAGACAAAATAAGTGTGAATCAATTAAAGTATATAAACTAAATACAGTTACATATGGGACTGCATCCGCTCCTTTTTTGAGTACTAGATGTCTCCTACAACTGGCACACGAATGCCCTGATCCTATTATAGGTAAGGTTATAGCACATGATATTTATATGGACGATTTTATTACTTCTTGCCAGTCTGAGGAAGACCTCCGACATATTTATGATGGTGTTTGCAGTACATTATCCTCTGCATGCTTTCCGATACATAAGATACGAACGAATTGTCCAAACGTGTTGCAGGACGAGACAACATCTCAGGCTTTAGACTTATCCAAAAGTACTACAGTCTTGGGACTAAATTGGTCACCTTTGTCCGACTCACTCAATTTTTCTGTAAATTTAGACTTAACCAATAAAATAACGAAAAGAACAATAATCTCATTAACTTGTCAAATTTTTGATCCGTTAGGTTTACTTTGTCCTTGTATTATTAAAGCTAAAATAATATTACAAAAATTGTGGGTTTTGAAATTAACCTGGGATGATGAAGTTCCTACCCAAGTTGCCCAGGATTGGAAAAACATAGCAGAGAAGTTAAAATGTTTGACGCAAGTCACGGTGTCACGCAATGTATTGTGTGATTTTCCTATATCAATAGAGTTACATTGCTTCGTAGACGCATCTCAAGAAGCTTATGGAGCTTGTATTTATTTTCGTTCAACTGACAATCAAGGTCACATAGAAGTCAAACTACTATGTGCTAAATCAAGAGTTAGTCCTTTAAAAATATTAACTATACCTCGCCTAGAACTTTGCGGAGCCTTACTTGGTGCTCAATTATCCCAAAAGGTTTTAGATTCTGTCCGATGTCCTATAGATCGTAAGGTTATCTGGACAGATTCAACTATCGTTTTGGGATGGATCAAGGCGCAACCAACGTTATTAAAGGCTTTCGTGGCTAACAGAGTTATTATGATAAATGAACTTACCCAGGGATTTTCTTGGAGGCATGTACCAGGAGATTTAAATCCTGCGGATCTAGCTTCCAGGGGAGTTGACCCTCTTCTTTTGCAAGCTCATCCCTTGTGGTGGGAAGGACCTTCCTTCTTAAGGAAGGATCTTAGTGAGTGGCCACAAAAGCTTCAGAATACAGCAATAGATTTACCCGAATTTAAGCTACAAGTTCATGTAGGAAGTGTGGACGATTGTAAAGATTTGTCACTTGTTAATTTTGATCAATTTTCTAATTATAAGCGTTTACTTAGAATGTTTGCATATGTCCGTCGTTTTATATATAATTGTAGACATAAGAATAATAAACTTTCAGGCCCTTTGATTACGGAAGAGTGTAATAAGGCGTTAACTAGTTTGATTAGGTTTAGTCAACTAGAGTCGTTTAAAGATGAAATACAATTATTGTCTAATGGTGCGTCATTGTGCAATAAATCTAATTTACTTTCTTTGAATCCATTTTTGGATCATGACGGAGTACTTAGAGTTGGTGGTCGCATGAAGAATTCACCTTACAATTTTAATAAAAAACACCCTGTCATATTATGTGGAAAAAATACGTTTACAAAATTACTTATGAGGTTTGAGCACAATCGTTTGTACCATGCGGGTCCTCAGCTTCTACTCGCCTCTCTTAGAGAACACTATTGGCCGATTGGTGGAAGAGTACTTGCTCGCGCAACTGTCAAAAAATGCGTTATTTGCACTCGATATCGAGGAAAAACTATAAAGCCTCAAATGGGCAACTTGCCATCGGTAAGAACAGAAGGACTTTTCCCATTTTACTCTACAGGAACCGATTTCGCGGGCCCCTATCAAATTAGTAGCAAAAGGGGGAGGGGAAATCGAACCACTAAATGTTACCTTTGTCTGTTTGTCTGCCTCAGTACCCGTGCGGTTCATATAGAAGTGGTGAGTGACTTAACCTCTCACGCATTTATACTTTGTCTGCAACGCTTCATATCTAGGCGCGGCAAACCTAGAGTCATCTATTGCGATAATGGCACAAATTTTGTTGGTGCCAACAATGAATTTAACAAAATGTTACGCTCCAGTCGTGAGTCTACCCTAAATTTTGCCAGCTCCGAAGGCATTCAATTCAAGTTTATTCCTGCATATTCACCTCATTGTGGCGGGGCTTGGGAAGCAGGCGTAAAGTCCGCCAAGTACCATATGAAAAGAGTAGTAGGAAACGCTTCTCTCTGTTTTGAAGATTTGGCTACACTCTTTATACAAATAGAGGCTATCCTCAATTCGCGCCCGTTGTCACCTCTATCATCTGATCCTGCCGACTTGAACCCACTTACGCCAGGACACTTCCTGGTAGGCCGACCACTGATGTCTGTGCCATTCCCAGCGCCCGAGCTTGCCAAACCAAACTACCAAGCTATTGAAAAGATTCGCAAAGAATTTTGGCGACGTTGGAGCAAGGAGTTTTTGGCGGAATTACAGCAGCGTTCAAAATGGAAACTTTCTACACCAGAACCATGCATCGGCGATATGGTTATTATTAAGGAAGAAAATTCACCACCGCAACGATGGAGACTTGGCCGGATTACCAAACTACATAGTGGCACAGATGGTATAACCAGGGTGGTGGATGTATACACGGCAAAGGGAACCATCCGAAGAGCCATCCACAACATAGTTCGGTTACCAGCACAAGAAGGTTTTTGAAAGCTAAGGCTTTCAAAGTGGGGAGGATGTCTACGCTTTAAATTCCCGCCACAATCACATAAAGAAAAACATTTTTTTTGTTAATTGTCTCTGGCAACCCTTTTTTTTCTTCTTCTAATACCTTTAAAATTGTAAAAGGTCAAGCAATAAACGCAATTCATTATTCTAATTTATTCTTTCAATAAAACAAATATCCAAAGGAGAGGTATAGCACTTAGGAGACTCCATAACGGTGATGGAGCGTATTATCAACGCGCAACTCCTGTGTTACCTCGAAGATTCCCAGCTGCTAAACGATCGGCAATACGGCTTCCGCCACGGTCGCTCATCCCGGGATCTCTTGGTTTACCTAACCCACCGTTGGGCTGAAGCCATTGAGGGCAAAGGGGAAGCACTGGCAGTTAGTCTAGAATTCTAGATATTGCTAAGGGCTTCGACCGGGTCTGTTATAGGGCTCTTCTATCGGAGCGGCCATCGTATGGGATACCCGAAGGGCCTTGCACCTGACTATCCAGCCTTTTGGATGAGCGCAGCATTTAGGTCGTTGTCGACGGTTGTTGCTCAAGTTTCTAGCCCATCAACGCTGGTGTGCCCCAGGGTTATGTGTTATCGTCAACGTTGTTCATCTTATATATTAATGATATGCTGTCTATTCGCAACATTCATTCCAATCCAGATGACAGCACAGGTGATGCGCAGTACTCTGGTCGTGCAAACGTCCCTCGATCATTTGTGGAGGAAAGTTGGGTTAGACTTTGTAGTGTAGGGAGCTCGCGTAAATCAAACATCTCGCTACGTGTGATTATTTTTTAACTACCTTCATGCAATAATATATTTTTCTAATAACACCTACATAACATGCTCCTCTTTCGTAAATATAAATGTTTGGAACTTAACTATTTAATGATCAAATAACTATAAAAACCTACATACTTTCTCTGGTTCCCGAGAGGGAGCGTGGGTTCGAACCCCACACCTGACACCATGTAGTGTAGGGAGCTCGCGTAAATCAAACATCTCGCTACGTGTGATTCTTTATTAACTACCTTCATGCAATATATTTTTCTAATAACGCCTACATAACAGACTTGTATCTGAAGTAGAGTATTCCTTAGAGAGAGTCTCTGAATGGGGAAGACAAAACCTTGTCCATTTCAACCCCAAGAAGTCTACGTATTCTCTGCCAAAAAAACTCCATTCGACCAATCGCTTCAGTTCCAAGGAACTCCCCTTACCTCCTCCAAGAGTATTGGGATCCTCAGTGTTGACATCGCGATCGATGCTCAGGGGCTATCTTGAAGGCAAGGCAAAACTTGCCTCTAAGAAGCTAGGAATGTTAAACAGGTCCAAGCAGTACTTTACACCGCGGCAATGCTTTATGCTTTATAAAATCCAGGTGAGCCCGCATATGGAGTACTGCTCACACTTTTGGACTGTAGCGCTACCAACTCGATCCTGTAGACTGTATGCAACGTCGAGCCTTTGGCATTGTTGATGATCCCATACTCACAGACGGTCTAGATACGCTTGGCCTCATGAAAGACGTCGCTTCTCTCTGCGTATTCTGCTGACTGTATAACAGGGAGTATTCGGAAGAACTGTATAAAATGGTGTATTAGTCCTCTTTCTACCGATTTCGATTTCACCCCCACTTCTTTAAGGCGCTTCGCTCATGTACGCAACGGTTCTGTAGAACCTTTTTCTTGCATACCGTGGGGATTTGGAATGAGCTCCCAGCCGAAGTTTTTTTCACAGCGCAACTATATGGAGTTTTTCAAAAAGGGTGTCATAAAATTTCTTCGAGGCCGGCAGCGGGTTGATGAAATCTCTGGTGTTGCAAATGTCCATAAGCGATAGTAACCACTTTCCATCAGGTGGGCCGTCAGCCTGTCTGCTGTACTTCAGCTATAAAAAAAGTCGAAGTTTGCCAAATGGAAGCGGAGAAACCAATAACAAGTGGTGCGTTTATTGTAGTGTTCGCTCATAAAGGCCGTTGATGTTGCTTGTCGCTCTTGCCGCGTTGCTGCCACGACGGTACTCTTATTCCATAATTACTCGAATTTTTAACTAACCATCATGACGAAAAAGATTCAAATGCGAAGAAAACATAACGCTTATCAATAAATAAATGACTAATTTTTAAAAAAGAATTTCATGTTTTCAAAGTAAAATTAATTTGAAATTATATATCTTAGCCAAACAGAAATATTTATTTTAAATGGCCAGTACTGCAGAACGTACCTAATATTTAGCGGTCACCATTTTGCTTATGAAAGCTATCAAGCGCTATTTTCTGAAGAATACACCCATCAATAAGGTAGCTAAATGTATTTTGTAAAATGTATTTTGCAACCATAAGTATTTGAAATACTAATTACAAAATACCTCAGCGTCAGGTATTTGAAATACTAATTACAAATTACATTTTTAAGAAGTAATTGAAATACAAATACAAAATACGTATTTGTATTTTAATTACGTATTTCAATTACAAGTATTTCAAATACTGCCCAACCCTGATTAATTATACCTACATCAATTTACGAATTAGGTATACAATAATTACTGTGGAAGGATTAAGTACGGCGATTGCAGCACCGCGTCTGTGTCTGTGGGACTTCTTACTTGTTGTAGCTCGAACAAATAAAAAAGGAGAATATTTTAACCGAAAAGAAGCGGCACGTAGACGTACGTAGGCAACTAAAAAACACATATATCACAGCGCGACGCGGAACGCAGACTACTATGAGATGCGCGGGCGACAATCGACGCCACTCACCCCCGCATCCTGCCCAACCCCCTCTGGTGTCCTACGCACGCCCTCTGCCGCCCGTTTTCGCCATTTATTTGCCATAAAAATTAAATATTATATAAATGTTATAATGCGTCGCTAACACACCTCACCCCAGTGCGAACGCACTCATTTTTCCGTCGGTATCAAAGCGACGCGTGTTGCTGACCGCCGCAACAACCCTGATTTCGTTCTGACGTCCACAACTCTTACACGTCCGTCTTGTCCAGGCATCACTTTCTCTATCTTTCCCCGTGGCCAGACGTTACGTGAGGAGTTAGGATCCACAATAAGGACAAGGTCCCCCACTTGTAAGGGCCTGTGATCTTGGTGCCATTTGGTACGTGGACGCATATCTGGCAGCACCTCTCGAACCCACCGCTTCCAGAATAAGTCCGCTAACCTCTGAGATATTCTCCACTGCTTGCGTAAGTATGTATCTGATTCATCAAACACGCCGATGCAAGGTGAGTTTGAAGAAGAGTGGAGAAGAAAATGATTCGGCGTGAGCGACTCGTCAGTGTGTGGTTCAACACTCACATGAGTTAAGGGCCGGCTGTTGACCATCTGTTCCACTTCGGCCATCAGGGTACTCAAGATTTCATCACGCGGTGCTCTTTCTTTCAGTACGACTTTTAAAGATTCCTTGACGCTGCGAATCAGTCTTTCCCACGCCCCACCCCAATGCGGGCTTGCGGGAGGAGAGAAGATCCACGTGGTGTGGTAGTTAGCAGCCTCTTGTTTCAGCACGGCCTCATCTAACTCTTTAACTGATCTTTTCAGCTCGTTGTCAGCGCCCCTTAGATTTGTGCCATTGTCGGAGTACAAGTACTGCGGCCAGCCTCGCCTGGCAGCCATCCGTCGTAATGCCATTATAAAGGCGTCCGTACTCAAATCTGACATAAGTTCTATGTGTATCGCTCTTATGGTCATACAGGTAAATAAGACCCCATACCTCCTTTCTCGTCGACGGCCCACAGCTACCTCCATAGGTCCACTCCACAGTACGTGAATGGCCTCTGATAATGCGCCATCCTTGCACTCGGTAAGTCGCCCATCCTTGGCGGTTGTGGTCGAGTCTTTTTTATTCTACAATACATACATTGTGAAGTGATATGCTTTATTGTTGGCCTCATCCGTATAACCCAGTATTTTTGTTTTAGGTTATTTACAACAGTTTCGCGGTTCCCATGAGCAGCCTTCACATGGTAGTATCGCACTATTAATTTAGTAATATGGTTTCTACCATCTAGTATAACTGGATTTTTTGTTTCAGACGATATTCCCAAGGCGGAGTCGATGCGGCCACCGACTCGAAGAATTCCATACTCATCAATATATGGAGATAAGGTAAGTAGTTTACTTTTACTTTCTAATCTTTTCTTCTTTTTCAGGTTCTGCAAGTCTTCAGCGAATGACTGACTCTGCGAGTACACAATCAATAGGCGCTCTGCCCTCCTCATCATGTCGCCATCAATATCACCTGAAAGTTTCTTACACTTATCTATGAATGACAGTACCACACAGGTGGTTTTCAGCAAACGTAACCACGATGAAAATCTTTCAGCATCGGGTATTGATGGTGAAGCGTCGCACAGAAGAGTCACCCGTTCCAGAATCTCACTGCAAACTTCCCCAAGAATATCCTTGGGCCAGGTATGGCTTTCTTGATATAAAAACTCGGGGCCGTATAACCATTCATTTTGCAGGATTTTTACGTCGCAACTGTCTCGGGTGGCGATGTCGGCGACGTTCATACTTGTAGGTATATAATGCCAATCCGTAGCAGACGACAACTCATCTATTTCGCCTAGTCTATGCGCAACATAAGGTTTATAATCGCGTGCATGATTTCTTATCCAATGCAACACTGTAGATGAGTCACTCCAATAATATTTTTCATGTGGACCAATTTTGTGTTCCTTCACAACAGTCTCAGCCAATCTAGCGCCTAAAACTGCGGCCTGTAGTTCCAAGCGGGGCACTGAAGTGTGTTTAATAGGTGCTACTCTGCATTTGCTTGAAATAAACGCAATTTGTATTTTTCCCGCTTTATTTACCCAACGCCAATATGCTACGGCGCACATCGCTTGAGTCGATGCATCGCAAAATATGTGCAGCTGTAGGTTTGTATATAAGCCATAACTTGAAGCGTACGCGCTGACGTTGTGTCGATTTTCGGTGACAGTCGTGCTCGATCGGTGCCCGCTCGGCCTCTCACTATTCGGTGCAACTACTGCCATCTCGCTCACTGTAACACTCGCATGGTAACAGCGTGGCAGGCGAACATTGTTTACATACTTTAATTGTTGCAACCAATTTGTCCATTTTGCATGCACGGTGTCCGGTATTTCATCGTCCCAATCTAGGTTCGTTTTCCATATTTCTTGAAGCATTATTTTTGCTTTCACCGTAAATGGAGATAAAAATCCGTAGACATCAAATATAGACATAATTAAACGTAACATTTCTCGCTTGGTAGGGCGTTTCAGTCCATTAATTATATTTTCCGGGATACGTTTAAAAGAAACATCAAATCCTAGTTCATCGTCTTTTGGGTACCAAATAAGTCCAAATATCCGTTCACCCACATCTTGTTGTCCAATTTTCAACCTTACAGCATTTGAACATAAGGTCTGTTTTGGCAAACTATTTAATACTTCCTCACAGTTGCTTGTCCAATTCCTTATTTCAAATCCACCTTGTTTGTGTATATGTGCTATATCTTTTATTAATTGTATTGCTGTAGTGCTATCTTCCAAACTGTCTATATAATCGTCAGCGTAGTGTTGTTTAAAAATTGCTTGCACCGCTCGGGGTTTCGATGACTCATACAGCTTAGCGTTTTTGTTTTTTATGAATTGTGCAATGAATGGGGAACAGTTCGCGCCAAATATTAGTGATGACATTGAATATGTTTTAAAATCACCCTGTGAGCCCCCGGGACGTTTCCATAAGAAGCGTAAAGCATGTTGTTCCTCGGGTATAATTTTTATACGTAAAAACATATCGCGGATGTCTCCCGTCACGGCTATTTTATTTTCTCGAAATCTCAACATAATTCCGTATAGTGATGTAAGTAGGTCAGGTCCCGTCATTAAGTAATCGTTAAGGGAGTACCCATTGCTCTTAGCGGCTGCATCAAAGACCAGACGTAGCTTATTTTTATTTGGGTTATCAACGCCAAAATGTGGGAGATACCATGTCTTTGAAGTGACCTTATCATCTTTAAGCTCGTATGCGTAATCATTTTCCAGGAGATGGTTTATTCTCTCTGTGTATCTCACTGCATAACTCGGGTTTGCTTTGCACTTTTTCTCCACGCCCTTCAGCCTATTGCATGCATTTTTAAATGACTCTGGCATTTTACAGGAGCTGTCTTTCCATGGCAAGCCTACGTGCCATCTGGCATCCTTCAACATGGACGTACGCTCTAGATGTTCAATGGCTTTCACATGCTCAGAGTTCTGGCGCGGCTTCCTGGAGACACCCATGGCTTCAATGGAGAAGGATTGCCGTACGGTTTCATGTAAATCATGTAAGGATTCTTTTTCAGATTCTCGTGAATCCCCGTCGACACCTGAGCCTGACAAGAAGAGCATAGAGTGAGGCCCTTCCTGCAATGTGGATACACAACCATGCACACACCATCCCAACGGAGTACGCGTCAGGTATGGTCCATTTGGTGTGCCTTGTGTGATTTGTAATGGCACTAATAAATTATAATTGTCCTGACCAATTAGTATTTCAGGTTTACACAGTCCGTTACACAATAAATGTCTTATATTTTCAAAATTTTCACTACACAAAAGTTCATCTAAAGATACACATTGAGAAGGTAAGTTAAGTCCATTTGTACTACGTAATTGCAAGTTAAACATTGTCCCTTCTATATTAGATATAGTTAAATTGACTAATTCACTATTACATACCAGATCGCTGCATTCCCAGGCGCCTCGTACACGTAATTTTTGTTTACATCCGTGCACTCCTAGACGCTTTACAAGATTCTCACTTACTATTGACACCGTAGATCCGTCATCCAATAATGCCACAGTATTTATTACACCATTAGGTCCGTGAACACATATTGGCACTGTTTTTAACAACAGTTTCCGATTTTTCATTTGTACGTGCATAACAGTTTCATTTCGCGATTCGTCCGAGCGGTCGTTAAAAGGCACAGGCGTGTTTTCACTAAGTTGCAAACCGGTTTGTTGTTTGGGCGCGTAAACATAATGCAGCAACCTATGATGCGACTGTCCACAATTATCCTTGTCGCACACGGGTGCTGAACACGATTCTCGATTATGACGTGACACTAAACACCTATAACACAAACCTCCCCGTTTCACAAACTGCCACTTGTCCTTTTGTAACGCTTTTTTAAACTTCTTACAGTCCGGTAAGTTATGACAAGACGCGCGACAATAACGGTACTTCTCACTCTCACCACTGTTTTGTACCAACACTGTGTGCGTACGATTCGCGATATTATAGTTACTTAGTTTACGTTTATAGTCACTGGGATTGTAATATGAAATATTTACTGACGTTTTTGATATTTTAATAGCCTCTTCGTTCAAAAACTCAGCCAACAAAATTAAATTTTGGCTTACTACCTTCTTGTATTAATTTAAAACTATAATCTGCCCATTTTGAAATTAATACCGTTGGCAATTTAGACAGAATTATTGATGTTACATTTGTTCCTTTCAGGTACTCTTCTTGACCAATTGCAAGAACAGCGGCAACGTAATTCTTGACCTTTATCGAGAATGAAATGATATCTTTGTGATATACTGGAGACACAGGTGGAAAGTTTTTAATGTCGTACGTAATTTTCGATATGATTATGTCTGGATTTCCAAACTGCAGCTCCAGAGTAGACATCACAACCGTAGGTGACGTTGCACTTATTAGCAAAGCCGTCACAGCTTCTTTTGCTGGACCAAACAAACACTTTCTTAGCCTCCATAAATTTTCTTGGTCGCTGAAGTTACACACTCTCGTGGATTCTTCGAACGCTTGCTTGAACTGCAGCCATTCAAGTGGATCACCGGAATACGCCGGCAGGTCCCTTGGTGTACATAAGCGGCTGAGCATCTGGGCGTTTGAATTATTACTGCTGGAAGCGGCGGCAAGATCTTTCAGCGCGGAAGCCAATATATGAACTGTCCCATCTTTGTTGTCGGTGCCTGTAGCCTGGGGCACAGGCGGTGGCAGCGGCTGGTCCAGCTGTCCCGTTTTTATACCATCTCGTGGGTCAGCTTGGGCCTCCAGTTCGTGCTGGCTCCGTTCTAGCCATTCTTCCACATTACCATGTTGAGAGTGGTTTCCCTCCGAATGTGAACTGTATTTTTCATCTTCCAAATCTGCGATATCTGCGGCTAACCGTTTTTCAATTAAATCCATATTAAATTCGCGCTTTTGCCTCTGCGGCTTGTAACTCAAGCCTTTTTCTACGTGCCTCAATGGAAGAAGATGATTTTCTAGACAGTGAAGCACATTGTCGTGAGACATTCATTTTATTACCCACAGGTATCTCCGACTTTATACTTCCACTATCCAACGGCACTGTCATAGGCTTGCTGTGCACATCGACAGTTACAATATTTTTCGCAGTGACTGCCGGTACTTTTGGTAAATTTATTTCATCTTTTACACTCGCGTTTCTCCTTGTTTAGACCATTCTTTGGGCTGAAGGCGTTCTGTACATAATGATCTGGCTCGAAGACCACTTTGTAGCTCGAACAAATAAAAAAGGAGATTATTTTAACCGAAAAGAAGCGGCACGTAGACGTACGTAGGCAACTAAAAAACACATATATCACAGCGCGACGCGGAACGCAGACTACTATGAGATGCGCGGGCGACAATCTACGCCACTCACCCCCGCATCCTGCCCAACCCCCTCTGGTGTCCTACGCATGCCCTCTGCCGCCCGTCTTCGCCATTTATTTGCCATAAAAATTAAATATTATATAAATGTTATAATGCGTCGCTAACACTTGTGATGACACATTTCACTGATCACCGGTAAAATAACGGAAATATAAATTAAATAACTTTTCACTCCAGTTACAAGAATAGGAAACTGCTATTAAATTTCACCAGAGCTTTATTTCACGTGAGGCTAATACTTACAGCACCATATAGTACAAGATAGCTAAAGTACATAGTCAAAACGATAAATGGCTAACTTATTTGAGTAAAATTTAACCTTATTCTTTAACAAAACGTTACACATTCATTTGCTTGAGTTATTTATAACGCTTTGAGTAACGTTGGAGTGTAGCGTATTATTTCATTTTACAGTTCCAAAAATCATATGCAGTTTTAGTCGTTACTATGAAACGTAGCGGTACTGTTATTTTATCCTCACTTCTAAAATATCACGAGCGGTGATTTATCACCTGTTAAATAGCTGTGACAAGTTAAATAACTTTATTCAGTGATCGATATATTAAAATATCTGACATCACTATCGTGGCGTATAAACAGCGAGCACGGTTTTTTCTGTTTACTACTGACTTCGCAAAACTTAATCATTTAGTCAATAGAAAATTCAACTTACTTTTGAACTAGACTGGCTTTTCTGGCTTCTTTTTCAGCGGCGCGCTAGAGGCGTGAATACGTACCATATTTTTAGTGTCCCATAGTCATTTTTGCAAAAACGAAGTCCTTTATAACGTCAAATTTAGTACAATAACGGCACTAAGACCTTTGTTACTAGACCATATAATTTAAAAAAAATCCAAAACCATTATAATCATATCATATGGTAAATGCACTGAAGTATGAAACCTATGGAAGTGAAACGTCAATAAAAAATGCGTGCCACTGTGACGTCACCTGGCCACTAAACATGGCGGTTTTAGTGCTGCCCAGAAGATTTTAATGTTATTAGGTTTTATCGATAAACGTCCTTGGCTCATTTTATTTTCAATATTATTGAGTATTAATTATTTGTAGAATTTATACTTTAATAGGAAGTAAGTATATTGTTATGTGCAAAGATACTTTGATTTAGATGTGTGAAATCTAAGACAAGTTCGTGTTTCAAATTTAACGAGTAAACGATATGACGATTTTTAAAAGTTGCTACACTGATTTGATAAAGTTCTCGTTTGACAACACAGTGACCACAAAACATAAACATATGGCGTAGTACAGTGCCATCTGCCCATCTCTAGCATGCTAAATTTTATCGTCGTTTCGTATGTTGCCGTCTCGCTTGCACTTGCGTATATGCCGGAAAGGGATGGAAGCTTTATGTCGGCGATAAAACGTTAGCATGCTAGCTAGCTATGCTGTTTTGGATATCAAAATAAGAGTACGTGTTTTTCCTAAGTAAAACACGTACTCTTATTTTGATATCCAAAACAGATTAATTAGATTGTAATAGAGAGGTAAGTAGTCTAAACTTTTTTTATTGTGTTGCTGACTCTAAAGTCCGTAACACATTACCGCAACGCACCTCAAGATAGGTGCGCTGCACCATAAGTGAGAGTGATTCAAATTTTAAACTTATTAAGGGCCGCGTGATAAAAAAAAACAAAACTCCTACAGAACATTTATTTAATTACAAACGTCATTCCTTATGACTTCCGCTCTAAAATCACTTAATTATTAAAAATTTAACGAATTTACAATAGTTTTTATTAAAGTAAAACTAATAAAGGCATAAGTTTATAATATGAGTTTTATTTGTACCTTAGATGTTTTACATGGAATACAAAATTCAAAGAAGTGACACCATCAGTTTTGGTTTATTCCTCTAAAGATGTCAAAGCATATTACTTTTATCTAAGTAGGTTCAATAGCTTCACTATAAAGAGTCTGTATATACAAAATCTAACATCTCTTGAAGCTAAAGAACAGCAGAGTCCTTAAATGTGCAGCATATACCAAGGTAGAGGTGTCAGGACCGGCCAAAACAGGAATTGTTTCCAACTGGTTTTCTTTTAATATGCCAGTTTTATGTTGGCTGGCATGTCGCTGCAAAATATTGAAATATTAGTTTAGAATAATTGTGTCCACAGTATTTTTTTCATAAAATTTGCTTAAATTATGACATTATCATTCAAATTGGCCAAATACATTTCTTGGATGGAATCACAGCCACAAAACCCATAAGTTTTTCTAAAATAGTTATATAGAATCAGAATGACATAGACTACAACTAGTAACTAGCATATCAGTAATAAGGTAGCAGCAACAAGTATATCAAAGGCTAAAAGTGAAAGTACAAATTTCAATTATACGAGCAGTCTCCATGAGGGTGAGAGGCACGAGAAGACATATTAAGGCCTTCGACTGTGAAGACGGAGCAGGAATTATATAATAAGCCGACAGTCCAACGACTATCCCGCTGATCATCGTCCCACCATACAAAACTTGTATGTTAATTTTGATCCTTTTATAGCACGTTTTGTTATAAAATAATATGTATGTATTAAAATATGTATATAATTAAAAAAAAGTATATCAATACTAACTATAAAAGTATATACAGTATTAACTTACTCTTACAAATTTGAAGGGCACGGCATCATCTCGTAGTCGAGTCACATCCAGAGTTTTGTTGAAACATTTATCATCAAAGTGTAGCGAGCAAATATAAATATATTTTGCATTTGGCTTTATATTTTCCATTCCAATGGCTTCCAGCCACTTTTTCTTTATACGCTCATTTCTTGGGATCCTATAAAATATGTTTTAATTATTATTTTTGTATGTTTTAAGCGGGGTAGCATGATAAAATAAGAAATTTTATATAAGCAATCATATTATATCGATATCAAAGTCGATAAATAATGTACAACCCCAGCTAATAAATTAACATTATTTAAGCGTAAAAATATAGTTAAATAAGTTAAATCCATTCATGACCTATAACTGCACATAAGAACCATGCTAATTATAATGAAAATCTTCCTTTATTTTCCCGGAAACATTAACAATAAGCAATATTTTTAAAGTTATTTACAGCGTACCTGTGTATGGTTAAAGATGACTGATTTGGTGTTTTTCTTATGCCGCACCCTATTACACTGCACACGGACATATCTGCGACGTAATTATTTATATTTGGCTTCAATTATTTTAAATCATTTTCCCGGAAACATTAACAATAAGCAGAATATTGAAAGATAATTTGTTATTTTGATTTATACCACGACTTTTTGACAAGACAAGTACCGGCTGCACTGACTGATAATGACATTTGGTGCACTAAACATGGCGGATTTTCGGCCTCATTAGGTATTTACGTATATTCATGTTCCACTTTATGTACGCACTGAAATACTGTTATATTGTTTTCCTGCGAGTTACAGTGCTGAGTAAGAACGAGATAGATATATGTTTATGTGTGTGCCTTCAAAATGTATGCTATTTGTATAAGCAATTGTACGTATAGAACAATATGTCGCGTCCCTATTATAGAGGTCCATGGCTTAGATCATATAAACGTCTAGATCACGCATCAATTGCACAAAAACGGCCCAAAAACAGTGCACCAAAATTGGTGCACTGGCTTCAGTGGCTTCCCACGCCTGTTAGTGTCGTTTCGATTACTTTACTGGTTAGAGCTCTCGCAAAAAAAATAATTATGTCGGCCTGCGCTATTAAAATGTGTCGGAACTATTTTAAAACGGGAAAGGATAAGGATGAGATGTCATTTAATCGGAAAACTTAACACTTTTCTCATGATTTCTTTGTAAAAACGTGAAATTTAATTTCGACATTTTCAAGGTTATCGAATTGATTGATGTTGTCAGGTGAGAAGTGTGACTTATTTTCCAAAATTTGGGGACTTTTGTTACGATTTTTTTTTAATGAAATATGAATAATTGAAAAAATCTATAGAAAACAGACATGTAATGTTTGTGTGTCCGGTTTTCTTAAACTAGTTTATATTACGTTTTAGACTTCCTACGGATCCAATTGTGGCATATTGTTGGACAAAGAGATGGATTTTGAATCATTTTCGGAGATATTTTTACACTATGTTTTCTATATTTTCTTATCAACGGCACAATTGTATTGAAATAAAGTACCTAAAATAATTATATATGGTCGTGACCGATAAGATGTAAGTTGTGTGAACGATAATTAGAAAATTTAAGAATACTTAACCATCATGTAAAATTATTTCTAATCTAACCTTAGCGCTTTGGACGATATAAACTTTTTCATGTAACCTTATGACGTTTGACATAGAATTGACAGAATGCGTGCTGCAAATATCGTTAAAGAGGATGTAAAAAAAACTGAATATCGTTTAAAGCAGATGCTTCGGTCGGAGTTATCTGTACTAATATTATAAAGAGGTAAAGTTTGTAAGTTTGTGACGTTGTAGGGGGTAATCTCGGGATCTACTAAACCGATTTTAAAAATTATTTTACTGTTGGAAAGCTACGTTAACAGGGAGTGTCATAGGCATAACATGACGCTTTATACCACGGGAGCGGGACAGACCACGGGTGAATCCGCGCCGGGCCGCTAGTAATATTATAGATAATTCTTTATTGTCATAATTAAGATATTAATTTTGTCTATATTCTGTTAGCTGCATCTCCATTAATTCCTAATAAAGAAATAATTTAATATATTAATGTGATAAAAAACAAATTTTAGTTCAGAAAATAATCAAACTGAACTAGTTTGAATAAAAACTTTTGGATATGAATATTTTTATTTCTATAATAGCCCTTTTCAAGTGGTTTAGTTGCTCTTAAGTCCCTGCATTAAACTATCCCGTGTACCTACCCCGTAGTTCCTACTACTGATATAAACTTTGGATTATACATAAAGCTTACTACCCAATATGAACCTATCGAATCGTTCCAAGTCTACTATTACAAATGATTTCACTGACTTTTAGCGCAGGATAATCTTTGGGTTATAAATAGTCATCTAATAACCTTCGTGAACATGATGTGTAACACAAAAATAATTTGCCATTATGAATAGTTTTCTTTTAATTATTATATTAGTATTGGTAATTAACAGACTTATAAATATGTACTAATATCTGTACAGACATTTTATTGCGAATTAAAATTACTACATGTGCTATGAATGTGTTATGAATTTATTTGTGCATGTATTTTTTTATGGTTCGTTCCAAGACACACAACTTTTGTTGCTAATACTTTATTTAAAAAAAACTGAAACCTCGGAGTAATATTAAATTATAACACATAAAGCGATTAAAACATAACGATCATTTAAACTTTTCACTTACATAAAAAATATTTAATTATAAAAAATGGGGTAATATTTTTTTCCTGATATCCCGAAAACACAGAGTGAACTTAGCAACGCTTCGCGTTTTTGATGCCGTTTTTGGCGATGTTGTTTGTTAGCAATGCTCTCTCTAGACATGTTATATCTCAATGGTCCATGGGTAAATGGTATTTTTCCGTTGTATATTTCGTTTTGTGTTTTTATTATTGTAAATATTGTGTCTAATTAGGCTTTAGTTATCTATTGCAATATCCTTGTAATCGTTTTCTACGGAGAAATAGTTTAGGTCAGTAAATCCTGTTGTCTTATAAATAAAAGTCTCTATAAATGGTACGCAAAAAGCGTATTTCACCGACAATGGGTGATGTTTATTACATTTTCAAAATTATGTTTCCATTTTAAAGCTTATTTTTATTGGTATTTGAATAAAATTGTTTTAAATTTACTTTATGATGGCCAATAAGAAGTTACTTGTTTGTCACTTGTGATTTAATGGAGGCTAGTACTTAAAATCAGCGCTATGTCAGCTCTTGACGCAGTATAATGCTGAGTTTTAAATACTTTGTACCTTTATAAGCCAAGTCGTTATCCGCGTCTGTTTATCTGCTAACTCTTGCTAAGCCACGCAACAGATTTTTGGGCGGTTTTCACCTTCAGTTACTTAATTATTCAAAGAAGGTTTATATATAAACTAGGTTTTGCTCCTGACTTTGCTCGCGGTATATATAAAATTCTAATTAAGTTTTAAGGTAAATTAAATAGAGGTACCTGTTAGGGTTGGTATTCCTAAACTCAAATCACACTTTGTTATCATCAATAGTGACAACTGCTATCAATGGATACATATTGCAGTGTTAGAAAGTACAAGCCCTGTGAGGGTTTATATTAATAACATGTCCTTGTTTAACGCCATAGTAAGAATGTGTCCTAATATAATAGCATTAGTGTAAACAATCATACTGAACTACACATCTTTGTGAATGTGCATATTGTTACATCTACCACATGCTAACAATGGTGAAGGAAAATATCGTGATAAAACCTGCACATTGGGATAACCAATATGTCAATCCTGCCAGGCCGTCTTGGACGTGCGTGGTGGGAATACTGTCCGTTCCTCTATAGTGGAAGACCCGAGCTCAGCAGTGGTACAGTTATAGGCTGTTATTATCATAAATAAACTTTTTTTTATTTTATTGCAGGAGATCAGCAGACAGGCAGACGGCCCACTTGATGGGAAGCGGTTACCATCGCCTATGGACATTTGCAACAGCAAAGTTGCAACAAATGCACTGCTGCTCTCTTAAGGGAGACTGGAACCTGGTCACTAATGCCGGAACACAACTCAAGGTTGTTATGGCGACATACTTTAGACCAGGGGTGGTAGCCATCCAGTCAGGTAAATGCCCTACCACCTGGCAAAACTTGTTAAATTAGAACAAAAATCTAACACTAGTCATGACTGTGGAGTAAGAATAAACAAACTCACTTTCCAATGTCGTTATCTGTTTTAGGACATCATTAAGATGGATGGAGATATAGATATTGAGGAGCATGATATCCTGGATAATCCTCGGGTCAAAAAACTGTTTCCTAACCTCTGCAAGATTAAAACTGAAGTTACGTATTACGGTAAGGTTCTTCAAAAATTATTAACTGGTAAATACAGTGTAAACTCCATGTAACCTCACTCGATTTAATGACAAACTCCCTTAAGAGTCAAAATCACTTAGCTTTGGTTGGTTTAGCTTGTATTCCGTACACTGATACACTCTATATAGCATTACACCCACTCTCAATAACAAGAACAATTAAGTTATTAAAAAGTACCTTTTAAGTTGCCAAAATTAATAAAAACTGCAGAGCTGTGTATGTTCTTCTATGCTACATTATCCTAGCCCGAAATAAACTCGACTGTCGGCATCAGGCATACTGAAATTTGTAAAAAATTCTAAAATACCATAATTTCTAAGTACTTCCTTTATCACCAAGATGCCTCAATATCGCAAGTATGAACTATATGGGTATTTTTGACTTAACTTAATAACATTGTATATCAAATATGTAGAGATCCTTTTGTCCCCAAGATTACAAAGACATAACAAACATGCTAATAATGTTAATTCTGATGTATAGAAACAGTCCTGCCACAATCATGTGCTTGAACTCATGACATGTCTCACATACACAAATATTTTTATTTTACAGAGGTACCTATAGTACAACATAAACCACCCGTTGTAATAAAACAAGAAGAATTTACTAAAAAACAGCAAGATGATAATGCAGTTCGTAAAACAGAGTTTAATAACACAACAAATATAAATGTTTCTGAGAATTCCCACTCTGTTCTACATAATCGTCTTAAAATATTACCAAGAGCGAATATAGCTAAGATTATTAATAACTCTTTAGCAAAATTGCGTCAAAATATTTCTTTAGAACATAAAGTCCGAGGATATAAAAATACTAAATCCATAGACAGAACACCTGATACAGATCCTAGCAAGTCTTTTTTCAAAACTATTGTGGAGAAATCAGAGGCTATTAAACCTCTTATTAAAGAGGAGGAAGCTTCTGATTCTGTTCATTTACAATATAATCGACGAGGTTTATCAAAATGTCGTAACTTTGTAATTGTTCGTGGTACTAATGATTATAATACACCAGAAGTTTCATCTCCTAATGTAAAGTCTATGTTGAATAATATAATTCCAGCCTCAAAAGCACTTTCAGTTGTATCATCAGCTAAGGAATATCTACCTGCAGCAGTAGTTTTGAATGACTGTATCACAATTTTAAAACTAAGTTCGCGATATTGTGACAGTTGTAAAATTCTGTTCCCATCAAAGCATAGCTTTAATGCACACAGATGGTCCACGCATTATGCTCGACATGAATCTACTAGTAATGCTGTTGACACAGAGCCAGATGTTTCAGAAGTTAGTAAATCATCAGAAAGTGCACAACCTTTTGCTTGCCTTAAAAATTGGAACAAACGTAACATTGTTCATAACAATAACAAAAAATTAAATTACATTGTCACCTACTTTGAACCAAACAAAATATCATATGGCAAAAGAAATAAGAAAATTGCGGGCAAATTAACACTTGTCGCAAAAGAAGATAATAACAATGTCAAACATAAATTTTACAAAGTCTACCCTTGTCTTGATTGCAACATTTACTATTTAGCAAGCAATGCACGTAAAACACATATAATGAGAGACAATCATAAAATATTACTAAAACCGAAACACTGCAGATTTTGTAAATTAAGATTCGCCAACGAATTATTCAAAAAACATGCAAACGAATGCCCGGTGAAGGGTAATACAGGCTATTATATTAAAGTTATGGAATACAAGAAAACAACAAACACCAAAAAATCGGATGATGTACCAGACTCACCTGAAGAACTAGAAACTGCAACGTTGAGTGATGGATTTGAGATTGTTAAAATAGAAAAACCGGACACAGAGGATGTCAATGAAATGAGCATAGCAGATGACAGTGATGTAGATATTGTAGATGATAAATGGATTGTTAAGCCAGAACTAGATAAGGCTGAGGCACAAGTCTGAGGAAATAACCAAACTATTGGATGCGTCCATACCTTAGATTATAGATAAATAAGCAGACAAACACAGACATATTGTATATCCCCAAGCTAAAGAAGTTATGCTTTTGTTATGGGTAACATATAGACCGAGATACGGCTGCAAGATTACTATGTTCATATGTCATTTAATTAAAATTTAGTTTTTATATACAATTATATATTGTAATTATGCATTTCGTTTTTGTATTTGTTTATTTTGGTGAGTAATAGTGTTATCTGTCTCTCTGGCTATTACATATGGGGAATACATTTTTGCTAGGTTGCCTATAAAAATGTGATTGCTAGTATTTTTAATTAAAATAATACTATTAGAAATTATTTCTTTTACTTGTTTTTAAAATAAATTATGTATAAAGTTAAATCTAATTTTTTTCTGTGTATCAAGGAATAGGGTTGCCTATATAAAAGTGGCCGCAAATAGCTGGCAACCCCTATTTGCGGCCACTTTTATTGCCTATTGGCCATTGCCTAGCATTTGCTGAACTCCTGGTACCATCGCAAGACATCATTTTGAATTTTTCAACTGGACCTTCAAGTCCCAATACTAAACTATACATGAATATACTTAACAGGAATTGATATTTGCAAGCTCCATTATGATTTGGTATAATACTACACAGATCTTTTTATTTATTTCAACATCGGACAATCCATTTCCTGACAAGGGTAATTGATTTTTCAAAAATCTAATACCACTTTAGTTTACGTCAAAATTAAGACTGCACCCTGAAGGTCCATTTGAGAAATTACATTATTAAATAGAGTGTTTATCTTTATTAAGATTGTATAGGATATAGGTACACATTCATACTTACGAAAATGTCTAATCTCCTAATAATCATATATTATGTGTCTCTGTCGACACACAGTGTTGTTAGAAGAAAGCATGTAATAATTTGCCACTATTTAATATCTATAGTATAATTACTCACCAATTTCATCATGATTTTATACCTTTCTCTTTTACTCACCAGCATGACATCTCTTTCCTTGATGTGACAGATTTGAGATAGCTGTCAATTCATATGCATTGTAAAATTTTGCCGGTAAAACATTGCAAGGAAAAGTGACAGGTGACATTCCCGCGGAATCACGTTTTGGCGAATTTCTCCTGGTTTTCTTTCGTGTTTTTCTGTTTTCCTGGCTTTGTGTTGTCATTTATCTGTTGGTGTTGGCTATTTTTAAGTTTATTATTAGTGGTAAGTACTTTACTTTATAAATGTCGCAGTCGGTGGGACAGAAAGTCCCTCCTGATAGGGGGAGACATTCTTTAGGAATGGAAGTGGGCGAATCTCACGCTATTGGCCAAACTAAGGAGAAATTACGGGCTAAACGTTCTTTAGAGGCTCCTTCAAATACCCCCGAGAAAAGAATTTTGCCCCCTTCAGTCTCTATCCAACACACATACACCAGACCTGGATTTGTGGCAAACTCGGATCTCAGGTATTCTGAGTCTGACTCAGGCCCTTTTATTGTTTACGTTACGGGTCCCGATGTGGACCTGCCCAAATCATCCAACAATATGCGCGCCCTCAAAATAGCCCAAGTTATTTACAACAGCAAAGTCTCAGGGGTTGACGAAATAAAAAACATAGGAAGAAACAAAATTTCTATTTATTTTAAAACATTCTCTGAAGCTAACTCATTCTTATCCCACCCTGTCCTAGAGTTAAATAATCTTACAGCAATAATTCCCCGTTTCCAATTTACCCGTATGGGTGTAATTCATTCAATCCCTCTAGATTGGTCTTTGGAGGACTTGGTTTCATGGACTGAGTGCCGTCCAGAGTCTTCTATAGTAATTAAAGCGAGAAGACTAAATAAAAAAAAACGTGTTGAAGATACAACCTGCTGGGAACCCACTGGTACTGTAGTTCTCACCTTTTTAGGCCAATCCCTCCCAAGCCATGTTTATTGTTGCAACCTCTCTCAACCTGTTGGAACATATACCCTTCCCACTATACAGTGCCTAAAATGCTGTCGTTTCGGACACATCCGTGACAAATGCCGATCTAACTCACGCTGTTCTCGCTGTGCTGGCCCGCATGAAAATGCCACTTGTCAGGTACCTGAGGATAAAATTACTTGTTTGTTTTGTTCTGGTAATCATGCAGCCACTGACTCTAGATGCCCCGAACATGCACGCCAAAGAAACATTAAAGTCATAATGTCCACTGAAAATATTGGATATGTTGAGGCAGCCCGTAGATTTAAACCTGTTCGGACTTCATATGCTGACATTTCCTCAACAGTTCCAAACAAATCTGCCTACATACCCTATCCCTCCCCTAATTCTGTTCCCTCGCCTATATGCCCTGAACCTTCCCCCAATACTATTCAGTCTGCACCAAATTCTTCATATAGGAAAACTATCTATATACATAGAAAACCTAGACAGGAGCTAGGTACAACATATGATCATCTAGCCCATGCTAATATTGTCTCCTCACCACCTTCCTCTTTACCAAATGGTTGTGCTCTTGGCGATAACTCCCCTAATATCTCTACCGCTAATGATAATTTAGTACAAATTTTGTCAACAGCTTTAATTAACATATTTTCTAAATGTGGTGATATACAACCGTACAATGTCATAGATATGCTTCAAAAAATTATTACGTCACTTATAAACTCTTCTATCCAAAATGGCGAAGGTCCTTCAATGGAACTGTCGTAGTGTTAATAATAAAAAACATGAAGTATCTTTTTTAATTAATCAGTTTAATCCTTACCTTTTTGCCCTCTCTGAAACATGGTTGAACCCTGGTTCTTTATTTCGAGTGCCTGGGTTTTCATGTATCCGAGATGACAGATCGGATGGTTGGGCTGGTTGTGCTATTCTTGTTAGAAGAAATATTACATTCTCCCGTTTCACCCTCCCCCCTCACTCCCCAGATATTAATATTGTAGCTGTCCGTTGTCTTAATATAACATTTGTGTCTGTCTACATCCCTTACCCCAATGCTCTCCTCATACAAGAACTTTTCTCCCTCTTATGCCATCTTCCTGTCCCTCTCCTCATTCTAGGAGACCTAAATATCCGCCATACTTTGTGGGGTTCAGCTTCCTGTGATCCTATTGCTCCAGCATTTCTTGATATCTTAAATGATCTAAACTTATGCATCATTAATGATGGAACCCCTACGCGTAGTCTCTCCCCTTCAAAATCCGAGTGCCCCTGACCTTACTTTATCCTCTCCCTCCATAGCCTACTCTCTTTCATGGTCTGTTCTTTCTAACTGTTATGGAAGTGACCATCTCCCTATTCTTTGTTCCTTGCCTGATTCTTCACCCCCTCCTGTCACTCCAATTCCTCTCTTGAGATTTAGACTCGCACTAGCTGACTGGCATAAGTTCTCTTCCTTGGTACAAAGTAAATTAAACTCTCTTCCTGATGTTTCTTCTCTGAATTTTACTTCCCTATATGATGAGTATGTATCTGCATTGACATCTGCTGCTAAGCAATCAATCCCCCTAAAAAACTCTGTAAAAAATAAAATTCCCTCCCCTGCTTGGTGGGATTCTGAATGTTCCGCTATAGTAAAAAAGCGCAAAGAAGCGGAGATTAAATTTACCAGGAGCCTCACATATGATAATTACTTAGAATTTCAGAAAGTCTCTGCTTCCTCTAAAAGACTGTTGCGTTCAAAGAAAAAAAAAAGGTTGGCAAGCCTTCTGCGAATCCCTTTCTCCCAGGACTCCAGCTTCTATGATATGGAAGAAAATAAAAGCCTTTAGAAAGTCCCAAAGTGACGATAATATTAATTCCAATAATCCATCTTCCTGGCTTCCCAATTTCATGCACAAGCTTGCACCTCCTTTTGTTCCCCTTGAACGTTGTCCCCCCATCAGTTGTTCCCCTTCAGATGAGTTGAATCCCATGAATTCTAAATTTTCCTTTGGAGAACTATGCGCTGCCCTAGATCATCTCCGAGACTCTTCTCCTGGAGTAGACGGCATTACTTATTCCTTTGTAATTCAGTCCTGTGAATCTTCTAAGCATTTTCTACTGAACCTTCTGAATCAGATTTTTCTTTCCGGATCTATCCCAGAGTCTTGGAAAAAGCAAATAATTGTTCCAATATTAAAACTTGGCAAGGATGCTTCAGACTCTGATGCTTATAGACCTATAGCCCTATCTTCAGTCCTTGCTAAAATTATGGAGCATTTAATTAAAAATCGACTCGAGTGGATCGTAGAAAGCAAAGGCATATTAGCCAATAGCCAGTTTGGTTTTAGACGAGGTTTAGGTACAATGGAAAGTCTCAGCCTTATTACCTCAGACATCAGATTAGCTTTTTCCCGAAATGAACATGTCGTAGGAGTCTTTTTAGACATAACGTCTGCATACGACAACGTCAACCTTCAAATACTCAGGCAGAAGCTGCACAATCTGAGTATCCCCCCGAGGATTGTCAACATTGTTTCCAATATGTTCATGGAGAGATCAATCTCCGTCCGCGTTTCGGGAATCGACTCCCCCCCGCGTCTTGTATGGAAAGGTTTACCCCAAGGCTCTGTCCTCAGCCCGATCCTCTATAACATTTATACGGCTGATTTAGAATCTTCTGTAAGCTGCTTTTGCAAAGCCCTTCAGTATGCCGATGACATTGCTCTATATGCCACTTCTGACTCTTTCAGTGATGCTTCAAACCGTATCAATTCTGCTCTTTTTTATCTAACTCATGGCTTTCAGAGCACGGTTTGTCACTTTCTGCTTCAATAAGCTCGGCTGTAATATTCTCCCGCAAAAGAGATATTCCTGCCCTAGACATTCACATTAACAATCATCCAATCCAAATTGCTAACTCTGTTAAATTCCTAGGTGTCTTCCTCGATGCCAAACTTTCAGGCCTCCCCCATCTCAATTATATTTGCGCAAAAACAGAAAAAAACACTAACGTAATTCGAGCCCTGTCAGGTGTTAGGTGGGGATCTCACCCCTATTGTCAGAAGCTGCTTTATAATGCCATCATCCGCAGCCATTTTGACTATGCCTGCTTCATATTGGAACCCTGCAGTAAATCCGCTCTCATGAAACTGGAACGCATACAAGCCAAATGCCTCAGAATCATCACAGGCGCAATGAAATCTTCTCCAACAAATGCCCTTCAGGTTGAGTGTGTAGACCCTCCTCTTGCTCTTCGCAGGCAGCTTCTGTCGGACAGATTCTTTTATAAAGTGATAGAGCTCTCAGATCATCCCCTTCTAGGTATCTTAGATCAACTCCTTCAAATTTCGTTCACATCTAGTTATTGGACTCACAAATGTCTTCCACTTATTATAAATTCGTATAAGAAACTAGTAGATCTCCCTCTTGGCATTTTCCAGAATTATAAAAATCCTGTTTTTGAGTTTAGTTTTGAAAGCCTTATTTATAAACCTAATGTTATTCTAAATCTAGATATTCACAAAAATTCTCCAGATGCTAATCAATTATTTTGTAAAATTACGCAGGATCGTTGGCCAGACCACCTTCAGTTTTTCACCGATGCATCACGGCTATCTCAAAATGGCCCTGTTGGTTCAGCTATTTGGATTCCCAAATACAAAATTATTTTAAATTTCAAAATTCCTCCTCCTAGTTCTGTGTTCACTGGCGAATCAATCGCTATTCTAGAAGCCGTCCTTTATATTGAATCCCATAACATAAGTAAATCTATCATTTTTACTGATTCCTTAAGCTCCCTACAGGATATCTCAAAATTACCTTTACATGCTAAACATAACTTTGTCATCTCCCTAAAAATAAAGGAAGCCCTCTTTCGTTGTCACTCGTCTGGTTTAGATATAGTACTTGCCTGGATCCCAGGTCACTGTGGAATTGGTGGAAATGAGATTGCCGACTGTTGCGCCAAGGAAGCTGTCTGTTCCATTCCCGGACGGCATCCGTGCGAAGCAGTCGCAAATGCCCGTGCTCTTTGCGGAAAACTGCAATTTTTTACGCTTTTTCGCTCTCAAAAAGCGACAAATTGCGACAACAGTTGTGTAGTGATAGTGTAAAGTGTTAAAGAAAGAAAGAAAGAAAAATATTTATTCAGAACTACATACACACAGAAACGTACTAAAACAAATAAAACAATACAATAGAAATGAAGTTCTGAATCGGTCCTAACTCAGCATGATGCTGGTTGGCTCAACCAGCGCTGGTCTTCCGTTAGGGCCGTTCAAGTGACTCACGGATAGACAAAACGAAACAAACACAAATCAAAACAAACAAACAAATATATATATATATATATATATATATATATATATATATATATATATATATATATATTGCCAACAAATATAAAAATTAATATATAATATAAAAAAATGATATAAAAATTAATGCTACGAAGCGAATTTATAAAGAAGAACATAATGATGGAATAAGGAACATAGAGCTTAAAAACTATAACAATATCAATTTTATATTTTGTCTGTCAGTCTGTTGGTTTGTGTCAAATATGCTGCAAATAGGAAATATTTAATCTCAGAATAATCACGGTTAAACAGGCAAAAAGAAACTGAAAAATTAAAGTAGATCAGGCAGATCCTGCACATAAAACCAACATAATTATATGGCACTAGTATCATGTACAAGATCCGCCTGACTCACTTGATGATCATATATAAATTTTTTTAATTTTGCTCTAAACCCGTGTATATTTTGCAAGCTTTTAATAGGGGGTGGAATATTGTTCCAACATTTTGTCGCAGCATAGCGAAAACTGCCCCTAAAAGCAACCGTCTTATGCCGTAACGTTGTAAGCTGCATAGCACATTGTCGCAATTCAGTCGATCTCTGAGAAGCAAACCACGAAAGTTTATCATATAAGTATAATGGAGCTTTATACTTGATGACACCGAAAAGTAAGCAGGCTAGATGCAGTTTACGGCGGTACTTCATTTTTAACATCGAACACTTATTTAAATATGGTGTCACATGATTCCTAAAGGGAATGTCAAAACAAAAGCGTGCACATGCGTTCTGAACTCGTTGGATTAATCTTTGTGTTCTGCTCAGCAGACGAGGACTATAAACTGTTATTTAGTTTGATTCCGGCGCGAATCAGTTGTTTTTCGACTGGGGTGAGTTGTTAAGCTCTATTCGCTTGTTTATTTCGGCGCACCTAAGCGCATTACGCAATAACGGTCGTTTGTGTCGAGTTATTCACACGCGTCGACTGGTCTCGGCAAAGGAACGGGCCTCCAGTAATGGATGGCCCAGGCCCCCAGAAGGCCCCGAGGCCTTCGAGTGTCCCGCGAAAGCGGGACCACACGAAGGCCAAGGATGGCTGGTTAATGCCTGAGATCGGGGAGACGCGGGTGAAAAAGGCGTCGTCTTCATCGGCCCGTCGCAGCAGGTCGGTTGCCGGGCCGCGTCACGGGCATGCGGATAGTGCCGTTTTCACGGCTGCTGATATGCCCGGCTCGGTAGGGGATGCGTCGGCGGTGGTAGACCTCACCGCCGCCACGCATGAGGATAGGTGCGGCGCGATGGGACCGCCTCCGGTTCCCATGGCGCCTAGGGCCCCATCCGGGCGTGCCGCGCGCAGGAGCGCAGCACACCCGGAGATAGATAGGAACGTACTGCTTGCAGCGAACTCGGCCGTTTGCCTGGCCGTGAGCGCTGCAAGCACCATAGTTCAATATGCCTACATGGCGCCACCTACCTCTGCGCGAGCCTCACTCGTGCAAGGGAGCGGCGCCTACGTAGAGCATGATCACATCCCACCGTCCGGCAGCGTCCCAGACTCGCTGGAGCACGCGCTCTACGGTGCGATTCGCGATCATAGTTATTCCCGCCCTGAAGCGCCTGCCTGTAGTCCGGTATACACGGCGGCCGGTTCAGCGACGGCAGGGGATGGGTGCCCTACGACGACGGTGTCGTATAGCGCACGGGCTTCACCTGTGCCTACGACATCGACTTGCAACCTTTCGGGCTGCAACGTCGAGAGCAGCCGTCCAACGACACCGGTTGTCGCGCGAGCCTCACTCGCGCCGTCGGCCGGGGTCGTGAATAGGGACTTCGTAGGCGCGGCAGCGACGACCCCCTCGTCTTCCTTCCCTAATGGGATGGGAGCCGCTGTTGCGATGTCGGCGCCTGCGTCTTCGGCTGCGGCGGTGTCCACGTCCTCGTCTTCAGCGGCAGCGGCGGCGGGCACGACGACGTCGTCATGTTCGTTCACAGCCTCATCGTCTTCGGCATCGGGTTCGGCGGCGCCGTCAACGTCTTCAACGGCAACGGTGCCGATTTCGTGTGCCCCGATGCTCGTTCCCGGATCGAGGTCGCGCTTCTGGGACCGGTCCCAAAGCAGCGGCGCCGATTCGGACGGCACGTCGGGTGCTTCTTCCCCAGCGCGCGCGCGCTCGCCTCTGTGCCCCACGGGGGGCGCACCCGCGGCGACTACTAGCATTCTCGCGGGTGCGGAGGCCTACCTCCACACCGAGAGGGGTGAAAGGGGGCGCAAGGCGCGCAAGGCAACCGCCGCCAAAGTGGCCGCGGCTAGCCAGTGCGCCGCCCTCGTCGGGGATATATCGGCTCTCGGCCCTGGGGAGCTCCGCCTAGCGGCGTGCGCCCAGGTCGCCGAGATAATTCAAATTGCCCAAACGTCGGGCAATTTGAACGGGGTTTACGTGCGCCGGCTGAAGGAGGCCGCGTCCAGGGTGTCGGACATCGTCGACACACTGGTCACGCGAAATCCGGAATCCGAGGCCTGGAAGCTCGGTAACGAGAACGCCAGGCTACGCATGGAGTTAAACTCGCTGCGGGAGGAAAACCGCTCCTACCGCAGGGAGTTTGAAGACATGCGTAAGGCCCTAAAGGCCTCCGCTTCGGTTGCGGAGCCGGCGCCTGCTGTAATGGCGGCGCCGACCCCCGTACCCGTCAAGCGAAAGGCCCAAGCCGCCACGGCGGAGGCGGCGGCGGTACCGGAACCGCCCGCCGCACCCGCTGCGGTTAAAAAATCGCGTCCGGCCCGTGCTGCGGTAGCAGGGCCGACACCGGCTCCCGTCGTCGGGACGGAGCGAGCTCCGGCGGCCGCCAACGGGGTGGCGCCGACACCCGCTCCAACGGGGCCCGGCGGCATCGATCACGACGCGTTTGTGCGGGCCGTGATCGACGTTGTCGCCCCCATACTCGATGCCCGGTTCGCCGGAATCGAGGACCGGCTGAATGCCGCGCCGACCCTCCGTCCACCACTAGCGGCCGACCGAGGCAAGGCGCCGGCAATCAAACCGGCACCAAAAGTGGCCGTTAGGCCGAAAGCGGCCACGGCTGCCGCCGCCGTCCGGCGGAATGCGGGGGAAGTAAGTACCCCGGTTCCGATGGAGGTGGTGGCGACCCCGGCTGTCGGGGTGACGGACTCCCCACCGTCACCGCCCCCCCCCCTAAAAAAAAAGACGAATAGAGGGGGGGTGAAGTGGAGGCTGAAAATGCAGCGGAGAGCGGCACGCGATGCCGCCGTTGCATTAACGGCCCCCGCCACGGCACCCGTGCCTGTGGTGTCGGCTCCTAGGCCGGCCCCTAGGCAACAGACGGCGCCTGCGGCCGCGACATCGGTAGTCGCGGCGCCCGCCGTCCGCGCTCGCATCGCGCACGTCGCGCCGCCGCCGGCGCCCGTGGCCCCCGCCCCCGCCCCGGAGGGGGGGGCGTGGACGACGGTCGTCAAGCGGAAAAAGGGTAAGGGGGCGAGGGCCGACGGGCCCCCTCCCCCCACCCAGGCGCAAGCTGCTCCCCTGCCGACGGGGCGGGGGCAGCAACAACGGAAACAGGCTGCGAAGCCTGCGGTAGTATTCCGTGAGCCGAAGTCGGCCGCAGTTATCATCAAACTGCTGCCGGCAGCGGCCGCGAAGGGTGTCGGTTATCGCGAGGTCTTCGCGAAGGCCTCGACGGTGGTCGACATCGCGGCCATGGGCCTCCGCGAGGGGCTGAAGGTGGTGCGGACCGTCAGGGACGCGCGCCTTCTCGAGTTCCAGCCGGGACCCGAGAGCGCGGCCAAGGCGGACTGCGTCGCCGAGGCTCTGCGCGGAGCCCTTGCAGGGATGGCCGAGGTCGTCCGCCCCGTAAAGCGTGGGGAGCTTTACGTCTCTGGGCTGGACGAATCGGTCACGGTCGATGGGCTGCGTGACGCGATCGCGCGCGCCGGCAACTGCCGGCGCGACGACGTGCGCACGAAGCACATCGGTGCAGGACCGGGCGGTTTGGGCGCATCGTACGTGATGTGCCCCGTCGCTGCTGCCAAAGTCATCGTCGAGATGGGCTACCTCGTGGTAGGCTTCACCTCGGCGAGGGTAGAGGCACTGGAAGCCAGACCGATACGTTGTTACCGGTGTTACAACGTCGGCCATGGCGCCCAGACCTGTCCGGACACGTGCCCGGACCGGACTAACTTGTGTCTCCGCTGCGGTAAGAGCGGACACAAGATGCCGGACTGCACGGCCCGGAACCCCCACTGCGCGGCGTGTGCGGCGGGGGGACTCAACGCTGCCCACCCCACGTTGGCGAGGTTCTGCCAGCCTCCCTACGTGAAGGGCAAATTCGTCCATCCGAGGACGAAACAACGCACGGGTGTTACGGGAGTACGCGCAATGGACACCTCCAATGCCTAGTACGCCCGTAACAATACTATTTCAGGCGAACGTAAACCACTCCCCCACCGCTCAGGATTTGTGCCTGCAGGCGATGGCGGAGTGGCAAGCGAACTTGGCCGTAATAAGCGAACCTTATTACGTGCCGCCTTGCGGCAATTGGGTGGGCGACCTCGACGACGTGGTAGCGGTGGTGGCCAGAGCCGGTTCTGGCACACCGCTTACATGTCTCGAAAGAGGAAAGGGCTATGCGGTGGCGGAGAGCGGGAGTATCGTCGTCATAGGCGTTTACTTTTCGCGCAGCTGCCCCCTGGCGGAGTTCGAGCTTCACTTGGACGCCATCAGGGCTGCCATAGACAGATTATCGCCTAAAACGATCTTCGTGATGGGCGACTTTAACGCAAAACACTGTTCCTGGGGAAATACGTTCACGGAACCTAGGGGCCGGACGGTTGAGGAATGGGCTCTTCAATCCGGCCTGACCATATTGAACCAGGGATCGGTCCAGACCTGCGTGCGCGCGCGGGGTGGATCGGTCATCGACCTGTCATTCGCCACTCATGCGGCCGCCCGCAGAGTTGTCGGATGGAGGGTGCTGGAGGAGGTGGAGTCGCTCTCTGATCATCGGTACATCAGATTTGAGCTTACCCCCTCCTCCGGTCCGAGCCCAGTTCATCGCCCCCCTCTCTTCCCGCGTTGGGCCCTTACCAGGCTCGACTCCTCTTCCTGGCCGCTAAGTGGGCATCTACGCGGCCAGCTGCGGGAACCCAGTCGAATTCGAGAACCTGGAGTCGCGCAGGCAGAGCACATGTCGCAATGGACCCTGACGAGGGTTGTGCCTGATTCGCAAGCGATGCCTCGCGTCTCCAAGCGGCATCCGTCCGTGCAAGCAGGTCCACTGTGCTGCTGACCGAGGTCGCTGGGCGAGATGCGAAAGGCAGTTCGCATCAGCAGCTCGTGAGGCATCTCGACGCTGCAGGGCGCGCCGTCCTCCGGACTACGTCGCGGAAAATGGACTCGTGGGACTCCACGATGGACGCCTTCGAGACGCTGCGAACGTCAACGGACGAAGCCGTCCAAGCGAAGGATGTCGTTCTTGCGGTGTCGCTAGATATAGCGAACGCCTTTAACAGCCTCCTTCATGAGACGATCAGGGAGGGGCTCCGCGCGCATGGAGTCCCCCCGTACCTCACGAGGCTGTTGGGCGCGTACCTGCAGGATCGACATATCCTTTGGGAGGGCGGTGAGTCCGGCAATCCCGAGGTAGGTCGTCGACGCGTCGCGTGCGGCGTTCCACAGGGGTCGGTCCTCGGGCCGATTCTTTGGAACGTAGGTTATGACTGGATCCTTCGGGTTCCGGTCCTACCCGGGGTAGGGCTGATCTGCTTTGCGGACGACACCCTACTCACGGCACGCGCTGCGTCATTTGCGGAATCCGTGGACGTCGCTAACACCGGGTCGGCGATTGTCATAGATCGAATAGCTAGGCTGGGCTTGAGGGTCTCCCCCGCGAAAACGGAGGCCATCATGTTCCATAGGAAATTTCGCAATCCCCCCGCGGACTTGACCGTTTCGGTCCAAGGGGTGGCCATTAGAGTAGGGCCCCAGATGAAATATCTGGGGCTAGTTCTCGATGGGAAATGGCTGTTCAAAGCGCACTTTGAGCAGCTAGTTCCCAAACTCGTCAAATCCGCGGGCGCACTCTCGAGGCTGCTTCCCAACGTAGGGGGCCCGGGAGGTGCGACGCGGAAACTTTACTCTGGCATCCTGAGGAGTATGGCACTGTACCGTGCATCCGTCTGGTCCAATGCACTTCACCGCCACAACAGAACCCTGCTGCAACGGGCGCAGCAGGTTCTGGCCGTGAGGACCATACGGGGGTATCGCACAGTGTCGCGGACGGCGGCCACCCTCCTGGCAGGCGATCCGCCCTGGCATCTCCAGGTGGACGTCCTGACAGTGGTGCGCCGCACCCGGCAGGATGCCCTAGCTAGAGGCCTGACCTTCTGTCAGGTCGAAATCGAGGCGATCAGGAAGCGGGAAACCGCCTCCATGATCGCCGTCTGGTCTCAAGAGCTCGACAACCCTGCGGCCTATGGCGGCTACACGGTGGATGCAATCAGGCCACAGCTGACGGAATGGGTCAACCGCACCAGCGGCACCCTGACCTTCAGGACGACACAGATACTTACCGGACACGGATGTTTCGATAAGTATCTGTGTCGCATTGTGGGCTGCTTGCCTTCCCCGGACTGCCGCCAGTGCGGCGCGCCCGACACGGCGTTACACACGCTTGTCGAGTGCGCCGCATGGGCGCCGCAGCGTTTCGAACTTGAGACGCACGTAGGTCCAGTCGACTCGCTCTGCGACTTGGTCAAGGCCATGCTGCAGAGCAGCGACAATTGGGGGGCTGCGGTTACTTTTTGCGAGACAGTAATGTCACTCAAGGAGGCCGCAGAACGAGACAGGGAGAGAAGTCCTGCAGCGCGTGCCAATGCGTCTTCTCGAGGTCGCCGGCCTTCAGCTGGCACCCGGAGAGGCAGGTACGCGCACTACTTCCCTCCCTGAGTTAGGTTCCGTTTACCGCGGGGGGCCTTTAGCTTGCTAGGAAGAGCAAAGGACCTTCTACCCCCGCACAACGAAGTGGGGTGTGTTCTCCCAGGGCACACTCCAGGCACTTTATTGCGCTGGATCGGCTGGGCGTAACTATGTTCTAAATCTCAGCCTTTCCAACACATTCAAAGCGCAGGGTCGTCAGGGAGGAGGGGGTTTTTAGTGGGTATTGGGGTTGCTCGCCCGTGCAGCAACGCTCGGAGTCTTCCACACTATTCTGTGACGTCGATCGCGGACGGAGCGCTGCCAAGAGCATACTATTGCTGCAGTGTTATCGCCCCCGACCGACGCGTGTCGTTCCCCTAGCAACGACCCAGTTTGTGCGTAAATCGGTTAAGCATTTTCCCTCGCCTCAAAACCAAAAAAAAAAAAAAGGAAGCTGTCTGTTCGGGTAGTAACAAATATAATAAATGCTTTCCCCGCGATTTACGTTCTCTCGCGCGGCCCCAGATGTTTGAGACTTGGAATGGTATCTGGCAACAGTCCCGTCTGACTGTTGGCAGATACTACGGTAGTTTGCAACCAACATTACGTCCCAAACCTTGGTTCTTCAACTATAGAAAACTACCCAAAAAAGTTATATCAACTATAATTCGCCTGCGTCTTGGCCACTGTTGCTGTCCTGTATTTCTTGCAAAATTAAGAATTCGCGATAATTCTCTCTGTGAGTGCGGCTTAGCTGACGGCTCTGTCCATCACATTTTTTTCGAATGTCCCAAAATAGTTTCTCCCCTCTACAGTATATTACTCAAAGATTTTCCCCGACCGGTCAATGTGGACTTTCTTCTTACCCTAGCTGATAGTAGACATGTACATATATTATCAAAGTTTTTAACAATAAATAACATCTATCTCTAATGTAGTTAGTCTAACACTCTATGTTTTGTGTTGTTCTCAGGATCTCAGAAAGTGATTTGGAAGATCACCGACCAAATTTTTCTTTTCGCATTTATACTCTTATATGCACCTGACATTTTACCACCTACTGTGACATTGGCCAAATCAATGCAAACTGCGTTGGAGCCATAATCCAAAAAAAGAAGAAGAAGAAGTTAAAAAGTAACACATCTAATGTCTTAGATGACAAGTGATCTAAGCCTTACTAATTATACAGCCAAGCCTATAAATCTTGGTGTAAATTGTTTAGACTACACAATACACTTAATGAGAAAAGAGATAGTTCACCTATTAAAAGTAGTGAATATAACAGACTCCATCCAAAGAGCTGCATTCAGATGGTTTTTGATAAAGAAGTCAGATGTTGATTTCTGCCCTCTTGGACCTCGGAGGTCTCAATTCATATGTAATATATTGTAAAACATTTTATATTACAAATAAAGAGATTAATTAAAGTTAAGACATAGTGGTTAGTGACAACAAACATTCAACAGGCATATTTTCACTTACCAGTAGCTAAACCTCATCCGGACATTCCTCCGAGTGGTTTATAGTAAGATTTCCAGCAAACATTTAGTTACACATTACAATAAGTAATTATATTAATTACATATAAGAGAGCAGGGGTTAAAATAACAGCTTATCATCTTACTATTATAATAACATAAGAGATAGTTTGATTAATCTTAAGACAGCAAAGTAGTGGTCTATTTGTATACTAATTTTAAACCTTATTTATACAAACATATAATATCATAAGTGTCTATGCTATGAGACTGTGACATTCTGTAAGATGATAAATAGTATCTCAATTGATCTTTAAAGACTGGAAACTCCACTCTTTATTGCTCTTGCTTTGTGGCCTAACATTTGGCACAAAAATATTTGCTATTATAGCAAATTGGATTGCAGAAATCCTATAGACACCATATCCAGTTACTCTAAAATCAGTCAGGACGGAAGGTCCTTGATTCTCAGGTTGCAGAAACTCTGAGAATGTTCGATACGAGGATGGCATATAAGTTATCAAAAAGTCTATCTTACAATCACCATCATGTGAGCATTAAATCTCAGGTGTGATCAAATTATTTGCTCCAATGTCTAAGATCTGTTTTCCTATTGTTATAACTGTCTGGGACACCAGGCGAGGCAGAGTGAAATGGTCGTAAAAACCATAACTAAAAATAACAGTTCTGATTTCAAAAATTTGGAGTAGACATATTACTACTCCTAAAGGGGTTATGACTAAATTGAGATTTTGCATACTATGCAATTTTAAAGAATTGACTTCACAACCACTGTGTGCAAATGTTCCTAAAATTATTCAAACAGAGCAGGCCAAGAGGGAATATCTAACCCTACTGTTTAGCAAGACCTGAAATAAAGTTGATCAAAGGAGAGCAGGGCTCAGAACCAGTGCTCAAATAGGTGTATTATTCAGTCTTTTGACCTCAAATTCAGGTTGAGGTGCTCAGCTAAACAGGATTTGCTCACTGATTGGAAAGTGGGTCTGTAATCAATTTCTTGGAGTTCAAAGAGGAAAGAGATGTATACTATGTTTGTAACAATAAATAGTCAGTGTATGACTCAAAGAGGTGCATATTGTAATACATGGTGAGAAAAGGACGTAATCCATTGACCTAAAAAAGTAAATAAATTAAGATGTATACCAGATTGTCGAATCTCACAAAACAATGGAGCATAACTCTTTCTCTGCCACTTAGCTCTCGGGGAAGCTAAACTGAACAAGAAGCCAGATGTCAAATGGTCCTAAAGTTCTGAAGTGGCTTCTTCTGCTCCAGGCTATGGAGGCTATGTTCAAAATTTGGAGTGTCCAAGGCATGAACTTATTTTCATCAAAGTATGTGATGAGGGGCCCCAGACAGGTGTGCTCATTTTTCTACAATGTATTCAGTAGAAATGAGACTTTCGGCTGGGATTGGCAATTTTCCCCACCCAGCCTAATAGAATACTGTCTTACTTGAACCAGGTTAAAGGAAATTTCCTTTTATTAATACCAGAATAGACCAAGGGCTTTCGGAGGCCAAACTTGAAAGCAAAGATTATTAAAAATTCTCATTTAAGACCGGAGGAAGATCTCAGTAGACGGAGAGACAGACAGATTGCCCCTTTTTGCTTAGAAAGTTAGAGTTTGAATGATCAAGTCTCTTACTGAATCACAAATGGCAAGACTTATCAAAGTAGTTGGCAGACACCTACTTAATAATACTTACTACCACTACAATTACTATATATCTACAATAGACATTGCCAAAAATAAATTTTAAAAGGCTAACATATATTACTAGTTCTTAAGTTTTTTGAAATGGTGTAAATTAAAGTGTTTTCTATCTATCATATAATAACATTATCAGAGATGTAAAATGATCATCAAATACTTAAGACCATTTCACTTGTTAAACCAGAAATTTGAAATGCTATTTGTCTAGAATATTAGCATTTCTATTTGACAAAATTAAAATAAATAAATAAAATTATATATATATATATATATATATATATATATATATATATATATATATATAAATATATATATGTATATATATATATATATATATATATATATATATATATATATATATATATATATATATATATATATATATATATATATATATATATATATATATATATATATATATATATATATATATATATATATATATAAGTATATATAATTTCATATTAGTAGCTGGATAGTCACTACTATTACTTGCCTCAGGCTGTAGAATCTATGATCTGTTGACACCGGGACATCCCCAGACAATCAAAACAATTGGCTGGTAGCCACAACTTTGTTTAATAACAAGATTATAAATGAAATAATAAGCAGTCTAGCTGGATGTTACGGAAACACCGAAATTATTGTTTTGTCCTGTAACACATGTTAAACATTTTATAACAGTATCTGAAAGGTCAAAAAGCCTAGATAGAGAATGAGTACAAGTTTATACATTTCTATCATTATCTTGAAAGATAAAAATTGCTTAAAGAACCATAATTACTGTTTTCAGAGACATTGTATATAATATTTTTTGTAAATATACAATATAGTACTCTATAAAAAAAGGGGGGGGGGGAGAGATTAATACTACTCTACATATATATCTATTAGCTAGATGTTGATACAAGATGTTAGTTATAAAATGACCAGTACAAGAGATATTAGAGGAATCTTATAAGTATTGAAACATACAGATATTTCTATTAATGATATCAGACCTAGTCAAGATTAGCTATAAGCTAATTTTAGTTGTTATTAAGGCTCTTTAGTTATGTTTACCTTTAGGTTTTCCATTTTTAATGGAAGATTCATAAGATAAGTTCTTTACCAAGGAACCTTGAGATCTTATCATCTAATCAACATTTTCTTTAAAATAATAATTGATTTCAGATAGGAGGATTATTATTTTTTCTTTCTTTATTGTACACAAAGTAGTTACATATAAAACTACAGAGAGTGGTGATGTACCAAAACAAGATTAACAACTCCAAAGAGAGTTTTCTTCCAGCAAACCTAGGGAGACAGGGAGAGACTATTATCCATATAATAATATAAATCAATATTGTTGGAAATTGATAAATTGTGAGGTTATTAGTATTAATTTTTTATTTTCCTTCACAGATAAATTTAAATTCTTAAAGTAAATCGGATATAGGTAAAATTGCATAAAGGCGGAACCTGAAAATTACGCATTTTTTGTATTCAAAGATTTTACATATGGTTTTCTATGGTACAATAACGACACTAAAATCATCGGTAAGCCATCATTTAAGCAAAAAATTAATAAACAATACAATTAATTAGGTACGAAATACGTGCATTATATCGCTAGAAATAATGTTCAATTTTAGCGTGACGACTTACCTACTAATTATAATAAAAACACAATTATTTTAATTTTGGGATTAGTCTGCAAATGTAACATATATGCATGATCAAAATAATTAATAATTATAAAATCAAATATTACGGCATTGTTAAAAAATCACGACATTTTGTAATTTGTAAGTAAAACCTCAGATTAATAATATTGAGAGACAAAGTTTTTACCTCACTTTGCTAAATGTCAGGCAAAGGAACTAAATCCGTACAGCATGAATATCAATATTGTTCAATCAAACTGAACATCTTTGAATGACATAAAAATACGGAATTTTAGATTTTTCACATTATTGTGATTAAGATCATTATTATATTTTTGTAGTTTGTATATATAATTACCGACAACATGCAATACTAATGTTAGACAAACAATATATAGGTGTGAGGGGTGTTCGAAGGTTATGGCAAGGACAGTGGGTTAGGTTAGGTTATCTTTAGACCAAAGCCCACGAGCCGAGCGAGCGAAGCGAGCGTGCCGCGGCAGCGGCCGGCGAGTGGCAGAACCGACTTTAACTTTTATTAAAATTATCAACGAATAAATGGAAACCAGTCGGTTCTGCCACTCGCTGGCCGCTACCGCGGCACGCTCGCTTCGCTCGCTCGGCTCGTGGGCTTTGGTCTAAAGATAACCTTTTTTTTTTTTTTTTTTTTTTTTGATAACGCAGGGGGAATGTCTTTTCTTGCGACACTCCCTCGGGCCCTGGGGGAGGGTGACCGAGGGGAGTGTGGGACTCCCAGCGCAAGGGATCTCCACGCATCACTACCGCCGAGGGCGGTAGTAGTCGCGAGATCCCGTCCGCCGGACTACCCACTAAACCTAACCTGCGCCTCTTTCCCACGCTTTTACGGGGCGCCACGAGAACTAGAGCGGTGCTACTACATTCGTGACGCCCCTACGTCTGGCAATCTTCAGAACACCCCGAAGGCAAGGTGCCCTGCTTCATCAACAGGGGGGGAAGTCCGCGGGTACCCCCGGTCCCCGCGGCCCCCTGTGACGGCACTAAGGGAGGTGGGCTGCGTAGCGACGCCGCCGGCCGCCAGTCCGCCGTCGCCGGATCGGGTCTGCGTACGCATCCACCTCCCTGGTCCTCTCTGCGGCCTCCTTCAGGGACATTACCGTCTCGCTGAAGGAGGAAACCGCACTCCATCCGTCCTCGCTCGACAGCATGGCTTCAACCAGTTGCTGGAGCGAGGACACAGGACCGACAATACTTTCTAGCTGATGACGCTGAGGTCCCCAGGCGGCGCACTCCACCAGCGTATGATACGCTGTATCGCTGGGTGCGCCGCACTCTGCACATTCTGGCGTCGGTTCACGCCCCGCTGTCTGATGCAGATACTTACCGAAGCACCCGTGCCCGGTAAGTATCTGCGTCAGCCTGTACGTTAGGGTCCCGTACTTCCTCGAGACCCAACGAGACAGGTGGGGGTGAACCGCCGCCACCGTCTCTACTCCTGCTTCTGGGGACCTCAGGTCATCAGCCCATGCTTGGATCAGGGCCTCGGTCGCCAAGACCCTGATCCTTCTTACTACTGCCGGACACGGCCTCTCTCCTCTGTCTCTGGTGTCCTGCCGGTAGCGGTGCACTGCCGCGAGCGTCTCCGCCTGGAGCTCCCAGGGCGGATCACTCGCGAGCAGTGTCGCCGCTGTCCACGACACTGTCCGGTACCCCCGGATGGCCCGCACCGCCAGGACCCTCTGAGAACGTCTCAGATGGGTCCTGTTCTTGCGGTGAAGCGAATCGACCCATACGGGGGCGCCGTACAGCGCCATGCTCCGTAGAACACCAGTGTACAACTTCCTACAGACCGTGCCCGGCCCTCCCACATTGGGTAAGAGTCTGGCCAGGGCGGCAGCGGCACCTAGCAATCTCGGGGCCAGCTGGGTGAAGTGGGCCCCGAAATTCCATTTTGCATCTAGGACAAGGCCCAGGTACTTCATCTGGGCCTTTACCGCTACCGCCACTCCCTGGACGGCGACATGCGTGCCCCGAGGCGGTTGTCTACGACGTCCGTAGAACATGAGGGCCTCCGTCTTCTCCGGGGAGACCCTCAAGCCCAAACGTCGCACTCTCTCGACTACCAACGCCGTCGCGGCGTTGGCTAGTTCTACGGACTCGTCGTAGGTTCCGCCTCGGGCCGTGATGAGGGTGTCGTCTGCATAGCAGATCACCCCCATCCCGGGCAAGACTGGCTCGCGGAGGAGCCAGTCATAACCAATGTTCCACAGGATCGGGCCCAGCACCGAACCCTGTGGAACACCGCACACGACACGTCGCCTACCAGAAATCTGGCCAAAGCCGCCCTCCCAGAGGATGAACCTGTCTTGGAGGTACGCCTTCAACAGTCTTACAAGGTAAAGAGGCACTCTATGAGACCGGAGTGCCTCTAAAATGGTTTCGAAAGGTAGACTGTTGAAGGCATTTTGGATATCCAAAGATACCACCAAGACAGACTCCTCTATGCTCTCCGCCTCTCTCGTGAGGCTCCTCAGCGCGAACAGGGCGTCCAGAGTGGATCGCCCTGACCTAAATCCGTACTGAGCCTCCGAGAGTCCAGGCCCACCAGAATCAAGGTGCTGGACGAGGCGGCTCGCCAAGATCTTCTCGAACACTTTTGCCACCTCGTCCAACAGCACGATGGGCCTGTAGGCGGAGGGATCTTCGGGAGGGCGGCCCTCTTTAGGGATGAGGCACAGCCGGCCCTCTTTCCACTGCTTCGGGAACTCACCTGTCCTGATGCAGGCGTCAAAGAGTTCCCGAAGCTGGCCGCCTAGGTGTTTGGCGGCCAGGAAGAGGACCCGGCCTGGGACCCCGTCCGGTCCCGGTGCCGTTTTCCGGCCCCGGAGTCGATCCAGGGCCATTTCCATTTCTTCCTCGGAGACTGGGGGAGGATCAGTCTCCGAGGGTACATTCGGAGGAGGACACATCCTAGGAGGAGCAAAGGCTCCCGGGTCCGGGAAGAGTCCATCTATGATTCTGTTCAGGACCCCGTCCGTCAGGGACTCCGTAACCGGGGTGGAGCAGGCGCGCATTTTCTTGCGCGCCACCCGGTACGGACGTCCCCAGGGGTCCGCATCCAACGTGGATAGGATTTCTTCCCGAGCCCGGGTCTTCGCCTGACAAATAGCCACCTGAAGAGCCTTCTTGGCAACCCTATACTCCTCCAAGCGATGTTCCTCCTCACCTCTGTCCGGAGGATGCCGACGCCGGCAGTTCTTCAGAGATCGGCGAGCCCGAAGGGCTACCTCCCTCAGACTGCCGATCTCTGCGGTCCACCAGTAAACCGCTGGTTTTTGCCGACGTCGACGCGACCGTGGCATCGAGGCATCGCAGACCCTCGTAAGGGTTCTGCGCATGCCCTCCGCCAGATCCTCCGGACAGGTGTTACTATCTCGGTTGGTCCAGCCCTGGACGACGGCCATTTCCTCAGCCAGCTCGGGGTCGAGCCGGCTGATGGCCCATCGAGGGAACTGGCCGTGACTGCGTGGGGGGTTTGACCCTGTTCTGTTAGGAGGAGGGGAGACCTCGAACCTTATGTAAAGGTGGTCCGACAGAGTCTCCACCTCCTCCTCTACTTTCCAATTCATCACCCTGCGTGCGATCGCATGGGTGGCAAACGACAAATCTACGACCGAGCCACCCCGCGCTCGCACGCAGGTGTGGACCGAACCTCGGTTCAAAAGGGTCAAACCACTTTGAAATGCCCACGTTTCCACAGCCAGTCCCCTCAATTCGGTGACAGTGTTTCCCCAGGAGCGGGATTTGGCGTTGAAGTCGCCGAGTACGAACGTCGCCCTCGGCGACTGTCTGCCCACGGCGGCCCTGACAGAATCCAAGAAACGCTCAAATTCTGCCAGGGGTCGGTTGGGGGAAAAGTACACACCTATGAAGGTGTGCTCCCCCCACCCTGCCACCGCGTAACCCCGCCCCCGCTCGATCTCGATGAGCGGGGTGCCAGCGCCCGAACTGGCCACCACTGCCACCGTGTCGTCCAGGTCCCCAACCCAATTGCTCTGGGAGGGGACGTAATACGGCTCCGAAATTACGGCCAGACCAACCTCCCACTCCGCCATGGACTGCAGGAATAAATCCTGGGCCCCGGCGGAGTGGTTCACATTTCCTTGCAGGAGTCTTGTATGTCGTCCGGGCATATTAATGGGACATACTAGACTCCTGCTGGTTTCTTCCTATCCCGACGTTCGCCGGGGGGACAAACTTGCCTCTCACATGTGGAGGGAGGCAGCCCCTCGACAATGAGACGTGGTTTGCGTCGAGACCCGACTCGGCGCAAACCACGCAGTGAGCATTTGGCTCCGCGCATTGGGCGACCCTGTGTCCGCTTTTGCCGCAGCGGAAACACAGGGCCGACCTGTCTACTCGCCCATCTGGGCACATTGCTGTGATGTGGCCCGTGTAGAGGCACCGCATACAGCGTATGGGTCGCCTCTCACGGGCCGAGACCTCCGCTGAGCTGAAGCCCACGCAAATGTGCTTCAGCTCAGTTAGCATTTTCGCGACCGGGATGGGGCATTGGACGTAGGCAGCGCCCATCCCCCCCGGTCCCACACCGATACCGCCAGATTTGACGTGCTCGCGAGGGCAGTTCCCTGCGCGAGCGATGGCCTCCTCTAACAACCAAGGCGTGACCGAGTCGTCAAGCCCTGTGACACGGATGTCTCCTTTCTTCACAGGCCTGGCGACCTCGGCCACGCCTGTCATTACTGCGCTGAGGGCCAAAGCCAACCGGTCGGCCTTCTCGATGCCCTCCGGCCCTGGTGGCAGCTCCAAGAGCCGGGCATCGTTGGCCGTCCGATTGATCTTAAGGCCCTCCTTGAGGCCCATCGCTTGCAGGTCCACCACCTTCGCGGCCTGCTCAAATACCTGGCGGTACGTTATCCCGTTCCTGGCGGCCTCAGGCAGCAGCGTCACCATTACTGCTGCTGCCTTGGCCTCCACTAGCGGGGCCGGCTTCCTCTGAGGAGGTCTCCTCGCCGGCACATATCTCTGCTGGGGGGCGGAGTATTGAGGTGCGGGGGTTAGGGCAGGGTATCCCCCTGCTCCTCTAGCGGCCCTCCCTCTCCCTCTGCCCCTCCTACCACCTCCCACCACTGTCCACTCGCCCTGGTCCTCCTGGATGGGGTAGGGGGCAATGGGGGGGATCGACCACATTGGGGGGGCCGGAGCCACCCCCTGTCTTCTGGGGGCCCTCTGAACGCCGGAGGGGCCCGGTTTCGACGATGGGCGCGGAGGGCCCACCACTTTGGCATACGACGGGGGGACGGAAGTCGCTACCGTCGGGATTGGCTCACACTCCATCGCCAGGGGCTCCGTCAGATCGTCGGAGACCCTGGGAGGAGCAGCCGTGGGCGGCGTGGCACCCGAGGTCCCGGGTGCCGCCTTACCTCTTTTATCCGCGGCGAGCGGCGGACGGATGACCGGGGGGGGGAGTAGGCGGTCCTCAAGGCCCGCGAAGCGGGCGTTGATGAACTCCCCCATCGACAGGATTATGGAGCGTTTCAGCTCCTCCACGTCGAATGGGGGAGATTCGGTGGTGGAACTCCCCCCCTTTTTCTGGGGCGGGGGCCCTTCAGCGCTAGCCGCGACCTCCTTGGCCGCAGCTTCCCTGGCCGCGGCCTCCTTGGTCGCGGCTTGATCCTTGGCCCTGGCCTCCTTGGCTGTGGCCTTTTCCTTTGCCGCGGACTCCTTGGCCGCGGTCTTCATTTCTTCGAACTCCCTACGGTACGACCGAATCTCGGCCCGTAGGGAGTCCACCTCGCGCTTGAGCTTTAAGTTGTCCAAGCTCAACTTCCTGGTTTCGGCGTCGACGGTCCTCCTGGAGAGACTCTCGGTCACCTCCATGAGGGCCGCCGCCGCCTCTTTGAGTTTCTTCACGTAACCCCCCTTGAGGTTCCGCGAGGTCTGGGCAACGTTGTATATCGCTGCCACGTGGACGCCGGCCATGGTGCGGAGTTCCTCCGCATCCAGTAGGTCGACGTCCGTGACCCTCGGGTCCATCTCGGGGGGTACGTCTGCCCCTTCTACAGGCGCAGAGGCCTTCGTCTTCTTCGATAAGTTCTGGCGGAGGTCGCTGACGAAGGCCTCTGCCTCAGCCTCGACTTCCGCGGTTCCGGCGCGGGACAGCGTCGTCCCCGCGCTGTACCCTCGGTGGCGGGCCCCCAGGAGCACCTTGGCGCGCCGGGTCCCTGGCCTCTGGGTGTCCTCCTGGGTCACCACCTTTCTACCTGACTCGTCGGAGTCAGAACCTGCATTCTCCCCGCGGGAGAGTGCGTTTGTCCGTTTCCGGATCTCGCACACTCCCGAGGCGCGACTCTGCGCCGAGTCAGCCATCAAGGGGGGATCCCCCCCATGGGGGTGGAGCGGGGAGGTCCGAAACGATCAACAAATCCAGAAACACAAGCAAAATCGATATCCAGTGGGAAAAAGCCAAGTAAACAATCTATGAAGAAATCAATCCAAAACAGACAAATCCGGGTCAACAAGTAGGCAAGAATATCAGAAATCCGATAAACTAGCCGAGTCGTCAACGATAAACATCCAAAACACCATCCAAGAGTACTTTCGAAAAAAACAAAATCTTTTCCAAATGTTGTGAGCCGTCTGGTCTAAAGATAACCTAACCTAACCCACGGCCCTTGTCACTGGTTACACCTTCGACCTTACACCTATACTTTGTTCTGCTTACATTGGTATTGCATGTAGTCAGTATTTATATATACAAACTAGAAAAATATATTAATTATCTTAGTTACAATAATGTGAAAAATCTAAAATTCCATACTTTCATGTCATTCAATGATCTTCAGATTGATTGAAAAATATTGATATTCATGCTGTATGGATTTAGTGTTTTTGCCTAACAAGTAGCAAAGTGGCAGAACCAACTGCTTACCATAAATTATGGTTAAAGTCGATTCTGCCTGCGGCTTTGGTCTGAAGCTAACCTAACCTAACCCACTGACCTTCTCATTGGTCGCAACCTTCAACCGCTCCTCACAACCTATTTTTTGTGTTGCTAACATTGGCATTGCATATTTGAGCTCTAGTGTGAAGCTAACCCAACCTAAAGAGTGGCAAGCAAAGGAAATAAATCCAAACAGCCTATTTTTTATTAAGAATACATCAGACAACGCTGTATGGATTTATTTCCTTTGCCTGCCACTCTGATGAACTAAATTACAACAAAAAGATTTGTCTTTAGCAGTGTGGTTTACTTTATGTAGCATGGCGGTTTTATCTGGGAAGTGTTTTGTAGTTTTTAACCTAATAAAATGTGCTTTAAAATTTAATAAAGTAAGATATTGATTGTTTTTAAGTTAACTTATGTGTTTGTGCTCAAAATCATAAGTGTTTAGCAACGTGCCCTATTACTTTACAATAATAATATTAGCATAGTAGGCAGTCTGTGTATATTCTAAGGTAATTGTATTGTTTATTAATTATGTGCCTAAATGAAGGCTTTCCGACAATTTTAATTTCGTTATTGTACCATAGCAAACCATAATTATAATCTTGTATATAAAAAAAACGCATAATTTTCGGGTTCCGCCTTTATGCAAATTTACCTTTCATTATAATTAGCATGGTTCTTATGTGCAGTTATAGGTCATGAATGGATTTAACTTATTTAACTATATTTTTACGCTTAAATAATGTTAATTTATTAGCTGGGGTTGTACATTATTTATCGACTTTGATATCGATATAATATGATTGCTTATATAAAATTTCTTATTTTATCATGCTACCCCGCTTAAAACATACAAAAATAATAATTAAAACATATTTTATAGGATCCCAAGAAATGAGCGTATAAAGAAAAAGTGGCTGGAAGCCATTGGAATGGAAAATATAAAGCCAAATGCAAAATATATTTATATTTGCTCGCTACACTTTGATGATAAATGTTTCAACAAAACTCTGGATGTGACTCGACTACGAGATGATGCCGTGCCCTTCAAATTTGTAAGAGTAAGTTAATACTGTATATACTTTTATAGTTAGTATTGATATACTTTTTTTTAATTATATACATATTTTATACATACATATTATTTTATAACAAAACGTGCTATAAAAGGATCAAAATTAACATACAAGTTTTGTATGGTGGGACGATGATCAGCGGGATAGTCGTTGGACTGTCGGCTTATTATATAATTCCTGCTCCGTCTTCACAGTCGAAGGCCTTAATATGTCTTCTCGTGCCTCTCACCCTCATGGAGACTGCTCGTATAATTGAAATTTGTACTTTCACTTTTAGCCTTTGATATACTTGTTGCTGCTACCTTATTACTGATATGCTAGTTACTAGTTGTAGTCTATGTCATTCTGATTCTATATAACTATTTTAGAAAAACTTATGGGTTTTGTGGCTGTGATTCCATCCAAGAAATGTATTTGGCCAATTTGAATGATAATGTCATAATTTAAGCAAATTTTATGAAAAAAATACTGTGGACACAATTATTCTAAACTAATATTTCAATATTTTGCAGCGACATGCCAGCCAACATAAAACTGGCATATTAAAAGAAAACCAGTTGGAAACAATTCCTGTTTTGGCCGGTCCTGACACCTCTACCTTGGTATATGCTGCACATTTAAGGACTCTGCTGTTCTTTAGCTTCAAGAGATGTTAGATTTTGTATATACAGACTCTTTATAGTGAAGCTATTGAACCTACTTAGATAAAAGTAATATGCTTTGACATCTTTAGAGGAATAAACCAAAACTGATGGTGTCACTTCTTTGAATTTTGTATTCCATGTAAAACATCTAAGGTACAAATAAAACTCATATTATAAACTTATGCCTTTATTAGTTTTACTTTAATAAAAACTATTGTAAATTCGTTAATTTTTTAATAATTAAGTGATTTTAGAGCGGATGTCATAAGGAATGACGTTTTTAATTAAATAAATGTTCTGAAGGTGTTTTGTTTTTTTTTATCACGCGGTCCCTTGATAAGTTTAAAATTTGAATCACTCTCACTTATGGTGCAGCTCACCTATCTTGAGGTTTGTTGCGGTAATGTGTTACGGACTTTAGAGTCAGCAACACAATTAAAATAGATTGTAATAGAGAGGTAAGTAGTTTAGACTACTTACCTCTCTATTACAATCTAATTAATCTGTTTTGGATATCAAAATAAGAGTACGTGTTTTTCTTAGGAAAAACACGTACTCTTATTTTGATATCCAAAACAGCATAGCTAGCTAGCATGCTAACGTTTTATCGCCGACATAAAGCTTCCATCCCTTTCCGGCATATACGCAAGTGCGAGCGAGACGGCAACATACGAAACGACGATAAAATTTAGCATGCTAGAGATGGGCAGATGGCACTGTACTACGTCATATGTTTGTTTTGTGGTCACTGAGTTGTCAAACGACAACTTTATCAAATCAGTGTAGCAACTTTTAAAAATCGTCATATCGTTTACTTGATAAATTTGAAACACGAACTTGTCTTAGATTTCACACATCTAAATCAAAGTATCTTTGCACATAACAATATACTTACTTCCTATTAAAGTATAAATTCTACAAATAATTAATACTCAATAATATTGAAAATAAAATGAGCCAAGGACGTTTATCGATAAAACCTAATAACATTAAAATCTTCTGGGCAGCACTAAAACCGCCATGTTTAGTGGCCAGGTGACGTCACAGTGGCACGCATTTTTTATTGACGTTTCACTTCCATAGGTTTCCTACTTCAGTGATCGGCGGTTAATGCAGCATTTCTAAATTCTAATATTATTCATTAAAATTCATTTCGTCCTTCGAAAAATCTTCTAGAATCATCCGACAAAAAAGTGAACTGTTTTATTAATAAAAATGTATTAAATATTTTCTCTTTCTAAACATGGCCGCATCTTCAAATAGGAGTGTTAATTTTTTAAAGGCTGATACGCTAAACCTACCTAACATGTAATGTTATTAGAGTACATAGCTATAGTACATATTGGAGAAATAAGAGGAGCTAAAATCCTGATGTAAGTAGTTTTGTGAAGGTTTCTAAATTCATCATGTTCGTCCATAGATCTTCCTTCCTTCTTTCTTTTTAGAACCTGTGTATTATATTACTATTCCTGTCTGTAAATTTCATCCATATAAGAAACCAGTAGGTAATAATAAAACTACGTTTTAACGGTTTTAAGCGCGGTAATTTTATTTGATTTTGGTTTTTCCGACGTTTCGGCCACTTTTCAGTGGCCGTGATCACGGAAGACAAAGATGTCAAGTGTCAACGAGTATTGTTAAAGTTTTATTTAGCCTACCGCCAACTTATTAATTTTAATTATTTAATTTTATTTTTAATTTGTTTATGGTTATTATTTACTCTATGGGAGCCTAATCTAATTTACTACCGCTTCGCAACATGTTATGGCTTGAAGAGAAGAAGCGGCGCAAGAAACTCTTCAGCAAACATGCCTAGCTCTAATAATTTTATATAATATTAAAATGGGTGGAAGGAAAAATAAAAGTAATTATCAGTCAAGTTGGTTTGTGTTCCGTTGTACGCAGAAAGAGCTCACAGTGTCTTGAGGTCTGGCAGCTGGTTTTTGCTGGGTTTGGGTCTTAATAGTTTTGATAATTGGATCCCAAACAGGTGGTACTTGCCAACCATCTTCTCTATTGAAATTTGGGTGTTTTTTGATTTCAATAGCCTCACGCATCATTCTAGGTATGAAACGATTCTCTTTCGCGAGGATTTGTGGGTTATCGAATCTGATGTAGTGGTTGGGTTTATCCAGCGTGTGTTCACTGATCGCAGACTTCGTAGACCTTGTGTGTTTCATGTCAGCAATGTGTTCTTTTACTCGTGTTTTTATGCTCCTCTTTGTTTGCCCAATGTATGACAATCCACACTCACAATCAAGCTTGTAAACTCCTGCATCCTGGAGTGGGATATTGCATTTCACAGGTCTCAGAAATTGGTTGATCTTTTTCTACGGCTTGAAATATGTTTTGATTGAAGCTCGCCGGAGGGTGTGACCAATTCTGTCTGTGACCCCCTTGATGTAGGGTAGGGTAGCAGGGCACCGCTCAACTGAAGGTGGTTTGGGGCCTTTGTGACGTTGGTGTGGAGTCTTCAGCTGATTGCGTTGTAGAACTCGCTTGACATGCTGAAGCTCTCCAGCTATGTGGTTCTCGTCACAAATTTTTTGTGCTCTCTGAAACAAAGATTTGCCCACGGTAGCTAACTGACTAGGATGGTGGTGAGACGAACCATTAAGGTATTTATCTGTATGGGTAGGTTTCCTATACACCGTATGACCAAGAGTATTGTCAGGGTTCCTTAGGATGAGCACATCCAGAAAAGCTAATTTATTATTTGCCTCTAGTTTCATAGTAAATTTAATATTACTGCTAATGGAATTGAGATGATCTAGAAATGCAGAGACTTTATCGTTTGGGAGGACGGCAAAAGTATCGTCTACGTACCTTTTATACATCTTCGGCTTAGCCGGAGCGGTATCCAGTGCCTTCTGCTCGAAGTCTTCCATAAAAATGTCAGCCACGACAGGAGACACCGGTGAGCCCATGGCTACACCGTTGATTTGGTCGTAGAAGCCGTAGTCCAACATGAAATAGCCTGATGTGAGGCAATGTTTTAGTAGATCTGCATATTCCTCAGGCAATCTCAATGCAGTCTTTCACTGGTAAACTGGTAAATAAGGACTGGACATCAAAACTGACTAGTACTTCATCCTCAGCCAATGTCAAATTTTCAATTGCGCTGATGAAGTCGAAGGAATCCTTGACATGGTAGGGTGTGTTGCCGCGTATCCGCACTCACACCATCTTGCGCCAAAGCGCCTAAACTGTATGGGTTACCTAAACTTCACAAAAACAACATCCCCTTGCGCCCTATAGTTAGCCAGCTTGACTCACCAACATACAGACTGGCACAACATCTCGCGAAGACACTCAACAATCTCCGCGGCAACACACCCTACCATGTCAAGGATTCCTTCAACTTCATCAGCGCAATTGAAAATTTGACATTGGCTGAGGATGAAGTACTAGTCAGTTTTGATGTCCAGTCCTTATTTACCAGTTTACCAGTGGAAGACTGCATTGAGATTGTCAAAAGGAAGCTAATAGATAATAACATGCCTGAGGAATATGCAGATCTACTAAAACATTGCCTCACATCAGGCTATTTCGCGTTGGACTACGGCTTTTACGACCAAATCAACGGTGTAGCCATGGGCTCACCGGTGTCTCCTGTCGTGGCTGACATTTTTATGGAAGACTTCGAGCAGAAGGCACTGGATACCGCTCCGGCTAAGCCGAAGATGTATAAAAGGTACGTAGACGATACTTTTGCCGTCCTCCCAAACGATAAAGTCTCTGCATTTCTAGACCATCTCAATTCCATTAGCAGTAATATTAAATTTACTATGGAACTAGAGGCAAATAATAAATTAGCTTTTCTGGATGTGCTCATCCTAAGGAACCCTGACAATACTCTTGGTCATACGGTGTATAGGAAACCTACCCATACAGATAAATACCTTAATGGTTCGTCTCACCACCATCCTAGTCAGTTAGCTACCGTGGGCAAATCTTTGTTTCAGAGAGCACAAAAAATTTGTGACGAGAACCACATAGCTGGAGAGCTTCAGCATGTCAAGCGAGTTCTACAACGCAATCAGCTGAAGACTCCACACCAACGTCACAAAGGCCCCAAACCACCTTCAGTTGAGCGGTGCCCTGCTACCCTACCCTACATCAAGGGGGTCACAGACAGAATTGGTCACATCCTCCGGCGAGCTTCAATCAAAACATATTTCAAGCCGCAGAAAAAGATCAACCAATTTCTGAGACCTGTGAAATGCAATATCCCACTCCAGGATGCAGGGGTTTACAAGCTTGATTGTGAGTGTGGATTGTCATACATTGGGCAAACAAAGAGGAGCATAAAAACACGAGTAAAAGAACACATTGCTGACATGAAACACACAAGGTCTACGAAGTCTGCGATCAGTGAACACACGCTGGATAAACCCAACCACTACATCAGATTCGATAACCCACAAATCCTCGCGAAAGAGAATCGTTTCATACCTAGAATGATGCGTGAGGCTATTGAAATCAAAAAACACCCAAATTTCAATAGAGAAGATGGTTGGCAAGTACCACCTGTTTGGGATCCAATTATCAAAACTATTAAGACCCAAACCCAGCAAAAACCAGCTGCCAGACCTCAAGACACTGTGAGCTCTTTCTGCGTACAACGGAACACAAACCAACTTGACTGATAATTACTTTTATTTTTCCTTCCACCCATTTTAATATTATATAAAATTATTAGAGCTAGGCATGTTTGCTGAAGAGTTTCTTGCGCCGCTTCTTCTCTTCAAGCCATAACATGTTGCGAAGCGGTAGTAAATTAGATTAGGCTCCCATAGAGTAAATAATAACCATAAACAAATTAAAAATAAAATTAAATAATTAAAATTAATAAGTTGGCGGTAGGCTAAATAAAACTTTAACAATACTCGTTGACACTTGACATCTTTGTCTTCTGTGATCACGGCCACTGAAAAGTGGCCGAAACGTCGGAAAAACCAAAATCAAATAAAATTACCGCGCTTAAAACCGTTAAAACGTAGTTTTATTATGTATACAAGTCGCGAAAACTTAAGAAAATATTACCAGTAGGTAATGTTAATTATTATTTAATATATGATTGTTGTAAGTTTACTTTGTGTTGAATTCAAAATTCATCTAAAATGTGCACCTATTTATAGAAAAATAGCTACATGTCTCACTCATTCATTAGAAACTGATTAAAATAATATTAATTACTTATTTGATAATTTGGCACAATCAATAAATCAGCAACCTATATTACTTTCTTAATAACCTATAATACAAGTAAAGTGTCTCATATAGATACATACAAATAAAGGAACAGACATTGCACCACTGCCCTGGCGGTTAGATAGTGTGTTTGATTGCTAATGTATGTTATGGATCTGAGCTTATACAACAAATTACCGGAAAATATGAAACTCTCCAGTAGTTTTAAATATATTCACTTGCCGGCTTAAAAGTGACTAATTAAGAACATCTGTAGCTTGAAGGATTTCATGGAATATGAAGATTTGTGACAAATACCTTAATGATTGTAAATCTCTTAATAATATGATTTTGATGTGTAACATAGTTACTAACATGAAAATTTATGACTATGCAAGTAATTAAATAGACATTTTATATCTTTTTTCTTTCAGGTTCAGAAAAAATTAGCAACAACTTTTCTGCATAAGCAAGGGTTATGCTTGATCATAGAATTTTATGACTTATCCACTGCAGTTTACATGAAAACTTTATGTATAGAAAAAACCAAATGTTAGCCTGCAGAAAAACGAAAAAGATAAAACTGAACATTTCTGAAAAGATTATATAATGTCCTAAATTTATTATTAATAAGTGTTTAAGTAAATAAACAAGTTTAACTGCTAAAAGTTATTTATTATTTCATCTTGCAAAATAATAAGTCAAAAGATATATTTTATTAATCAATTCATATAAATATATGGCACATACAAATTTATAACTCACAATAGTTTTCTTTCAGTGTAGAAACCATCTTATTCTTATAACTCTTAATCTTAAGATAGTCAAATCTTCAGACAAAGTAAAGCTAAAATATTTTTGGAGGAATGTTAAATATTCATAAATTGTTTACATTAATTATAACTAATAACATCTAGGTTTATGTATATATAAAAATAAGTTATTTAAAATAGCCATCCTTGTTTTCAATTAATTAAGCTTTAAAGATGTAGGCCGTTCTTCTATGGTGGTACTAATCTTTTCAATCAGTTTCCATTTATTGATTTGGGCTCGCTTGAGATAAATTCAGGTTCTGGTGAACTTTTTGTGTGCCATTAGCTCCAATGCAGTTCATAAAGAATACTCCAAAGAATTCAAGTCAGAACTCGACGAAGGCCAACCTATGCTCTGAACAAAGTCTGACAAATTGGCTTACAACCAATGTTGGATTGAATTAGCTTCATGGGAGGGTACAGAGTCCTGTTGGAAAATCCACTGCTATCCAGCGAATAAAGTATCACTTAATGCTTAAATCATTGTTTCCAATATGTGATTTTGTACGTCCTTCTAACTTCTGGCGTAAGGTGTATTGTTTTGCCGGTTAAATTTTCTTCCACCGTGATGATCTTCTCATCAGTAAACAGGTTATTTTTCGGATCGTATCCCTTGAAAAGGTTTCGACATCGTTCCAATCGCCATTTACGAAGACGCTCGTTTATATAATGCACTTTCCTTTGACTTTTAGTTACGAGACCATATGTGAGTATTGTCTTTACAGATATTTAAGAAATATTAGTCTGAAGAGCTAATATATACATAATTTTATTCTGGAGTACGTCGAATCTTCTTCTTCTTTTTTTGGATTATGGCTCCAACGCAGTTTGCATTGATTTGGCCAATGTCACAGTAGGTGGTAAAATGTCAGGTGCATATAAGAGTATAAATGCGAAAAGAAAAATTTGGTCGGTGATCTTCCAAATCACTTTCTGAGATCCTGAGGACAACACAAAACATAGAGTGTTAGACTAACTACATTAGAGATAGATGTTATTTATTGTTAAAAACTTTGATAATATATGTACATGTCTACTATCAGCTACGGTAAGAAGAAAGTCCACATTGACCGGTCGGGGAAAATCTTTGAGTAATATACTGTAGAGGGGAGAAACTATTTTGGGACATTCGAAAAAAATGTGATGGACAGAGCCGTCAGCTAAGCCGCACTCACAGAGAGAATTATCGCGAATTCTTAATTTTGCAAGAAATACAGGACAGCAACAGTGGCCAAGACGCAGGCGAATTATAGTTGATATAACTTTTTTGGGTAGTTTTCTATAGTTGAAGAACCAAGGTTTGGGACGTAATGTTGGTTGCAAACTACCGTAGTATCTGCCAACAGTCAGACGGGACTGTTGCCAGATACCATTCCAAGTCTCAAACATCTGGGGCCGCGCGAGAGAACGTAAATCGCGGGGAAAGCATTTATTATATTTGTTACTACCCGAACAGACAGCTTCCTTGGCGCAACAGTCGGCAATCTCATTTCCACCAATTCCACAGTGACCTGGGATCCAGGCAAGTACTATATCTAAACCAGACGAGTGACAACGAAAGAGGGCTTCCTTTATTTTTAGGGAGATGACAAAGTTATGTTTAGCATGCAAAGGTAATTTTGAGATATCCTGTAGGGAGCTTAAGGAATCAGTAAAAATGATAGATTTACTTATGTTATGGGATTCAATATAAAGGACGGCTTCTAGAATAGCGATTGATTCGCCAGTGAACACAGAACTAGGAGGAGGAATTTTGAAATTTAAAATAATTTTGTATTTGGGAATCCAAATAGCTGAACCAACAGGGCCATTTTGAGATAGCCGTGATGCATCGGTGAAAAACTGAAGGTGGTCTGGCCAACGATCCTGCGTAATTTTACAAAATAATTGATTAGCATCTGGAGAATTTTTGTGAATATCTAGATTTAGAATAACATTAGGTTTATAAATAAGGCTTTCAAAACTTGACTCAAAAACAGGATTTGTATAATTCTGGAAAATGCCAAGAGGGAGATCTACTAGTTTCTTATACGAATTTATAAGAAGTGGAAGACATTTGTGAGTCCAATAACTAGATGTGAACGATATTTGAAGGAGTTGATCTAAGATACCTAGAAGGGGATGATCTGAGAGCTCTATCACTTTATAAAAGAATCTGTCCGATAGAAGCTGCCTGCGAAGAGCAAGAGGAGGGTCTACACACTCAACCTGAAGGGCATTTATTGGAGAAGATTTCATTGCGCCTGTGATGATTCTGAGGCATTTGGCTTGTATGCGTTCCAGTTTCATGAGAGCGGATTTACTGCAGGGTTCCAATATGAAGCAGGCATAGTCAAAATGGCTGCGGATGATGGCATTATAAAGCAGCTTCTGACAATAGGGGTGAGATCCCCACCTAACACCTGACAGGGCTCGAATTACGTTAGTGTTTTTTTCTGTTTTTGCGCAAATATAATTGAGATGGGGGAGGCCTGAAAGTTTGGCATCGAGGAAGACACCTAGGAATTTAACAGAGTTAGCAATTTGGATTGGATGATTGTTAATGTGAATGTCTAGGGCAGGAATATCTCTTTTGCGGGAGAATATTACAGCCGAACTTTTTGAAGCAGAAAGTGACAAACCGTGCTCTGAAAGCCATGAGTTAAGATAAAAAAGAGCAGAATTGATACGGTTTGAAGCATCACTGAAAGAGTCAGAAGTGGCATATAGAGCAATGTCATCGGCATACTGAAGGGCTTTGCAAAAGCAGCTTACAGAAGATTCTAAATCAGCCGTATAAATGTTATAGAGGATCGGGCTGAGGACAGAGCCTTGGGGTAAACCTTTCCATACAAGACGCGGGGGGGAGTCGATTCCCGAAACGCGGACGGAGATTGATCTCTCCATGAACATATTGGAAACAATGTTGACAATCCTCGGGGGGATACTCAGATTGTGCAGCTTCTGCCTGAGTATTTGAAGGTTGACGTTGTCGTATGCAGACGTTATGTCTAAAAAGACTCCTACGACATGTTCATTTCGGGAAAAAGCTAATCTGATGTCTGAGGTAATAAGGCTGAGACTGTCCATTGTACCTAAACCTCGTCTAAAACCAAACTGGCTGTTGGCTAATATGCCTTTGCTTTCTACGATCCACTCGAGTCGATTTTTAATTAAATGCTCCATAATTTTAGCAAGGACTGAAGATAGGGCTATAGGTCTATAAGCATCAGGGTCTGAAGCATCCTTGCCAGGTTTTAATATTGGAACAATTATTTGCTTTTTCCAAGACTCAGGGATAGATCCGGAGAGAAAAATCTGATTCAGAAGGTTCAGTAGAAAATGCTTAGAAGATTCACAGGACTGAATTACAAAGGAATAAGTAATGCCGTCTACTCCAGGAGAAGAGTCTCGGAGATGATCTAGGGCAGCGCATAGTTCTCCAAAGGAAAATTTAGAATTCATGGGATTCAACTCATCTGAAGGGGAACAACTGATGGGGGGACAAGGTTCAAGGGGAACAAAAGGAGGTGCAAGCTTGTGCATGAAATTGGGAAGCCAGGAAGATGGATTATTGGAATTAATATTATCGTCACTTTGGGACTTTCTAAAGGCTTTTATTTTCTTCCATATCATAGAAGCTGGAGTCCTGGGAGAAAGGGATTCGCAGAAGGCTTGCCAACCTTTTTTTTTTTTTGAACGCAACAGTCTTTTAGAGGAAGCAGAGACTTTCTGAAATTCTAGGTAATTATCATATGTGAGGCTCCTGGTAAATTTAATCTCCGCTTCTTTGCGCTTTTTTACTATAGCGGAACATTCAGAATCCCACCAAGCAGGGGAGGGAATTTTATTTTTTACAGAGTTTTTTAAGGGGATTGATTGCTCAGCAGCAGATGTCAATGCAGATACATACTCATCATATAGGGAAGTAAAATTCAGAGAAGAAACATCAGGAAGAGAGTTTAATTTACTTTGTACCAAGGAAGAGAACTTATGCCAGTCAGCTAGTGCGAGTCTAAATCTCAAGAGAGGGATTGGAGTGACAGGAGGGGGTGAAGAATCAGGCAAGGAACAAAGAATAGGGAGATGGTCACTTCCATAACAGTTAGAAAGAACAGACCATGAAAGAGAGTAGGCTATGGAGGGAGAGGATAAAGTAAGGTCAGGGGCACTCGGATTTTGAAGGGGAGAGACTCTACGCGTAGGGGTTGAGTACGTCGAATAAAATGTTTGTTTATGTTGATGTTGTATGACATATCAATGACATAAAAAGGAAAATGTCGGCCCTTTTGTATTTTGAAACTGAATGGCTACGGTATTCATATGCATTTCACCAGACGTAAATGACGTCATAGGATTTAGTAAGGTCAAATAAAGGTCAAACGCATTTCTTTCATAATACAAGGGGATTGTACGTTTTTTGGAATTTTAACTAGACATAAATGATTAGGAACACTATTCCTCGAAATGGTTTTTCAAAAAGCTAAATTGAAAAAAAGTGAACAATCCCCAACATGTAATTTATTACCGATATTGATCGGATAAACTATGAATTTAGTCAAACAGTGTACATCACTAAAGAAAAAATGAAGAATTCAACATGGCGACATGTGAACATACGTAGTATCCATAGTAGTTTGTGCGTTTAGTTTCAGTGGCATTAGTTTGTCGCACGTCACGTCACACCGGTTACCTGTCTCCACTTTAGCCATGCTACATTTACCGAGGAGCTGGGCGAGATGCGAAAGGCAGTTCGCATCATCAGCCACAGGCTCAAACGCTGCAGGGCGCGCCGTCCTCCGGACTACGTCGCGGAAAATGGACTCGTGGGAGAGTTTAGGGAAGCCAGAAAGGCCCTTTCGATTGCAATACTGCTAGCGAAAGCCCGGGCTCGGGCCGAGCTCCTCGAGACGCTCGATCGGGACCCTTGGGGGCGTCCGTACCGTGGGGCCCGCAACACGTTGCGGCCTTGCACATCCACGGTCACGGAAACGCTCGAACCCGAGGTGCTCCGGTCGGTTATCGACGGGCTCTTCCCGGATCCGGGAAACTTCACTCCCCCCAGTATGGGTCCACCCGTTCCCGACACTCCCACGGACGAGGAGCCTCACTCCATCTCCGAGGGGGAACTAGACGTTGCCCTGGACCGGCTCCGGGGCAGGAAGACGGCACCGGGATCCGACGGGGTTCCAGGTCGACTCCTCTTCCTGGCCGCTAAACATCTACGCGGCCAGCTGCGGGAACTGTTCGAAGCCTGTATTCGCGCAGGTCGGCTCCCGTCGCAATGGAAGGAGGGTCGTTTGTGCCTGATTCCCAAGGGAGGTCGGCCTCCCAACGATCCGTCCGCCTTCAGGCCCATAGTGCTGCTGAACGAGGTCGCTAAGGTCTTCGAAAAGATCTTGGCGGAGCGGCTCGTGAAGCATCTCGACGCTGTGGAGCCGGGGCTTTCAGAAACGCAGTTCGGGTTTCGGCGGAGGCGCTCCACGATGGACGCCTTCGAGACGCTGCGAACGTCAACGGACGAAGCCGTCCAAGCGAAGGATGTCGTTCTTGCGGTGTCGCTAGACATAGCGAACGCCTTTAACAGCCTCCCTCATGAGACGATCAGGGAGGGGCTCCGCGCGCATGGAGTCCCCCCGTACCTCACGAGGCTGTTGGGCGCGTACCTGCAGGATCGACATGTCCTTTGGGAGGGCGGTGAGTCCGGCAATCCCGAGGTAGGTCGTCGACGCGTCGCGTGCGGCGTTCCACAGGGGTCGGTCCTCGGGCCGATTCTTTGGAACGTAGGTTATGACTGGATCCTTCGGGTTCCGGTCCTACCCGGGGTAGGGCTGATCTGCTTTGCGGACGACACCCTACTCACGGCACGCGCTGCGTCATTTGCGGAATCCGTGGACGTCGCTAACGCCGGCCGGGTTGGCGATTGTCGTAGATCGAATAGCTAGGCTGGGCTTGAGGGTCTCCCCCGCGAAAACGGAGGCCATCATGTTCCATAGGAAATTTCGCAATCCCCCCGCGGACTTGACCGTTTCGGTCCAAGGGGTGGCCATTAGAGTAGGGCCCCAGATGAAATATCTGGGGCTAGTTCTCGATGGGAAATGGCTGTTCAAAGCGCACTTTGAGCAGCTAGTTCCCAAACTCGTCAAATCCGCGGGCGCACTCTCGAGGCTGCTTCCCAACGTAGGGGGCCCGGGAGGTGCGACGCGGAAACTTTACTCTGGCATCCTGATGAGTATGGCACTGTACGGTGCACCCGTCTGGTCCATTGCACTTCACCGCCACAACAGAACCCTGCTGCAACGGGCGCAGCAGGTTCTGGCCGTGAGGACCATACGGGGGTATCGCACAGTGTCGCGGACGGCGGCCACCCTCCTGGCAGGCGATCCGCCCTGGCATCTCCAGGTGGACGTCCTGACAGTGGTGCGCCGCACCCGGCAGGATGCCCTAGCTAGAGGCCTGACCTTCTGTCAGGTCGAAATCGAGGCGATCAGGAAGCGGGAAACCGCCTCCATGATCGCCGTCTGGTCTCAAGAGCTCGACAACCCTGCGGCCTATGGCGGCTACACGGTGGATGCAATCAGGCCACAGCTGACGGAATGGGTCAACCGCACCAGCGGCACCCTGACCTTCAGGACGACACAGATACTTACCGGACACGGATGTTTCGATAAGTATCTGTGTCGCATTGTGGGCTGCTTGCCTTCCCCGGACTGCCGCCAGTGCGGCGCGCCCGACACGGCGTTACACACGCTTGTCGAGTGCGCCGCATGGGCGCCGCAGCGTTTCGAACTTGAGACGCACGTAGGTCCAGTCGACTCGCTCTGCGACTTGGTCAAGGCCATGCTGCAGAGCAGCGACAATTGGGGGGCTGCGGTTATTTTTTGCGAGACAGTAATGTCACTCAAGGAGGCCGCAGAACGAGACAGGGAGAGAAGTCCTGCAGCGCGTGCCAATGCGTCTTCTCGAGGTCGCCGGCCTTCAGCTGGCACCCGGAGAGGCAGGTACGCGCATTACTTCCCTCCCTGAGTTAGGTTCCGTTTACCGCGGGGGGCCTTTAGCTTGCTAGGAAGAGCAAAGGACCTTCTACCCCCGCACAACGAAGTGGGGTGTGTTCTCCCAGGGCAGACTCCAGGCACTTTATTGCGCTGGATCGGCTGGGCGTAACTATGTTCTAAATCTCAGCCTTTCCAACACATTCAAAACGCAGGGTCGTCAGGGAGGAGGGGGTTTTTAGTGGGTATTGGGGTTGCTCGCCCGTGCGGCAACGCTCGGAGTCTTCCACACTATTCTGTGACGTCGATCGCGGACGGAGCGCTGCCAAGAGCATACTATTGCTGCAGTGTTATCGCCCCCGACCGACGCGTGTCGTTCCCCTAGCAACGACCCAGTTTGTGCGTAAATCGGTTAAGCATTTTCCCTCGCCTCAAAACAAAAAAAAAAAAAAGCCATGCTACATTTATTCTTCTCCTGACCATGGACCTCTATAATAGGGACGCGACATATTGTTCTATACGTACAATTTCTTATACAAATAGCATCCATTTTGAAGGCACACACATAAACATATATCTATCTCGTTTTTACTCAGCACTGTAACTCGCAGGAAAACAATATAACAGTATTTCAGTGCGTACATAAAGTGGAACATGAATATACGTAAATACCTAATGAGGCCGAAAATCCGCCATGTTTAGCGCACCAAATGTCATTATCAGTCAGTGCAGCCGGTACTCGTCTTGTCAAAAAGTCGTGGTATAAATAAAAATAACTAATTATCTTTCAATATTTTGCGTGTGATTTAAAATAATTGAAGCCAAATATAAATAATTACGTCGCAGATATGCCCATGTGTAGTGTAATAAGATGCGGCATAAGAAAAACACCAAATCAGTCATTTTTAACCATACACAGGTACGCTGTAAACAACATTAAAAATATTTCTTATTGTTAATGTTGCCGGGAAAATAAAGGAAGATTTTCATTATAATTAGCAAGGTTCTTATGTGCAGTTATAGGTCATGAATGGATTTAACTTATTTAACTATATTTTTGCGCTTAAATTATGTTAATTTATTAGCTGGGGTTGTACATTATTTATCGACTTTGATATCGATATAATATGATTGCTTGTATAAGATTTCTTATTTTATCATGCTACCCCGATTAAAACATAAAAAATAATAATTAAAACATATTTTATAGGATCCCAAGAAATGAGCGTATAAAGAAAAAGTGGCTGGAAGCCATTGGAATGGAAAATATAAAGCCAAATGCAAAATATATTTATATTTGCTCGCTACATTTTGATGATAAATGTTTCAACAAAACTCTGGATGTGACTCGACTACGAGATGATGCCGTGCCCTTCAAATTTGTAAGAGTAAGTTAATACTGTATATACTTTTATAGTTAGTATTGATATACTTTTTTTTTATTATATACATATTTTAATACATACATATTATTTTACAACAAAACGTGCTATAAAAGGATCAAAATTAATATACAAGTTTTGTATGGTGCGACGATGATCAGCAGGATAGTCGTTGGACTGTCGGCTTATCATATAATTCCTGCCCCGTCTTCGCAGTCGAAGGCCTTAATATGTCTTCTCGTGCCTCTCACCCTCATGGAGACTGCTCGTATAATTGAAATTTGTACTTTTACTTTTAGCCTTTGATATACTTGTTGCTGCTACATTTTTACTGATATGCTAGTTACGACTAGTTGTAGTCTATGTCATTCTCATTCTATATAACTATTTTAGAAAAACTTATGGGTTTTGTGGCTGTGATTCCATCCAAGAAATGTATTTGCCCAATTTGAATGATAATGTCATAATTTAAGCAAATTTTATGAAAAAATACTGTGGACACAATTATTCTAAACTAATATTTCAATATTTTGCAGCGACATGCCAGCCAACATAAAACTGGTATATTAAAAGAAAACCAGTTGGGAACAATTCCTGTTTTGGCCGGTCCTGACACCTCTACCTTGGTAAATGCTGCACATTTAAGGACTCTGCCGTTCCTTAGCTTCAAGAGAAGATGTTAGATTTTGTATATACAGACTCTTTATAGTGAAGCTATTGAACCTACTTAGATAAAAGTAATATGCTTTGACATCTTTAGAGGAATAAACCAAAACTGATGGTGTCACTTCTTTGAATTTTGTATTCCATGTAAAACATCTAAGGCACAAATAAAACTCATATTATAAACTTATGCTTTTATTAGTTTTACTTTAATAAAAACTATTGTAAATTCGTTAATTTTTTAATAATTAAGTGATTTTAGAGCGGATGTCATAAGGAATGACGTTTTTAATTAAATAAATGTTCTGAAGGTGTTTTGTTTTTTTTTATCACGCGGTCCCTTGATAAGTTTAAAATTTGAATCACTCTCACTTATGGTGCAGCTCACCTATCTTGAGGTTTGTTGCGGTAATGTGTTACGGACTTTAGAGTCAGCAACACAATTAAAATAGATTGTAATAGAGAGGTAAGTAGTTTAGACTACTTACCTCTCTATTACAATCTAATTAATCTGTTTTGGATATCAAAATAAGAGTACGTGTTTTTCTTAGGAAAAACACGTACTCTTATTTTGATATCCAAAACAGCATAGCTAGCTAGCATGCTAACGTTTTATCGCCGACATAAAGCTTCCATCCCTTTCCGGCATATACGCAAGTGCGAGCGAGACGGCAACATACGAAACGACGATAAAATTTAGCATGCTAGAGATGGGCAGATGGCACTGTACTACGTCATATGTTTGTTTTGTGGTCACTGAGTTGTCAAACGACAACTTTATCAAATCAGTGTAGCAACTTTTAAAAATCGTCATATCGTTTACTTGATAAATTTGAAACACGAACTTGTCTTAGATTTCACACATCTAAATCAAAGTATCTTTGCACATAACAATATACTTACTTCCTATTAAAGTATAAATTCTACAAATAATTAATACTCAATAATATTTAAAATAAAATGAGCCAAGGACGTTTATCGATAAAACCTAATAACATTAAAATCTTCTGGGCAGCACTAAAACCGCCATGTTTAGTGGCCAGATGACGTCACAGTGGCACGCATTTTTTATTGACGTTTCATTTCCACAGGTTTCCTACTTCAGTGCTCCTGACATCCTTCTCTATTTTTTTTTATTTTTTTTTATTGCAGGAGGTCAGCAGACAGGCAGACGGCCCACTAGATGGAAAGCGGTTACTATCGCCTATGGACATTTGCAACACCAAAGGTGCTACAAATGCGCTGCTGCTCTCTTAAGGGAGACTGGAACCTGATCACTAATGCCGGAACACAACTCAAGGTTGTTATGGCGACATACTTTAGACCAGGGGTGGTAGCCATCCAGTCGGGCAAACGCCCTACCACCTGGCTGTGGGTTATTTAGTCGCCTCTTACGACAGGCCGCCTGGCCGCAGGAAATTGTATTCTTTCTCCGTTCCTGCACGGATATATCACAATTACTCTGCAGTAGTGAACCAAGGTGTCTGAATTCGGGATTACATTGTTCTGTGTTCTATTAAATAAAATAACAAGTATAAAATATGCATTTTATTATTCTCCATAACTTATATGTACATTGTACAATCTCATTGTATAAATAAAATGTTCTATTCTGGCTTTTTCTAGTTTTTTAAATAAATAGAAAAGAAATTAATAGTTTTATGGATAAACTTTAAACTTTCTGTTTTCGGTTTTATTGGATATCCATTAGGGGCCATCTGTCGACGAAGAGTGACATTCAGGGTGTTCCATCAGTAGATCACAACGCTCAAAATGCTCAGACGTTCCACAAGGCGACTGCGCTCGTTGTGAAAACGTCACTAATGACGTCATGATTTTCGAGCACATAACGCTCACAACGGCCCATGTCAAGAGGTGCGTCGAATAGCTGTTCCACTTGGGTCTACGATTGTAAAGCCGGCAAGCAAGTGGAACGGGATAAGTCGCGGTCATGAACGTGGTCGTTGTGAATCCCTAATGGAACGTAGCCATTGTGTGACAAGGGGTGGGAGGGGTCCTAAATTTTGTGATGTCATATTTCAAAATTTAATATATTTAAGCTTTAAAACACGAAAATTGAACTATTAGTAACTACTATTTGCTTCTCGTCAGTATGATCGACAATCTAAACTTATATATAGAAGAATACACAACAAACTAAATATATATCCCATGAACTACTATAACTGTAAAGTGGCTGTTTCAAAATGGTTAAAATTTAAAACATATGATGAAATAGAAATGCTGATTAATTCCTCTCTAATACTCGATGCACTTATTTAAAAATCAAATATACAGTCACACACTCTCTCTCACACACACACGCGCGCACACACACACACACACACACACACACACACACACACACACACACACACACACACACACACACACACACACACACACACACACACACACACACACACAACGCGCAAATATACATATATATATTATTTTTTATTTTGTTTTTCTCTTTTTTGGTTGTAATAGATATATACATTTATGTAGCTGTTGTTGTCAACGTGAAGAGTGGAATCTTCTGATACAGGTATTTCTTACTTACAAGAAGTTTCCCACCACCAATGTATCTAATGTTAAGGCAGAAACTTTAATAAAGAATTATTATTATTATTATTATTATTATTAACGAAAAACTTCAAAATATTTCCAACTCCATCTATATGAGCATTGTTTAAATGATTAAAAAACAATTTAAATGGATATAAAACTAATCACGGAACTGCCGTTTTCATTTAATAATTTGCTGTAAAATATTTGATGTCACACTAGGAAGTCTCACGAATGTGACCAGCTGTGACAAGCATGGGGGAGGAGTCGCCAGCCAACTGACGAGTAGATGGATAACTTAGCTATGGCTGTTTTGTTAACAACCCCTATTTAATGGCCTTTGCGGATCAGTGGCCTTTACCGGCCAACCTCACTACAACGCAGCGGCTCCAGGTTCGATTCCTGTCGTGGTAAATTTCGTAATTTTCCGTTACTACGATCTGGGTGTCTGTGATCGGCCCCAGAGTGATCTGTTGTATATTGCCCATAATACAAATGTAACTTGCTTAGCTTGGGGATATACAATGTGTGTGTGTCTCCAGATTTATTTTATTATTATTTAGCTGGTTTTTACAATAGCTACCATCTCTGATTTATAGGGCTATATTATTATTTTTATTTCAGGAGTTCAGCAGACAGGCAGACGGCCCACTTGATGGAAAGCGGTTACCATAGCCTATGGACATTTGCAACACCAAAGGTGCTACAAATGCGCTGCTGCTCTCTTAAGGCAGACTGGAACCTGGTAACTAATGCCGTAACACAAATCAAGGTTGTTATGGCGGCATACTCTGGACCAGGGATGGTAGCCATCCACCCGGGCAAATACCCTACCAGCTGGCTGTGGGTTGTTTCTTCTTCTCTTCTTCTTCTACGAGCGGGCGGTTTCCGCAACTCGACGGCAAAGCGCCTATTTTGCGTGCGAGGGTGGATGAGGGTTTACTCCATCCAGCCCAGCTCCTCCAGGAAGTCCACCAGCTTCTTGACGTTGCTGAAGACTTCTCGGAGGCTACCTGGGGCGTCCAGATACTTCGCCCTGTATTGGGCCACCTCTCTGCATTCAAGCAGGACATGGGCGGCTGTTTCTTCTTCCCCCAAGCATGCCCTGCACAGGGGGCTGTCAGAGACACCTATATTGAAAAGATGTGTGTTAAAATTGCCATGTCCAGTGGCTGCACTAATAACTAGTCTCAACCGGGACCGACTGAGCTTTAAGATATTCCTGGAAAAATGCAGGTTTACTCGAGGCATTGGGTTGGCACTGTGGGTTGTTTTGTCGCCTCTTGCGACAGGCCGCCCGACCGCAGGAAATTGTATTCTTTCTCCATTCCTGCACGGATTATAGTAACATAATATATATTTTAAGTATAACTACTATTTTGAAAAAATGTACCGATTAAAACTAGGTAGGCCAGGATCCATACTAAAATATTTAAGACCCTTTTATCCATGCATTTTTGTACAATCTTTCATTCAATATAAATACAATAAGCTCTTACATTATCTGTGGACTTTTTATATTATATACATTAAAAAAATATTTACAATAAGATAATTTAGCGTATCTTAAATATAATAAATAAAATAAATAATACAGACTGTAACAAAAACCTTGTTGTTTGTTTATAGGAGTTGTACTTTTTTATTACATAACTTCAGCAGACGGGCAAACAGCCCACCTGATGAAAAGTGGCTACTAATGCCGGAACACAACTAAAGGTTGTTATGGTGGCATACTCTAGACCAGTGAATACCCTATCACCTGGCTGTACGTTGTTTTATCGCCTCTTATGACAGGCCGCCCGGTTAAAGGAAATTGTATTCTTTCTCCTTCCTGCATGACTATAAATATACAATGTTTCCATTTCAAAATTTTAGAATCATCAAAAATTTGCTTTAAAACTACTTAAGTTGTTCCAATTAGCCAATTTACCCGAAAGATAAGGCAATATAATTTTATTTATTAGGTATTTTCTCTCTTTAAAAAATGATAGACGGAGGTCAAATTATTGCCGAGTAGTACACATTTGAGCCAGTACATTTATCCCGTACAAAATACATTTGTACTGATACAGATCAAAATTTGAAAATGTAATTTTTGTCACACTAGGTACTAATCACTCCTCAAACGTAAGCGAACGAGGCTTACGCTACAATAGTACAATAACGCCTCTACAAATATTCACATGAAAAAGAGGGACAACATGACATGTCATAGTATGACTGCTAGTAAAATGAGGCGATTGAAGCCGATCACATCCGATTCTTAAAGAACATTTCCGAACTATCTATCCGTGCAGGAACGGAGAAAGAATACAATTTCCTGCGGCCGGGCGGCCTGTCGTAAGAGGCGACTAAACAACCCACAGCCAGGTGGTAGGGCATTTGCCCGACTGGATGGCTGCCACCCCTGGTCTAGAGCATGCCGCCATAACAACTTTGAGTTGTGTTCCGGAATTAGTGACCAGGTTCCAGACTCACTTAAGAGAGCAGCAGCGCATTTGTAGCACCTTTGGTGTTGCAAATGTCCATAGGCGATGGTAACCGTTTTCCATCCAGTGGGCCGTCTGCCTGTCTGCTGAACTCCTGCAATAAAAAAAATAAAAAAAACTAGAAGTTTTGATTGTACCGCGCGTCGGTACAAATTGTGAAGAACGGGACAAATGAGGTAACACTTTAAATGTACAGCCGCGGTACACAAACCGTACAAAACTCCTCGCCCTATTTGAAGTGGTACATTGAACTGGTTCAATACAAAAAGTCATGTTACTCTTACAAACTCATTTTATAATCGTTTCCTACCTAACACTAGTCCTAATGCAGTTAATTTAATTTAAGCAAATACTTAATTGTTTTTAATTTATTAAACTTTGAATAAGAGCTATTAGTAATTTTAATGTTGTCATAAACTAAATTTTCATGTTTGGAATTGATAAATTACTATATTTTACAGGATACTAAACATACATCTCAGAAAAATGAAAGTATAGATGGAGCCTATGTAATCAAAAGCATCAAATGAATTGAAGGATTTTTTACAAACTTGTGTGCATGTATACTTATGTAGTATAGACATGTTTTGTGCATGTGTGTTCAATAGTAACATATCCACTGGAAAGTATTCCAACTTTGTTTGCACTAATTCGATTATTTAATATTAAGTTTTCAAAATAAACTGCATTGCATGTTTCCTTTTCCATAATCAGCTTCCTTTGGCTAGCTTTAATCTGAGAGCTTGGGGCTCCATCTACCTTCTTTGTTTGTCTGAGACATACATATATATTATGTAAGTATACACATAAGATATAACTATTAATACACAAAACATATTTCATTCAAACAGTAAAATTGTTTTGTCTACATACGAATATAATAAGTATTGATTCAATTTAGGAGTGGGTGATATTAACTGTAAATAGTTTCACCCATAGATAACGTTAGTTTTAACAAGTTCGTTGTAAAAAGTCTTCATTACAGAAATATTCTTATCCGTTATCACCAACAATACTTTTTATGTCATTGTAATGTGTAGTGAGTGCAATTCGCGTAGGCATGTCGATTTAACATTAAGACTTGTCTGATTATGTGCTGCTCTAATAAATGTATATAACTTTCAGAGGGAGTTATTTTCTTAAACATAAAAACAGATTCAGTTGATAGAACAAGATTTTTGTTACACATTGTATACAGTGTTACTTACACACCTATCACTAACCTTTATTTACAATTTAGGCTTTTCATGCAGCTCTATTAGAGTATATGTATACAATTTCTGCATTTTTCGAAATAACACATACATATTCCAAGAAATGTGGTATTGATCAGATGCTGAGAATTACATTGACAGCTCGCCGAACAAGTGCCTCCATATTGGAAGAGCTCAAGGTGGGACATCACTAGAGGTCATCAGCAGTATACTGACAACATATACTGGATTCGTTCGGGCTATATTGCTGAAGCACAACATAGCCCGAACGAACCCAGACTATGAAGACTTAGCTGAAATTAGATGGGTTAATTTCTATATTTCAATTTGTATAGAAATAAGACATAATAAAACAATATTGATTGTTAAAAAAGGTAAGTGACATTTTTAACAGTTTTTTTGTTAGCTTGAGACTGAAATGCTTAAGCGTGCGAGCTTGCTGCTCGAGCGGCTGGCGAGTGCCAGAATAGATTGTAATCATTTATTCCTTGATAACTATTTAAACAATGGTTATAGTCGGTTGTGACACTCACCGGTCCCTCTCTCAAGAGCTCGACAACCCTGCGTCCTATGGCGGCTACACGGTGGATGCAATCAGGCCACAGCTGACGGAATGGGTCAACCGCACCAGCGGCACCCTGACCTTCAGGACGACACAGATACTTACCGGACACGGATGTTTCGATAAGTATCTGTGTCGCATTGTGGGATGCTTGCCTTCCCCGGACTGCCGCCAGTGCGGCGCGCCCGACACGGCGTTACACACGCTTGTCGAGTGCGCCGCATGGGCGCCGCAGCGTTTCGAACTTGAGACGCACGTAGGTCCAGTCGACTCGCTCTGCGACTTGGTCAAGGCCATGCTGCAGAGCAGTGACAATTGGGGGGCTGCGGTTACTTTTTGCGAGACAGTAATGTCACTCAAGGAGGCCGCAGAACGAGACAGGGAGAGAAGTCCTGCAGCGCGTGCCAATGCGTCTTCTCGAGGTCGCCGGCCTTCAGCTGGCACCCGGAGAGGCAGGTACGCGCATTACTTCCCTCCCTGAGTTAGGTTCCGTTTACCGCGGGGGGCCTTTAGCTTGCTAGGAAGAGCAAAGGACCTTCTACCCCCGCACAACGAAGTGGGGTGTGTTCTCCCAGGGCACACTCCAGGCACTTTATTGCGCTGGATCGGCTGGGCGTAACTATGTTCTAAATCTCAGCCTTTCCAACACATTCAAAGCGCAGGGTCGTCAGGGAGGAGGGGGTTTTTAGTGGGTATTGGGGTTGCTCGCCCGTGCAGCAACGCTCGGAGTCTTCCACACTATTCTGTGACGTCGATCGCGGACGGAGCGCTGCCAAGAGCATACTATTGCTGCAGTGTTATCGCCCCCGACCGACGCGTGTCGTTCCCCTAGCAACGACCCAGTTTGTGCGTAAATCGGTTAAGCATTTTCCCTCGCCTCAAAACAAAAAAAAAAAAAACTCACCGGTCCCTGCACTTGACTGTTCCAGTAAGTCTATGGTTTTCATGCATTTCACAGTATAGGTCAAGACAATGAGTTTTAGCAGACAATTAATTTATTTTATTTATCTATTTAGCTGATGAACCTTTAGTTTAGGTAGGATGTGCACTGGCAAATTGTAGGCAAACACCCTTTAATGCTATCCCTAAATGTATATCGTTTTATTAAGGGCCGGGAGTTCATTCATCAGACATTATATTTCATTATGTTTTTGCGACTTGTATACATAATAAAACTAAGTTTTAATGGTTTTAAGCACAATAGTTTATTTGGTTTTTGGTATACCGACGTTTCAGCGAAAGATATCAAGTGTCAACAAGTATTGTTAAAGTTTTATTTAGCCTACTGCCAACTTGTTTATTTTAATTATTTAATTTTAATTTTGTTTATGGTATTATTTATTCTATGGGAGATAAATATCTTTACCGCTTTTATGATAACTCGACCCGTAGCATTACCAAATTCTAAAAAATAACATTACTTAATATCAGGTTATAAATAAAAAATAAAAAAAAATACAAAACATAATTCTTAATTTTTGTTGGAATTTTCTAGTAATGATTGCGATTGTAGGAATTGTTGACACTAGCTTAAGGTGTTAATATTTTTGTTTGTTGGTAACTCTGCGCGTCAAGTTATCGTGAATGGGGTATAAATTAGATTAGGCTCCCATAGAGTAAATAATAACCATAAACAAAATTAAAACTAAATAATTACAATGAACAAGTTGGCGGTAGGCCAAATAAAACTAACAATACCCGTTGACACTTGACATCTTTGTCTTCTGTGATCACGGCCCCTGAAAAGTGGCCGAAACATCAGAATAACAAAACTCAAATAAATTACCACACTTAAAGCCGTTTAAATGTAGTATTATTATCAGATATTATATGAAAAAATTAAAAAGTCAGTTGCACATGTAGAACAGTTGAATAGTTACACTTTTGAATTCACTCAGGTTATAATTTATTTATTTATCAGAAAATTGAAAAATAGGCCCCTAATCTAATTATTACTACTTAATCATAGGCACTTGTGGATTCTGTTCACATGTGATTTTAAGGATGCTTCAACTTTGTATTTTAAAGAGCACAAATTACATTGATAAGTGGCATTTTTACTTGAATGTTTATTTCTTTCATGTTTTTGGAGGCCATCTTTGTTCTGAAACTTTTTTGTGCACTTCAAACACGAGTTTTCGGCCAGTGTTTGCTTCAGTTTCATATGACGACGGAGACAATAGCGTGATTTAAAAGTTATTGAACAACTATTACACTTTAAACTAGTCCGTAGTTGGTGGTTTGTTTTACAATGTAAATCTAGACTTTAGATCATATAAACGTCTAGATCACGCATCAATTGCACAAAAACGGCCCAAAACAAGTGCACCAAAATTGGTGCACTAGCTTCAGTGGCTTCCCACGCATGTTAGTGTCGTTTCGATTACTTTACTGGTTAGAGCTCTCGCAAAAAAAAACATTATGCCGGCCTGCGCTATTAAAATGTGTCGGAACTATTTTAACACGGGAAAGGATAAAGATAAGATGTCATTTAATCGGAAAACTTAACACTTTTCTCATGATTTCTTTGTAAAAACGTGAAATTTAATTTCTACATTTTCAAGGTTATCGAATTGATTGATGTTGTCAGGTGACAAGTGTGATTTATTTTCCAAAATTTGGGGACTTTTGTTACGATGTTTTTTATTTATGAAATATGAATAATTGAAAAAATCTATAGAAAACAGACATGTAATGTTTGTGTATCCGGTTTTCTTAAACTAGTTTATATTACGTTTTAGACTTCCTACGGATCCAATTGTAGTATATTGTTGGACAAAGAGATGGATTTTGAAAGAAAATATTTTGAATCATTTTCGGAATTATTTTTGCATTATGTTTTTTATATTTTCTTATCAACGGCACAGTTGTATTGAAATAAAGTACCTAAAATAATTATATATGATCGTGACCGATAAGATGTAAGTTGTGTGAAGGATAATTAGAAAATTTAAGAATACTTAACCACCATATAAAATAATTTCTAATCTAACCTTAGCGCTTTGGACCATATAAAATTTTTAATGTAACCTTCTGAAGTTTGACATAGAATTGACAGAATGCGTGCTGCAAATATCATCAAAGAGGATGTAAAAAAAACTGAATATCGTTTAAAGCAGATGCTTCGGTCGGGGTTATCTGTACTAATATTATAAAGAGGTAAAGTTTGTAAGTTTTTGACGTTGTAAGGGATAATCTCGGGATCTACTAAACCGATTTTAAAAATTCTTTTACTGTTGGAAGGCTACGTTAACAGGGAGTGTCATAGGCTATATAACATGACGCTTTATACCACGGGAACGGGACAGACCGCGGGTGAATCCGCTCCGGGCCGCTAGTAATATTATAGATAACTCTTTATTGTCATAATTAAGATATTAAATTTTGTCTATATTCTGTTAGCTGCATCTCCATTAATTCCTAATAAAGAAATAATTTAATATATTAATATGATAAAAAACAAATTTTAGTTTATAAAATAATCAAACTAAAGTAGTTTCAATAAAAACTTTTGGATATGAATATTTTTATTCTTATAATAGCCCTTTTCAAGTGGTTTAGTTGCTCTTAAGTCCCTGCATTAAACTATCCCGTGTACCTACCCCGTAGTTCCTACTACTGATATGAACTTTGGATTACACATAAAGCCTACTACCCAATATAAATCTATCGAATCGTTCCAAGTCTACTATTACAAATTATTTCACTGACTTTTAGCGCAGGATAATCTTTGGGTTATAAATAGTCATCTAATAACCTTCGTGAACATGATGTGTATCACAAAAATAATTTGCCATTATGAATAGTTTTTTTAGAATTATTACATTAGTATTGGTAATTAACAGACTTATAAATATGTACTAATAATCTGTACAAGCATTTTATTGCGAATTAAATTTACTACATGTGCTAAAAAGTGTTATGAATTCATTTGTGCATGTATTTTTTTATGGTTCGTTCCAAGACACACAACTTTTGTTGCTAATACTTTATTTAAAAAAAAAACTAAAACCTCTGAGTAATATTAAATTATATCACATAAAGCGATTAAATCATAACGATCATTGAAACTTTTCACTTACATAAAAAAATATTTAATTATAAAAAATGGGGTAATATTTTTTTCCTGATATCCCGAAAACGCAGAGTGAATTTAGCAACGCTTCGCGTTTTTGATGCCGTTTTTGCTGGTGTTGTTTGTTAGCAATGCTCTCTCTAGACATGTTATAACTCAATGATCTAGACTACTCTTCTTGGTGAACACAATCTGGCAGTCGTTACATTCGAATGTTGCTGCTCTCTGCTGTATCTCGTGGTTCGACGACATGTGTTTGAAGAAATCGATGTTTTGTGAGAATTTCAAACGACAGTACGAACATGAGTATATGAACTTTTTGTCGTCAAACTCTTCTGGTTTACGGGTTCGCGTTCTGGTTATCCTTATTCTAGGGCCTGTGCGTTGTTTTTTATTCATTTTTATATAGAAATGTGTGTGAAATTAACACACTTTATTTAAGTTGAACACAAATTAATATGCACTTAATTCTCACTGAAGTCTAGGATTTATGTAGATTTTCATATAGGTACTATTAGAATTCTTGTACAGTTCAAACACTTAGAAATTAAAATAACAGTTATGTTCTTTTATATTAAAAATATGTCTTTAAATAACCAACACGTAAGCAAATCTGTTTATTTACTTTTAACATTAAACAAATCTATAGTTCCACTTTATTGTACGTTACTTTAGCCAAAAATTATGCAAAATATGCTGGCATTGGTAGAATTTAGTATTTTTAATCATAATAATCATGAAAACAAATTATTAAGACAATTAGACGAATAACCAAATTTTACCAAATGTTTTAACGTCAAAAAATGCGTAAGTATGTTGCGTTCTGAATTTATATTTGAAACTTTCACTTTTTTATATTTGTATGGAATTTTTGGCGGGATCTGAAAGGGACGCCCTTTCATGTGCTGTGCAGTTTTTTTTGGTTAAACTTTACAAAGTGGTCACTGAATTTTAAGTAGTGGGGGGGCGGAGGGGGGAGGAGGGGTGGAGTACTTCTCCCTTCTGCAACCCCCATGTCTAGGAGACATGTAGTTTTTGAGATATGATTTTTTTTGTAAACATGACAATTTTTTTTCAAAATGGTGTAGTTATTTCTTATTTCTAAAGACGAGAAATGCAGAAAAAAAGTAGTGGTCAATGTAAAAAACATTTAAAACAGTCTAAAAACGCAGACTAAAGCCCACAAGCCGAGCGAGCAAAGCGAGTGTGGCATGACAGTGGTCAGCAAATGTCACAACCGATTTGTAACCATTATTTAAATAGTTATCAATAAATAAATGGTTCTGGCACTCGCCGGCCGCTACCGCGGCACGCTCGCTTCGCTCGCTCGACTCGTGCGCTTTGGTCTAAAGACTAACCCAACCTATTCAACTCACCGTTTTAGTCACTGGTCGCGACTTTCGATCACCCCTCACAACCTTAGTGGCTATAAAAAAACTGTAAGGATATCCCTAACTCAAATCTAAAATGGAATAAAAAAGGCGGCAAATAGACTATAGCAAATTATACATCGATTTTTTTAATAAAAATAAATTGTTTACAAAATACTACTAATTCAAACTCACAATATATAATTTATAAAAAACAATTTTAGTATTTAGAAATCGATTTTATTGACGTATCAAATAATTTTCATATTTAAAAATCGATATTATTGACATATCGAATAGTTAACATTTTTTTTCTTTCTTATGCCTATTGTCGTCGTAAAGTAAAAAAAAGTGACAGTACTGTGATTTATTATTATGAACTTTAAAATTATAATAACTAATTAAAAACTTGTTTACTAAATTAAAAAACAGTTTTAGTGTTTATATATCAGGTGTAAATGTAATCCTAAACACAAATCATAACTTTTTTCCAACAAAAGTGACATAACCTTGTTATCAAACATATTTTTATTTTTCCATTATTCATTCAAAACTTGTTGGCGGACCCTAAAAACTTGTTTCCTAGCCCAAATAACAGGTCTAGTGTCTATATCTAAGGCGTATGTATACCCCTAAACTTAATTTCCGTTAATCTGATGACACTCTCTGTAAAAGTTTAGCCTTTTTTTTTTCTTCTAAAAATGTGTTTTTTTTTCTAAATATTAATATTATAATAATACATTTAATACCAGATTAATATATAGAAATTAAAATATCACTGAACGAATCGCCTGGTGTAAACGAACTTGTTACATACTCGGCAAACACAGATGGCGCCACAAATTTTGTTTTATATAAAATCTCAATTAAATCTTTTAATCAACGTCTTATAATTAAAATCACACTTTTTAAATTTAAAACACTGATAAATTGAAAGAATACAACAACGGAGAAAGAATACAATTTCCTGCGTTGGGGCGGCCTTGTCGTAAGAGGCGACCACAGCTCGTCCGCCCCGTAAAGCGTGGGGAGCTTTACGTCTCTGGGCTGGACGAATCGGTCACGGTCGATGGGCTTCGTGACGCGATCGCGCGCGCCGGCGCGACGACGTGCGCGCGAAGCACATCGGTGCAGGACCGGGCAGTTTGGGCGCATCGTACGTGATGTGCCCCGTCGCTGCTGCCAAAGCCATCGTCGAGCTGGGTTACCTCGTGGTAGGCCCTCGGCGAGGGTGGAGGCACTGGAGGCCAGACCGATACGTTGTTACCGGTGTTACAACGTCGGCCATGGCGCCCAGACCTGTCCGGACACGTGCCCGGACCGGACTAACTTGTGTCTCCGCTGCGGTAAGAGCGGACACAAGATGCCGGACTGCACGGCTCGGAACCCCCACTGCGCGGCGTGCGCGGCGGGGGGACTCAACGCTGCCCATCCCACGTTAGCGAGGTTCTGCCAGCCTCCCTACGTGAAGGGCAAATTCGTCCATCCGAGGACGAAACAACGTACGGGTGCATCGGGAGTACGCGCAATGGACACCTTCAATGCCTAGTACGCCCGTAACAGCACTATTTCAGGCGAACGTAAACCACTCCCCCACCGCTCAGGACTTGTGCCTGCAGGCGATGGCGGAGTGGCAAGCGAACTTGGCCGTAATAAGCGAACCTTATTACGTGCCGCCTTGCGGCAATTGGGTGGGCGACCTCGACGACGTGGTAGCGGTGGTGGCCAGAGCCGGGTCTGGCACACCGCTTACATGTCTCGAAAGAGGAAAGGGCTATGCGGTGGCGGAGAGCGGGAGTATCGTCGTCACAGGCGTTTACTTTTCGCGCAACCGCCCCCTGGCGGAGTTCGAGCTTCGCTTGGACGCCATCAAGGCTGCCATAGGCAGACTGTCGCCTAAAACGATTTTCGTGATGGGCGACTTTAACGCAAAGCACTGTTCCTGGGGAAATGCGTTCACGGAACCTAGGGGCCGGACGGTTGAGGAATGGGCTCTTCAAACCGGCCTGACCATATTGAACCAGGGATCGGTCCAGACCTGCGTGCGCGCGCGGGGTGGATCGGTCATCGACCTGTCATTCGCCACTCATGCGGCCGCCCGCAGAGTTGTCGGATGGAGGGTGCTGGAGGAGGTGGAGTCGCTCTCTGATCATCGGCACATCAGATTTGAGCTTACCCCCTCCTCCGGTCCGAGCCCTGTTCATCGCCCCCCTCTCCTCCCGCGTTGGGCCCTTACCAAGCTCGATCCGGAGCAGGCCGAGGAGTGGGCACTCACGGAAAGCTGGGCCTACCCAGCCGAATTCGCGAACCTGGAGTCGCAGGCAGAGTACATGCGTAAGACCCTGACGAGGGTTTGCGACGCGGTGATGCCTCGCGTCTCCAAGCGGCAGCCTCCGTGCAAGCAGGTCCACTGGTGGACCGAGGAGCTGGGCGAGATGCGAAAGGCAGTTCGCATCATCAGCCACAGACTCAAACGCTGCAGAGCGCGCCGTCCTCCGGACTACGTCGCGGAAAATGGACTCGTGGGCGAGTTTAGGGAGGCCAGAAAGGCCCTTTCGATTGCAATATTGCAAGCAAAAGCCCGGGCTCGGGCCGAGCTTCTCGAGACGCTCGATCGGGACCCTTGGGGGCGTCCGTACCGTGGGGCCCGCAACACGTTGCGGCCTTGCACATCCACGGTCACGGAAACGCTCGAACCCGAGGTGCTCCGGTCGGTTATCGACGGGCTCTTCCCGGATCCGGGAAACTTCACTCCCCCCAGTATGGGTCCACCCGTTCCCGACACCCCCACGGACGAGGAGCCTCACTTCATCTCCGAGGGGGAACTAGACGTTGCCCTGGACCGGCTCCGGGGCAGGAAGACGGCACCGGGATCCGACGGGGTTCCAGGTCGACTCCTCTTCCTGGCCGCTAAACACCCACGCGGCCAGCTGCGGGAACTGTTCGAAGCCTGTATTCGCGCAGGTCGGTTCCCGTCGCAATGGAAGGAGGGGCGTTTGTGCCTGATCCCCAAGGGAGGTCGGCCTCCCAACGATCCGCCCGCCTTCAGGCCCATAGTGCTGCTGAACGAGGTCGCTAAGGTCTTCGAAAAGATCTTGGCGGAGCGGCTCGTGAAGCATCTCGACGCTGTGGAGCCAGGGCTTTCAGAAACGCAGTTCGGGTTTCGGCGGAGGCGCTCCACGATGGACGCCTTCGAGACACTGCGAACGTTGACGGACGAAGCCGTCCAAGCGAAGGATGTCGTTCTTGCGGTGTCGCTAGATATAGCGAACGCCTTTAATAGCCTCCCTCATGAGACGATCAGAGAGGGGCTCCGCGCGCATGCAGTCCCCTCGTACCTCACGAGGCTGTTGGGCGCGTACCTGCAGGATCGACATATCCTTTGGAAGGGCGGTGAGCCCGGCAATCCCGTGTTAGGTCGGCGACGCGTCGCGTGCGGCGTTCCACAGGGGTCGGTCCTCGGGCCGATTCTTTGGAACGTAGGTTATGACTGGATCCTTCGGGTTCCGGTCCTGCCCGGGGTAGGGCTGATCTGCTTTGCGGACGACACCCTACTCACGGCACGCGCTGCGTCATTTGCGGAATCCGTGGACGTCGCCAACGCCGGGTTGGCGATTGTCGTAGATCGAATAGCTAGGCTGGGCTTGAGGGTCTCCCCCGCGAAAACGGAGGCCGTCATGTTCCATAGGAAATTTCGCAATCCCCCCGTGGACTTGACCGTTTCGGTCCAAGGGGTGGCGATTAGAGTAGGGCCCCAGATGAAATATCTGGGGCTAGTTCTCGATGGGAAATGGCTGTTCAAAGCGCACTTTGAGCAGCTAGTTCCCAAACTCGTCAAATCCGCGGGCGCACTCTCGAGGCTGCTTCCCAACGTGAGGGGCCCGGGGGGTGCGACGCGGAAACTTTACTCTGGCATCCTGAGGAGTATGGCGCTGTACGGTGCACCCGTCTGGTCCACTGCACTTCACCGCCACAACAGAACCCTGCTGCACCGGGCGCAGCGGGTTCTGGCCGTGAGGACCATACGGGGGTATCGCACAGTGTCGCGGACGGCGGCCACCCTCCTGGCAGGCGATCTGCCCTGGCATCTCCAGGCGAACGTCCTGGCAGAGGTGCGTCGCACCCGGCAGGATGCCCTAGCTAGAGGCCTGACCTTCTGTCAGGTCGAAATCGAGGCGATCAGAAAGCGGAAAACCGCCTCCATGATCGCCGTCTGGTCTCAAGAGCTCGACAACCCTGCGGCCTATGGCGGCTACACGGTGGATGCAATCAGGCCACAGCTGACGGAATGGGTCAACCGCACCAGCGGCACCCTGACCTTCAGAACGACGCAGATACTTACCGGACACGGATGTTTCGATAAGTATCTGTATCGCACTGTGGGCTGCTTGCCTTCCCCGGACTGCCGTCAGTGCAGCGCGCCCGACACGGCGCTACACACGCTAGTCGAGTGCGCCGCATGAGCACCGCAGCGTTTCGAACTTGAGACGCACGTAGGTCCGGTCAATTCGCTCTGCGACCTGGTCAAGGCCATGCTGCAGAGCGGCGACAATTGGGGGGCTGCGGTTACTTTTTGCGAGACAGTAATGTCACTCAGTGAGGCCGCAGAACGCGACAGGGAGAGAAGTCTTCTCGAGGTCGCCGGCCTTCAGCTGGCACCCGGAGAGGCAGGTACGCGCATTACTTCCCTCCCTGAGCTAGGTTCCGTTTACCGCGGGGGGCCTTTAGCTTGCTAGGAGAGCAAAGGACCTTCTACCCCCGCACAACGAAGTGGGGTGTGTTCTCCCAGGGCACACTCCAGGCACTTTATTGCGCTGGATCGACTGGGCGTAACTATGTTCTAAATCTCAGCCTTTCCAACACAAACAAAAGCGCAGGGTCGACAGGGAGGAGGGGGTTTTTAGTGGGTATTGGGGTTGCTCGCTCGTGTAGCAACGCTCGGAGTCTTCCACACTATTCTGTGACGTCGATCGCGGACGGAGCACTGCCAAGAGCATACTATTGCTGCAGAGTTATCGCCCCCGACCGACGCGTGTCGTTCCCCTAGCAACGACCCAGTTTGTGCGTAAATCGGTTAAGCATTTTCCTTCGCCTCAAAAAAAAAAAAAAAAAGAGGCGACCACAGCCAGGTGGTAGGGCATTTGCTCATCTGGATGGCTACCATCCCTGGTCTACAGTAGTATAGAGTATATTAACAGTCTATAAACGTCCCACTGCAGGGCTCGCGGCTACCACTGTAGGGGAACGGACAATATACCCATCACGCTTGTCCAAGGCGGCTGGACAGGTTTGACACATAAGTTATCTCGATGTGCAGGTTTCATCTCGATGTCTTCCTTCGCCGTTGTTAGCATGTGGTATTTGTACTAATATGCATATTAGGTCAGAAAACTGCTTAAGTAGTGCATGCGTTTCGGCCAGGATTTTAACCCGCGCCCTTTGAATTTGGGACGCATGCGCTAGCCATTACGCTACCTCAACTTCTGGAGATTGGTCTAGAGTATGCCGCCATAACAACCTTGAGATGTGTTCCGGCATCAGTGGCCTGGTTCCAGCCTCTCTTTAAAGAGCAGCATTTGTAGCACCTTTGGTGTTACAAATGTCCATAGGTGAATAGAAAGGTAACCGCTTTCTATTAGGTGGGCCGTTTGCCTGTCTGATGAACTCACGCAATAAAAAATAAAAAAGTCCTTATTATCTCCGTTTCAAATTCATATATTTTATAAAATTGTGTAATAGTTCTTCTTCTTCTTTGTTCAATAATGGCTTGGCACGGTTTGTGCATTTAGCCAGAGTCATGTGTAAATGGCTTTTCAATTCAGTTTTATAAAACGAGGGAAACGTAACGCGAAAAAATAGAAATTTTACCGAAAATTTGGAAAAACGTGTCAAAATAATTACTAAATATGTACAAACTACTAAAATTAAAGTTTAATTTGATTATTTACAATAAATGAATTTAATATACTATATACATCTAATTTACAATCCTTAAGTAATAAAGACATAGAAGTAGGAAGAGGAACGGAAAGAGAAATTAAAGAGTCGTAAAGAGAAGTGTGATCATACATAGGACAGGACAAAAAAACATGGTTCATGTCACAATAATTCTCACCGCATTCGCAGGCTGGCCTCGAGACAATTCCAAGTCTATGTAAATGCACCGGAATGCAGAGATGTCCAAGGCGCATGCGAATCAAAATGGAAGTAGCAGTTTTACCAAACGAGAGTTTGGCGAACCAGGGCTTCTTGGGAACCGACGACTGCAAACCGTACAGGAAACGACCCTTGATACGACCACTCTCTTTCCAGCACATGTTCCACGAATCATGGAGGTATGTGCTTGTGTAATAGTTATAAGGACTTTTTATTTAGAACTGGTTATAAGGACTTTTTATTTAGAACTGGTTGTTTAAATACTTAAAGAGCGCCTATCCATTTTAAAGAGCAACTTAGTAAATATCTTTTGGTATTATATTTCCTACAGGCGCTTGAGTAGGAATGGTATTTTTATTTGTTCTTCATTATTTCTCTGTTTTCATTCCTTTTAACTTACCAACACCTCATATTTTGCTTTATTATGGGTTAAAATTCGACATAAGCTCTATTAATCATCTATCTATTCCACAATCTATATATTTTTGTGGTACACTTTAAAAAACGGAAACGACTCCAACTGGTATTTGGCTGACCAAAGATCAGGACAATACTCCATGCAGGATGGAACTTGCACATGGTGTATTGTGTGCATTGTATCACAACGAACGATCGAACTGTAAGGTATAATGATTCTAACATTATCGACAAAATCTTACTAATGCTTTAAGATAAGGTGCAATTCATTGTTATCCCATACAGAAGATAAAAACGTGATGAACTAATACATGATGGTGAGATTAAAGATAATGAATTATGACATTACAATTACAAAAGATAAATTGCGTAATCTATAATTGTTTTTCTTTACCTTACTGCTTCACCTGTGGTATTGTTATAGTTACAGACCATTTCACGCAGATGTAGTTAGAGATGCGTTATTTTTATTAACTGCGAATGATGTTAAATGAATGAAAACACTTTATTGTTCACCATAACTTAAACCTACCGAAGTAAGAAAGAGAGTTGGTCTGAAAGAGAGTGTCGGGGTGAAGTTAAGGAAAGGAATGCTCCGGTGGTTCGGGCATGTGGAAAGAATGACTAAACAGATGTACAATGCAAAAGTGTATGGATGCAGAAGTCGTGGAAGGCCACGACACACCTTCCGTGATCAAATTGATCGTGTACTAGCAGAAGGTGATGTCAGGAGCCTTAAGAACAGACGAGCGTGCATGACAAGAGTTATGAATGTCAAAGAAGCAAGTAAGGTGTGTAAGAATAAGCCTAAATGGCGCTCTGTTGTCCGTGCCTACCCCGCAAGGGAACTGGCGTGAAGTTATGTGTGTATGTATAACTTAAACCTAGACAATTTAATATGAATATATTTTCATTTTTTATTAAATATTGACAATTAACATATGTATGTACACTAATGTAGCTATGAGAGAGTCGCGTATTTTTAAGGCTATAGATAAAATATAAATATTATCCGTGCAGGAACGGAGAAAGAATACAATTTCCTGCGGTCGGGCGGCCTGTCGTAAGAGGCGACTTAACAACCCACAGCCAGGTGGTAGGGCATTTGCCCGCCTGGATGGCTACCACCCCTAGTCTAAAGTATATCGCCATAACAACCTTGAGTTGTGTTCCGGCATTAGTGATCAGGTTCCAGTTTCCCTTAAGAGAGCAGCAGCGCATTTGTAGCAACTTTGGTGTTGCAAATGTCCATAGGCGATGATAACCACTTTCCATCAAGTGGGCCGTCTGCCTGTCTGCTGATCTCCTGCAATAAAAAAATAAATAAAAAAATATGGTAAATTTCGGAAACGAATTTTCTATTATTTACTTTGGTCTGGGTGGCTGGGACTGGTCCCAGAGTAGTCCGTTGTATATCACCTATAACAAAAGCGTAACTTGCTTATTATTTATTATTAATAAAATAATAATAATAATGTGTGTATTATCTTGAAAATTGAAACATTGAAGTCTTTTCAACCTTCAATAAATAATTGCATCAAAACGAGTCACTTTGTATCTTTTAGTCAAAGAGCACTATCTATCTTAAATTATCCTTATATATCTATATTTTACATTATATATGTATGTATGTATATATCTTAAGAGTATCTTGTATATAATGTGCTAGCTGTGCCCGCGACGTCGTCCGCGTGGAATTTGCTTTCAAAACTCCTCCGATTTTGAAACATTCTTCATTGGAGGTCTTAGCGTGATGATATATAGCCTATAGCCTTCCTCGATAAGTGGGCTATCCAACACTGAAAGAATTTTCCAAATCAGACCAGTAATTCCTGAGATTAGCGCGTTCAATCAAACAATATTAGCATATTTGGCTACAACACTAATACTTACATTTTAAATATCGCGACATCTTTTGAATGAAACGTCCGAATTGAATAATTCAAAAAGTTCTAGAAAGGTATTGAATTCGTCTTGAATTTGGAGAAATTTATTTTGATAAGGATTAATACCAAGATACAAAATAAAGAGTTTTTGAAGCGACGGCATTTTAATTATTTAAAAAAATAAAAGAAACACTTATTGTGAGATAACTACAATAGTTAGATATATGACTACGCGATATTTTTTGTAGACAATTATATGTTCTGCAAAATGGTAGTACATTATTTTGTTCTATAATCAATAGTTCTCGCAGCGCACGCCGTGTAAGGATTTTTTCGGGTCATTTTTTTACACCTTGGGTTACATTATTGGACTTTTAGTAAGGATTCCTAATTTTTTGAAAATATAATATAGCCTTTAGCCTTCCTCGATAAATGTACTATTCAACACTGAAATAATTTTTCAAATCGAACTAGCGGTTCCTGAGATTAGCGCGTTTAAACAAACAAATAAATTCTTCAGCTTTATAATATTAGTATAGATTTATTTTGTTAATCTGTTTGTATTATATCTTATATCGTTAAATATCTTTTGTGTACACAACCCTGCCTTATGCATCTCCCCTTCTCGCTAGACTCATAGGTTTGCTGGAAGAAACCTCTTTTAGGGTTAAGCTCCTCTTTGTACATCCCCACTATTCTATAATTTTGTATGTAACTTTTTGTGTACAATAAGGAATAAAGAATTTAGTGAAAGTCAAAAAACTCTTTTCTAAAATGTCAATATTTGAGATAACACATTATTGAAGGAAAGAGGCGATGTGATTCTCTAAAATTCTCTTTAAAAGTGATTTCAGACCTTCCCAATATTTGCATAACTTTAAAGTGATACGGACAATGAAATAAGTCACGTTCAAAAAAGTATAAATGTTATCAGACAAAACAAAAAGGGCATTATTTATTTATATTAGCTTTAGTTATTCTGAGTTCGTTTTGAATGGTAGACCTTATACGTTTCTAGAAAAAAAAATTGCACAGATTATTAAGAAAGTATTATGTTACATTACAAATTCTTTAATATAAAAGTTCTGATGTGTGGACCCATTAAAGGAGTGCACAGCATTTACAATTCGAATGTCAATTACTAGTATCTTAATTAATTAATGTCAATATTATGCATGTGTCAAGTACAAATATAGTTAAAAGTTAATGAATGAATAATGTTGTCAAAATTAATAAGGTAAAGCAAAAAAAAAATGCAAAAAGAATTAAATTAAAAATAAATATATAACTAAGTACAAGTGCAAACATGAACGGCCTATCAATTTTTTTATAGTCACAGCTGATGTCAACACTTTATTTTTAAAGCAATTATATGTTTTGTGAAAGATATCGAGATCATCTAATTTTGAGTTTAGATGGTTGTATGTATTGCACATTCTTGTGATAGGGCTGCTGAGGCCTAGGTTGGTTTTGACCTGAAGAATGTAGAAGACTTTCGTAATAGCATGTCTGGAATCAGAGGAGGCACACCAGATACATGAGCAGTATTCTAAGTGGCAACGAACTAAAGTGTTGTATAATATAATTTAATAAAGATATTGTGAATTATCCAAAATATAATGATTTTCCATCACCACGCGGGTGAGACCGCGGGGCGCAGCTACTACGCTATATAAACGACGGAGAGCACGATGCGATTTTTTTTGGATCTCTTGTCTGTTTATTCAGGATTCACGTAAAAACTACTGGGCCGATTTAGATGCGGGTTTCGCAGATCGACAGGAAATTTTTAGACTTAAAATCTGCGCTACCTTTCATTCTGAGTATCCTCCGGACATTTTTCTGGGAATAATTTAAAATGACTCGATTGAAAAAAATGTGGAAATCGAATGTGATTTATTCACAGATCGATAGCCGTTTTTATGTAACAGATTGTGTGAAACTTTGTGTTCCGGGAATCCTGCGGGAATTTCAAGTCAAGCGTGGTCGAAGCCGCGGGCATACCCTAGTTATTTGTAATACTAGTGCGGTAAATTGGGATTTTACAAACGAGTAGACGAATGTAAGCCCGAGGCGAAGTCTAGGGCTTGCTACAGACAAGAGTTTGTAAAAACCAACAACCGCACGTGTGTCAGGTTTTTTTAACACATTTGCGAGAAAATAGTATAATAGGTAATGTAACATACATAAATATCAGTTGGAAAGTCGCAACAATCTTAGACATTTTTAATATGAAAATGGGCGCCATTTGCAAATAGCGTCACATGCGATTAATGAAAATTAGAACTACATGTCTCAGCTCTTTTTCTTTTTAGTATTAAAGTGAGACAAATGTATTGATCAAAAATGCTTCCAAAGAGGTTCGATTATTCAGCTTATTTATTCTCGTTATATGAAACTCCTTGATAGAGTCCTAATATTTTTTTTCCAACTAAGTACATATTTCACCACACGGCGTGCGGTAAAATAGGTAATTAGGTGAGAGTACCTATTTTACCGCATGTTCCGTTGTATGGTGCGTAATCTTTAACTTTCGAACAATGTATACAGGATTTGTAAATGAATTTCTAAGCAAATGTGTTTAAAAATTAGGGATGGGCCGAATGTGGTTTGAACCGAATACGAACTTCGGCCGAACTTGCTTTTTCAGGAGCAAAACATCGTGACCTGTTGACAACGTCAACTTGATAACAACGAATTTTTGGCTTTTTTACACCATAAACTGCCTCTAGTAAATTTTAAGTATGGGTAGGTTGTTAAAGAATATATTTTTAGACCTTTGATTGAGAAAAAAAATCACCATTTCATAATTCTAAATTCATAAAGTTCAATTGGTAAAGAGTGATTTCAATCAAAATTAAAGTTATAACTGCTGATGTTCCTTAGATGTATTTTTTTTTAATTCAAGTTACGCATTATAATTAAGCAGCTGCACTACTTAGAGGAATTAGAGATTTCTTAGAGGAATAATAAGTTCATTTTATTTTTGTTTTAATTTGATGTCTATTTAATTAGGCAAAGATTCAATCAAGAACTAATTTTATTTTTATCACATTGCACATTAAGATTTCCATGTTCCTAACTAAAATAAATGACCATGAGTATATAGATGCCATTTTTTATGCTAAGGTTATGATATATATGGTTTCTATTAACTTCATTCAAAATAGTGCAAGTAGATATTTTACTTTTTCATTGCACCGAATGTTCGGCATTTAAATCGAATTTCGGCCGAATGCCGAACTTCGGCTCAAGCTGCCGGAATTCGGTCAAACCGAACGTAAAACGAATTTGGGTCCATCCATATTAAAAATATATACTAGCATATTATGAGAAAGTGTTAAAAGATAACTAGTATTAACAGAACGAAGGTAATCAACAGGAGGAATATCATACAAGGGAGTAGATAGATAGATAGATAGATAGATAACACTTTATTGTACACCATTATAGAAACCACAGAAAAACTTATAGCCTAAAAATATTCTAAAGTGCACAATGGGCGGTCTTATCGCTAAGAAGCGATCTCTTCCAGACAACCCGTATATGTATATCTAATTTTCAGATACCTGAATCGAATATGCTGTCACGCCTTATTCTGGCGGCCATCTTGTCTTTTGAAGTTTCGTTCGGAAATGAGAGCACGTGGACTGTCAAAACTACACAGGGCGACATTGAAGGACAATTGTCATACAACGGACTGTACTATGAATTTTTAGGCATATCTTACGCGGTGCCTGTCAAATTTCGGGTAAGCTCATCTAGAGTCTATTTACTTTATTATTCCACATAGAAGAACTCGTATTCATGCTTGTAATGTTTATAATATATTGTACTAAAATTAAAAACTCATTGACACTTGGTCGCCGGCAGCGGCTGGATGACGAAGGTCCCGCCTTCTAGGCTAGGATATGCCGTGCACACTTGAGGAGGCCTACGTCCAGCTGTGGACATTGATTGACTGAAGAAAAAGAGCCTCGGTTCCTTTGAAATCAGATTGAAATATAGTCTTATCAAGCAGACGAGATTTTAGCTCTTATTGATGGCTCAGTCGGTATGATACCACGCTCTCAGAGTATATTAGCGCGAAATGGTTATCTTTAATAATAATAATAATAATAATCGGCAGACAAACACACACATTGTATATCCCCAAATTAAGCAAGTTACGCTTGTGTTATAGGTAATATACAACGGACTACTCTGGGGCCGATCCCAGACACCCAGACCATAGTAAATAACGGAGAAAATACGTTTCCGAAATTTACTATACCAGGAATCGAACCCGGAGCCTCTGCGTTGAAGTGAGGTAGGCCGGCAAAGGCTTAGCCCGCTCAACCACAGAGGCCGTCATCTTTGAGATGATTGTGTTCCGTACGATGAATGCGAGAACCGATGGACCACTTACCTCTCTCCCTATTCCATCTTCACTATCACATCTCTCCTATCCCATCTCCCCCATCCCAACTTCCCTATCCCTATCTTCTCTATCTCATCTTCCCTATACCACGTTCCTCATCCCATCTTCCCTATCCCATTTTCCATATCCTATCTTCTTTATCCCATTTTCCCTTTCTCATCTCCCTCATCCCATCTTCCCTATCCTAAATTCCCTATACCATCCTATCTATCCCATTTCCCGTCCACTTATTTCATTCCACCCTATCCTTCCTATAACATTACCTCCATTCCATCCCCTCTATTCTATCCTAAATGTTGGCAACATGTTGGCTTCACCCCTGACATCTAAAGGCGATGTTAACTACTTCTCATTAGCAGGTCGTTCCACTAATAGCTCACAACGAGTTCCGCTCGAACCGCGGTCGAGATCAGTCGATTTTCAACATTTTTTTTCAACCGTAAAGTGTTATGCGATATATCAAACTGTGCGTAACAGTGAGGCGCAGGTGCCTATAGTGTTAGTTCGTGTGTATCAGTTCGGACAAAAGCGCCAGACACAAAAAACCGGTGTCAAAAACACTTTTTCCCTCGGCGCTCCGAAAATAGATCGGCGAGGTGCGGATTTTTTGTCGGCGCCAGGTAGGCCCCATAGGCCCCCAGACGCCCACCGAGTCTGCCTTCCATCGCGCTGATAACGACAGAGATATAGGCGTGGGAAACTCCGGCACGTGGCCAGCACGTGTTTCCGGTTTCGCCAATTCCCACCCTATCACCACGTTCGAGGCATCAAACGACGCGTTACGAAGAGCTCAAGAAATCTTCAATAACCATCCTGAAGATTCCGGCAACATTGGAGGAGCTGCAGGCCAAAAACCTCAAAATTTGTACCTTGGGCGAAACTTAGAAAAATTATAACTCGGGAAGTAGATCGGTAAGCTATTAATTTTATCTTGCTGGAAGATAGGCCTTATTGAGACCTATCTAATGACACGTAGGACGCCCGCGCGCCGATCATACTTCCTGGGTTATTCAACTTTTTCTGGTTTTGTGGAAATCACCAACTCAGCCAATTCGGGACCTGGAAGAGAAAGAGATGACTCCTGCTAAAGACCCTCAAACATAGTATAGATAACCGTAAGAGTTAGATTTTTAAGTTCAATAGTTTTTAGTTATTCTCAAATTAATTGTTTTTCCTTTAAAATTAAAAATAAAAGAAGTTATTAGCGGCGCGTGGATTCTAACACCACAGCCTTGTGTACAATCACGGGGACTATCTAAGGAGTATTTTTAATTAATTTTGGTTCCTTAAATTTTTTTTGGCAAAATCCAAAAAACCGGTTTTCTGGTTTTTAATATCACATTAAAATTTTTCGTATTATATGGGTAAATTTTTAGGACGGGATTCGAAAGAGCAGGAAATCTATCAGTGCTTTTGTATTTTTTTGGATTTTTAGGGTCAATATTTTTTGAAATACTGTTTTTCATATCATTTTTTGGGAATAATTCTTTAAATATAATCAAAATTTAATAAATTGTTTTACCATTATACGCACGACAAGATTTCCTACACCTAGAACCCAAACTCGACTTGTCTAGGCCCAATAGGAACCGAGAAAACGGCATTTTTAGTTTTTTGGCCGCCATCTTGGAAATTTTCAGTTTGATTTTTCTCGGGAAGTATTGAGCCTCGAAAATCGGGGTAACGATAGGAGGTATCAGCACCTCCTAAAGTTTCGACTTAGACGAAAATCCGGACCACGATTTTTGGACCGGATTTTATAATTTCCCCGGAAAGAACTCCTCAGGGGCTCCCTGGAGAGCCCAAACTCAATTACCCTACGACCAATAACGGCCGAGTTTTCGAGGTTCAAAATATTGCGGCCGTCATTTTGAAAAATTTCAAAGTGGTTTTTCTCTTAAGATATTAGGCCCAGAAGACCGGGATTTCGACTATTGTAGTTCTCAAACCTAAATCTACTACTACGAGTTAAAAAATTAAGCATAAATTTTGACTTTGTAATTTTAGCATTAGGACATAGATCAGGCCAGGGGCATCCTAACCAACCCAAACACGGGCACAGTAGGCCTTCTGGTTGCTGAGCTTTGGGCGACCAAACATTTCTGGCGGCCATCTTGGAAATTTTAAATTTCCCATAACTCGGTAAATATCCACCTGAGGAAGCCCGGGTTTCTTCAGGAGTGGCCCTCAGCACCAGGAGTACCCGCTGGACCCGTTTTTAGGTCTTGAAAATTTTGAAATATTTCAGCTTGTTTTTTTTTTTTGCTTCAATCGATAGATCTCATTGGGGCGAGAGGTTTGAGCTCAAGCTCGAGCTTCTAGCAGTGATATTGAGTGAGAAACGACGATTCGAAGGTAGCAAAGTTTCATCCGGTTTTTAGGGGACAAAACTTCGCAGCCTGTTTCTCAGCCAATTTCAAAGCTAACGTGGTCGAGTTTGGTATCATTCAACTCGGAACGAAGAGATCTATCAATCTATTCCTCTCCCCCCCTCCTCTCTCTAGCTCCCTCCCTTCCCTTACTTACCTGTAACTCCTTGTCTTTTGACCAATCCCGGCGTGTGAGGTGTCATCTAACTCAGGCTGACACGACGACTCCATCTGTCCATCTCCCGGCTCCCGGCGCCATCCCGCTCCTCCCCTGGACCTGAAACAAAAAGAAAAATATTAGTATTAGTACGGTTCGAGCGAACAACTAGTGTAAGCAATAGTTTTAGTTAGTATATAAGTAGCTTATAAGTATTAGACAATATATACTCATCTGCATTTTATCTGTTCACTTCCCTGCGAGGAATTGATTTTGACCCAGGCTCTACTTGTGAACAAAGGCAGATTAGTATATAAAATTGTATATAGAAGTTGACCGTAGTATTATTATTATTGTAAAATAAGACTTGTTTTAGACCATTGACTGATTCAATATATATTGTACTTTTATTTTTACATTATTACATCTTGACCCTTCGATTTAGCGCTATTGCGCGAATCGATTAGTATAGGACCCACATAGAATAAGTACACTCCACCTAGTATACATACCACCTTCGACAAGATGTTTAGGACACCAGCAAAGGCGAAGCAGCCAGAGGCAATAAACTTCGAGGCTGTGGAGTTTGAAAGTAGTCCATCCTTTTCATCTCTTAGCCCTAGCCCATTAATATCAAGGCCAGTACAAAAGAAGAAGGTGGTATCTATGAAATCCTCCCCGCCCCCCAAGAAGACTATCCAGGCAGTTGCTGGCTCCAGCAAAGACCCGGTGAATAAGACTTTCACCAAGCGGACGCCACCAAAGGAGACACAGAAGAGAGACAAGAGAGAGGAAAGAATGTTTGAGGCCAGGGAATGCCTGGAAAAATTTAATGAGCACCTATCAAATTCGAAAAACTTAAAAACTGAAATTAAGCAGGGTGTATCATACGCGACGAAGCGAATTTTCACCTTGCTAACTCAATGTAACAGGGACCTTGGGGACGCTCTAGAGGCTTTAGCAGCCAAGACGGGGAAGGACACGGTCGTCGTAAAGGAAACAAGCTGCAAGGAAGTGCAGACTGGAACGTACATACAAGGACCAGTGCGGGAGAGTGACGAAGAAGGTAAGGAAAGAATCCAGAGAATTGAAGAAGGTCAGGCTCGACTGGCAAAAAGAATGGAGGAGCAATCCGCGCTCTTGAAAAGAAGCCTGGAAAGCATGAATAACCTGGAACAGGTTATTCAAAAGTGCAGGCCAGGCTTCAGCGAGGGGAGCACTCCAGAGGTGAGCTACGCGAGCGTGGCGGCGGTAAAGCAGGGAGGTAAGCCACCTGCCTACCGTACGCTACACTCCGTAGCTATAACAAGCAAAAAGGACACGAACACGGCTGATGATACCCTCAAGGAGGTAAGGAAGGCGTTAAACGCCAAGGAAGGGGGGGTGGAGGTCGAGCGAGTGAGAAAATCAAGAGATGGGCGGGTCATCATCAGCTGCAGGACAACCGAAGAGAGGGACAGGTTGACGCATAAGCTGTTGAAGGAGAAGAAGGACCTAACAACAGAGAACATTGCCAATAAAAACCGATGGTAATGATAACGGGGGTACTCAGAATCCATTCCGACGAAGACCTGTTCAGGGCCCTCAAGAACCAGAATAAACCGGTATTTGATGGCATTGAGGAGGTCGACGAAGGGATGGAGGTAGCGTACAAGATTCGAGGAAGAAACCCGAACACACATAGAGTGGTCCTTAAGGTGACGCCGCCCATCTGGAAGAGGCTGACCGAGGTTGGCACAGTGAGAATAGACCTGCAAACACTGCAGGTCACAGACAGGTCGCCATTGACCCAGTGCACCATCTGCCTGGGATTCGGACACGGCAAAAAGCTGTGTACCGAGTCCCAGGTGATGTGTAGTTACTGTGGTGGCCCCCATACAAGGAGCGAATGTGAGGAGAACATTGTTGGCGTGCAGCCAAAATGTAAAAATTGTGTCCGTGAGAAAAGGGCAGAAACAGGGCATAACGCGTTTAGCGAGAAATGCCCTGTAAGAAGCAAGTGGGACGCAATTGTGCGCGCAACCGTCGCATACGAATAGGTGGGACATCGGAAACAACAAAATAGTAATGGACCGGAAACCGTGCCTCGCTGAGGAAACACAGATTGTAAAACTGGTAACAATTTATGTGACATAGGACCAGTCAGCGGGGTACGGTCTACGGTTCGGCTATCTTGTGTGGGACCGATTGTCTACACCTAAAAGTGTGCGGCGTCGCCCCCTGTAGGGGACAGGAAGATAATGGCGAAGGAAGAGATGGGAAAGGGAGCCTACGTGTACAAAGCACACAAACAACAAACACAACACGCAAGAACACTAACACAAGCACGAAAACACGGCAAGCAAAACAATAAGCATAACAAACACACAATATCAAACGCACATAACACAACCCATACACACATGACAGACAGAACACATAAACGAAGAAAACACACAAGCAACACTAGTAGTACCAGGAACACTTACATAACACAGGAAAGGCATAGACACGGTACAAATTTAAACAAAAAACTTTTGCTGCAAAAGTAATTTGTTTGCAATACACACAACCGGCACCACACACGAAGCACAACAAAATCACGAAGCATACACAAATAACACAAAACATAAATAATAAACAAAATTTTACTCACCTTATCGTAGGCCCCCAAATGTGGTAGTGAATCTGAAAGCAAAAATAGTGGAATATAACTATAATATATATTGGCCAGCAATAGACAATAGCAAAAGCTAAAGTATAAGATATAACTCTAAAGTAATATACTGTAGTATATTTACTCTTAGTGTTAAAATTAAAAGTAAGAAATGCATATATAAAATAGGAATTTAGCAATAAGTACATGTAATAAATAAAAGAACTAGAAATAAGAACTACTACGTATAAGGAAGCACTGGCTGTAACACCGCAGCATAGAAAACGGAAATGTATATAATTGGTATAAATATAGAATATAAGCATTACACTACTTATGGAAAACAAAAATAACAAGGCTAGAACAAATAACAAGTATAGTAACACAATATAAAATTCAAAATTAAAATAAATAAAGCTGTAAACACTTAGGGAAAAAACACAAAAATTGGCAAACAAATGTAATTTCGGCAAACAGGTAACAAAAAAATAGACATTTAAAAAGAAAAAATGTAAAACTAGCATATACACAATACGATGTAATTTTTTTTTTTAATAAAGAATAAATAATGAGAGTACTCCTACCCTTCCTATCCAACTTTAATCCCAAATTACCAATATACCTTGTACCTACCATTTTTTTTTTTTTTTGATAACGCAGGGGGAATGTCTTTTCTTGTGACACTGCCTCGGGCCCGTGGGGGGGTTGACCGAGGGTGTGTGAGACTCCCAGCGGCCGGAATCTCCACGCATGGCTACGAGAGCGTAGCAGTCGCGAGATTCCGTCCGCCAGACTACCCACTAAACCTAACCTGCGCCCCTACTCCCTAGCGCTTTTATGGGGCGTCACAGGATATAGACCGTAGGTACACGACTGTGACGCCCCGACGCACGGCTTAACCCCAGGATGGCCCTCGGGGAAGGCCACCCTCTTCACCAATAGGGGGGGAAGTCCCGCGGGTGCCCCCGGACCCGCGGGCCCCTATGATGGAATCCCTAGGGCAGGAGGAGACGGGCGTAGCGACCCCTGCGCCGGCCTATGCGCCGCCGGCGAATCGGGTCTGCCGCCGCATCTTCCTCCCTCTCCCTTTCGGCGACCTCCTTCTGGAGCATTACCGCTTCACAGAAGGAGGCCACCGCCGCCCAACGGTCCTCACTCCGCAGCATGGCAGTAACCATGCTTTGGAGTGAGTCGACCGGTCCAACCACGTTGGTTAACAGGTGTCGCTGAGGTCCCCAGGCGGCGCACTCCGTCAGCGTGTGAATCGCTGTGTCTTCGGGTGCGCGGCAGTGCTTACACTCCGGTGTCGGCTCACGCCCCGCAGTACGATGCAGATACTTACCGAAACAACCATGCCCGGTAAGTATCTGCACCATCCTGTATGTAAGGGTCCCTCTTTTTCGAGGGACCCAACGCGACAGGTGGGGGCGGATCGCCTCCACCGTCGCGGCTCCAACCACTGGGGACCTCAGGTCCTCCTCCCATTTTGTCATAAGGGCCGCGGTCGCCTCGGCCCTGACATTTGAAACCTCTGCCAGGCACGGCCTTAAACCTCTCCCTCGGGCATCTTGGCGGAAGCGGAACACCCTGGCGAGCGTCTCCGCTTGGAGTTCCCACGGCGGAACACCCGCCAGGAGTGTCGCCGCCGTCCAAGACACCGTCCGGTACCCCCGTATGGCCCTCACCGCAAGGATGCGCTGACAACGCCTCAGCAGCGTCCTGTTCTTGCGGTGAAGGGCGTGACTCCACACGGGGGCACCGTACAGTGCCATACTCCGTAAGATGCCCGAGTACAACCTCCTACAGGCCGCACCTGGCCCTCCCACATTCGGCAGGAGTCTGGCCAGGGCAGCAGCGGTCCTTATGAGTTTCGCGGTCAGCTGCTCAAAGTGCGCCCCGAAACTCCATTTTCCATCCAATGTGAGGCCCAGATACCTCATCTGGGCCTCGACCGCCACTGCCACTCCCTGGACGACGACGTGCGTGTCCCGGGGTGGTCTCCTACGACGCCCGTGGAACATCAGGGCCTCAGTTTTCTCTACGGAGACTCTGAGGCCCAGGCGCTGTATCCTCCCTATGACCAACGCGGAGGATGCATTGGCCAGCTCCACGGACTCTTCAAACGTACCACCCTGGGCCGTGATGAGGGTGTCATCCGCGTAACAGATCACCCCCATCCCGGGTAGGACTGGCTCTCGGAGGAGCCAGTCGTATCCGATGTTCCACAGGATCGGACCGGAAACCGATCCCTGTGGAACACCGCACACCACACGTCGTCGCCCAGCGATCTGACCATAGCCGCCCCCCTCCCAGAGGACGTGTCTGTCCTGGAGGTATGCCCTCAACAACCTCATGAGGTACAGAGGCGCTCCCTGGTACCGGAGTGCCTCCAGTATCGTCTCGAACGGGAGGCTGTTGAAGGCGTTCGCTATATCTAGCGATACCACCAGGACAGACTCCTCCATCCCCTCTGCCTCTCTCGTGAGGCACTTTAACGCATCCAGGGCGTCCAACGTGGAGCGCCCTGGTCTAAACCCGTACTGTGCCTCCGAGAGACCAGGCCCTTCGTTGTTGATGTGCTTGACGAGGCGACTGGCCAATATCTTCTCGAAGATCTTGGCCACCTCGTCAAGCAGGACGATGGGCCTGTACGCAGAGGGGTCATCAGGGGGGCGGCCCTCCTTCGGGATCAGACACAGCCGGCCCTCTTTCCACTGCTTCGGGAACTCACCTGAACTGATGCAGGCATCATACAGTCCCCGAAGCTGACCGCCGAGATGTTTGGCGGCCAGGAAGAGGGCCCGGCCTGGAACCCCGTCTGGTCCCGGTGCCGTCCTACGGCCCCGGAGGCGATCCAGGGCCGTTTCAAGTTCCTCTTCTGAGACGGGGGGAGGTGCCGTCTCAGAAGGAATAACCCCGGGAGGAGGATTCATCACGGGGGGAGTATGGGCTCCCGGGTCCGGGAAGAGTCCGTCTACAATCCTTTCAAGGACCCCGTCCGGAAGGGACTCCATAATCGGGGCGGCGAAGGCGCGCAGCTTCTTGCGCGCCGCCCGATACGGACGTCCCCAGGGGTCCCTGTCTAACGACGCTAGAAGTTCTTCCCGGGCCCGGGCCTTCGCCTGGCATATAGCCACTTGAAGGGCCTTTTTGGCAACCCTATACTCCTCCCCTAGCCTGATCTCCTCCTCCAACTCCGGAGGAAGCCGACGCCGACAGCGCTTGAGAGACCGGTGCAACCTTTGAGCTGCCTCTCGCAGGGCACCGATCTCCGCAGTCCACCAGTGGACGCCTGGCCGCTGCCAGCGCCGACGCGACCGTGGCATGGAGGCATCGCAGACCCTTCCCAAAGATCTGCGCATGCGCTCCGCCAGTTCCTCCGGAGTTCCATCATCCACCGGATTGGTCCAGCCCTCGACGACCGCCGTCTCCTCAGCCAGCTGGGGATCCAGCCGGCTGACGGCCCAACGCGGGAAGTGCCCGTGGCCACGTGGGGGGTCTGTCATCCTACTGGGAGGAGGGGAGACCTCGAACCTGATATACAGATGGTCCGAGAGCGTCTCCACCTCCTCCTCAACCGTCCAGTTCACCACCCTGCGTGCGATCGCATGGGTAGCGAATGATAAATCCACGATAGATCCACCCCGCGATCGCACGCAGGTATGGACCGACCCTCGGTTGAGGATCGACAGACCACTTTGTAACGCCCACGCCTCCACGAGTCTTCCCCGCGCGTCGGTGACGGTGTTCCCCCAGGAACGGGATTTGGCGTTGAAGTCGCCGAGGACGAACGTTGCCCTCGACGACTGTCTCGCCACGGCGGCCCTGACGGAATCCAAGAATGTCTCGAACTCCGCCAGGGAACGGTTTGGGGAGAAGTACACCCCAATGATAGTGTACTCTCCCCAACCCGCCGCCGCGTAACCCCGTCCCCTCTCGATGGAAATGAGAGGGGGGCTAGTGCCAGACCTAGCAACCACCGCCACCAGGCCGTCGAGGTCCCCTACCCAGTGATCCTGGGCGGGGATGTAGTACGGCTCGCTTACTACCGCTGGACCAATCCCCCACTCCGCCATTGACTGCAGGAACAAGTCCTGAGCTCCGGCGGAGTGGTTTATATTCCCTTGAAGGAATCTCGTATGCTGTACTGGCATTAGTCAGACATACGAGATTCCCCCATTGCTGCTCCTTCCCTCCTCCCAAGCCTATTGGCCGGGGGGACAAATTTGGCGGGGACCCGTCCAGGCCGGCAGCGCCTGGACATGGTCACGTGGTCGGCTCTGAGTCCCTGTTCGGCGCACACCACGCAACGCGCCTTCTCTTCCCTGCACTCTACCAACCTATGCCCGCTTTTGCCACAGCGGTAGCATAGGTCAGATTTGTCCCCCTGACCGTCCGGGCACGACGTGGTCGAGTGCCCGGTGGCGAGACACCTGAAACACCGCAGTGGACGGTTTTCGTACGCCTCCACTGCGGCCGAGGTGAAGCCGATCAGTAAATGACCGGCCTCAGCTAATATCTTCGCCACCGGTATGGGGCACGTTACCCACGACGAGCCCAGACCGCCTGACCCTATGCCAATCCCCGCTGCCCTAACCTGGGAGCGGGGACAGTTGCCTACCCGACACACCTCCTCCTCAATCATTTCAGGGGTGGCTGAGTCGTCCAGACCCGTCACCCAGATTTCCCCCCGTTTAACGGGTCTGGTGATCTCCGCCACCCCATTGAGAGCCCCACAGAGGAGCTCCGCAATCCGGTCCGCCAACTGTACGTTCTCGGGGCCGGGTGGCAGCTCCAACAACCGAGAGTCGTTGACAGACCGAATGACCCTGAGGCCTTTCTTTAGCCCCAGGGCGACGATGTCTACGGAGCCCCGGGCCTTCATGAAGACTTCCCTATATGTGAGCCCCCCCTTCTCCGCCTCCGGTAGCAGTTTTAATCTGACTACCGGAGTTCTCTCCTCCTTAAGGCTTGCCGGGTTTATTTTCCCCGGGGGGCCACGGCGCGCATCCCTCCTCTCCTCCCTGCGATCCCTGCGATCCTCCCTGGGACCCCTACGGTCCTCCCTGGGACGGGAGGATTGGGGTTGGCCTTGGGGTTGGGCGGACTGGGGGGGGGGGGCGAAGAGTTCGGTCCCCTGCCCACTCCCTTCCCCTTACCCTTCCCTTTGCGACCCCCCTCAACCACGGTCCACTCATTGTCCGTGGGGGGGGCACTGGTCTCCACAGGGGTGGAGAAGCCCTTGATCTGGGACCGGGGAGCCCTCAAAGAGGGGAACTCCCTGGTCCCAGCACTCGAGGGGCCCGCAGACCCCACCTTTTTAGGCGGCGGGCGAGGCTGCCCGGCCTTCGGAGGTGGGGGGGGAGGCATCTCCACCCTCTCCTCAACAACCATCGCCTCCGTGGGGACGTTGGCGGCAACAGCATCCGATGGGGAGCTAGAACTCCCTTTCTTCCTTTTGTCGCCCGCAAGTGGCGGGCGGACGGTCCTGGGCGGAGGGAGTCGGTCCTCGAATACCGCCAGGTGGGCGTCAATCAACGTCCCCACCGAGACGATGATGGCCCTCTGGAGAGCCTCCATGTCGAATTGGGGGGGGGTACATCCGCGGGGGGAGCGGCCTGCTTGGCCGCTGTCCTCAAATCGCTGAACTCCCTGCGGTGGGCCTTCAGCTCCGACTGCAGGGAGTCTATTTCCCTTTTTAACCGGAGGTTTTCAACCGAAAACCTCCGGTTTTCAGCGTCAAGGGACCTCGCCGACAAATTGTCGACGACGTCCGCAAGAGTCCCTGCCGCAAGCTTCAACTTGCGGATGTATCCCCCTTTCAAGTTCCCAGAGGTCTGGGCAACCCTATAAATGGCCGCCACGTGGCTTTTGGCCAGCGTGAGCAGCTCCTCCGCTCCCATTCTGCCCAGGTCGATTTCTCTGGGGTCGGCATCCCCTGGAACCTCAGTCGCTTCGGAGGAGCCATCCGACTTCCCCTTACGGTATGACTCCCCCTTGGAACCCTTAGAGCCCCTAGACCCCTTTTCCGAAGATGAGGAGGCCCTAACAATCTCCGTATTAGCCCGGATTTGCTCTTGGACCTCCCGGAGCAGGGCCTCCGAGCGGGCCATGACGTCCTCCGTAGTCCCCCCTCGGAAGCCGTACTTCAGGACGGCCCCGCGTCCACCACTTTTTGGTCCGCTGCGGCCCTTATAGACCCGCCGAGCGGCCGCCACCACCTTTTTGGCTGACACGTCCGTGTCAGCCCCTGTCTCCCCTTCATCAACCCTTCTTCGGGACGACTCATCGGAATCGGGTTCCGATCCCCCCCGCGAGCGAGCACTAAGCCGCCTGCGGGTGGCAATCTTACCCCCGATAGCCACCCCGGTGCTCACCCCGGAAATGGCGCTGGTATCAGATTCCGCCATTGTCACGGGCCCCCCACTAGGGGGGGGGGCACCCCCAGAGTCCAGAAAGCAAGCCGGGTCGACGTTCCAGCAAGCAACAGTCCAGTAAACACGCCAAAGTCAGAATTAGAGAAAGAAACAAAATCCAAGTAAAGCCAGGTCAAAACACTAGTGTAGAATCCACAGAAATCCTTAATCAAGCCAAGTCGTCGATAAGAACCTCAGAAACCACATAAAAAACCACAAAAGAGTAACCACGAAAAACCTTCCTCTTTTTTTTTTAAAAAGGTAATATTTAAAAGGTAAGTCGAATTACTCCCTAAAAAGGTAAGTCGAATTACTCCACCACGTTCCGTGCCCGTGCAATGAGGCTTCAACTCCTGGCACGGTTGTCCGGGCCCGGGCTTCCCCGGGTAAGTTATATCAACTCGTGGACACGGAAAACGCCACGAATTGACTCCCTACGTCATTCCGGTTAAGGTAGTGCCGTGAACTCCCAGTGCGCATCGTGGTACGGCTTTCCGTTGAAATGAATGTTTGCACACCCATCCAAGTACTGACCGCACCAAGCGACGCTTAACAATCATGATCGACTAGCTAATGCACGTTACACTTTTTTTTTTTTTTTGGCCAGGGGAAATCCGTTTGAGGACTAAGCCGCGACAGGCACAGAAGCCTGGGGGGATGTTCGCGACCGGAGTGAGTGTGGGATTCGCCAGATCGGGGGTGGCACTAGCGTGCTCGGTCAAAACCGGTGCCACGCTATTGCCACGCCCCAGTTAGGGATACCCACTAAAACCCCTGGGTGTTCCGTCCTGCGCCTTATGCCAGGGCTACGTGTAACGGGCTTCCCAACTCCGCGTGCCCTGGCAGGCGTGGGCCCCCCTCACTGGGCCTCTTCCTATGCCAGGGGACGTATCCCCCGGCTACATACCTAGGTCTATTCCACGCGTGGGGCGGTCTGTAACGCGCCCCACGGGAAGAGAGATGAGCGCGCGCGGAACACTCGCACTCTCATCTCGACGGCATGTGCGGGTGAGTGAGAACCCCTATACCCCTAGGGACCCCACCCGCGCCGCCCGCTTACGGCGGCCGAAGGTCACTATCCGACCTCCGGCGTCGGCGCGTCCTCCTTTGGCGGGAGCGGAGCAGGGAATTACGCTCACGCTCCCGTTCCGCCTCCTCCTTCGCGAACATGACTTGCTCGCAGAAGGAGGAGACGGCGTCCCATCCGGTGGAGCTCCCGACCATGGTGCGTACCACGGCCGGGAGCGAGGTGTCGAATCCGGTATGGGCGACGAGCTCCCGGCGCTGCTCCATCCAAGAGGGACACTCCTGGAGTGTGTGCAGCGCCGTGTCCTCGTCGCCCGTGTCACAATGATGGCACCCTGACGTGGCCTCGCGGCCGAGGCGACACAGGTACCTTCCGAAGCAACCATGCCCCGTCAGGACCTGCGTCAGCCTGAACGTCAGGGTGCCGTGACGTCGTCCTAGCCATTCGTGCAGGACGGGCCTCACCGCCTCAATGGTGGCGGGGCCCGCACTGGGGCGTCGTAGGCGATCTTCCCAGACCCCCACGGCTACCTGGCGGAGCTCCGACCTACACGCCTCGATCTCGCGAGGCGCGGGTCTGGTGCCCCTGGCCAGGGCCTCTTTGCGCCACACATACAGTGACGCCAGGACCCTGGCTTCCAGATCCCATGGGGGGGATCCGGCGAGTAGCGAGGCCACTTCGAAGGACACCGTACGGTATCCTCTTATTGCTCTGACGGCCAATATGCGTTGCGCTTGACGCAGTAGCGCCGCGTTTTTGGCCGCCAGGCGGTTCGACCAGACTGGGGCCCCGTAAAGGGCCATCGAACGTACGATGCCTTCGAAGAGTTTCCGGCACGTGGCGTTGGGCCCCCCGACGTTGGGGAGCAGGCGCGAGAGCGCACCGGCTGCCCCCTTGAGTCTGGGGAGCAGCTGCCGAAAGTTTTTTTTTTTGATAACCCAGGGGGAATGTCTTTTCTTGCGACACTGCCTCGGGCCCCGGGGGAAGGGGTGATCCGAGGGGTGTGTGGGACTCCCAGCGGTCGACTCTGCACGCAGGCTTCGCCTCGGCAGAAGCAGTCGCGAGACGTCGGCCGCCGGACTACCCACTAAACCTAACCTGGGCCTCTTTCCCACGCTTTTACGGGGCGCCACGAGAACTAGAGCATAGCTACTGCATTCGTGACGCCCCAACGTCTGGCAAACTTCAGGACACCCCGAAGGCAAGGTGCCCTGCTTCATCAACAGGGGAGGAAGCCCGCGGGTTCCCCCGGTTCCCGCGGCCCCCTGTGATGGCACTAAGGGAGGAGGTGTGCGTAGCGACGCCTCCGACCGCCAGTCCGCCGTCGTCGGATGGGGTCAGCATACGCATCCTCCTCCCTGGTCCTCTCCGCGGCCTCCTTCAGGGACATTACCGTCTCGCTGAAGGAGGAAACCGCACTCCATCCGTCCTCGCTCGACAACATGCCTTCAACCAAATGTTGGAGCGAGGACACAGGACCCACTAAGCTTTCCAGCTGATGACGCTGAGGTCCCCATGCGGCGCACTCCAGCAGCGTGTGAATCGCCGTGTCGTTGGGTGCGCCGCACTCCGCACATTCTGGGGTCGGCTCCCGCCCCGCTACCTGATGCAGATACTTACCGAAGCAGCCATGCCCGGTAAGTATCTGCGTCAGCCTGTACGTTAGGGTCCCGAATTTTCTCGAGACCCAACGAGACAGGTGGGGGCGGACCGCCTCCACCGTCTCTTTTCCTGCTACTGGGGACCTCAGGTCATCAGCCCATTCCTGGATCAGGGCCTCGGTCGCCAAGGCCCTGACCCTTTTAACAGCTGCCGGACACGGCCTCTCTCCTCTCTCTCTGGTGTCCTGTCGGTAGCGGTGCACTGCCGCGAGCACCTCCGCCTGGAGCTCCCAGGGCGGATCACTCGCGAGCAGTGTCGCCGCCGTCCACGACACTGTTCGGTAACCCCGTATGGCCCGCACCGCCAGGACCCTCTGAGAACGTCTCAGGAGGGTCCTGTTCTTGCGGTGAAGCGAATCGACCCATACGGGGGCACCGTACAGCGCCATACTCCGCAGGACACCAGTATACAGCTTTCTACAGGCCGTGCCCGGCCCTCCCACGTTGGGTAAAAGTCTGGCCAGGGCGGTAGCGGCACCTAGCAGTTTCGGGGCCAGCTGGGTGAAGTGGGCCCCGAAACTCCACTTCCCGTCTAGGACAAGGCCCAGGTACTTCATCTGGGCCTTTACCGCTACCGCCACTCCCTGGACAGCGACGTGCGTGCCCCGGGGCGGTTGTCTACGTCGTCCGTGGAACATGAGGGCCTCCGTCTTCTCTGGGGAGACCCTCAAGCCTAAACGCCGGACTCTTTCTACTACCAGCGCCGTCGCGGCGTTGGCTAGTTCCACGGACTCCTCGTAGGTTCCGCCCCGGGCCGTGATGAGGGTGTCGTCAGCATAACAAATCACCCCCATCCCGGGCAGGACTGGCTCGCGGAGGAGCCAGTCGTAACCAATGTTCCACAGGATCGGACCCAGCACCGAACCCTGTGGAACACCGCACACGACACGTCGCCTACCTGAGATCTGGCCAAAACCGCCCTCCCAGAGGATAAATCTGTCTTGGAGGTATGCCTCCAACAGTCTAAAGAGATACGGAGGCACTCCATGCGCCCGGAGTGCCTCCAAGATCGTTTCAAAGGGAAGACTGTTGAAGGCATTTTGGATATCCAAAGATACCACCAAGACAGACTCCTCTATACTCTCCGCCTCTCTCGTGAGGCTCCTCAGTGCGAACAGGGCGTCCAGAGTGGAGCGCCCCGCCCTAAAGCCATACTGAGCCTCCGAGAGACCAGGCCCGTCGGAATCCAAGTGCTGGACGAGGCGGCTCGCCAAGATTTTCTCGAATACTTTTGCCACCTCGTCCAACAGCACGATGGGCCTGTAGGCGGAGGGATCTTCGGGAGGGCGGCCCTCTTTTGGAATAAGGCACAGCCGGCCCTCTTTCCATTGCCTCGGGAACTCACCTGTCCTGATGCAGGCGTTGTAGAGTTCCCGAAGCTGGCCGCCTAGATGTTTGGCGGCCAGGAAGAGGACCCGCGCTGGGACCCCGTCCGGTCCCGGTGCCGTTTTCCGGCACCGGAGACGGTCCAGTGCCACTTCCAATTCCTCCTCGGAGACTGGGGGAGGGTCAGTCTCCGAGGGTATTTCACGAGGAGGACACATCCTTGGAGGGGAGAAGGCTCCCGGGTCCGGGAAGAGCCCGTCCACAATCCTGTTTAGGACCCCATCCGGCAGGGACTCCGTGACCGGAGCAGGGCAGGCGCGCAGCTTCTTGCGCGCCGCCCGGTACGGTCGTCCCCAGGGGTCCCTATCTAAACTGACTAGGATTTCTTCCCGGGCCCGAGTCTTCGATTGGCTGATGGCCAATTGAAGAGCCTGCTTGGCAGCCCGATACTCCTCCAAGCGATGTTCCTCCTCACCTCTGTCCGGAGGATGCCGACGCCGGCAGTTCTTCAGAGATCGGCGAGCCCGAAGGGCTGCCTCCCTCAGACTGCCGATCTCCGCGGTCCACCAGTAAACCGCTGGTTTCTGCCGACGTCGACGCGACCGTGGCATCGAGGCATCGCAGACCCTCGTAAGGGTTCTGCGCATGCCCTCCGCCAGATCCTCCGGACAGGTGTTACTCTCCTGGTTGGTCCAGCCCTGGATGGCGGCCATCTCTTGAGCCAGCTCGGGATCGAGCCGGCCGAGGGCCCATCGAGGGAACTGACCGTGGCTACGTGGGGGGTTTGACCTCGTTCTATCAGGAGGAGGGGAGACCTCGAACCTTATGTAGAGGTGGTCCGACAAGGTCTCCACCTCCTCCTCAACTTTCCAGTTCATCACCCTGCGTGCGATCGCATGGGTGGCAAACGACAGATCAACGACGGAGCCACCCCGCGCTCGCACGCAGGTGTGGACCGAACCACGGTTCAGAAGGGTCAAACCACTTTGTAGCGCCCACGCTTCCACAGCCAGTCCCCTCGATTCGGTGACAGAGTTTCCCCAGGAGCGGGATTTGGCGTTGAAGTCGCCGAGTACGAACGTCGCCCTCGGCGACTGTCTGCCCACGGCGGCCCTGACAGAATCCAAGAAAAGCTCGAATTCTGCCAGGGGTCGGGTGGGGGAAAAATACACACCTATGAAGGTGGGCTCCCCCCCACCTGCCACCGCGTAACCCCGTCCCCTCTCGATCTCAAAGAGTGGGGTGCTAGCGCCCGAACTAGCAACAACTGCCACCGTGCCATCCAGGTCCCCCACCCAGTTGCCCTGGGGGGGGACGTAATAAGGTTCTGAGATTACGGCCAGACCAACCTCCCACTCCGCCATGGACTGCAGGAGTAAATCCTGAGCCCCGGCGGAGTGGTTAACATTACCCTGTAGGAGTCTAATATGTCGTCCGGGCATCTTAGTGGGACATATTAGACTCCTCCTGGTGTCTTCCTACCCCGATATTAGCCGGGGGCACAAACTTGCCTCTGACGTGCGGAGGGAGGCAGCCCCTCGACAACGCCACGTGGTTTGCGTCGAGCCCCGACTCGGCGCAAACCACACAATGAGCATGAGGCTCAGTACATTGGGCGACCCTGTGCCCGCCTCTGCCGCAGCGGAAGCACAGGGCCGACCTGTCCACGCGCCCGTCGGGGCACATTATCGTTATATGGCCCGTGTAGAGGCACCGCATACATCGTATGGGTCGCCTCTCACGGGCCGACACGGCTGCCGAGCTGAACCCCACGCAGACGTGTTTCAGCTCGGTCAACATCTTGGCAACCGGGACGGGGCACTGGACATAAGCCGCGCCCATCCCCCCCGGCCCAACACCGATTCCGCCAGATCTGACTTGGTCGCGGGGGCAGTTCCCCGCGCGAGCGATGGCCTCTTCTAACATACTAGGCGTGACCGAGTCGTCCAGTCCGGTGACGCGGATATCCCCCTTCTTCACCGGCCTGGCGACCTCAGCCACGCCTACCAACACCGTAGCGAGGGCCGCGGCCAGCCGGTCGGCCTTTTCGACGCCTTCCGGCCCTGGCGGCAGCTCCAGGAGCCTGGCGTCGCTGGTCGTCCGGACGATCCTGAGGCCCTCCCTGAGGCCCATCGCCTGCAGGTCAACTGCCGTCGCGGCCTTCTCGAAGACCTGGCGGTAGGTAACCCCATTCTTGGAGGCATCGGGCAGCAGCGTCACCATGACTGCCGCTGCCTTAGCCTCCACCAAAGGAGCCGGTCGCCGCGGAGGGGGTCTCCGGGCCGGCTCGTTCCGCCACTGCGGAGCAGTAGTTAAGGGGGCGGGGGTTTGGGCGGGGTTTCCCCCCGCTCTCCTCTCACGCCTCCTACTGCTCTTACTCTTCCTTCCGCCTCCCACTACCGTCCACTCACCCTGATCGATCTGGGCGGGGGCGGGGGCGGGGGGGAGGGTCGACCTCATCGGGGGGGTTTGGACAACCCCCTGTCTTCTGGGGGCCCCCTGGGAGCCAGAGGGAATCGATTTCGAGTGGGAGCGCGGGGGGCCCACCACCTGCGCAAAGGACGGGGAAGGGATAGCCGCCGTCGGGGTCGGCTCAAAGTCCATCGCCAGGGACTCCGTCGAAAATTCGGGGGCCCTGGGAGGAGCAGCCACGGGGGAGGGCATGGCACCGGAAGTCCCAGGTGCCGCCTTCGACCTCTTGTCCGCGGCCAGTGGCGGACGCACAATCTTGGGGGGGAGCAGCCGGTCCTCGAAGACCGCAAGGCGGGCGTCGACAAACTCCCCCATCGACATGATAATGGAGCGTTTAAACTCCTCCATGTCGAATGGGGGGGGGGCCACGACCCTGGTACTCTCCCCGTCATTCATAGGCGAGGGCCTATCCTCGCTGGCCGTGGACTCCATGGTTGCGGCCTCCCTGGCCGCAGCAGCAGCCTCCTTAGCGGCAGCTTTTACCTTTGCCGCGGCCTCTTTGGTCGCGGCTTTTTCCCTGGCTGCGGCTTCCTTAGCCGTGGCCTTCATCTCCTCAAACTCCCTGCGGTACGACCGAATCTCGGCCCGCAGGGAGTCCACCTCGCGCCTCAGCTTGAGGTTGTCGAGGCTCAATTTCCTAGCCTCGGCGTCGAGGGTCCTCCTGGAGAGACTTTCCGTCACCTCCATCAGGGCCCCCGCCGCCGCTTTCAGCTGCTTGACATAGCCCCCCTTCAGGTTTCCCGAGGTCTGAGCCACGTTATAAATGGCAGCAACATGGGAGCCGGCCATGGTGCGGAGTTCCTCCGCATCCAGGCGGTCCATGTCCTGCTGCCTCGGGTCCATCTCGGGGGGCAAATCAAGTTCCAAAGGCTCAGGGGCCTTTGTCTTCTTCTTCATAAACTTCTTACGGAGGTCCGAGACAAAGGCCTCTGCCTGAGCCTCGACAACCTCCGTTTCCTCTCTGGAAAGCGTCGTTCCGACGCTGTGGCCACGATGTCGGGACCCCACGAGCACCCTGCTGCGTCGGGACCCAGGTCTCTGGGTGTCCTCTTCGGTCACCAATTTCCTGGCCGATTCGTCCGAGTCGGAACCCGCGATATCCCCACGGGAGCGAGTGTTGGGCCGTTTCCGGACCTCACTCACTCCCGGAGCGCAACTCCCGCTGGGGTCGGCCATTAAGGGGACCCCCCCCCCATGGGGATGAAGTGGGGGGTGTCAAAAACCAGCAAAAAGTCCAAAACGTGAGGTAAAATCAAAATCCAAAAGAACAAGCCAAGTCAAACAAGAAAAACAGAAATCCACAGAAAACAAGCAAAGCCGGGTCAAAATCTAAGCAAAAAACATCAAATATCCAAAAAACAAGCCGAGTCGTATGTTAAAAACATCAAAACAAACATTCGAGGAAATTCTCAAAATTTCCGAAAAACACGAAAGTAACGCTGGCTTGAAAGATATAAGAGCTGCGTTGAGATGGATCAACGAGAATATAGGCGAATTCGGCGGTGATGTTGATAATGTTACAGTGTTTGGACAAGGCACTGGAGGTACAGCTGCTATAATGCTTACAATGACCGAAACCACTAAAGGATTGTTTCATAGAATCATATCGCAAAGTGGTAGCGTATTAACACCACAATCATTCGATCCGAACCCACTAAAGACTGCTATAGAATTTGCTAAAACTCTTGAACTTAACTCTGAAGATCCTGATGAACTATTCGAACTTTTTGATACCACACCCTTAATTAAAATAGAAGAAGAATTAATGAAGCAAATGAATGCTAAATCTGTATTTTTGCCATCAGTCGAGAAAGAATTTGACGATGAAGAAGCTTTCTTGACTGATACACCTTTCAATATATTAAAAGAGGGACTTAAAAATCCCGTTCCAATAATTATAGGACTTAATACTGTTGAAGGTTTGACGAAAACTTTAGACTTCTTTACTATTACTAGTGAAATGGATAGAATATTACATGATGATATCTCAGTATTAAACTGTAAATCATTGACACCATCTGAAGATGATAAAGAAGAGTACTACAAAACTATTAAAGACACTTATTTCTCGAATGCGACTACAGAGGAGAGTGTAATAGGTGGTTTAATTAATTATCATTCAGACTTTTCTTTCATTGGACCAATTTCCTTAATGGCTGACATGTATGCAAACACTACTAAATTGCCGGTATATCAATATATCTTCAATTATATCGGTAACAGGAACATAGGGAAGATTTTGACGAACTCAAGTCTACCAGCAACTACGAACAGAGATGAAGTGTACTATATATTTGAGTTGGAAAGATTTCCTTTACCTATCGAAGAGGAGGATGCTCGCATGATCACCTTTATGACACAAATGTGGACTAATTTTGCTAAGACTGGGTAAGTGTCCTTTTTATATATAAAACTAGCTGACATGTGTTCACTTCTCTGGGCATCATTAAATAATACACTTGCACGCACACACGTACGCATGCAAATCAATGTTTAACGTAGAACGTTATTAAACACGTTTAGAACGTGTTTCGATCAAATTGATCGTGTACTAGCAAAAGGTGATGTCACGAGCCTTAAGAACAGACGAGCATGCATGACAAGATTTATGAATGTTAAAGAAATAAGTGAGGTGTCTAAGAATAAGCCTAAATGGCGCTCTGTTGTTCGTGCCTACCCCGCAAGGGAACTGGCGTGAAGTTATGTATGTATGTATGCAGAACGTGTTTAATGACGTAGATACCCATAGGCCTAATATAATCCCCAGAGGTTTTCTATGCTATGTATAATTCAACAAGTTGTAATTAAGCATTTTGTTGTCTTGATAAATAAATTAAAAAACAATGAAAAATTATAAAGCTATGTCACTTTTATTTAAGTCCTAAATTCGGAAAGCAATCGCAGGGCCTGATAAGAGGATGTGCGTAATTCTTAAGTGGAACGTCATTGCTGTTACATATTTCACAGGCGTTCGCGTATCACTCAGAATTAATGTAGCTTTCCACCGGTGAAAGAATTTTCAAAATTGGTCCAGTAGTACAAGAGATTACTTCCTACAAACAGACATACTCACAAACCTTACCTCTTTATAATATTAGTATAGATCAAATCGAAGGATGAAGGGTAATTTGTTTTAAGCAACATTTTATTTGAGACTTAACATGTTGGTTTTTTTCCATCGTAATGTCTCACGTTAATATATAGAATAATGTGAAGATGATTTCATATAAATGCGCAGAGTATTCCAGCTCACTTTATAGATATGTTGGCGTCGTTTAGTCAAAAAAGTATACATGCTATACTAGTTTCAGAGTCCTGGTTGAAACCTTGTCTTCTCTCAACTACCTACACCATACCTGATTACCAGCTTATAAGGAATGACCGTACGGGCAGTGGTGGTGGAGGTATCGCTATTTATCTTCAATCGCATATTCCATACTCAATCGTTAGCATGTCTCCACAGCCTCCTCCGCCTGATGCTGGTGAACACCTGTTCATTGAGGTGGAACTATGTTCAACAAAGGTACTGGTTGGTGTGTTTTATAGCCCTTCCCTTAGAATAAATTACTTCACATCATTCGAAAATCTTCTAGAAAATATAGCTCCTATTTATAATCACACTATTATTATGGGTGATTTCAACACATGTCTTCTTAAGCGTGATCAACGTAGTACTTCCCTCGAGTCCCTAGTTACAGCTTCAGGCCTGACCATCCTTCCGCTGAAAGCGACTCATTGTTTTCCTAATTCTATTCCTTCTCTTTTAGATTTGATTCTTGTATCTTCCCTCCCACACGTCGTCACACATAGCCAGTGCCCGGCGGACGCTTTCTCATATCATGACCTGATTTTTCTTTCGTATAATATTCGTCCGCCAAAAGCCAAGCCTAAAATTATCCTGCAACGTAATTTTGGTGGTATTAATTCGGATAATGCACCGTGGCTTACCGATGACATCAAGAAACTTATTCACAAAAAATCTTTGGCCAAGACCAAATATAAAGTCAATCCATCCTTCGACAACAAATTGACTTTTATAACTATTCGTAATCGCTGTAATAGAGTGTGTAGGGACGCACAACGCCGGTACATTCATGAATCAGTTGACAATGATAATCCGTCTAAGATATGGAAATTTTTAAAATCGTTGGGAGTTGGTAAGTCAGTCCAAAATACTGTCCCAAAAAACTTCAACATTGATAACCTCAATCAACATTTCTCATCCGTTTCAAGCTTTGACAATACTATAAAGTCGAATACACTGAAAAATCTTTCTTCTGTTCCAACTCCTTCACATTCTTCTTTTTTTCTTAGTCCATTATCTGATTGTGATGTTAAGATCGCTATTAATTCGATTTCTTCAAATGCAGTCGGCAGCGATGGTATTAGCCGTAATATGATTATCCCTATCCTAGATGTCATCAATCCTATTATCACCCATATATTTAATTCCTCATTAACCAGTGGCATCTTTCCAGTTGCATGGAAAGAGGCACAGGTTATTCCTCTCCCTAAAAAACTTAACCCTACATCCTTCTCAGAATTCCGTCCAATTTCTATTCTTTCATTTCTGTCTAAAGCTTTAGAGCGCGTAGTTCATAAACAATTAAGTACCTTCCTCAGTCAAAATTTATTATTAAATCCTTATCAATCCGGGTTCCGTGCAGGTCACAGCACAGTAACAGCTTTATTAAAAATTACTGATGACATCCGTTATGGGATGGAAAATGGTAAGTTGACTATACTATCGCTGCTAGACTTTAGCAGTGCCTTCAACAATGTTGACTATGATATTTTGCTCGGAATTTTTCGCAATCTTAACATATCTCCAACAGTAATAGACTGGTTTCACAGTTACCTGCATGGACGCCGGCAGCGGGTTCGTGTTGATGACGATTTTTCGTCGTGGTGCGATTTAACTGCCGGCGTTCCGCAGGGCGGCGTTTTATCTCCTCTTTTGTTTGCTGTGTTCATTAACTCCATTTCCGATCATCTGACTTCATCCTATCACCTCTATGCAGACGACTTACAAATCTACACCCAAGCTGCGGCAGATGACTTATCTAATGCTGTTGACCAAATTAATTTAGATTTGAAATACATACATCATTGGAGTACAATGTTTGGTCTTGCAGTAAACCCTCAAAAGTCTCAAGTGATAGTCATCGGTAGCCCAAGAATGAGAGCTAAAGTAAACTGGCCAGCTTTACCGAAGGTTGTCTTCGACGGTACATCTATCCCTTTGAGCGAAACAGTTAAAAACTTGGGAATAGTCATCGATAGTGAACTGTCTTGGAAGCCTCACATATCCGAATTGAGTCGTAGAGTTTTTCTATCGTCTAGGTCTCTTAGAAGACTGAGAAACTTTCTGCCCACTGCCACCAAAATTATGCTTGCAGAGTCCCTCCTACTTCCCATATTGGATTATGCTGACGCCTGCTATCTAGACATAACCTCAGAACAGCTAAATAAACTTGAGCGACTTCAGAATTTCTGTATCAGGTTCATATTTGGTTTGCGAAAATATGACCATGTTTCTGAATTTCGTATGAAGCTCAAGTGGCTTCCCATTCGTTTTCGCCGGAATACTCACATTCTAAGTCTCCTTTATAATATACTATTCAATCCTAATAGTCCTCCTTACCTTAAGGAACGTTTTGAATTCCTTCGCCTCTCCACTTCTCACAATTTGCGCACAGATACATACCGTAGACTCCTGACACCTGCACACACTTCATCCTTTTATGATAACTCTTTCACAGTGCAGGCTGTCAAACTCTGGAATGCGTTGCCTCTTACTGTCAGAGAGGCCAAAACATTACCGACATTTCGGAACTCACTTAGAAAGTACTATCTGTCTCTAAATAAATATGTCTAATATATTAAACATTTACTTATTTATCTATTGTAATATATAAAATGCTTGTCACATATAATGTTAACACATATATTTATTTAAATTATTTTGTATATACGTACATATTATTATATATATATTTTTTATATATATGTATTAAATTTATAAATTAGTGTAAGTATGTATATTTAAATTGTACAGTCCTATCTTTTTTCTGCTTCACCTACATCGCCAGATTAGTTAAGAATTTCTTTTAAGCTAGGTTGCCTGGAAGAGATCGCTTTTAGCGATAAGGCCGCCTGTTGTTTTGCCAAGAAGTATTGTAATTATACATTTTGTTTTTGGTGTGCAAAGTAAACACATATATAAATCTATACTAATAATATTATAAAGCTGAAGCGTTTGTTTGTTTAAACGCGCTAAACTCAGGAACCGCTGGTCCGATTTGAAAAATTCTTTCAGTGTTGAATAGTACATTTATCGAGGAAGGCTATAGGCTATATTACATTTTCAAAAAAATTAGGGATCCTTACAAAAAGGCCAATAATGTAACCCAAGGTGTAAAAAATGACTGGAAAAAATCCTTACATGGCGTGCGCTGCGAAGACTATTGATTATAGAACAGGACAATGTACTACCACTTTGCAGAACATATAATTGTCTACAAAAAATATCGCGTAACCATATGTCTAACAATTGTAGTTATCTCACAATAAGTGTTTTCTTTTATTTTTTTAAATAATTAAAATGCCGTCGCTCCAAAAACTCTTTATTTTGTACCTTGGTATTAATCCTTATCAAAATAAATTTCTCCAAATTCAAGACGAATTCAATACCTTTCTAGAACTTTTTGAGTTATTCAATTCGGACGTTTCATTCAAAAGATATCGCGATATTTAAAATGTAAGTATTAGTGTTGTAGCCAAATATACTAACATTGTTTGATTGAACGCGCTAATCTCAGGAACTACTGGTTTGATTTGAAAAATTATTTCAGTGTTGGATAGCCCATTTATCGAGGAAGGCTATAGGCTATATATCATCACGCTAAGACCAATAGGAGCGGAGCACCAATGAAGAATGTTTCAAAATCGGAGGGTTTTGAAAGCAAATTCTACGAGGATGACGTCGCGAGCACAGCTAGTCATTAACATATGTATAGCAACAATAATAGCTATACAATATTAATAATAGTATTAATAATACCGCATACCGCAGGGGGGCTTTGTGGCGAAGCCTTAGGTGAGTAGCGACACCTCGTACCTGACTCCGGGGGCCAAGGCAAGGTCCCCGCCTCCGTGCGTGCCTTAACCAGCCGGCACGGAGTGGAGATCGCTAGAGCTAAGACTCAAGCTCCAGGGGTGGAAGTGATAAATGGCATCACGTCAGAACTAGCTTCGGTGAACCTGCAGCCCACTTCTCTACACCCCTTAGCCACTCACACCCATGTTGCCCCCGTCTTCTATGGCATTTTTAGGGCCCATGCAGGGAGTGGCGAGTCACCGTCTGCCCATTTTTCCATGTTCCGAACATTGCAACAGGCAGACGCCATAGTCCCCGTAGAACCAGATTACTAGTTCTATTAACAGTTCATCTCATCGCTCGGTACATTTTGTTCTCATTTCCTATAACAGCTACACCGCACCGGGGCTTGTCTTTGGTTGCATTTTTATTTGGTTGACAGGGATAATATATAGTCAGTATCACGTCACATTTAGTTTAAATTTGTCAAGGGGCCTCTATGTGTTGGCCTTCCCATGGCCCACGCAAGCCCTCCAAAAGCCCGGGCAATTTTTATGGCTCGTGATCTGCAGAGACATACATGTATAATAATAACAGACAAACCAGTCCTTTTAACTTTTCAAATTTGCCCGATTTACAATCATGACTGTTTTCGAACTTCGCGCACGTGAAGTGTTTTTTAATGGGAGTAAACGGCAGTGGTGTGTAGGAGGTGACACAAACAAGTTTTTTCAATACGCTTTTAACTTCCAGATCGCCGACTCCAGATTCTTCGAATGGAGAATGGCTTCCGCACCCGCATCATCTTGCTATAGCCCTAGAGCCACAATACGTAACAACGTTGACACCTGAAAGAGCTTATTTCTGGCGCACCATGTTTTTCAAATGTGCAAATCTGTCAAACTGACACAAAATGGCGGCGGGAACATAAACTAAATGGATTTTTTTTTAACGGCAACCGAAAAGGATCGTTGTACTGTGCAGTTTTATTATATAAAAATGTGTAAAATCGCTCTAAAATGAACAATAGTTGTGAGACATTAATAATTGTTGAGTAATAATTATGTGTTTTTCTTTAATGTCTGGCGATATTGTACGAGTTAGTAACAGCAGAATTGGCCGTTTGATATCTGCTGAACTCATGCAATAAAAAAGCTACTATTCTGCCGCGACAATGAGAAGATATTGTAAAAAATTCGTATACTACTACGTATACGAATTTTTTACACCATCGCTATGGAATCGTGCTTTACATATTCATCACGCCAATATATTGAAATCGCAAATCGGGCCCCAGGATTCGAACCTGGCTCATTTGAGATGCGAGTGGGTTTAGCACTAAGCTACTACGTTTGTCTGCCAATTGTTATAATTTGTTTAATACCTACTTTTTATTACTAGCCATCAATTATTGAACAAATTAAAATTACAATTAATGAATATACTTGTGTTAATACGGACATTCGAGAAATCGAATAATAACAGCTGTTCAAACTTTGCTATTTTATATGATACCTAAGAGTTGTGCTGAGTGCATAATAAAACTAGAGATACGCCGGCCGAGGTCTTATAACGGTTTAAAATTTCCGGGCTTTTGTATTTTTTAACTCTTCAAAATTAAACTGGAAGGCAATCAAATTTTCACAGCAGCTCAAGAATAGAATAGAATATACGAATATAAGAAGATTAAGTCCCCTATTGATGCAAAAGGTCGAAAGTGGAGTGCAAAAGAAACAACTTTTCGTTGGTAATTGGTATATATTGATCAATTATTACTAAAAACCATCTATGTATTGATACGTGAAGCAAAAACTTTGTACCCCTTTTTACGAAAATTGCGCGGACGGAGGAGTATGAAATTTCACACACTTATACTTTATATAGAGAAGAAGCGACGAATGTAATTTTTTTTTAAATTATGCATAAAAAATACATTAAATCAATAAAAAACATTACACAGACTACCATGTATTGGACACACACGCATATATACTCTTTTGTTTATTGTTCAATTCAAATTAACAGTGTAGCCTTGGCGTAATCTGTGATCATAGAAGTTATAGTCTTTGACATTAGTTATTATGGTCGAATTTCGACCACGGGCGACCACTCGTTATTATAAATCTTCACGATATGAGGCGTAACCCTGTTTTTTCGTCGTTTTTATAGTTATTTTAAGTTAAGGGGAAAATTTACCAAATCACCTCCAAATTATTGCAATTAAACCATTTTACTTCTTCAATTTTTATCAAAACTGGATAATAGAAAATCATCTCGCGAGGACAAGCCTTTCTAGCTACCCCTCTGGGACTAGACTGGGACTGTCGAAGGAAATTTTTGTCAGGCTTCTCTTCTAGCTCTGCGCGCAGTGGACGGCCGTCTGGCACATGCAAAAATAAAGCCGCTCTTCTGGGTGAAATCTTTGCTGCTAATTCGACTTTTGACGACGGGGAGAAACTCCACCTGTAATAACATGTTATCTGTGCAATGAAACGTCACTGTCATTAGAAGTGACTTACGGCCGACCCCCTCGCCCCTCGCCCCTCTTAAGAAATATACTTAGACGCTAACACATCTAATAAAAGATTTAAGATTAACAAAGTGTAAAATAATTAAATAAATATAATATTTAAATAAAATAAATAAAGTGTTTCAAATCCAACATCACAATAATACTCCACCTACAATCCCAGAGTGTGAATCCAGCATGCCGGAGATTCGCTTTACTCAGAAAGAAGTTCGACGTGCCCTCCGTTCCTCCGACGTCAAGAAGTCCTCTGGCCCTGATGGGATTCCTGTCATTGTGCTGTAGATATGTTCAGCTGGGCTGTCCTCAGTCCTTGTCCGAATTTCGACTCTCTCTTACCAAATAATTTGCGTCCCTGCTTCGTGGAAGATTGCCGATGAGACCAAAAAGAGGGACCAAATAGACCCGTCGAATTATAGGCCTATATATATAAAACCTCTTCGCTCTCAAAGGTGATGCAGCGTGGCATCAACGCGCAGCTCTTGGGTTACCCTGAAGATTCCCAGCTTTTAAATGACTGGCAATACGGCTTCCGCCACGGTCGATCAGCTGGAGATCTTTTGGTTTACTTAACTCATCGTTAGGCTGAAGCCATTAAGAGCAAAGGAAACCACTGGCAGTTACTCTCTATATTGCTAAGATCTTGGACTGGGTCTGGCACAGAGCTCTTTTATCGAAATTGCCATGATATGGGATACCCAAGGGACTTTGCACCTGCCTATACAGCTTTCTTAATCGGCGCAGCATTCAAGTCGTTGTTGATGGTTGCTCCTGTAGCACCAAACCCATTAACGCTCCAGGGTTGTGTGCTGTCGCCAACGTTGTTCATTTTGCATATCAATGATATGTTGTCCGTTGACAACATTAGTTGCTATGCGAATGAAAGAATTGGCGACGCGCAGTACTATGGTCGTGGAAATGTTCCATCATTTGTGGAGGAAAGTTGGGTTAGACTTGTATCTGAAGTAGAGAACTCCCTACAGAGAGTCTCTGAATGGGATACAAAACCTTGTCCATTTCAACCCCACGAAGACACAGGACTGCGTATTCTGTGCCAGAAAAACTTCATTCGAGCAAGCGCTTCAGGAACTCCTCTTACCACATCCAAGAATATTGGGTTCCTCGGTGTCGACATCGCGAACGATGTGCAGTTGAGAGGCCATCTTAAAGGTTAGGCAACACTTGGCTCCAAGCAGTTGGGAGTGCTAAATCGGTCCAAGCAGTACTTCACTCCGAGGCAACGCATTTTGCTTTTTAAAGCCTAGATGAGGTCGCATATGGATTACTCCACATACCTGTGGGCTGGAGCACCAGCCTACTACCTTAATTCCCTGGACTGTATTCAACGTCGAGCCGTTCGCGTTGTCGATGATCCTACAATCACAGACGGTTTAGATACGATTGGCCTTTGAAAAAACTTCGCGTCTCTCTGCATATTCTTTCGATTGTATAACGGAAGTATTCCGAGGAACTGTTCAGAATGGTGGCTTCGTTTTCGTTCAATCGCACCACTCGCCATTGAATGAGCGGGCGTTCATCAGCAATTCCTCGAGCCACTTCGTTCATGTACGCAGCATTTCTCTTGCGTACCGTGGGGATTTGGAATGATCTCCCAGCTGAGATTTTCCCACAGCGTTATGATATGGAGTTAAAAAAAAATAATTTCAAAAACGTGTGCGTTTCCGGACGCCCAACAGAAGTGATAACTTGAGTGAGAGAAAGGGAAGCCAGACAGACTGCCGTAACGCATTACGTAACGAAGCGGATTACCGTCCCATAAATTATCACTTCAAAAAGGGTGTCCTAAAATATCTTCAAGGCCGGCAGCATCTTTGGTGTCGCAAACGTCTATAAGCGACGGTAGAAGTCTACCATCAGGTGGGCCGTCAGCTTATCTGCTATACTCCAGCTATAAAAAAATAACAAAAGATATCGGGCTATTGCGAATTGCTAATGGAACTAGGCATCTGGGGTATGGGGACTATGGCGTCTGCGCGTCGAAATGTTCGGGGAACATGAATAAAATGGGCAGACGGTGACACGCCACTCCTTGCATGGGCCCCAAAAATTCCGTACAAGATCGGCGAGGGTGTAAGTGGCTAAATAAGGTTGAAGAGTTGGGCTACTGCAGGCTCACCGATGCTATTTCTGACGTTATGCCATTTATCACTTCGACCCCTGGAGCTCCAGTCTTAGCTCTAGCGATGTCGACTCCGTGCCGGCTGACTATGGCAAGCACGGAGGCGGGGGCTTTGCCTTGGCTCTCCATTGGTATTCGTATTTATTTTAGTCTCGTGGCTAGTACATATTATCAATGAGATTTGTTACATCATCGAAACCCTTTAATGTGTATGAAATGGTAGGCACTTTGCCAATTCATGGTTTATCTGATAGGTATTCTTCGTAACAATAGTCTTTCCAGAAAATTCAATGCAACAAATTACACAAATATATTTGATAACATATAATCGAATACAATGCAAGAAAAGTTAACTTATTTGTATTGTATTCTACTCATAGTCCCTCAAGACTATAAGTAGAATACTGAGCCCAGATCACCGTCTTCTATAGAGTCATTCCGTCGGGACGCCTACCATCGTCACGTGCAATACCGTTCGCCTCCAATAAAGCCGGGACGTTAGCGGTGGCAAGCGCCCTCCGTAAGACATCATTCAAGGCGGCGTGGCGTGACCATCTGCCGGCACTGTGGCGGCAAGAAAGACCGTGATATTCCGGGCCGAGGTACCTCTGTTCCACAGACGCATGTGTGTGGTGCACATATGTGAGAACCCAAGCGCAGATTTATAGCCAAAGAAAAGGAAGTATTATCCATTAATGTTCCTATGTTTGGGGAGGGGATAGCTTGGAGCCAGAAACCAGACTCTTTGCGGGAAACGGCAAGGATGCGGGCACGTCCTGTAGAGTTAGCATGCAACAAATTAACTAAATAAGTATGTTCAAACAAAGATGTAGTCGAAAGTGGAAAACATCGTTCTTGTTGACATACATTTTGGTATAAGTTGACCAAAATGCAGTAACGAAGTTATTATTTCGTCTTTACCGGAAGAAGTAACTGAAAAGAAGCAACCATGAAGTCTTTTACCCTCTTCGTCTGTTTGGTGAGTATTTTAAAATATTATTTTTACTTATGAATGTTGAGATATAACATGTCTAGAGTTCTAGAGAGAGCATTGCTAACAATCAACACCGCCAAAAACGGCATCAAAAACGCGAAGCGTTGCTATATTTACTCTCGAAAAACTACCAATGTGTGCGTGTTTTCGGAATATCAAGTAAAAAATATTACCCCATTTTTTATAATATTTTTTTTTATCAAGTGAAAAGTTTAAATGATCATTATGATTTAATCCTTTTATGTGTTATAATTTAATATTACTCAGAAGTTTTAGTTTTTTTTAAATAATTAAAGTATTAGCAACAAAAGTTGTGTGTCTTGGAACGAACCATCAAAATACATGCACAAATGAATTCATAACACATTTTAGTACTTATATGTAGTAATTTTAATTCGCAATAAAATGTCTGTACAGATAAGTCTGTTAATTACCAATACTAATGTAATAATTCTAAAAAAACTATTCATAATGGCAAACTATTTTTGTGTTACACAACATGTTCATGAAGGTTATTAGACGACTTGTTACGCCCTAAAGATTATCCTGCGCTAAAAATCAGTGAAATCATTTCTAATACTGGACTTGGAACGATTCGATGGGTCTATATTGGGTGTGTTATGTGTAAACTAAATTTATAGCAGTAGTAGGAACTACGGAGTAAAGAAGAGTAACTAAACCACTTGAAAAGGGCTATTATTAAAATAAAAATACTCATATCCAAATGTTTTTATTCAAACTAGTTCGGTTTGATTATTTATAAACTTAAATTTGTTTTTTAACATATTAATACCTTTATTAAATAATTTCTTTATTAGTGAATTAATGGACATGCAGCGAACAGAATATTGACAAAATGAATATCTTAATTATGACAATAATGTACTAAAAAAAGTTAGTACACCATATCTCCATAAATACCAAAATGAAATTATACAAAAAAATGTGTTAGTTGTGTAGCATTATATATATATATATATATATATATATATATATATATATATATATATATATATATATATATACATATATATATATATATACACACACACACACAAACATTACATGTCTGTTTCTATAGATTTTTTTAATCATTCATATTTCATAAATAAAAAAATCGTAACAAAATACCCCAAAATGTTGGGAAATAAGTTCCACTGCTCACCTGACAATATCCATAAATTGGATAACCTTTAAAATATCGAAATTAAATTTAATGTTTTTACAAAGAAATCATGAGCAAAGTGTCAAGTTTTCCGATGAAATTACATCTTATCCTTATTCTTTCCTGTTTTAAAATACTTCCGACACATTTTAATAGCGCAGGACGGCATAATAATTTTTTTGCGAGAACTCTAACCAGTAAAGTAGTCGAAACGACACTAACAGGTGTGGGGATTGAGTGCACCAAATTTAGTGCACTTTTTTCGGCCGTTTTTGTGCAATTGGTGCGTTATCTAGATGTTTATATGATCTAAGCTTATGAATTTAGATAAATGTATATGTCGTGGCCAGATCTTAGAATTGATCACTTTATGATGTGGCCGACTATTTCATGAAATGGTTGTATTTCATGATACGGCCACCTAAAACTGACCATATCGTTCAAACGTCAACATTTGATTATATGTCAGTCCGAGTTTGGCCATATCATCTACTAGCTGTGCCCGCGACGTCGTTCGCGTGGAATTTGTTTTCAAGACCCCCCGATTTTGAAACATTCTTCATTGATGCTCCGCTCCTATTGGTCTTAGCATGATGATAGTTCCTGAGATTAGCGCGTTCAAACAAACAAACTCTTCAGCTTTATATATTAGTATAAGAAGTATAAGATGTAGGGTTTCCATGATATCTGAATATGAGAGGTTTAATAAAAAATCAAAATAAAGTAAGGTAAGGGGGGGAAGTTTCACGGGGCGACTTTTGGGTGGGGGGAGTTGCGCAAAGGGGGTTGGGGCATAGGGGTTCGTACATTGGGGTGCAGAGACGTGGCTATTCTCACCTCATCTCCGCGACGTAGGGGGGCCGGGGGGACCTCCCCGGCGACCCACGCCTAGGACGCTGGATGCCCTAGACAAAGGGGCACTTCTTTTGATGGAATACGTCGAGGCGTCGTGCAGCAATGCCTACGGTGTGTCTCATGACGCCTCACTAAAACCCGGCGCGACGCTGATAAGCTTAGTACGTAGTCCGCGGCCGGTGTCTCACAACTCCCTCCTCGGAGAAGGGATTGTGAGATACCGGCCTCGGCGTCGCCTCCCTTGAGACCCGAGGCGATGCGCAAGCGCATTGCCCACCGTTATAAAATAAATGGAAATGCAATATGAGGATGGATGGATATAAAAGAGGGAAAAAAGTTATTAATTTAAAATGACTTTAATATACATATCTTTGTTACAGGTTCTCGCCGTCTCTTACGTGCAAGCAGCACAAATGTCGTCGTTATTAAGTGCTTTAATCGAATTAAGAGTCGTCAGCAAGTGATGTTATGTCGTCAGCAGCTGCTGATGTAGCAAGTAAATATTCTTATTCATATTATACATAATAGCAGTCCGCAAACTTCACGGCCTCTGTAGTTCTCTTTTGTCAACCTATCTTACTTCAGCGCAGAAGTTTCGGTTTCGGTTCCTGACAGGGCAAATTTTACAACGCACTTTTCCTAGACATGTATATAGTTCATTGACGGCCTCTGTGGTTGAGCGGGCTAAGCCTTTGCCGGCGTACCTCACTGCAACGCAGAGGTTCCGGGTTCGATTCCGGGTATAGTAAATTTCGGAAACGTATTTTCTCCGTTATTTACTATGGTCTGGGTGTCTGGGATCGGCCCCAGAGTAGTACGTTGTATATTACTCATAACACAAGCGTAACTTGCTTAATTTGGGGATATACAATATGTGTGTTTGTCTGCCGATTATTATTATTATTATTATATTGTATATTAACCATAACTAAGTGTAAATTTCTCAGCTTGTGACATACACAGTATATGTGTTATTCTGTCGTATAAATATGTCTCGTAACCATATTGTATTAACTTTGATTTATTCGATGCTCAAGTGTTGTGGCTCTCTAGCAATATCGAGACATCAATTTTTTTGACTGTCAGCACTACGTACTGATCAAAGCGGAGACTGGCAACACCAGTGGAGTAACGGCGTTCAAACGGTTGACACAACATACGAGGGCGCACCCAATATTCCAAGTGATATCCCACCAAACTATCAACCTTACCCAAAGGCGCTAGTTGCAGACTTAGGTACGTACAGTGCTTATATCGTTACTGCTAGACATAGGATCTTGAGCGCCAAAAAAAAAAATTTTGCCCAAGTGGTATTCGATCGCTTTTACTGGGCAATTATACTCGTAGTTTATACAGTAGAATCTCACTAATCCGGCACTGTTAAAAACCCGAGGGGACCGGATTATTGGAATGTTCCGATAATAAAACATAATAAATAAAATAAAGCATTTCATAAAGGTCTCGTCCTGACCTACGGGGTTGAGACATGGATACTGATGGCAGGATTGGTCCACAAATTCCAACGGGCTATGGAGCGAGCTATGTTGAGTGTTTCTCTTATGGATAAAATTAGATATGAGGATATCCGTAAATGAACCAAAGTAACCGACATAGCTCGCAAAATTAGCAAGTTGAAGTAGCAGTGGACCGATCACGTCTGCCGCAGGACCCATGACCGATATAGCAGACAAGTCCTGGAGCGGAGACCGAGTCTCGGTAAACATAGTGTCGGACGCCCTCCAGCCCGATGGATCGACGACCAGTGCAAGGTCGCCGGCACGTCGCTGGATGAGGAAATCAGAGGACAGGGATGAGTGGCGCTGTCTTGAGGAGGCCTACGTCCAGCAGTGGACTGTGAATGGCTGACAACGATTTCATAAAGAGAATATAATATATGTGGGACACTCAGAAAGTTTCTCGAAAATAAAAAAAATGTTCTATAGGTAAATATTTTTTATTAAATCGGTTCAAAGTACTCTCCACCAGCCTCTATACAAAGTTTCATGCGTCTGTACCAGTTTTCGAAACGCTTTTTCCAGTCCGCCGCAGACACCTCGTTTACAGCTTGCACGAACGCTGACAGCGCATCTTTCGGCGACGAAAATCGTATCACTTTGAGCTGATTTTTTATTTTCGGCATTAAAAAGAAGTCACACGGTGCTAGATCAGGAATGTGAGGAGGGTGACCCAGGAGTTTGACCGGCGTGCTGTCCAGGAAGTCCCTCGCGATATGGGCGGGCGCGTTGTCGTGGTGGAGCAGTAGTCCGCGGAGCACTGTGTTTGGTCGCTCGTTGCTCACAACAGAGAAGACTACTGCCAAGCATTTGGTAGTATACTATTAGGCGTTGGTGCTTCTTTGGTTCCGTAAAGGAATTGAGACCAAGTAGCCAGTCAATTTAAAAAAATCTCGCAATCAAAATCTTACCTCCGCTTCTAGATCGCTTCACTTTGGTAGGGGTTGATTCGTTTTGAAACACCCAAAACGTCGACTGGCGCTTCGTTTCTGAATCGTATTGATAAATTCAGGATTTATCACCTGTAATGATGTCGTAAAGACGAGTCTGCTTCAAATTTGTTTATCCGAGAGATTATGCGGTACCCAGCGTGACCAACCAAACTACACCGTACCGTATGCCAACTCAGCGCGTTTGCCTCCCCACTTCATTGCTACCAGAGGCTGAGACGTTAGCGTGCGCCGACCCTGACCCTACACGTTCTGTGTACACAATGTCTCGATTCTCAAGCGTGACATCCAATTTGACGCAAGAATTGTTACAGTGTCTATGATGTTTTTTTCGTTTTCCTCAGATAGGAATCCGATATCCAAATCAGCTAAGAGAGTTTTCTGGTCCCAGTCATTTAGTTCAAGCTTAAGCTGTTTTTTTTATTGCATCCGATCAACAGACAGGCAGAGGGACCACTTGATGGTAAGCGGTTACCATTGCCTATGGACATTTACAACACCAAAGGTGCTACAAATGTGCTGCTGCTCCTTAAGGGAGACTGGAACTTGGTCACTAATGCCGGAACTCAAATCAAGGTTCTTATGGCGGGATACTCTAGACCAGGGGTGGTAGCCATCCAGTCGGGCAAATACTCTACCACCTGGGTGGGATGTTTTGTCGCCTCTTACGACAGGTCGCCCGGCCGCAGGAAATTGTATTCTTTCTCCGTTCCTGCATGGATAAACAGCTGTTTTAGCTGTTCGTTCTGTTCAAGCTTAAAAATTCTTTGTTCAATCTCGCCAAACCCGTTTCCTTGAGAAATTCTAACATATACTCGGCGAGCTCACGGCGCATTGCACGAATTTCACTATCTTCTTCCAATGGAGCTGGCGGCAAGGAGCGTCTTTATAGTTCTTCAGAGAAACATATACTCGTAGGTGGCAGTGATGCAGTGGCGAGCGGAGAATTAATTCCGCAAAAACCTTTTACTGGTGTATCGGAGTTGTCATTCTTCCGTATTTAAGACATTCGGGGTACGTCCAAGTTCTGGAAACTGTACCAATTTCTGGAATGGCAACGCAAACTTTATGGAACATACAAGGCATCCTGTACAAGAAGCGGCCCCCGTTTGAGAGAGTAATGAGAAATTTGCCGCAAGCTGAACACTGAGCTATTGTTGATTACAAACTTAAAAACCGTCTTACTCCCAGGTAGAACCAGCCACCGTTAGAAGATCACAGAGTATTCCAAGCGGAGTAACAATAATCAGCTTTATGACTGTAGTTACATCATATAATTAATTATAACACCACACAATGTCACAAACACACAACTAACAATAAAACTCATACACATACTCAAACCTACGCGCACTACCCTCGCATTGCATTACATGCACACTCCACAAACAAATCAAGACACACAAAGAGCCTAAAAATTAATAACCCAGGCACAGAAATGAAAAAAACAACACACAAGGCATTAGATAGGAAGATAGGTCGTATAAAGTATAGATAACTATAGATATAAGGCCAACACTGCACATGCACTTCCTCACAACACCAGCACGTAACAGATACACTCTACATTAGTATAAGTTTAGTATTAAAATTAGAATAAATTAATATAATACGTTATTCTTAAGGTACAACACAACATAAAAATTACTAAATTAATGTCACACACAGTAACAAAAATAAACAATAAGCGTGTATGGAGTCTAAAATTTTTCATAGAAATTAAGTAGTAAAAAAGGGTACGGAACTCGAGTCCGTAGAGATATTAATAATAAAAAAAAAAAACAATTTTGTGCACTCATTATCATTTGTATCTTTACAATCACAAAGAAGGCCGTATTCGCAAACGCTCATTAGACAATATTACACATACACTTATAGTATGGAGTTATATTATCCGTGCAGGAACGGAGAAAGAATACAATTTCCTGCGGCCGGGCGGCCTGTCGCAAGAGGCGATAAAACAACCCACAGCCAAGTGGTAGGGTGTTTTCCCGACTGAATGGCTACCACCCGTGGTCTAGAGTAAGCCGCCATAACAACCTTGATTTGTGTTTCGGCATTAGTGGCCAGGTTTCAGTCTCCCTAAACAGAGCAGCAGCGCATTTGTAGCACTTGGTGTTGCAAATGACCATAGGTGATGGTAACCGCTTTGCATCAAGTGGGCCCCGTCTGCCTGTCTCCCGAACTCATGCATTTATAAATGTAAAAAAAAAATAAAAAAAATGTGTGTCTATATGAGATGTATGGTCGACCGTGACTACCTCTATATGAAATTATATACGGTACTTATAACGAAAAAATCGTTTTTTTGTCTGTCTGTTTGGATGTTCCGGCTAATACCTGAAACTGCTTGACAAATTTTAACGAGAATTTCATTATCAGATTGCTGATGTTATAAGGAGTAACTTAGGCTACTTTTTTTATTTTTTTAGGCTTTCGCAAATAAAAGTTTACGCAGGCGATGTCGCGGGTATAGTTAGTTAATAATAAATAAAAAATCAAAAATATGACCCTATAAGAATTAAAGGATTGATTAGTCTACAGTTATAAGCTAAACAAGTACAATATATAATAGTGCTTAATTTCACATATGCGACAATCATTCCCCCCCGTACTAGTTTTAAACTGCGTTACGGCAGAGTAAGCTCACATCCCGCAAGTTAAAAATAACAAAAAGATAGAAATTTGTTTGAAACTACCTTCAAAATAATTAGTAAATACACAAAAAATGAATTCGTACATTACCTATTAGTCAGTATTTGTCAAAATAAACGGAGATAGAAACATTATTTGTTAAGTAAAAGTAAATATACATGTCGGAGGAGGAACCTCCGTAGTGTTCATAAAGAGTGTGACGTCAGCAATGCCGACGTCACGATTGTTGGCTTCTTGGTGACGACCCATATTTAAGTCCTCGAAATAGAATTTCAAGAGTACTCGGTATCGTTTATTCCAAGAGCGTAACGACTTCCCAGAGAGGTCCGTCCCGTTCGGTGGCTCGAGCAATAATGATTGAGTTTTTTTTATTTATTGGACTTGACTTTATGTTGTTGGTCCGAAGACCTTACAACTTTACCGGGGTTTTCGAGGCGAGTGCTCGAGGGAGCTCCCTAAGAAGTTTTACGTCGGCCGGACTGTTGCCATGAGAGGGGTATGAATTTAATGATGCCCACCACAGGGCGATACAAAGCACTAATTGAGAACGGGCGACGGGTAATATAAAGCCCGCGGGGAAGGATCCCGGCGGGCCGGGATCGGTGGTTCGCGGCGGCCTACGCTATCTTACTGCCTAAGAAGTTTTACTTGGCTGGACTGTTGCCATGAGAGGGGTGTGAATTTAATGATGCCCACCACAGGGCGACACAAAGCACTAATTAAGAACGGGCGACGGGTAATATAAAGCCCGAGGGGAAGGATCCCGGCGGGCCGGGATCGGTGGTTCGCGGCGGCCTACGCTATCTTACTGCCATTTCGCAACGTGTTATGGCTGGGAGAGAAGAAACGGCGAAAGAAACTTCCCAAATGATTGAGTGTCGACAGTACGGCCGTGTTTATAGGGCTCGGTGCAGGTGATTACAAACTTTTTATGTTAAGTATTAAGATTACAATAAAATCTTGTTCTTTTACGTTAATTTCACATTATAATAAACTCATATTAATTGAAAAATCAATTGTCTTAATCAGTAATTGAATAAGCTGAGTTTGAAAGACAATCATATCAAGCCTTTACCGCCATTTTATCGTAAGCGCCATTTGGACCAAGTATATTTTTTGTTGTAAAAGGTACTTTAAACTAATATTTTGATTTAAGACTTTCAGATTTGATTCAGTAAGGTCTAATCTAACTAAAGCTGAAAGTCTTAAAACAATATACATACATACATAACTTCACGCCAGTTCCCTTGCGGGGTAGGCACGAACAACAGAGCGCCATTTAGGCTTATTCTTACACACCTCACTTGCTTCTTTGACATTCATAGCTCTTGTCATGCACGCTCGTCTGTTATTAAGGCTCCTGACATCACCTTCTGCTAGTACACGATCAATTTGGTCATGGAAGGTGTGTCGTGGCCTTCCACGACTTCTGCTTCCATCCACTTTTGCATTGTATATCTGTTTAGTCATTCTTTCATCATGCATTCTTTCCACATGCCCGAACCACCGGAGCATTCCTTTCCTTACCTTCACCACGACACTCTCTTTCAGACCAACCAAACAATATAATAGTTTAAAATACATTTTGCAACAAATATACTTAGGTCCAATTGTCGCTTACGATAAAATGCCGGTAAAAGCTCGATATGCTGTATTATCATAAAACCAACACATAATTATGTAACTTCTACGTTAATTTCAGTGAATGAATGACAAACGTATAATTGTAATTTACTAAATTCATTTCCGTTAGTTACCTATCTAAGATCTAGAAATATTAAATATAACAAAAATAACAATTTGAGCTCGAAGAAAATTCAATTTAGTATTGGCATAACGCAGACTATATCTTCTCGTAATGGAAATTCTTTTTCTTAATATTTTTTTGCAGGTGACATGACTGCTGTTGTAGACGCACAAAAGACTGTTTTAGCAAAGATCGTAGAAGGACTAAGTGCTGGCGATGGTGATGAAACTTCAAATTCCGATGACAGTTCCAGCACTGACGAAGCTTCCGATTCCGATGATAGTTCCAGCACTGACCAAGCTTCCGATTCCGATGACAGTTCCAGCACTGACGAAGCTTCCAGTTCCGATGACAGTTCCAGCATTAGACAAGCTTCCAGTTCCGATGACACTTCCAGCACTGACCAAGCTTCCGGTTCCGATGACAGTTCCAGCACTGACCAAGCTTCCGATTCCGATGACAGTTCCAGCACTGACGAAGCTTCCAGTTCCGATGACAGTTCCAGCACTGGCCAAGCTTCCAGTTCCGATGACACTTCCAGCACTGACCAAGCTTCCGGTTCCGATGACAGTTCCAGCACTGACTAAGCTTCCAGTTCCAGTGATGACGATGATAGGAATTAGACCGTTAGACCGGTATACTGTTAGATGACTAACGAAGCAACTTCTAATACCAATGAATAAAGCGTAACAAAGATATTTGTATCTACAGTAGCGATACACAATACTAGCTACATATACACTTATTGTTGATATATTATCTTTCTTGCATTGATCGTAACACTAAGCGTACGAATGCATAGCCAGTAAGATTTAACATTTGTACCTGAATTCTATGCACCACACGCACATAATGACAAACGACCAGCCGCCGTCTTCAAGTTCACTCAAGCTCTGTGAAACGGACCCAGTATGAGCAAGCGATTAGTAATCATTAAAGATATCAAAAACTAAGCCATCCGGCTAATTGTGGTTAGATAGTCGGCTAAAACACCAGCTGATGGCTATTTGGTTAATATGCGAATGACTCGCTAACCAACTGCCGTCGGTGATTGCTAAGTCGTAAAGTTGAGTTTTCGGCTTTATTCGACAACCATTTGCCAGTTGGCAAATTGATAGATAACTTAGTCGTGGCTGTTTTGTAAATAGCCGCTATATGTGTTGCTTGTTTTTAGAATATCTATCAATTTCTAGTATGAGCGTGATGAGCACATCTTGGTCATTCGCAATGGGTTCGTGTACTGTAATTACCTTATATACACTACCGGCGGTACAACACGTTAACGCTTTCTTCGATAGTATTCTGAATTCTTATAATGGTTTGTTTCATTATTAATAAATATATCCTTTCAAATTTCCTATTCTTATGCATTTTATAATATTATATAAATATATAAATGAGCATTGATTGTTGTTTTATTTTAGCATACTAGCTAGCCATAATGACTAACCAAAAAGTTGTGGTAGCATAATGATAAGCGCACGCGTCCCAAACTCGAAGGGCGCGGGTTCAAATATTTTTTTTTTTTTTTTTTTGGCCAGGGGAAATCCGTTTGAGGACTAAGCCGCAACAGGCACAGAAGCCTGGGGGGATGTTCGCGACCCGTGTGAGTGTGTGGGATTCGCCAGATCGGAGATGGCACTAGCGTGCCCGGTTAGAACCGGTGCCACGCTATTGCCACGCCCCAGTTAGGGATACGTGCCTAGAAGACATGCCTGCCGATGGGTCCTCCCACGCGCCGCGATCAGCGTGTCGTCTGCGTAACATACGACGCTGACGCCCGGGAGGACCCGACACCTCAAGGTCCAGTAGTATGCGATGTTCCACAGGAAGGGACCTAGAACCGACCCCTGTGGAACACCGCACAACATGGCTCGCCGATTCCGCGGGTTCAAATCCTGGCCGTAATGCATGCAACAATTAGGCAGTTTTCTGACCCAATGTGCATATTGTTACAATTGTCGTGATAGAACTTGCACATCGAGATAACCGATGTGACAAATTTGTCAAGCCACCTTGGACACGCGTAACGGGTATAGCGTCAGTTCTCCTATAGTGGGAGACCCGAGCCCAGCAGTGGAACGTTTATTTTGTATGTTTTTAAAGACTACGGGTCATAAAAATGCCCCGGACTTTTGGAGGCCAACACGTGGAGGCCCCTTGACAAATTTAATGTAAATGTGGCATGACACTGACCGGCGATTATCCCTGTCTACACCATATAATAATGCACTCGAGGACAAGCCCCGGCCAGTGTAGGAATATTGTGGGAAATAAGAACAGAAAGTAACGGGCTATTGGGGTGAACTGCTAGTGGTACTAGGGGTCTGAGAATATGGGGACTATGGCGTCTATGACTAACAGTTTTATAGACAGTTGTAGAAACTCAATGCTCTGGACTGTATTCAACGTCGAGCCGTACGCGTTGTTGATGATCCCATACTCACAGACGGTCTAGATACGCTTGGCCTTAGGAGAGACTTCGCGTCTCTCTGCGTATTTTACTGACTGTATATCGGGAGTGTTCCGAAAAACTGTTTAAAATGGTGCCTTCGTCTTTTTTCTACCATCGAACCGCTCGCCATCGGTTGGGAGTTCACTCCCACTTCCTTGAGCCGCTTCGCTCATGTACGCAACGGTTCTGTAGAACGTTTCTCTCGCGTACCGTGGGGATTTGGAATGAGCTCCCAGCCGAGGTTTTCCCACAGCGCTACGATATGGAGTTTTTCAAAAAGGGTGTCGTAAAATTTCTTCGTCACATCTTTCGTCCATAGGCGACGGTAACCGCTTTCCATCAGGTGGACCGTCGCCTGTCTGATGTACTCCAGCTTTAAAAGAAAATTACAAACCATAAACTTTTCTTCTCTGTAGATATAGAACTGAGATATTTATCAACATACAATAATTCTAAAAGTTGACATAAACTCTGATATTTACATAATTGAAAGCAATAATAACTAGAAAGAAAATATTAAAGTAAACTAAATTACACACATAAACTAAATTATATAATATTTTCTTAAGTTTTCGCGACTTGTATACATAATAAAACTACGTTTTAACGGTTTTAAGCGCGGTAATTTTATTTGATTTTGGTTTTTCCGACGTTTCGGCCACTTTTCAGTGGCCGTGATCACGGAAGACAAAGATGTCAAGTGTCAACGAGTATTGTTAAAGTTTTATTTAGCCTACCGCCAACTTATTCATTTTAATTATTTAGTTTTAATTTTGTTTATGGTTATTATTTACTCTATGGGAGCCTAATCTAATTTACTACCGCTTTGCAACATGTTATAGCTTGAAGAGAAGAAGCGGCGCAAGAAACTCTTCAGCAAACATGCCTAGCTCTAATAATTTTATATAATATTAAAATGGGTGGAAGGAAAAATAAAAGTAATTATCAGTCAAGTTGGTTTGTGTTTCGTTGTACGCAGAAAGAGCTCACAGTGTCTTGAGGTCTGGCAGCTGGTTTTTGCTGGGTTTGGGTCTTAATAGTTTTGATAATTGGATCCCAAACAGGTGGTACTTGCCAACCATCTTCTCTATTGAAATTTGGGTGTTTCTTGATTTCAATAGCCTCACGCATCATTCTAGGTATGAAACGATTCTCTTTCGCGAGGATTTGTGGGTTATCGAATCTGATGTAGTGGTTGGGTTTATCCAGCGTGTGTTCAGTGATCGCAGACTTGACATCTTTGTCTTCCGTGATCACGGCCACTGAAAAGTGGCCGAAACGTCGGAAAAACCAAAATCAAATAAAATTACCGCGCTTAAAACCGTTAAAACGTAGTTTTATTAACTAAATTATAAATAAATTAATATAAAGTATGTAACAAATCGCTGGCAGAGGAAAGCATGCCCAGCAGGCTGGCTGCATTGGCACGCTGTATGGCAATGCTGATTCGTTGCGCGAAATACGAACCAGCCTTTTGATCACGGGTGGTATCAAAGAGTTTCTTACAAATTTCTTTGGAGAAACCCTTTGCTGATGAACCTCACGGACCTAAGGTTTCAACTCTAAACGGCACAAATATGTAATCCCTTTCTAGGATTTACTTGCGCCGTTTGAGATCTTCAGCTGTTGAAGCAGCGTTGCCAGCCCCTGACTTAGTCACTGGAAGATGTGATGCCGCCAGTGTCAACTCATGTCGCGTCCCACACAAACGGCCTTCCCATCCACCAGGGAATAAGTGACATTCCACCCGGCCTCTTGCCATCGTCGCTCACCAAGCCGTTTAGCTCTAGGATAGTTGGTATGCCGACGCTGAGAATAGCGAGATCTTCGACCAACACTATAAATTCAAAATATGGTGGGGCGGTTAATGGACTGTATTAGGGCGGCAAACGTCTTTGTGAAACGGAATCTAGGTTACCTGGAATGACATCTGCTGAAGGCTTCCTGGCCGGCCGGCTGTGGTCTAGTCTCCCTTGGCTTTACAATAGCGGCACTATGACATCACACGCGTCCTTTCAGAGCAGGATCGATTTACACACTTTTTTTAGGTGCTAGCGAGCAGCAAACGGCGTATGCGCGCGGGGGTGAGGAAAGATTGGGGGGAGGATGACGTTTACCGCCAGATGGCGTTACTAAAATTCAAAAGTCTTTATTCAAAATAAGTTCCACTGGAGAACAGTTTTTGTCATACATGTAAGTTAAATTTAATTTTACTTCCTATTCTATGTACACCGCTTCGCAACGTGTTAATGCTGTTAAGAAGAAGAAGCGGCAAGAAACTCGCCCAGCAACACGTCTAGCTAAATATTGTTTTTCTTTATATTTCTTATTCCATTTATATCTCAATTCTCTTTTTTTTTATAAGTTTTGTACAGAGGTATGTTACAGAATTACTTTTTGAAGAATTAATGGAGTTGTAGCAAACAGGGCATACTCAATAAGACCAAGACACAATAAAGGGAAAGAAAAATATTGTTATAGTTATAATAGTGACATGACGTACTAAACTAAAACGTTATGCTGCAATATGTCCCCATAAATTCCTTACAAGCTTGACAAGATAAAAACGTTATATAAAATATAGTATAAGAGGTTGGAGCGAGCTGCTATGTAAATGAATTTTTGTCATTTAAGTATTCTTCAATAGTGTAGTATCCCTTTTTTAGCAAGATGCTTTTTATTTTGGTTTTAAATTTAGTGAAAGGCAGATCTAACATTTCACTCGGAATCTTATTGAAGAAGCGTATACCAACCCTCAAGAAAGAGGACAGTACTTTTTGAAATTTAAAAGATTGCAATATCAGTCTATTACAACGCCTGGTGTTGAAATTGTGAACATCCTTATCCTGCTATGTAAACATGATAGTCCGTGGTGGTCCATACGGATCGACCGTAGTTCCACACTGGCAGCGGTGTTACACAACATGGAGCCCCCATAAATTGAAATAGTTGTTACATTTAAGCATGAAACTAAAAGAAACCAACTAAGTGCTATGAAAGGAATATATTGAAACAGATGGAACAGCTCTCAGGGCGTAGGTTGCGTGAGAGAAATAGTTTGTGCCGGCTTATGTACGGCACGATAGTCTCCTCTGCAAACGTAAAAACCCGATGATCAGAAAAACGGTCAGTTATATTGGACTCCAGAATTCTTATTAGGGGGCACTTGGTCCCCGATTACGGGGCTAAACAAGTGAAGACAATAAAACAGATAAGCTTCTTTAAATTAGAATAATTATAACAATTGATAATAATGAAAAAATATGTAGATTCGAATTGCACGTAGTAGTAGTAACATTCTTGCAGACTTTTCAATGTCTTTATATAATGCATGCTGTGTTCACACCAAGAAGGCCAGTCAGCAACCATATTATCTGTACTCTAGTTTTGTTTAAAAGTAAGCTGAGTTTTTGGCGGGAACTGAAAGGAGACGTTGTGCTGTGCAGTTTTATTTTCTAAAAATGTGTAAAATTACTCTAAAATGAACAATAGTTGTAGGATATTGATAGTTTTTGAGTAGTAATTATGTGTTTTTGCGAGAAATATGAACTATATAGCCAAATGTGGCCTTTCAAGTTTTCACAAGAACAAGAACAAGAATGACGTCGATTGTAGCCTACAATACAACGGCGCTTGGCTTAAAGGCCTAGTTGCCAAGCCTTAAACATAAAAAAAAATAAAAGTAAACAGAGTTGGCCAGTTTGCGAACCAAACTAAAAAAAAGACTTCTCCAACTGTTCCTTTTCAATTTAAATCCTCGCTTTCTTTGTTCTATTAGCGATGCAATGTTGCCGTGTTAAAAATAAAGTAGTTCAGTTAACGTAACGCGAATGAATGAATGAACGAATGAATAATTTATTGCTAAAATGTATGTTACACAAGATGTTACAATATCCGTTGTTTCAACATATTTTTCCTTATTAGGCGTGCAATGTCCGAATACATGTCATTATAAAACTAAATTAGATTTAAAAAAAAAGACGGTGTACGTCTCGGGACGCCCGACAGAAGTGACAACTTAAACTAATCTAACGTGAGAGAAAGGGAAGTCAAACAGATTGGCGCCGTAACGCGTTACGTAACGAAGCAGTTTACCCTTCCATAAGAAGTTATCACTTCAAAAGTGTACGTCTCGGGAAGCCCGACAGAAGTGATAACTTAAACTGATCCAAGTTGAACTATTTAATATTGAAATTGTTTAATTTGAGGAGCCTGCCTACCGCGACCGTATGCGTGAGAGAAAGGGAAGCCAGATAGACTGGCGCTGTAACGCGTTACGTAACGAAGCAGATTACCCTCCGTTATAGATAGATAGATAGAAAACTCTTTATTGTTCACCACATACACATAAAATAAACAATTTACAGTAGTCACATTTAACCATGAAAAGTAGGAGCAAAGGGCGGCCTTATCGCTTTAGAGCGATCTCTTCCAGACAACCCGGGCTCTGGATTTTATCAACGGGAGATTCGCAAGTGTATGACGGTGGTGTGCAAATTAAATACATATATATATATATATATATATATATATATATATATATATATATATATATATATATATATATATATATATATAAGTTATATAAATATTACACAATACATATACCTACAATGAATAAAAAATAAACAATAAACAATAACCCGTATTAATATTATATATATACTAATATATACATCATTAATATGTGTATAGCAACAGCAATAGCTATACAATATTAATAATAGTAATAATACATAATATTAATATACAAATACAGTAATAAATAAACGTACATGTAATTAGGTATTAAATATTTATTATAAAGTGAGATAATATTCACGCACCAGTTTTTAAAAATGGCGAGTGACTTTGCCTGTCTTATGTTTTCGGGCAATGAGTTCTACAGCCGGACAGCCTGCACAGCAAAAGATTTGGTGTAGAAAGTAGAAACGTGTGTTGGTGTTTTTAAGGCAAGATTATGAGAAGAGCGCAAATTAAGGGTGTGAGATGTATGGAGGAAATCAAAACGTTCCTTAAGATAGGAAGGAGTTGAAGGAATAAATAATACGCTATACAGTAGATTGAGAAGATGAGCATTCCGGCGAAGTGAGATTGACAACCATTTGAGCTTTTTGCGAAATTCAGAGACATGGTCATATTTCTTTAAACCAAATATAAACCTGATGTAAAAATTTTGAAGTCGCTCTAGTTTATTGAGTTGTTCTACGGTAAGGTCAAGATAACCGGCGTCCACATAGTCAAGGATCGACAGTAAAAGGGATTGAGCGAGTGTAACCTTGGTAGCGTGTACTTGGTAGTAGTGTAGTCGGTAGAAAGTATTTTAACATCCTAAGCGATGCAGAAGAAGCAAAGACCCTACGACTGAGTTCTGTGATGTGAGGCCACCAAGACAGTTCCCTATCGATGATTACGCCCAGATTTTTAACTTTATCGCTAATATGAAGACGCGTCCCATCGAATAACAAGTCCGGTACTAAAGACCAGTTTACCTTTGAAATCATGCGTGAGCTTCCAATTATGATGGCCTGGGTTTTACTTGGGTTCACTTTTAGGCCGTGTGTTCGACTCCAAGCAAGTATGCGGCCCAAGTCATCATTAATTGTGTTTATAGCGTCTGATATTTTCTACTCTAGCTTGCGTTATATGTCTGGTAACAAAATTTTATTAGTCATTTCTTTGTCATTCCCATATTCATTTACAGTATAATAAACTTTGTTCAAGAAAATTTTCTTAAGACACTTTTTAAACAAAATAGTCTGAACTCGTAACATTTCTGGCAGTTTATTAAATATGATGGCGCCATACAGTAGATACTTTTGCGCATCATGGCCGTTTTTGAAGAGCAAATAATCTCTCGCGATGTCTGACATTCTCTTGCGTGATATTGAATATGAGACGATCATTCAATTATATTTTACGGGTAGGTAATTTCGAATTGTCAACGTCAAGAGAATTCAGTTTGTACAGCGCGTTCCATTAGTAGCTCACAACGCCCGAAATGCTTCGTTAGCCGTTCCACAAGACGACCGCGGTCGTTGTGGTCGTAGCGAAAACGTCATCATTTTCGATCACACAACGCTCACAACGACTCATGTCAAGAGGTGGGTCTCCACTTGAGTTTACGACTGTAACGCCGGCAAGCGAGTGGAACGGGAAAAATCGCGGTCGTGAACATGGTCGTTGTGAGTCTCTAATGGAACATAGGCCGTATGACTTATGATAGTTAAGTAATCTTATTGTCAATACATTTTATAACAATGTGTTATAGAACGGTGAAGGAAAATTGTGTATGTGTACACACAGTGTAACATAGATGGATAGATAATACTTTATTGCTCACCAAAATAAACAAATACAAAAATAAAATGCATAATAACTGTAACGACTAACCGTAACCTCCTCCTTATGATATTATGATGATATTACATACATACATAACTGCACGCCAGTTCCCTTGCGGGGTAGGCACGTGCAACAGAACGCCATTTAGACTTATTCTTACACACCTCATTTGCTTCTTTGACATTCATAACTCTTGTCATGCACGCTCGTCTGTTCTTAAGGCTCCGGACATCACCTTCGGCTAGTACACGATCAATTTGATCATGGAAGGTGTGTCGTGGCCTTCCACGACTTCTGCATCTTCTATATCTGTTTAGTCATTCTTTCATCATGCATTCTTTCCACATGCCCGAACCACCGGAGAATTCCTTTCCTTACCTTCACCCCGACACTCTCTGTCAGACCAACTCTCTTTCTTACTTCGGTATTACGAACGCGGTCCGCGAGCGTCACTCCGCAGATTTTGCGCAGTGCTCGCATCTCGACCGCGTCTACTCTACTTTCATGCTCTCTTTTCCATACCCAACTCTCGCTTCCATACGTGAGCGTAGGTACCATGATGATATTAAGAAATATAATTCATTTAAATAAAATCATAGAACGCCTGCCAAAACAAGAGAAGACAGAATTGTATCGCCCGCGAGCAGAACGCATCTATTTAACAGTGTCTCTTCATTGCTTATATAAGCTTATATCCTGAACCAGTCACCGCTGGCCATTACAATTCTGTCTTCTCTTGTTTTGGGAGTCGTTCTTAGATTTTATTTAAATGAATTATGTTTCTTAATATAAAATAACGTCTAAGGAGGTTAATCGTTACATTAAAATACTTCTTGGCAAAACAACAGGCGCCTTATCGCTAAAAGCGATCTCTTCCAGGCAACCTAGCTTAAAAGAAATTCTTAACTAATCTGGCGATGTAGCTGGAGCAGAAAAAAGATAGGACTGTACAATTTAAATATACAAATAGGTCCCGCCACGTAAAATGAACGTTGAGCGGTAGTGGAGGGGATGTGTCTGCGCAGGTGTACAGTCGTATCCTAAAGTACTAGGGTAATGTTTTATGAGTAATTGTTTTATTGTAGAATCGGCGGAGTGTCATCCCGTCTCGCCCCCTTCATACCACGGCTAGTGCGACGGACGACCATAAATTGTATATTATAACTGTAATGTATGTGTTACTTTTTATATAATGTAATATAGGGTAGTTACGGATAATTTAGTCCGGCAATAAATACGTCTACGAATGGTCAGTTTATTTCTTGTATCAGTGAATCCTTATTTAATATTAGTAAATAGCAAGCTAGTGCCTGGATATTTATCAACTGGCGACGAGGATTAGAAGAACCACTCGCGTTGCGCGTTATTGTGAAGTTCGAGTAAGCTAGAACACTATAATGGCAGTAGGAAAACTCGAACCATTTGATCTCGAGAAGGATAGTTGGAACCTATATGTAGACAGGTTAGAACAGTATTTCATTGTTAATGAGGTAAAATCAACATTACAAACAGCTACTTTAATCACTGTAATTGGGAGTGAAGCATATGAATTGATGGTTAATTTGTGTACACCTGACAAACCCGCCACAAAAAGCTCTAATGAACTTATAGAAATTATGAGAAAACATTTACAGCCTAAACCAAGTTATTTAGCAGAAAGGTTTAAATTTAGACAACGTATACAAAAACAGGGGGAAAGTATAGCCGAGTATGTGGCAGACTTGAAACGATTAACAAAACACTGTGGGTTTTGTTCAAAAAGTTTAAAGGAAAATTTAAGAGACCAGTTCGTATGTGGATTACTGAATGATAACATTAGACAAAGGGTGTTTGCGGAAGAGGAGTTATCATTTGATTCAGCATTTAAAATGGCTATAACCTTGGAGACAGCTGAGACAGATGCCGCTTTAATGGAAAACCGGACCAAAAAACTAAGTGAAGATAACTTTGTGAACCAGATGACAGAAGTTAAATGGCGAAATCGCCAGCCTGGCAGCAACCGGGACCGAAGCTACGCAACCGCTGGCGGGAGCAGCGGTACGCGAGCGCAGTCCGCGCATAATGAGCCAGTGCGAACCGGTGGCGCAAAGTTCACAAGCGGAGCGATTGTGACGGAGCGGAGCGGGCGGACACTTACATCAAGGCAAGAAAAATTAACTCCGGCTGAGTTATTCAATTGCAAAGTTTGCGGGGGAAAACATAACCCTAGTATATGTAAATTTAAAAGGTACGTTTGTCGAGTGTGCAACCGAGAGGGACATTTAAAGAAAATGTGCCCGCGAATTCGATCTTCTTCATCAATGTATAATGTCCAAGATGAAGAAATGGAAGGTACTATAGAGGAAGATATTAGTAGTGACGAGGTAAACAACTACTCTTTATGTGTAAAAAAAGTAAATAAGCTTGGACCATACACCATAAACATCAGTGTCGATAATACAATGTTATCAATGGAGATAGATACGGGTAGTGCAATTTCGTGCATTAGTTATGTGTGTTATCAAAAATATTTTAGTAATCATGAAATAATGGATTGTCAATTAATTTTAAGATACTATACTGGAGAAATAGTTAAACCGATGGGAAAAATTAAACCTTTGGTAAAATATAAAGACACGAGTAAATTTTTAGACTTATACGTTATTAAGTGTGGTAAAACTAGTTTGTTAGGAAGATAATGGATAAATGAACTGAAAATCGATATACCCACATTAAATTATACTAATATTAATAATACAAAGTTTAACTTGAACGATTTTAGTTCCAGATATTGTGAGGTGTTCTCGGACGGGCTTGGGAGGTTCACAGGCGGCAAAGTAGGGTTTCGGCTGAAGGCTGACGCGAGGCCGGTGTTCATGCGTGCGAGGCCGCTGGCGTATGCGCTGCGGAAGCCGGTTGAGCGCGCGCTCGACCAGCTCATGAGCGATGGAGTGATCTCACCGGTGGCCACGTCTGACTGGGCCACGCCTATCGTCCCCGTCATGAAAAAGACATTACAGTTCACTTATATGAGATACAAAATTTATATTCTAACATAAGTCCTATAAATCTAAGAGCGAGTAGACATAGATAAAAAATAATAATAATAAATAGGTGAACAGAGAAACATAATTTTGAACGAAACGATTTTCTGAATAGTCTCCTGTAAATAATTGATTTTTTATTTTATTACGTTTTTGAAATATAATTTTTTAATTTCCTTTTATAGGAATTTATGTTTTTACACTCCTTTACTTCATTTGGTAATTTGTTGTAAATATTGGCTCCTTCGCATAAAATATTTCTTTTGCCGTATTTTTCTGTTCTAGGTGCTCGAATAATAATTTTATTAGTATGTCTTAAATTGTATTTAGATATTTTATGAGTGAACTGAATGTTTGTTTGTATGATATTGTCCATGATTTTTTTAACTAGAATGCACGTATTATATTTATATAGTTGATGTAGATTTAAGATTTTAGTTTCTTCGTATATAGTTTTTGTCGGCGTAAAGAAGTTGTAGTTATATAGGTTTTTGATTAATTTGTTTTGTGTTGTTTGTAAGGTTTTTAAATTCGTTGTTGAAGCTGCTCCCCAAATTTCGATAAGATATTCTAAATGTGGCTTCGCTAATGCATTGTATATTGTATTTCTAATTTTATGTGGTATACAGTTTCTTGTTTTGCGTAGTGCTCCAGATAATGAGGATAACTTAGATCTAACGTGTTCAATATGAGATGTCCAGGTTAATTTATCGTCTAGTAATAATCCGAGGTATCTTTCTTGATTTGACTTTTGAATAGGAATATTATTAATTAGTGGAGGCGTGAAATCAGGAAGTTTTTTATTTTTCGCTGTGAATATCATGTACGATGTCTTTTTTGTATTAATTGTGAGTAGGTTATGCAAAAACCATTCATTTAATAAGATTAGGTCATTTTGAGCTTCAGCTACTATTTCATTTATAGAAGTACCAAAGTAAAACAAACTCGTATCGTCGGCATATAATGTGAGATATCCTGTCAGACCTATTTGATTAATATTATTAACATAAATAAGGAAAAATAGGGGACCCAATATTGATCCTTGCGGGATTCCACATGAAATTTTGCAAGGAGTACTTTCAAAATCTGCTAATTTTACTACTTGTGTTCTATTAGTAAGGTACGATTTTAGTAAATCATAAGCTAAACCATTTATTCCTAAGTTAGTAAGTTTCTGTAATAGTTTTTCATGGCTGACGGTATCAAACGCTTTTTTAAGATCAATAAAAATCCCTAAACTAATGTTTTTTTCATCAATATTAGACTTAATTTTAGTTACCAAATCAATACTAGCTGAAAGAGTATTTGATTTTTGTCGGAATCCATATTGTTGGTCTATTAAAAAATTTTTTTCATTCAAGTAATCATTTAGCCTTGTAAAAATAATTTTTTCAAAAATTTTGCTGACGACAGGGAGTACCGATATGGGTCTATAATTACCGGGGTCGGATTTGCTGCCTGATTTATATATAGGGGTAACTTTCGCTACTTTAAGACTATCAGGGAAAACTCCAAGTTCAAAACATTTATTTATACAGTTTTGTAGGGGGAGACTAATTATATTTTTTATGCATTTAATTGATTTTACACTGATTCCGTCAAGACCAGTACTGCTATTAGGGTTAAGATTATTAATAATAGTAATTATTTCTTCCGTGGTACACGATTTGATATAAGTTCTTAAAATCTACAATTAATCAATCTCTATTCCGAAACGTGTAACAGGCTTTCGAATGCGCTTGGGAGGTTGTGGCGGTGAAACAGGCAAGCTTTGCCCGCTGTCTATAGCCACAGAAACCGGTATGTTGTCATCAGGCAAATCTGGTTCTACTGATACCCCAGCCTCCGGCACTTGCCTCGTTGGTGGAGTGGTATTATTACCTGGTGCCATGTCTGACTGTAGATCTAAGTATAGCCATCTTTTCTTAATTTGATCGACATGCCTTTTAATCGGTGGACCGTCTTCCTGACCTACTAAATAGTTACGTGAACCTATCTTTTCTCTTATGCTTCCCCTAATCCATTTATTGCCTCCACTATAATTACGTATCCATACCTCTCTTACCAGTAGAGGTTAAAAAAAGGCAGATAAAAGAAGTCACTTATATCAATTTTATTCAAAATTTTTTGCCTATAACGAGAGAAACAGTAGTTAAGCATCAACAAAAAGACGAGTTATTACAAAAAGTGATCTGGTATATACAAAATGGTTGGCCAAGAAAATGTGATAGCGAAACTTTAAAACCTTATTTTATCCGCCGCAATGAATTATTTTTAGATTTCGGGTGTATTATGTGGGGTTATAGGATAGTGATACCAGTTATTTTAGTAGAATACATATTAAAGGAACTTCATGCTAGTCATTTGGGGATGGTAAAAATGAAAAGTATGGCTCGTAGTTTAGTTTGGTGGCCAGGCATTGACACTGCAATCGAACGTGCATGCGTCACGTGTACTACTTGTGCAGTGGAGAATTCAGGGCCAGCACGCGCGACACCCCAACCCTGGCCTTATATCCCAGAACCATGGTCTAGACTACACGTCGATTTTTTAGGCCCTTTTCACGGAAAAACCTTTTTGATTTTAGTAGATGCAACTTCGAAATGGTTAGAAGTATTTCATATGCATGGCACCACGGCAAATGCTGTAATAAAAGTATTGAGAGAAACATTTGCACGTTTTGGATTACCCAGGGAGGTAGTTTCGGATAATGGACCTCCATTTTCTAGTAGGGAATATGCTGATTTTATGACAAACAATGGTATTAAGCTATCATTTTCTCCTGTCTATCATCCTTCGTCAAACGGTGCGGCCGAAGGGGCAGTTAAACTTTGTAAGCGTGCTTTAAAAAAATCACTGCGAGATGGGTGTGATTTAGACACGGCTTTACAAACATACTTGATGGCGTATAGAAATGTTGAACACAGCACAACAGGTGTATCCTCAGCAATGTTATTGCAGCGTAGAAATTTAAGATCGCGACTAGATTTATTGCGAGGAAATAGCACTATTGAGGATAAAGTGCAAGTAGCACAAAATAAACAGTCTGGTTATGCGGGGGGTAAAACTAGAGGTTTTAAAGAAGGAGAAGAGGTATGGATACGTAATTATAGTGGAGGCAATAAATGGATTAGGGGAAGCATAAGAGAAAAGATAGGTTCACGTAACTATTTAGTAGGTCAGGAAGACGGTCCACCGATTAAAAGGCATGTCGATCAAATTAAGAAAAGATGGCTATACTTAGATCTACAGTCAGACATGGCACCAGGTAATAATACCACTCCACCAACGAGGCAACTGCCGGAGGCTGGGGTATCAGTAGAACCAGATTTGCCTGATGACAACATACCGGTTTCTGTGGCTATAGACAGCGGGCAAAGCTTGCCTGTTTCACCGCCACAACCTCCCAAGCGCATTCGAAAGCCTGTTACACGTTTCGGAATAGAGATTGATTAATTGTAGATTTTAAGAACTTATATATATATACATTGTTGCTATTTCTCGATTGTTATTTAAAAACAAAGTGTTGTTAATTAAGGGTGAGGGTGTAATGTATGTGTTACTTTTTATATAGTGTAATATAGGGTAGTTACGGATAATTTAGTCCGGCAATAAATACGTCTACGAATGGTCAGTTTATTTCTTGTATCAGTGAATCCTTATTTAATATTAGTAAATAGCAAGCTAGTGCCTGGATATTTATCAATAACTTCGAATACACCAGCATCTATCTAGATATCGATCTTTTATACAGTCCACAATAATTAAACCACCTCATCAGTGTGTCTGCTAGACAGGCATACTCTTCTACATGGTTCTTCGAGCCGGATGAAAGTGCCGTCAAAATCGGTCCAGATAAAATTTCTAAAAATTGCATTTTCGGAATCTCCTGGTCCAAATTGTGGGTGACGAAGGTAGAATTTGTTGGTGGTGGAAGGAGGCAAAATCCACAGCCGGGTAGATTTAAGCGGCACTCACCTGCGGATCCCCAATCCTCGTCGTAAAGCACGTCTTCAGAGGGTTGCGTATATCACACCAACAACAGGAGCGGGTTTAAGGAAAAAGCGTTCTATGCAAATCACTTATGCGCGTGCGGTGCTCGCGAGGCCGTCGACGTACTGGGCCGCCCGCCGGCACGAGTCGTGGTTAGCCGACAGGTGGCACCACCTGTCTCTATCCAGCGTGCGGATTTGCGGAAAGGAGGGGAAAGGTAGGTAATATAAGGCGCCTAACCATGCACCCCGCCTTGAAAGTTCATAGAACTTTCAACAGAAGATGCGAAAAGAAGAAAAGAGAGGATAGAGCAGGCATAAGGCCTAAGCGAAAATAAAGTGCGGTGCGGATATATAAAATAAATATAAGTAGCGGTTGAAAATTATGCTAATGAGTGCGGTATCAATGAATAAAACAATATAAACGATTATTGAACTAAATTTTACTAATAATTAAGATGTTACTATATGTTAAATGAAACTTTGAAAGGTTACTGTTGCGGTAAAGGATAAAGTTTGACAACTGGACGTTTGTAAACTCCAGTACTAGTTTTTACAGTAGCGACTCGGATAACTCCGTCTGATCCTGGATAGACTTCCGTAATTATACCTAAGGGCCAACTCAAAGGTGGCAAATTATCGTTTTCTAATAGAACTATGGTGCCTATTTCCACGGAGCGTTCCGGAGTACACCATTTTTGGCGCACTTGTAATGTATGTAAATACTCAACTCGCCACTTCTTCCAGTAAGAAAGAACGAGTTGATCTAAAAGATCTTTCCGTTTAGTTAACGTTATGCGGGCGTCTGGCAATTCAGAAGAAGGCAAGTGCTTTAAAGGACTTGACATTAAGAAATGAGCGGGTGTTAACACGTCCGGATGCGGATCTGCGGAGACAGCAATAAGCGGTCTTGAATTCAAAATACATTCGATTTGTACTAAAACCGTTAAAAGTTCCTCATAAGTGAGAAGTTGTTTGCCTATTACTCTAAACAAATGCGTTTTAACACTTTTAATATTAGCCTCCCACGCCCCCCCAAAGTGTGGAGATCGTGGAGGAATCATTTTCCACTCTATTCGACTATTCAATAGCTCTTGCTTGACTTCAGCTTGAAAAGTCGAACTTAACAGAAAATTATGCATTTCGTCTAACATTACTTTGGCACCGACAAAATTAGTGCCATTATCTGAATATATTACCGATACTGGACCGCGGCGAGATATAAATCTCTTGAAAGCGGAAATAAATGATGCGGAAGTGAGATCTGACACTAATTCAATATGAATTGCCTTAGTAACAAGGCATATAAAGAGGCAAATATATACCTTACAAGAATGCTGCCCTCTTCTTCTTATCGGAATATAACTAAGCGGGCCCGAGAGATCTACTCCAGAGTGAACGAATGCTTTGGCATCGCTAATACGAAATGCGGGTAGATCAGCCATTTTTGGAGTCGGATGCTTCGGATTTAGACGGAAACAAATATTACACTGACGGCAACGAGAGCGAATGACGGTTCTAGCATCCAAAATCCAAAAACGTTGACGTATGATGGACATAAGTAGTCCAGGTCCGGTATGACAACTCGATGCATGATAATGATCAATGATAAGATTCACTAAACGATGACGTTTAGGGAGTATAGCGGGGTATTTCACTTCATATGGAAGGGAAGATTTAGACAACCTGCCCCCTACGCGGAGTATTCCATCCTCATCTAAAAAGGCTGATAAATTACGTAACCTTTTAGATGGTAATTCATTAATCTTTAAAAGTTGAATTTCTTTAGCGAAACATATGTTTTGAATAGCTTTAATAATAAATTTTTCAGCGGTATTAATATTACATACAGGTTCATTATTTGGCAATTTTTTAATAAATTTTAGAATATAAACAAATATTTTTAACAATTTAGACCAAGAGCTGATGCGGTTAATTATATCAATTAAGAGCGGTGACTCACACTGAATTGCAGATGTAAGTGTTTTACTATTAATTTTAAATTCAGGAAGCGACTCCTGAACTAGAGGTGAAAAGGCTACAATAGGCCATTCGTTAATGGGCTTACTAAGCCAAGTTGGACCATTCCACCACAGTGGATGCGATAGAAGTTGTGAAGGTAACATACCACGTGACAGACAGTCACTCGGATTTTCTTTACCTACGATATGGTAGAAACAATCGAATGCAAGATTTTCTTGTATCTTAGCCACACGGTTGCTCACGAATATAGACCATCTATGTGGAGAAGAATGAATCCAAGAAAGTGCTATAGTGGAGTCAGAAAATGCGTAGACTCCTTTAATAGGAATGCGAGCGGATAGCCTATCTCGAACTAATTTAACAAGTTTTGATAATAACAAAGCTGCGACTAACTCTAAGCGAGCGAGCGTTACAATTTTAACTGGCGAAACTTTAGACTTTGCACACAGAAGGCGGACAGTTACATTACCTAACGAATCTGTAACATGTAAATACACACAGCATCCGTAACCACTAAAGCTAGCGTCACAAAATGCTACTATGTAAACCTCGGATCCTAACTGAACACCAGAATGACGCGGAATGCTCAAAGTCGCAAGCATGGGAAGTTCTAATGCGAGGGCGGTGAAACGTCGACGAATAGATTCTGGAGGCGTTTCATCCCAGTCAATTTTACTCAACCAAAGTTCCTTAATAAGAATTTTGGCGAATAAAATAATGGGCGCGACTAAACCGAGCGTGTCAAATAAGCGCGCGACGAACGAAAGGATCGTGCGTTTTGTGCATTTATCATCAACTTTGACAATGGTCAAAGAGAGAATATCGTGAATAGGCTCCCAGGATAATCCTAGGATTTTACAATTAAATAGGTCTGACTGTGCAAAGTCAATAGGCATACGATGCGAATCAGGAAAAGCTTCAAGTAAAGCTGGTGAATTACTAGCCCACTTAATAAGATCAAATGAACCTAATTTAAATAATTTAATTAAATCTTGCGAAACACTTACAGCGGTTTGTTCATCAGGAACAGAATGTACAAAATCATCCATAAAAAATTGAGTATCTATTAATTTAGATGCCTCAGGATAGCGGTGTCCAAAATCAGAAGCTAGTTGACGTAATGTACGCATAGCTAAGAAAGGACTTGATTTTAAACCGAACGGTAAACTAATAAAATTATAAGTGCGGATAGGTTCGTTAGCGTTAAAGCGAAATAAAATGCGTAAATATTTGCGGTGGTGTTCATTTACACCGATGCGAAGAAACATAGATTTAATGTCAGCGGTTAATGCAATAGGAAATAATCTAAAGTCGATCAAAAGCAAAAATAAATCAGACTGCAAATTAGGACCGACGTGTAATACGTCGTTTAGCGATAAGCCAGAATGAGTTTTTGCGCTGGCGTCTAACACTACGCGGACGCCATCTTTGTTCGGACGTACGACACCATGATGTGGTATGTAATAACCGACATGCTTGATATCGGAGACCGGAACTTCTGACAAATATCCATTTGCTATATAGTCACTTATTGTTTTATTATAGCTGTCCTGTAAGCCAGGAACAATTTTAAACTTGCGTTCTAAAGCGAGGAAACGGCGATGTGCAACAGCGCGGGAGCAACCTAAGTCATCAGGGTTGCGACAAAACGGTAAATCAATGTTGTATTTATTATTTTGAAAATTGGTTGTTGAGACAAAATTATTCTCACACTCAATTTCAGCGGGACTAAGAAAGCGTTTAGAAGCGACTTCTTCTAACTCGAAAAATTTATGCAAGCTTGACTCAATGTCAATAGGCGTATGCGCAGTAAAACAAGCGAAAGATTGCGGCGGCGGTATCACATCGGAATTACATGGGACTTCGCCCATTAATACATAACCAAAACTGGTATGTATGGCGGGAGGTGCGCGAGTTCCAGATTCAACCCTATCACCTAAATAAATATACGGAAATAGTTGAACACCTAGAACTAGTTCTATTTCCCCTGGTACATTCCAGGTTAAATCTGCGAGTTGTAAATTATTTAAGTAAGTCATGTCCTCAGAAATTTCGATATAATTAGCGGGAAGTCGATCAGTTATACAATCAACTACAAGAGCGTGAATATAGTATTTGTTATCTGGGTAAACGCGGGATTCGACATTAAAGTTAACATAACCGTAAACCGGTTGAGAGTTCATACCAACACCTTGCAAGTATGAATTAAGTAATTTTGTTATAGGAAGATTTAAGCGTTTGCAACAATCTAATGTTATTAAATTATTTTGACTGCCACTGTCAATTAAACATCGAACAATTAACTTGTCATTATTATTATAACAAGTAGCGTAAACTTGCGCGGTTGACAATAAAATAGTAGAAAAAGGTTTAAGTTCCGAAGCAAACGAAACCGATTTATTGTTATTCAATAAAGTTAAAGTTTCATTATTACTACTCTGCGGCATATGCGTGGCGCATTCGGTCGAGTTACGCGGCTCTGAGCGATCGGCACTCGTACTGACGTGCGCTAGCGCACGGTTCTCTCGTTGCGGCGACTGCGAATAGCGTGACACCGACTTAGCGACAAGCGGAGAACTGTTTGTTCGAGAAGTATCAGCGTTATTCGTGAAATGTAGCAATGTGTGATGTTTTGCAGAACAAAACGAACAAACATGTTTGGAAGAACAAGCATATGTTTTATGTTTAACACTTAAACAGTTATTACAAAATGACTTCTCTTTAACAAAGTTATACCTCTCATGCGGAGTCAACTTTATAAAAGAAGGACAAAAGTATAGATGCGTATGAAAGTCATTTTGACACAAATTACATTTTTCATATTTATTATTATTAAGTGAATTGGACTTTACATTTACAAATGATTTAGTTGTTTTATATGTTTGTTTGCGATTTATATTTTGCGGGTTAATAATATTATTTGCGGTTTTACAAGAAGAACGAGACAAAACTTTACTCTGTTCTTTTACAAATGTAATGAGGTCTTTATAGGAAGGAATATTTTCTTTACGATATGTAATTTCGAATAACTTTACAGTATCGGAATCTAAGCGTTGCAATGCGAGGTGTAAAAATATAAAGTCATTTAAATCGTTTAACTGCAATTGTTTAAGGGCTTGTACAGACGAGTCGAAGTTGTTTACGAAAGAATCGAGATTAGATGCATTATTAGCGGATAATTGTTTGAAGTTTAGCAATTGATTAAAATAAGAACTAGCGAGTGACCGAGGGTCATCATATTTTTCGATTAAAGCGTTCCAAATAATTAAATAGTTTTCTGCGGTTGGCGGAAGGCCCGCGCAAATAGATAAAGCTTGACCAGATAACTTTCCGATTAAATAAAATGCCTTCTCACTATTCGACAAGGTAGGATTATCGTGTACCATATTTTTAAATTGCGTATAAAAGAGAGGCCATGTACGAACATCGCCTGAGAAAGAAATTAAATCGATAGGAGGTAGATTTGGTTTGCGCACAGAATTATATGAATGCGTAGCCAATATGTTTGCGGTTTGAGATGACTCATTTTCATTTGTAATCTCAGTTAAAATTTGTTTGACAGAACAATACATTTCATCAAAACTGATAAATGATTGATAATTTATAGTTTGTGCTTTATGAGGGTTAATTTTTATGTAAAGCATATTATATGAGTCCAAAACAGATTCAAATTCCTTACGTAAATTATCAATATTGGAAGCATTGTGAATAAATATTCTCTGACTATTCTCATCGGAAATATTTAACGATTTATCGTAAATATTTTGCATGCGGCTAAATAACATGTCGCGTTTATATTGAAGAACAATTAATTTACTATTGTCTTCAGAGCTTGCCTCTGAAACAATAGTTTCTCCACCTTTCTTACTCATATTGAGTGATTAAATTTATTGAGGCGAAGAAAAAAAACTAATTAAAAGTAGCGTAGAAAAAACTAAAACTCAAAACCTCTTTACTAGTGCAGCGGTCGGTTAAATAAAATGTTAAAACTCGCCTCGAGTGAACGTGACTCGAAGCGGCCGAAGCGACGTTGCTATGCGAAGCGCTACGAAATTTCGTTAGCCTACCGTCTATTAAAGCCGGTTAAGAAAAGATGCTAAGTAACACCTATATTATTGAAATTTTTGAATATACGTATTTAATACTGATCACGCGGGATTAATAAATGAATATACTGCCAATGCGGGTTGAAAATAAATAAATTTGGCAATAATTCGATGATACAGCACAAATTACGCATAGAATCTCATATGACTTAGCGGGTGGCGGGTAGCGATATGAACCAAAAAATGATTCAAAAAAGAATTAAAATAAAGAAATTAAAGTATTTAAGCAAGAAAATGGGATTATATATAGTTTTTAAATATATATAGCGGAACAATATATAAATATAGCGGGAATAATACGTAAAATAATTATATAGCGGGAATATTATAGAAAATATATCGCAGAAAAAATAAAATACATATATCGCGGCTCGATTGGACCAGAACTAATATGGTGGTGCGGGTGACGAAGGTAGAATTTGTTGGTGGTGGAAGGAGGCAAAATCCACAGCCGGGTAGATTTAAGCGGCACTCACCTGCGGATCCCCAATCCTCGTCGTAAAGCACGTCTTCAGAGGGTTGCGTATATCACACCAACAACAGGAGCGGGTTTAAGGAAAAAGCGTTCTATGCAAATCACTTATGCGCGTGCGGTGCTCGCGAGGCCGTCGACGTACTGGGCCGCCCGCCGGCACGAGTCGTGGTTAGCCGACAGGTGGCACCACCTGTCTCTATCCAGCGTGCGGATTTGCGGAAAGGAGGGGAAAGGTAGGTAATATAAGGCGCACAATACTGCTCAGGTAGCTACTTTTGATAATCTGAAATTTCGGAATCTCCCAGACTACTATTTTAAATTCGTCAAAGATTTCTGCAAGGAAAATGTCACTAAATTTGTCAATGCTATGGGTAGTTTAAGTTTTTCAGAAGTTTATTCCATCTCATCGGCTAATAATGCGTTCAATGCTTTTCACGATTTGATAACCTTATTTTTTTCACTTTGCTTTCCTACTATTAAAATAAAAACTATGTTTACTAGTAAATCAAAAAAAATTACTAAAGGTTTAAAAATTAGCAGCAAACATAAAAGATTATTAAGATTCAAATACTATAAGAATAAAAACTCGAATAACAAAAAATCATTTCAAATATATTCAAGCGTATTAAAAAAATGTTTCAACAAAAACAAAAGACTATGGAATGATTATTTTATTGCTAACTCTACAAATCTATGCAAAGCAACTTGGAATGTTGTTAATGAAGAGATTGGAAAAAAGAAATCTAGCAATTTTATTGATAAACTATCTCATGATGGTGTGAATGTCACTTCTGGATCTCTCCTAGCTGATATTTTAAATGATTTCTTTATAAATCTAACTAATGTTTCACGAGATAGTCCTATTTCTCATCAATCTGACAATAATCCCAGATTAAATATTAAATCTAATTGCCACAGTCTATATTTAGAACCGGTTACATCTGGAGAAATCTTTAAAATTATAATGGCTTTGAAGAACACTCGTTCGGCCAGTTACGACTGTCTTACAACAAACCTTATCAAACTAACTTCTAATATTATTGCGAAACCTCTTGCTTACATAATTAACCTAACCTTTGAACAAGGTTCTTTTCCTGATCGACTCAAAATTTCAATTATCAAACCTCTATTCAAAAAAGGATCAAAAACTGACAAAGATAATTATAGACCTATAGCATTAATACCGATTTTATCTAAGATCTTCGAAAAAGTTATTTATAATAGATTGATTTCATTTTTTACCAAATTTATTTGCTCATTAATTCATTACGGAATCATAATATGGGGAAATTCCCCTGATATTGCAAGGGTTTTTATAGCCCAAAAGAAATGCCTTCGTGCCATATTTGGAATGAAATGGTCAGAATCGTGCAAACCGGTTTTTAAGTCTCACAATCTCCTTACTGTGGCTAGTATCTATATACTTGAAATCGCTAAGTTTATCCAATTCAATGGGTCCTTGTTTGAAGAATTTAACAATGTTAACGCGAGACTTGTGACGCAAGTAAAATTAAAGATGCCTGTGCCTTCTCTGGATCTCTTCAGAAGGAACTGTATTTATATGGCTCCTCTTATTTATAACTCTTTGCCAACTAATATTATAAATGTACCCTCAAGAAAATTCACTGTAGTCTTAAAAAAGTGGCTGATTAAGGAGTGTTTATATACAGTAGATGAATTTCTTAAAATAAGTGCTTGTCGTTATTATCTATATGGAAAATCTTAATGGTCTATTTGTTAATTTTTCACTTGACATTAATTGTTTATAGATTACCAAAAATTGACTTTTTTTTTCTATAAATTAGAATATTTATGTAAATTATAATTTTAATTTTATTGTAATATTTAATTCCTTTTGTACACCACTATGTGGTAGAATGTATTGTGCTTCTACATCTGCCCACACACCAGAACAACAAAACACAAATAACACAGAACAACACAAGTCACAAAAGACACTATGACACACAATAAACAAACAGCACACCAAAATCACCAACACACAACGAACAAACAAAAATTCCACCCTGACAAAAAAAAAAAAAAAACAACAAAATGTATTAGAATAAGCTATTTTTAAGACTACTTGTAATGTACATTTTAAGGAAAAAAAAAAAAAAAAAACAAAAACAAAAAAAACACAAAAAAAAAAAAAAAAAGAAAAGAAAAAAATATACATATCCTAAGAATAGCATAATAATATTAGCACCTAAGACTCCACACACGCCAAACACCACACCCACTTTATAACAGCAACACTACACAAGTTAGAATAAGTAATATAATAAGTCCAATACATCTATAAACCAATATACAAATAGCAAACAATAATAAAAAAAAAATGTCATATAACATAAAATACTTAGAGATTAAGAAATTAATCAATAAGCACCACCCGTGTCTATGTCGTCAACTTTAATACAATAATAAAAAAAAGAACAATGTTATCAGCGCAATAAAAAGACACAAACCAATACAACCAATAAACTTCAAATTAAAAAAGGTACGGAACTTTAGAGTCCGTAGAATTGTCTCATTTAAAAAAAAAAAAAAAATAAGCTCAACTCACCCAATCAATACAATAAAAAAAAGTGAGAACATAATTATCATGGCCGAATGTGCCCAATACAGGCCTGTCCTAGTTTGGGGGCAAACCGACAACTGATAGTGTCAAGTAATGTACCTAGCATAAATATGTTTTAATTGTAATTTACTTAAATAAACAAATTATTATTATTATTAAACCTTAATTCATATATTATCTAACTGATGGCGAAACCCACTTAGAAATCCGTTGGGTAGTTTAGGAGTAGTTAACGGATATACAGACGGACGCGAAGCGGTTTTATACTATGTAAAGATAAAGAAGATATATAAATATATAAATGAGCATTGATTATTGTTTTTTAGCACACGAGCCTACCTATTATACGTCATAATGATCAACGCTTTTATAGGCAGTTATAGCGGGGACTTGCAATAATAAAGATTCGTTTGTACTGTATACTTGTTATAATTAATAAGTTGTCATTACATCGATTTCTTTCACTAACTTAAACTATAAAACGATTATTAAAGATACGCGTGGCGCGCAGGCCAGCGCGTGAGCTCTACCTACATCATCATGCTTGTCTCTCTCTCTTTTCTTTCACCATATCCCAATTACTTGGGGTCGGTACAATATGTCTTTTCCTTCCACACTCTTCTATTCTGACATACCTCTTCTGTCACACCGCATATCATTATGTCATCTTTCACACAATCCATCCATCTTTTTTTTGGTCTACCTTTAAATTTGTACCCATCGATCTTATAGTATAACATTCTTTTTGTCACGTGACTTTCATCCCTCCTCATTATATGCCCATACCAACTTAATCTTCTTCCTCTCAATTTTTCTGTCACAGGTGCAACTTTCAAAGATTTCCCCTTATGTACTCATTTGTCACCTTATCCATTCTTGTAACACCACACATCCATCACAACATTCTCATCTCAGCTGAGTGGAGACGTTTGTAGTTTATCACTTTAGTGGCCCAACATTCCGACCCGTATAGCATGACTGGTCGTATGATAGATTTATATATTTGACCTTTTAGTTTCAGTGGCATTAGTTTGTCGCACGTCACACCGGTTACTTGTCTCCACTTCAGCCATGCTACATTTATTCTTCTCCTTACATCCCTCTCTATATCACAATTATTCTGCAGTAGTGAACCAAGGTATTTGAATTCGGGGTTACATGGTAGTGTGACTGATTGTAGTTTAAGAGGCACAGCACTAGAGGTCCCGCCGAAATCACAAAACAGGTATTCGGTTTTGGTTCTGCTGATTTTTAATCCAACGCCCTCTAGCGCTTGCCGCCACCTGTTTAGTTTGTTTTGAAGTGCTACCCCATCTTCATCCACCAGGACAATGTCAAGGTCTGGAAATCAACTAACTACGAACTAGCTTGGCGGGCGGCCGCGACGGGCGACCCGAGCGCCGCAGTGGTAAGACGGAGTCTTCGCCGATTATACTTCCTGCGCACGTATACACTTGCCGCGATATACAGGCTTTACAGAGCTTAACGCTGCGCTAAACTTTTGTTCGTAAAATTACTTAGATTTCTTAGTTTGTATTGCTAATATCGGTATTGTAAAATACGTGATAAATAGTACTTTGGTTAGTGTTAGTTTTGTCTTTCGTGCTTCCGCTTTTGATTAATTCAAGATTAATTAGTAGTGATTAATACAAGTAGTTATTTATTTCCGAATCAAATTGCGGGTACACCTTTGGCGTGTTGAAATAAAATATCGATCTTTCTGCGACATCTAGTGTTGATTAGTTGTAGTTTCGAAATGGCTAAGTGCTCTGCGTGCGGAAAGTTTCTCTCGGCAACAGGGGCCGCCACTTGTACCAATTGTCCCTACATGTACCATAAAGTGTGTGTGGCCTTATCAGATGGTGGCACCGTGCCAAAGAATTGGGTTTGCCCCGAATGCAAGAAAAAAATACGCAAAGGAGACAATTCCAACACACCAGTAAAATGCACAACGGAGAATAGCTCGCCCCTAGCTTTGGCGGTGGCACCGCCTGAAGGTTTGTACCACTCAGAAGGCACATCTTTTTCTTCGGTTGTTCCTGAAGCTAGTGAAGACAACGACTACCGAGCAATGCGCCGTGAACTGGCGGAATGTATGTCGGAACTACGGGCCTTCCGCAACGAAATGTTCGAGTTCCGCACGTGCCTGGGGGGCTTAAACCAGCGACTAGATGTCCTCGAACAAAGAATTGACGGGCTCGAACAGAGGAACATATCTTCTGAAATTAAGGGGGTATCTGAACTTGAGGAAACCATAACACAACTGAAGCTTGAACTGAATGACCGCGATCAGGAGGCGCTTTTGTCGGACTTGGATATCGGATGTCTTCCAGAGCAAAGGGGGGAAAACGTAGTTCATACAATTATTGTTTTGGGTACCAAGCTAGGCGTCAAGATTGAGGAGCGAGACATTGTATTTGCTGAACGTGTTGGGGCCCTGAAACCTGTGTCGGGCGATGACACGTCAGCAAAAGGCGCGCGCCGCGTTGTCGTGCGCTTGACTCGTCGTCACATTCGGGATGAAATGATCCGTGCAGCACGCGTGCGTCGTAACCTCACATCTACAGACATGGGAATAGCTGGAGCATCGCAGCGTGTTTATATCAATGAAAGACTGACCCGTACTAATCGGTTGCTATTTCATCGTGCGCGCGAGGAATGTCGCAAGCGGAACTGGAGGTACTCTTGGACAAAAAAAGGACGCGTATACATTCGAGAGGGTGACGGAAAGCGATCATACGGCGTTCGTTCAGAAGCAGATATTCTACGTGTTTTTGGGTCGAATACTGTTTGAACTTCATATTACTTATTTTTTTTCAAATAACCACGGCTCCAGTATCTTCTTATTTAGTTTTGCTTATATCGTACTCTTATATAATCGTATTAGTCATAATTCTAACTTACTCTATGTCCTTTTTAGAATAAAAAAAATGACGAAATTTCCAACAATTTATATATTTGTATCATTAGATTATATTGAAAAATTCTTTGTTTTTAAATTTGTGCATTGTGCTATTTTTTATTTTTGCTACTTGTTTATAATGTATACTGCACTTTATTTTACTTTTCTATTTTCATTGTATTATTTTCTGGTTTGTGTGTCTTGCTTCTTTTCATTGTTTATATGTGATATTTTTGGTTATCTCTAATGGTTAATAAACGCTTGAAAATCGGTTTGCTGAATGCAGGTTCCTTAGGCACGAATCACGATAACTTTGTAGCATGTGTCACACAGCATAACTTTGATGTTTTAGCGATAAACGAAACTTGGCTTAAAGCTGGGGAAGACGGTCGTGCGCCTGTTGTTACAGGATATCGTTTGCGTCACATTCCTAGACCACGAGAAGTTCGGTCGAGGGGTGGAGGTGTCGGTTTTTATATCAAACGTGACATTCAAGTACGCACTTGGTCTCATCCAGTAGACCCTTCGCGTGTGTCTGTAGAACAAATGTGGATCACAATGAACCTCAACGGAGTGCGGTTACTTATTGGCACTGCATATCGCCCTCCATGGCTAGACATTGATTTATTTTTCGACGCGATTACTGATTCAATTAATTTACATAATAGCCATGATCATTTAATTTTATTAGGAGACTTTAATATTAATTTTAATGACGTAAATAATCCGAAAACTGAAAAATTCAATACATTTTTAACTTGTTTTAATATATCTCAAATAGTTTCTTCTCCGACACACTTTACAGAAACATCGGAAACCCTGATCGATGTTATATGCACAGATTTAGTTGCTAAGAAAATAGAGACAGATCAAGTCGGATCATTATATGGTCATTGCATGGTAATTTGTGAATTTAATATTAAACATAGTAAAGTTCTTAGGCAGACTATAGTTTATCGTCCCATAAAGAATATTAATCTACACAACTTTAGCAGCGATCTTCATTTAATTCCGTGGGACTCTATCGCTACACTCGGTAGTGTTAACGAGATGGTTAACGCTTTTAACCAGAGTGTCCTGTTATTATTTGACTATCATGCTCCGGTCAAATGTTTTTTTACTAAGAATTATTCTCCGCCTTGGTTCACTGATAACATTAAACTGATGATGAATTTACGAGATAAAGCTGCAGCAGACTATCATAAAAATAAATCGGTCAGTAAAAAAGATTATTATAAGAGTCTGAAATCACTAGTAAACCAAGCACTCTTTTTTGAAAAGTCAGCATATTTCAAACATAATATTATCAACAAAATACGTGAACCAAGAGCTCTCTGGACAAATTTGAAAAATATTATTTTACCAAAAAATAATGTAGATCTTCCTCCACACTTTAATAATGCTGATATCATTAATAATCATTTTTTAAATATACCAGGCACAGCTGAGGTTAGTTTCTCTTTATTAACTTATTATGTATTTCATAGTTTTAGTGACTCAGTGTTTGATTTAGAACCAATCGATTTAAAAACTCTACAAAAAACATTTAAAAGTCTGAAATCGAACGCAGTTGGTAGCGATGACATAAGTTTGAATATGCTTTTAATGACGTTTCCTCACAGTATAAATTTAATACTATCTATTATAAATATCTCAATCTGCACGTCCACATTTCCGGATATGTGGAAGCATGCTATTGTTCGCCCTCTACCTAAAATTTCTAACCCATGTGTGCTTAAAGATTTAAGACCCATTAGTATTTTACCATGCTTGTCTAAAATTATGGAGAAAATAGTAAGTTTTCAGGTAACTAAGTTCCTTGAAGCAAATCGCATTCTCCCTGAAGCCCAGTCGGGGTTTAGGAAGGGGCGCAGTACGTCAACTGCACTATTAGATGTAATTGATAATATACTCGTCGCGCAGGACAATGGGTTGTGTACGCTATTAGTTTTATTAGACTTTTCAAGGGCATTTGACTCGATCAATATTAATTTGTTACTCTCTAAGCTGAGTTATTATGGGTTCAAAGCAAAAACTGTTAAATGGTTTCAAAGTTTTCTCACTAGCCGATACCAGCAAGTTAAGCTCAATAATATTGATGGTAGCTCACAGCTTTCTGAAAATTTGCCAATCAATAGAGGCGTTCCGCAAGGATCAATATTAGGACCAATTCTCTTTATCCTGTACACTGCAGACTTAGCAACACATATAAGACATTGTAAAGTTCATTTTTACGCCGATGACACACAGATATATATTTCATTTAAACCATCCGAGATAAATAATGCAATAAACAAAATAAACGAAGATCTCTATAGAATAGCTCAATGGTCTGAATCTAATTCCTTACTTCTTAACCCTGTTAAAACTAAATATCTCGTTTTTGGTTCCAAACATCAACTCAATATTCTTCACCCATCAGCAAAAGTAATGCTCATGGGTGAACCCGTAGAACAAGTTTACGTAGCTCGTAACTTAGGGTTGTATGTAGATTGCGATTTAAAGTTTGAGAAACATATTGCTAACTCAGTTAGAACTTGCTTCTATAAGCTCAAAATTTTATACCGTATAAGACCATTTATAAATGAAGCATTACGCATTCAACTAGTGGAATCTCTTGTTCTATCACATCTAAATTACGCAGATGTGATTTTTGGTCCTCGGCTTCTTGCTAAAACTAAGCGTCTCATTCAAAGAGTACAGAATGCTTGTGTACGGTTTTGTTTCAAAGTTCCGTTAAGAGGTCACGTTACACCATTCCTAAACAAGCATTCTATATTAAGAATGAAACATCGTCAAAAATTACATTTAGCTTGCTTGCTTTTTGGTGTTATAAATAATAAAACACCTTTATATCTTTACGAAAAGCTTTCGTGGATATCAACAAGAAGGTCACTCGGTTGTAGGCAAGGCTCGGTGCAGCTCGCTACTCAGCAGCATTGTTCGGCTGCCTTCAGGGGGAGTTTTCGTTACGCTGCATCGAAGTGCTGGAATAACATACCGCCGCCGATAAGGAAGCTGCAGTCAGTTTTTGGGTTCCGAACTAACTTAAAAAAATTCTTAATTGACCGTCAATTTCGCCAGAGAGACCTTAAATACGACACAAGTATTTTATAATATGTCAATTATTACGATATGACAAACCATTATCAATTTATTATTATTTTTGTCTTGTTCGTCATTTCTGTCCAGTTTTTTTATTTATTTATTTTTTTGTTATTTTCTTTTATTTGTAATAGAACAATGTTCAAATAATTAGTAATTTATTTTGCATAATTTTATAACAAATGTTTATCGTTTTAATTTGCTTTGTGGAGCCAAGCCGTGGCATCATTTACAGGTACTTGCGGAAGACCAGCGCTGGTTGTGAAACTAGCAATATGCTGAGCAAGAGCCTTTTTAGGACATCACAATTTATTGTTATATATATTATCATATAAGTCTTTTTGTATCTTGTCCTAAATAAATATTTTTCTTTCTTTCTTTCTTCTGTTCTTAAGGCTCCTGACATCACCTTCTGCTAGTACACGATCAATTTGATCATGGAAGGTGTGTCGTGGCCTTCCACGACTTCTGCATCTTCTTCTTTCATCATGCATTCTTTCCACATGCCCGAACCATCGGAGCATTCCTTTCCTTACCTTCACCCCGACACTCTCTTTCAGACCAACTCTCTTTCTTACTTCGGTATTACGAACGCGGTCCGCGAGCGTCACTCCGCAGATTTTGCGCAGTGCTCGCATCTCGACCGCGTTTACTCTACTTTCATGCTCTCTCTTCCATACCCAACTCTCGCTTCCATACGTGAGCGTAGGTACCAGCACCGCGTTGTGTATGGCGAGCTGGGCCTTCTGGCTGAGGTTTTTAGCGCCTAGAAGTTTACCTAACGCTCCATTCACACTATTCCCCAAATTCACTCTTCTTTCTATATCAGCGGTGTACCTTCCATCCCTGCTAAAAGCACATCCAAGATATACAAACTCATTCACTTGCTCTAGCATAACATCATCGACCATTATCCTTGCATTCGTTCTGGTTTCTTCTCTTTCAAACACCATAACCTTTGTTTTCTTCGCATTCAAATGTAAGCCTCTCGCCTGACAGTCATCTTTCATCATTGTGATTAGTGTTTGCAGTTCTGATGGCGATTCGGCTAAAAGCACGGCATCATCCGCATAAAGCAAGGTGCTTACAACTGGATCACTCATCCGCACCCCAACATCCATCAATCTTATTCTCTGGAGACAATCGTCCAGGTATAGGATGAACAGCAACGCCGACAGCACGCAGCCCTGCCGGACGCCAATATTGACGTCAAACCAGGGCGACAGGCTGCCACCCACTCGCACGCATGCCATACAGTCCTCGTAAGTAGATTGCACAGCACGCATCAATTGGCCATTAATCCCATATCCGGGCAATATGTCCCAGAGGTCCTTCCGCACAACCCTGTCAAATGCTTTCTCTAGATCCACAAAACCGCAGAAAACCTCCATACATCCCCTTCCATTTCTGAAACCACCTTGTGCATCCCACAGTAATCCATTAATAATATTAGATATTCCTTCTTAAATAGATCCATCTGTAGGAACCGTATTTGTTATTATAAAATAACCATATGACGGAAGTAGTCAATAACCGGATAGAGTGTTCTTTCGTGTAGTAATCGGAAGTTGTTTAACCGGATGACAATGTAGAAGCATTTATTATTAAGCTAACGGATATCGGAAATGGAGTAACCGGATGTTGGAAGTTTGGGGGTCTTCAGATGGAAATGAAATACTAATAATATGTTTGAATTGCAATTTAAAAATCCATGTTTATTGGGTAAAAATACCGATTAATATTTTATATTACATCACACATTTAGCTGCTAAACAAAATATAACATTTAATCATGCGCTTACGCATTGGAACGATTACACGTGTCGCGATGAGGTGAGGCGAGGTATGCGCGGAGGGAAACACGGGGGCCCCGACTAGAAGCGGCGCGCTTGCCGATCATTTGCGAACGGCCGCCGCGGTGATCGGACGTCTGCGGCTACAGCAGTTAATACGTATGGCGGAAGTTTTATGAAGGAAGTGTAACTGAAGTGGCGCCACAGCATTACCGGATGGTGTCACTGCGGCGCGCTACGAGGATCTGTTAAATACGCGGTGTTCGGACAGAGGGGCAGTCTTAAACCGACAGTCTACGAGTCTACAACCAAGTCTACGACCGACAGTCTACATTGACAGTCTTGGTCGAGGAGCACATAATATATTGTGGTCGATAATTACTGCTTGATATTCGCAGTATTCTTGAAGGGCAAATTGCTGCTCGACACCTGACAAGCGTGGATGCAACTCTTGGAGTTGTCCTAATATTTCTGAGTGTGCAGTCATTGAGTTATAACATGTCTAGAGAGAGCATTGCTAACAAACAACACCGGCAAAAACGGCATCAAAAACGCGAAGCGTTGCTAAATTCACTCTGCGTTTTCGGGATATCAGGAAAAAAAATATTACCCCATTTTTTATAATGAAATATTTTTTTACGTAAGTGAAAAATTTAAATGATCGTTAAGATTTAATCGCTTTATGTCATATAATTTAATATTACTCAGAGGTTTTAGTTTTTTTTTTAAAATAAAGTATTAGCAACAAAAGTTGTGTGTCTTGGAACGAACCATAAAAAAATACATGCACAAATGAATTCATAACACATTTTATCACATGTAGTAATTTTAATTCGCAATAAAATGCTTGTACAGATAATTAGTACATATTTATAAGTCTGTTAATTACCAATACTAATGTAATAATTCTAAAAAAACTATTCATAATGGCAAATGATTTTTGTGTTACACATCATGTTCACGAAGGTTATTAGATGACTATTTATAACCCAAAGATTATCCTGCGCTAAAAGTCAGTGAAATCATTTGTAATAGTAGACTTGGAACGATTCGATAGGTTTATATTGGGTAGTAGGCTTTATGTGTAATCCAAAGTTTATATCAGTAGTAGGAACTACGGGGTAGGTACACGGGATAGTTTAATGCAGGGACTTAAGAGCAACTAAACTACTTGAAAAGGGCTATTATAAAAATAAAAATATTCATATCCAAACTTCGATCAACAATACTTTGATCGAAGTATCCAAAAGTTTTTATTGAAACTAGTTTAGTTTGATTATTTTATGAACTAAAGTTCGTTTTTTATCATATTAATATATTAAATTATTTCTTTATTAGGAATTAATGGAGATGCAGCTAACAGAATATAGACAAAATTTAACATCTTAATTATGACAATAAAGAGTTATCTATAATATTACTAGCGGCCCGGAGCGGATTCACCCGCGGTCTGTCCCGTTCCCGTGGTATAAAGCGTCATGTTATATAGCCTATGACACTCCCTGTTAACGTAGCTTTCCAAGAGTAAAATAATTTTTTAAATCCGTTTAGTAGATCCCGAGATTATCCCCTACAACGTCACAAACTTACAAACTATACTTCTTTATAATATTAGTACAGATAACTCTGACCGAAGCATCTGCTTTAAACGATATTCAGTTTTTTTTACATCCTCTTTGACGATATTTGCAGCACGCATTCTGTCGATTCTATGTCAAACGTCATAAAGTTACATTAAAAAGTTTATATTGTCCAAAGCGCTAAGGTTAGAGTAGAAATAATTTTATATGGTGGTTAAGTATTCTTAAATTTTCTAATTATCCTTCACACAACTTACATCTTATCGGTCACGATCATATATAATTATTTCAGGTACTTTATTTCAATACAACTGTGCCGTTGATAAGAAAATATAAAAAAACATAGTGCAAAAATAATTCCGAAAATGATTCAAAATATTTTCTTTCAAAATCCATCTCTTTGTCCAACATGTCCACAAACATTACATGTCTGTTTTCTATAGATTTTATCAATTATTCATATTTCATAAATAAAAAAAATCGTAACAAAAGTCCCCAAATTTTGTAAAATAAGTCACACTTGTCACCTGACAACATCAATCAATTCGATAACCTTGAAAATGTTGAAATTAAATTTCACGTTTTTACAAAGAAAACATGAGAAAAGTGTTAAGTTTTCCGATTAAATGACATCTTATCTTTATCCTTTCCCGTTTTAAAATAGTCCCGACACATTTTAATAGCGAAGGCCGGCATAATGATTCTTTTTGCGAGAGCTCTAACCAGTAAAGTAATCGAAACGACACTAACAAGCGTGGAAAGCCACTGAAGCCAGTGCACCAATTTTGGTGCACTTGTTTTGGGCCGTTTTTGTGCAATTGATGCGTGATCTAGACGTTTATATGATCTAAGTGTGCAGTATTTAATATCGTTAATAATTCTAGTGTAATAAACTTTGATTATAATATTTCACATTTTATGGCTTTCAAGACCACGGGCCATAAAAATGGCCCGGACTTTTGGAGGGCTTGCGAGAGGCCATGGGAAGGCCAACACGTAGAGGCCCCTTGACAAATTTAATGTAAATGTGGCGTGACACTGACCGGCGATTATCCCTGTCTACACTATATAGAAATGCACCCAAGGACAAGCCCCGGCCAGTGCAGGACTATTGCGGGAAATGAGGACAAAAAGTACCGGGCTATTGGGGTGAACTGCTAATGGTACTAGGGGTCTGGGAATATGGGTACTATGGCGTCTGCCCGTCGCAATGTTCAGGGAACATGGAAAAATGGACAGACGGTGACTCGCCACTCCCTGCATGAGCCCCAAAAAATGCCTTAGAAGACAGGGGCAACATGGATGTGAGTGGCGAAGTGTTTAGAGAGGTGGGCTGCAGGTTCACCGAAGCTTCTTCTGACGTGATGCCATTTATCACTTCCACCCCTGGAGCTTGAGTCTTAGCTCTAGCGATGAGGAGAGTATGAAAGAGATGAAGAAAGAAATTTATCGCCTCTGCAAGAATGAAACCAAAGCTTTAGTGAAAGAGAAGCGCGAAAGAATAAAATTGAAAGAAGAAGAGAAGCTGACGGTGAACTTCGAGGCGAATACCAAACTCTTTTGGAGAGAGGTTAAGAAGTCTTGAGGTTGTTCGTCAGCTTCCAGAATGGAAAGAATAAAATCTAAAGCAGGGGAATCTAAACGTTCTTGCTAACCCACAAGAGGTGTTAGCGCGATGGAGTGAATATTTTAGAGAAATGTATGATAATATCCCGGATGGTGGCACCACGACTGAGTCTGTGACCGACTCCGAGGAGTCAGCATCCGAGATCACTTTGGAAGAGATCGAATGGTCGATAAGAAGTCTGAAAAATGGAAAGTCAGGAGGAATCGATAGTGTGTCGCTTTCCTGTCCTTATGCAACTTGTGTTGGAGGACGGGAAAGGTTCCCAAGGACTGGAGGCGCGCTGTCATCGTGCCCTTGTATAAAGGCAAGGGTTCACGTATGGAGTGCGCCAGCTATAGGGCCATCAGTTTGATCAGCACAGCATCTAAAGTGTATACGAAGATTATTTAAAAGAGAATGAGAGTGGTATCCGATGGATTATTGTGGGATGCATAAGGTGGCTTCAGAAATGGAAGGGGGAATGTATGGATCAAGTTTTCTCTCTCTGCAATATCGTAGAGAAGCAGCTGACTATAGGCCGGAAGGTTTTCTGCGGTTTTGTGGATCTAGAGAAAGCATTTAACAGGGTTGTGCGGAAGGACCTCTGAGACATATTGCCCGGATATGGGATTAATGGCCAATTGATGCGTGCTGTGCAATCTACTTACGAGGACTGTATGGCATGCGTGCGAGTGGGTGGCAGCCTGTCGCCCTGGTTTGACGTCAATATTGGCGTCCGGCAGGGCTGCGTGCTGTCGGCGTTGCTGTTCATCCTATACCTGGACGATTGTCTCCAGAGAATAAGATTGATGGATGTTGGGGTGCGGATGAGTGATCCAGTTGTAAGCACCTTGCTTTATGCGGATGATGCCGTGCTTTTAGCCGAATCGCCATCAGAACTGCAAACACTAATCACAATGATGAAAGATGACTGTCAGGCGAGAGGCTTACATTTGAATGCGAAGAAAACAAAGGTTATGGTGTTTGAAAGAGAAGAAACCAGAACGAATGCAAGGATAATGGTCGATGATGTTATGCTAGAGCAAGTGAATGAGTTTGTATATCTTGGATGTGCTTTTAGCAGGGATGGAAGGTACACCGCTGATATAGAAAGAAGAGTGAATTTGGGGAATAGTGTGAATGGAGCGTTAGGTAAACTTCTAGGCGCTAAAAACCTCAGCCAGAAGGCCCAGCTCGCCATACACAACGCGGTGCTGGTACCTACGCTCACGTATGGAAGCGAGAGTTGGGTATGGAAGAGAGAGCATGAAAGTAGAGTAAACGCGGTCGAGATGCGAGCACTGCGCAAAATCTGCGGAGTGACGCTCGCGGACCGCGTTCGTAATACCGAAGTAAGAAAGAGAGTTGGTCTGAAAGAGAGTGTCGGGGTGAAGGTAAGGAAAGGAATGCTCCGATGGTTCGGGCATGTGGAAAGAATGCATGATGAAAGAAGAAGATGCAGAAGTCGTGGAAGGCCACGACACACCTTCCATGATCAAATTGATCGTGTACTAGCAGAAGGTGATGTCAGGAGCCTTAAGAACAGACGAGCGTGCATGACAAGAGTTATGAATGTCAAAGAAGCAAGTGAGGTGTGTAAGAATAAGCCTAAAAAATATTTATTTAGGACAAGATACAAAAAGACTTATATGATAATATATATAACAGTTAATTGTAATGTCCTAAAAAGGCTCTTGCTCAGCATATTGCTAGTTTCACAACCAGCGCTGATCTTCCGCAAGTACCTGTAAATGATGCCACGGCTTAGCTCCACAAAGCAAATTAAAACGATAAACATTTGTTATAAAATTATACAAAATAAATTACTAATTATTTGAACATTGTTCTATTACAAATAAAAGAAAATAAATAAAAAAAAAAACTGGACAGAAATGACGAACAAGACAAAAATAATAATAAATTGATAATGGTTTGTCATATCGTAATAATTGACATATTATAAAATACTTGTGTCGTATTTAAGGTCTCTCTGGCGAAATTGATGGTCAATTAAGAATTTTTTTAAGTTAGTTCGGAACCCAAAAACAGACTGCAGCTTCCTTATCGGCGGCGGTATGTTATTCCAGCACTTCGATGCAGCGTAACGAAAACTCCCCCTGAAGGCAGCCGAACAATGCTGCTGAGTAGCGAGCTGCACCGAGCCTTGCCTACAACCGAGTGACCTTCTTGTTGATATCCACGAAAGCTTTTCGTAAAGATATAAAGGTGTTTTATTATTTATAACACCAAAAAGCAAGCAAACTAAATGTCATTTTTGACGATGTTTCATTCTTAATATAGAATGCTTGTTTAGGAATGGTGTAACGTGACCTCTTAACGGGACTTTGAAACAAAACCGTACACAAGCATTCTGTACTCTTTGAATGAGGCGCTTAGTTTTAGCAAGAAGCCGAGGACCAAAAATCACATCTGCGTAATTTAGATGTGATAGAACAAGAGATTCCACTAGTTGAATGCGTAATGCTTCATTTATAAATGGTCTTATACGGTATAAAATTTTGAGCTTATAGAAGCAAGTTCTAACTGAGTTAGCAATATGTTTCTCAAACTTTAAATCGCAATCTACATACAACCCTAAGTTACGAGCTACGTAAACTTGTTCTACGGGTTCACCCATGACCATTACTTTTGCTGATGGGTGAAGAATATTGAGTTGATGTTTGGAACCAAAAACGAGATATTTAGTTTTAACAGGGTTAAGAAGTAAGGAATTAGATTCAGACCATTGAGCTATTCTATAGAGATCTTCGTTTATTTTGTTTATTGCATTATTTATCTCGGATGGTTTAAATGAAATATATATCTGTGTGTCATCGGCGTAAAAATGAACTTTACAATGTCTGATATGTGTTGCTAAGTCTGCAGTGTACAGGATAAAGAGAATTGGTCCTAATATTGATCCTTGCGGAACGCCTCTATTGATTGGCAAATTTTCAGAAAGCTGTGAGCTACCATCAATATTATTGAGCTTAACTTGCTGGTATCGGCTAGTGAGAAAACTTTGAAACCATTTAACAGTTTTTGCTTTGAACCCATAATAACTCAGCTTAGAGAGTAACAAATTAATATTGATCGAGTCAAATGCCCTTGAAAAGTCTAATAAAACTAATAGCGTACACAACCCATTGTCCTGCGCGACGAGTATATTATCAATTACATCTAATAGTGCAGTTGACGTACTGCGCCCCTTCCTGAACCCCGACTGGGCTTCAGGGAGAATGCGATTTGCTTCAAGGAACTTAGTTACCTGAAAACTTACTATTTTCTCCATAATTTTAGACAAGCATGGTAAAATACTAATGGGTCTTAAATCTTTAAGCACAAATGGGTTAGAAATTTTAGGTAGAGGGCGAACAATAGCATGCTTCCACATATCCGGAAATGTGGACGTGCAGATTGAGATATTTATAATAGATAGTATTAAATTTATACTGTGAGGAAACGTCATTAAAAGCATATTCAAACTTATGTCATCGCTACCAACTGCGTTCGATTTCAGACTTTTAAATGTTTTTTGTAGAGTTTTTAAATCGATTGGTTCTAAATCAAACACTGCGTCACTAAAACTATGAAATACATAATAAGTTAATAAAGAGAAACTAACCTCAGCTGTGCCTGGTATATTTAAAAAATGATTATTAATGATATCAGCATTATTAAAGTGTGGAGGAAGATCTACATTATTTTTTGGTAAAATAATATTTTTCAAATTTGTCCAGAGAGCTCTTGGTTCACGTATTTTGTTGATAATATTATGTTTGAAATATGCTGACTTTTCAAAAAAGAGTGCTTGGTTTACTAGTGATTTCAGACTCTTATAATAATCTTTTTTACTGACCGATTTATTTTTATGATAGTCTGCTGCAGCTTTATCTCGTAAATTCATCATCAGTTTAATGTTATCAGTGAACCAAGGCGGAGAATAATTCTTAGTAAAAAAACATTTGACCGGAGCATGATAGTCAAATAATAACAGGACACTCTGGTTAAAAGCGTTAACCATCTCGTTAACACTACCGAGTGTAGCGATAGAGTCCCACGGAATTAAATGAAGATCGCTGCTAAAGTTGTGTAGATTAATATTCTTTATGGGACGATAAACTATAGTTTGCCTAAGAACTTTACTATGTTTAATATTAAATTCACAAATTACCATGCAATGACCATATAATGATCCGACTTGATCTGACTCTATTTTCTTAGCAACTAAATCTGTGCATATAACATCGATCAGGGTTTCCGATGTTTCTGTAAAGTGTGTCGGAGAAGAAACTATTTGAGATATATTAAAACAAGTTAAAAATGTATTGAATTTTTCAGTTTTCGGATTATTTACGTCATTAAAATTAATATTAAAGTCTCCTAATAAAATTAAATGATCATGGCTATTATGTAAATTAATTGAATCAGTAATCGCGTCGAAAAATAAATCAATGTCTAGCCATGGAGGGCGATATGCAGTGCCAATAAGTAACCGCACTCCGTTGAGGTTCATTGTGATCCACATTTGTTCTACAGACACACGCGAAGGGTCTACTGGATGAGACCAAGTGCGTACTTGAATGTCACGTTTGATATAAAAACCGACACCTCCACCCCTCGACCGAACTTCTCGTGGTCTAGGAATGTGACGCAAACGATATCCTGTAACAACAGGCGCACGACCGTCTTCCCCAGCTTTAAGCCAAGTTTCGTTTATCGCTAAAACATCAAAGTTATGCTGTGTGACACATGCTACAAAGTTATCGTGATTCGTGCCTAAGGAGCCTGCATTCAGCAAACCGATTTTCAAGCGTTTATTAACCATTAGAGATAACCAAAAATATCACATATAAACAATGAAAAGAAACAAGACACACAAACCAGAAAATAATACAATGAAAATAGAAAAGTGAGATAAAGTGCAGTATACATTATAAACAAGAAGCAAAAATAAAAAATAGCACAATGCACAAATTTAAAAACAAAGAATTTTTCAATATAATCTAATGATACAAATATATATGTTGTTGGAAATTTCGTCATTTTTTTTATTCTAAAAAGGACATAGAGTAAGTTAGAATTATGACTAATACAATTATATAAGAGTACGATATAAGCAAAACTAAATAAGAAGATACTGAAGCCGTGGTTATTCGAAAAAAAATAAGTAATATGAAGTTCAAACAGTATTCGACCCAAAAACACGTAGAATATCTGCTTCTGAACGAACGCCGTATGATCGCTTTCCGTCACCCTCTCGAATGTATACGCGTCCTTTTTTTGTCCAAGAGTACCTCCAGTTCCGCTTGCGACATTCCTCGCGCGCACGATGAAATAGCAACCGATTAGTACGGGTCAGTCTTTCATTGATATAAACACGCTGCGATGCTGCAGCTATTCCCATGTCTGTAGATGTGAGGTTACGACGCACGCGTGCTGCACGGATCATTTCATCCCGAATGTGACGACGAGTCAAGCGCACGACAACGCGGCGCGCGCCTTTTGCTGACGTGTCATCGCCCGACACAGGTTTCAGGGCCCCAACACGTTCAGCAAATACAATGTCTCGCTCCTCAATCTTGACGCCTAGCTTGGTACCCAAAACAATAATTGTATGAACTACGTTTTCCCCCCTTTGCTCTGGAAGACATCCGATATCCAAGTCCGACAAAAGCGCCTCCTGATCGCGGTCATTCAGTTCAAGCTTCAGTTGTGTTATGGTTTCCTCAAGTTCAGATACCCCCTTAATTTCAGAAGATATGTTCCTCTGTTCGAGCCCGTCAATTCTTTGTTCGAGGACATCTAGTCGCTGGTTTAAGCCCCCCAGGCACGTGCGGAACACGAACATTTCGTTGCGGAAGGCCCGTAGTTCCGACATACATTCCGCCAGTTCACGGCGCATTGCTCGGTAGTCGTTGTCTTCACTAGCTTCAGGAACAACCGAAGAAAAAGATGTGCCTTCTGAGTGGTACAAACCTTCAGGCGGTGCCACCGCCAAAGCTAGGGGCGAGCTATTCTCCGTTGTGCATTTTACTGGTGTGTTGGAATTGTCTCCTTTGCGTATTTTTTTCTTGCATTCGGGGAAAACCCAATTCTTTGGCACGGTGCCACCATCTGATAAGGCCACACACACTTTATGGTACATGTAGGGACAATTGGTACAAGTGGCGGCCCCTGTTGCCGAGAGAAACTTTCCGCACGCAGAGCACTTAGCCATTTCGAAACTACAACTAATCAACACTAGATGTCGCAGAAAGATCGATATTTTATTTCAACACGCCAAAGGTGTACCCGCAATTTGATTCGGAAATAAATAACTACTTGTATTAATCACTACTAATTAATCTTGAATTAATCAAAAGCGGAAGCACGAAAGACAAAACTAACACTAACCAAAGTACTATTTATCACGTATTTTACAATACCGATATTAGCAATACAAACTAAGAAGTCTAAGTAATTTTACGAACAAAAGTTTAGCGCAGCGTTAAGCTCTGTAAAGCCGTCCGTGACGTACATACATATTATCACGCCTGTTTCCCATGGTGGTAGGCAGAGACAATAGATTTCCATTTGCGACGATCCATGCATACATGCACGTTTATTTGATATGCTTTTTACCTGACCTCGTTTTAACACTTCTGTTATTTCATCATGGTGTGCACGACGTGGTTTACCGGTACCAACTTTACCATTCACAGTATTGACATACACTTGTTTTGTGATTCTATTTTCATCCATCCTCTCTACATGCCCAAACCACCTTAACATTCCTTTTTCTACTCTTGTTATTACATCTTCTTTCAGTCCACAATGTTCCCTTATTACACTATTACGTATATAATTCATGCTTACTTCATATATACTGCTCAAAGCTTTCCTTCCTTCTCTCTAGAAGTTTCTATAACTGTATATCGCGGCAAGTGTATACGTGCGCAGGAAGTATAATCGGCGAAGACTCCGTCTTACCACTGCGGCGCTCGGGTCGCCCGTCGCGGCCGCCCGCCAAGCTAGTTCGTAGTTAGTTGATTTCCAGACCTTGACATTGTCCTGGTGGATGAAGATGGGGTAGCACTTCAAAACAAACTAAACAGGTGGCGGCAAGCGCTAGAGGGCGTTGGATTAAAAATCAGCAGAACCAAAACCGAATACCTGTTTTGTGATTTCGGCGGGACCTCTAGTGCTGTGCCTCTTAAACTACAATCAGTCACACTACCATGTAACCCCGAATTCAAATACCTTGGTTCACTACTGCAGAATAATTGTGATATAGAGAGGGATGTAAGGAGAAGAATAAATGTAGCATGGCTGAAGTGGAGACAAGTAACCGGTGTGACGTGCGACAAACTAATGCCACTGAAACTAAAAGGTCAAATATATAAATCTATCATACGACCAGTCATGCTATACGGGTCGGAATGTTGGGCCACTAAAGTGATAAACTACAAACGTCTCCACTCAGCTGAGATGAGAATGTTGTGATGGATGTGTGGTGTTACAAGAATGGATAAGGTGACAAATGAGTACATAAGGGGAAATCTTTGAAAGTTGCACCTGTGACAGAAAAATTGAGAGGAAGAAGATTAAGTTGGTATGGGCATATAATGAGGAGGGATGAAAGTCACGTGACAAAAAGAATGTTATACTATAAGATCGATGGGTACAAATTTAAAGGTAGACCAAAAAAAAGATGGATGGATTGTGTGAAAGATGACATAATGATATGCGGTGTGACAGAAGAGGTATGTCAGAATAGAAGAGTGTGGAAGGAAAAGACATATTGTACCGACCCCAAGTAATTGGGATATGGTGAAAGAAAAGAGAGAGAGACAAGCATGATGATGTAGGTAGAGCTCACGCGCTGGCCTGCGCGCCACGCGTATCTTTAATAATCGTTTTATAGTTTAAGTTAGTGAAAGAAATCGATGTAATGACAACTTATTAATTATAACAAGTATACAGTACAAACGAATCTTTATTATTGCAAGTCCCCGCTATAACTGCCTATAAAAGCGTTGATCATTATGACGTATAATAGGTAGGCTCGTGTGCTAAAAAACAATAATCAATGCTCATTTATATATTTATATATCTTCTTTATCTTTACATAGTATAAAACCGCTTCGCGTCCGTCTGTATATCCGTTAACTACTCCTAAACTACCCAACGGATTTCTAAGTGGGTTTCGCCATCAGTTAGATAATATATGAATTAAGGTTTAATAATAATAATAATTTGTTTATTTAAGTAAATTACAATTAAAACATATTTATGCTAGGTACATTACTTGACACTATCAGTTGTCGGTTTGCCCCCAAACTAGGACAGGCCTGTATTGGGCACATTCGGCCATGATTTTTTTTTTTTTTAAATGAGACAATTCTACGGACTCTAAAGTTCCGTACCTTTTTTAATTTGAAGTTTATTAGTTGTATTGGTTTGTGTCTTTTTATTGCGCTGATAACATTGTTCTTTTTTTTATTATTGTATTAAAGTTGACGACATAGACACGGGTGGTGCTTATTGATTAATTTCTTAATCTCTAAGTATTTTATGTTATATGACATTTTTTTTTTTATTATTGTTTGCTATTTGTATATTGGTTTATAGATGTATTGGACTTATTATATTACTTATTCTAACTTGTGTAGTGTTGCTGTTATAAAGTGGGTGTGGTGTTTGGCGTGTGTGGAGTCTTAGGTGCTAATATTATTATGCTATTCTTAGGATATGTATATTTTTTTTTTTCTTTACTTTTTTTGTTTTTTTGTTTTTTTTTTGTTTTTTTTTTTTTTTTTCCTTAAAATGTACATTACAAGTAGTCTTAAAAATAGCTTATTGTAATACATTTTGTTGTTTTTTATTTATTTTTGTGTCAGGGTGGAATTTTTGTTTGTTCGTTGTGTGTTGGTGATTTTGGTGTGCTGTTTGTTTATTGTGTGTCATAGTGTCTTTTGTGACTTGTGTTGTTCTGTGTTATTTGTGTTTTGTTGTTCTGGTGTGTGGGGTGTGTGTTAGGTGAGTTGTGATATTTTGCTATTGATGATTTGGGGTGGGATTTGTAGGGGGATTATAGGGATTGTTCTGCCTCCATTAGATTATTTTTTTTTCTTTTATTTACTTATATAAACGATAAAAAAAAACACCACGAGATGAATTAAAAATCAAACACCAATACAAAAAATATATATATTTTAAATTTACTAGTGCATTACTCGCTCGAAAGAATCTAATGTAATGCACTAATATATATATAGATATCTCTATTTAAATAAAAGAAACTCGTGTTAGTTACACTATTTATAACTCAAGAACGGCTGTACCGATTTGGCTGAAAATTGGTGGGGAGATAGCTTAGAACCAGGAGACGGGCATAAGATACTTTTTATCCCGTTGGAACCGGGAGGTGGCGCTGAGATCGGGTTCTAGAATCCTCCTAATCACTTGGAGCGATTTCGGTGATTTTGTTTTTGTGTGTTTGAGTGGGTCCCCGGATGGTTTAAATCCACAATTGGAACCGGTAGGTGGCGCTGGGATCGGATCCTAGATTTTTATTTTTTCAGAGCAGGACAACGTCTGCCGGGGCCGCTAGTTAATATATTTAAATGTTGTTGAAATGCTTGGACCGTGGTCCTGACGCCATGAGCCTCTTCCAGAATTTATCAAAACGGCTTATTGACTCTTCAGGTGATCGGAAGGCTGGTGCTTACCTCGGGCAACGGATCAGTATGGCGATCCAGCGAGGAAACATAGCCAGCCTTCTGGGCACCTTACCCATAGAAGACGGTGACCTAGGCTCAGTATTCTACTCATAGCTTGAGGGACTATGGGTAGAATACAATACACATAAGTTAAGTTTTCTTTTGTTGTAAAAAAACATATGTGTGTTGTATTTTTGGTGTTTTCTTTTGTTTCCTTTGTTTCTTTTGTTTTGTTGTTCTTTTGTTGTTTTGTTGTGTTCTTTTGTTGTTATAAAGTTCAGTAAAATAGAACTACCCATTAGGGTTTGATCAGTGCCGCAAATAGCCTTTTATCCGCCCTATGCTTCTTTAACTGCGGCCTTGTTTTTTTAGATAATATAGGTACCCTAGCCAGAGCAATGCTATGTACAGGCCTACTTTATTTCATTCAGGGTGATAAAATACCACACAAGGACCTTGATGTCGGTGGACCAATTAACTTATGTTTTGGAAGAAAAATCATTTTTTTTAAAGAACTAGAACTCAAATACGCTCATGCGCTGCCATCAAAATGTTGATGAATGACGTTTTTGATGATACTGGCATGTAGGTACGTATGTATTGGAATCGAGCACTAGGGGCGCAGCGGCAACTTATTAGGAGCAAACCGAAGAAATAACAGCCCTGCCTGGTCTGGCCATTCTTGCTCCCCCCAGAGTCTACGCCCTGTGCCTGGACACCGGTGGCACCGCCCTATTTACGGCACTGGGTTTGATACGTGACGTACCCGCGGGCATAACTACTAGTTACTTTATAAAATGCATAGAAATTACAATTTTGAAAAGATATATTTATTAAGCAAAACTAACCGTTGAACAAATTCATAATGCCATGGAAGAAATAAATCATTGTCATGATCTGCTGATATTTTAAGCGTTAGGATTTTGTGTTGCGTGCAATGCTATGTATACCTTGTTTTTTCTTATAAGATAATTCTTTAGATAAAATTTTAATTCATTTGTGTTTTTAGATACATACATACATACATAGCTTCACGCCAGTTCCCTAGCGGGATAGGCGCGAACAACAGAGCGCCGTTCAGGCTTATTCTTACACACCTCACTTGCTTGTTTGACATTCATAGCGGTTGTCATGCACGCTCGTCTGTTCGTAAGGCTCCTGACATCACCTTCTGCTAGTACACGATCAATTTGATCATGGAAGGTGTGTCGTGGCCTTCCACGACTTCTGCATCCATCCACTTTTGCATGTGTTTTTAGATGATGAATATAAAACATTTTCTACTGCGATATCTAACTTTAGACATGGCTTAAGTTTTTAAGACATTTAACAATTATATTTCATTAATTTTTCGCGACTAGTATACATAATAAAACTACGTTTTAACGGCTTAAGCAGTAGTAAATTAGATTAGGCTCCCATAGAGTAAATAATGACAAAACAAAATTAAAACTAAATTATTAAAATGAACAAGTTGGCGGTGGGCCAAATAAAACTTTAACAATACTCATTGACACTTGACATCCTTGTCTTCCGTGATCACGGCTACTGAAAAGTGGCCGAAACGTCGGAATAATAAAAATAAATTACCGCGCTTAAAACCGTTAAAACGTAGTTTTATTGCATTTAAACATCATGAAATCCTGTTTGTAATAAAACGATCTTCTAAGGAATAACAATGTATAGTTGATTTATAATTAACAAGTATACAGAACTAATTATTCAAATTAGCCTTCAGGGCCAAATCGTAAACTATAAAAAACAGCGAAAAATACTCAAAGGAGTCTCGAAGTCAATTTTGACGAAAACTAAAGTGGTATCATAAGATTTTTGAAAAATCAATGACCTTGGTCAGAAGTTGAATCGGCTGATTTCGAAAAAATTTACACACCTGTATTATTTATTATTTATTTAGGTTTATGGCTTGGCAGCTAGGCCTTTAAGCCAGATCTTAGTTTACAATATAGTTTCTTCATTTTCTTACGCCTATGTGTAGCACAGCTGAAGTGTAGGTAATCAGCTAGTGCCATTCATCGGAGTTCTTGTGACAACTCAAAAGGCCACATTTGACTATACAGTTCACATTTCTCACAAAAAACACATAATTACTACTCAAAAACTGGCAATATCCTACAAATGCTAATGTACGGTGTAACCGCACAGGTTAGTTATGACTTCCGCGGACGATTCGAGTCAGTTCACGACCATCACGCGCCGATGACACTCATGTCATTTTGAACTCCAATAAACTCGTTGACTATCAAGTTATCTTTCATTTATTACGGTGTTGGGATTCACCCAACATCTTATGGTCCTTCGAGCGTAGCCCGCTGGCCTATCAAGGACAAATTTAATCAATTGTGGCTTAGTAATAGTGGTGCAAAACGGACTCATTCGTCATATACTCAAGTGTGCCAACGCAGGAGAAAACATCTTCCAGACTTCGTGCGGAACTCTAGGTCTACACTCAAGTAAGATCTTTCCGATTTTATATTTTCATCTTAAATATGTCATCAATGGAAGACTTGCTAGCTACTCAAGAACAACTGAATGGAGCTATACAAAATGTGTATTCAAACTTAAAAAAAAACGGGTCTGAAAGAAAGACTGCGGAATACATCAAGCGTGAACTGACTCGACTCGTCCGCGGAAGTCATAACTAACCTGTGTGGTTACACCGTACATACTCCCATACTCCATATATTTTTTTAATTATGCATAAAAATACATGAAATCAATAAAAAAAACATTACACATTGTATTTGAGACCCACATATATACACTTTCATTTATTGTTGCCTTGGCGAAATCTGTGATTATAGAAGTATTGTCTTTGACATTAATTATTATGGTCGAATTTTTAGTAGGCATCTATAAATTAATATTCAAAACGCAAGTTATTTTACCTCCAATCAATCAAATCAGTCAATGGGTAAACATTGATGACGTTCAAATGAAGTGCGGTCAAATGACCGGCACAATTTTATGATTTATTCATATATGGGGGGGAAATAGAGAGAGAGAGAGAGAACGCTTTATTTCACACCAAAATATATTAGGAAAATAGAACATTTTGTTCAAAAACAACCATTTCCCTTAGTTTGTCGTTGGACATTCCTTCACAGAGATTGATCCTGACAAGCTATACTGTGATTTAGTGTACTAATGTACTAACTTAACGGGTGTAGGTGCAACGAAGACTACAATTACTCATGTGGTCAATATTGAGTTACTGTCAAGTCAAGATGAGAAATTTAAACTTAGTATCAAAGCTTACATTATGGCCACGCGACTAACTACACAGCTTCCGACGAAATCTATACAACCCCCTGCGCAAGGTTGGACACACTTGCGAGGTCTTGATTTAGCCCATAATTACCGTCACAGGGGGCCGCTGTCACGGGGGCGACAGCGGACTTCCCCCCCCTGCTGTACGAAGTGGGTCACTCTGCTCTCCGGGGTGACCCAGTTACAGGGTGTAGGGGCATGGTGCAGTTACTCTGTACAAGATCCCATGACGCCCCGTAAAAGCGCTATAAATGGGGCGCAGGTTTAGGTTTAGTGGGTAGTTTGGCGGCCGTTTCTCGCGACAACTTCGTTTTAGAAGCCAGCGTGGAGGACCGGTCGCTGAGAGTCCCACACACCCTCGATGCAGGCCTTATGCCTGCATTTTGGCCCTTCCCCCGAAGGACCCGAGGATGGTGTCCAAAGACATTCCCCCTGCGTTATAAAAAAAAAAAAAAACAAAAAAAAAAAAAAAAAAAGGTCTTGATTTAGCCGACCCCAACTTTTATGAAAAAGGAAACATTGATCTACTTCTAGGTGTAGAAGTTTGTTCCCAAATTTGGAAGAGTGAAATAGTCAAAGGTCCCCCTGGTTCCCCATGTGCACAAAATACAAATCTCGGGTGGATCTTATTTGGGACAATACATGATGCAAATCCTCTTGAAGAAATAACCGTTATGTATCATCACGTTGATGTTGACACAATGTTAAAGAATTTTTGGGAAATAGAACCTGATCTTAAGAAAAAACATACAAAGGAAGAAGAAGCTTGTGAAAGATTATATAAAGAAACTTATACTAGAAATGAAGAAGGAAGGTATATAGTTAAATTACCATTTAATAATGAGAAACCTAAATGTACTGATGGAAACACGAGAGATATCGCTATGAAGAGACTTAAACAACTTGAAAAACGTTTTGAAAAGGATATAAAACTTAAGGAAGAATACACTAGAGTGCTAGAAGAATACATAACATTAAACCATTTAGAAAGGGTATCTGACAATGAAAAATATCATCCTGCTGTATATCTACCCCATCATGCGGTAGTACGAGAAGACAAGGAGACTAGCAAAGTTCGCGTTGTGTTCAACGCATCTTCGAAAGGGTCTAATAATATATCCCTGAATGATGAATTGATGGTAGGTCCACAAATGCAAGAAGACATGAGGTCTATAATAATGAGATGGAGAATGCAACGTTATTGTTTCACCGCTGATGTTCAAATGATGTATCGACAAATATTAATTACAAGAGAAGATACAGACTATCAACGGCTTCTTTGGTTTGACCATAAAGGAGGAGTGCAAGATTTCCGCCTATTAAGAGTAACCTTTGGTACCGCTTGTGCTCCATACCTCGCTGTCAAGACTCTTCACCAAATAGCAGAAGATGAAGGCAAACCTTACCCATTAGCTGCTAAAACAATAAAAGAAGATTTTTTCATGGACGTCATGTCGGGAGGTGATACTATTGGTGAAACTATAAACTTAGCGAAGAACCTTACAGCAATTCTAGCAAGAGGAGGGTTGCAATTACAAAAGTGGACTTCCAATAGTCTAGAACTTTTAAAAGAAATAGAACCCTCCAAGAGGAGTTCACAGGTAAGCATGAACATCAGTATTGATGGAACAATAAAGGCTCTCGGACTATCTTGGAATATGGGTGAAGATAAATTTCAATATCACCTTCAGCTTCCTGCTTCTGATGAAGTAATAACAAAGAGGGTGATATTAGCAGAGATTCAACGCCTTTTCGATCCATTGGGTTGGTTAGCTCCAGCTCTTCTGCCTGCAAAAATTATGATACAAAGATTATGGTTGAAAGGAGTCGGTTGGGATGTCGAAGTAGATCCTGAAACAAGAATAGAATGGTTAGATATAAGAAACAGTTATGAAAATTTAAGAAATATAAAACTGGAAAGATGGATGTTCACTACAAGGGAAAATTTGAAGTATGTTACCATACATGGTTACTGCGATGCTTCGGATAGAGCATATGGCGCTGTAGCTTACCTGAGAGTTCGTAATGATGATGGGAAGTATAAGGTCAGTCTCATCGCTGCCAAAACTAGAGTTGCCCCGGTAAAATCGCTTTCATTACCACGGCTAGAATTATGCGGTGCAGTGCTTTTGTCAAAGTTATTAAACCAAGTTAGTGAAGCAACACGCATCCCTAAGGAAAACATTTTCACGTGGACAGATTCTACTATAGTTTTGTCTTGGTTACAAGGCGATCCAGCCAGATGGCAAACATTTGTAAGAAATCGAATCATTACGATCATAGACAACATTGGAAGTAAATGGTTTCATGTACGATCCGAGGATAATCCTGCCGATGTAGCTTCAAGAGGAATATTATTATCGGAGTTAGCACATCATACTTTGTGGTGGCAAGGGCCCGACTATCTGAAAGGAGAAAAAATAGAAATGAATAAAATGAAAGGTTTGGAAACAAATTTAGAAAAGAGAAGATGTTTTATAGTAAACACGAAAATTGAATACAATTTAGAGGAAAAAAGGGATTTACTTACCAAATTTGGAGATTTTAACACGCTCACTGAACTTTTAATAGCTATAACGTACTGCAAAAGATTCCTGCAAAATAAAGGAGAGAAACGAAAAGATTTAGACTACGAAGTAAATGCGAAAGAATTAGAACACTCATTAAAAACTTGCATAAAAATCGTACAAAGAGAAAATTTTGCAGAAGAAATGGAAGATCTGAAAATTAAGGGTGAAGTTAAAAGAAAAAGTAATTTGAAATCACTCAATCCTTATTTAGATTCTAGCAACATTATCAGGGTTGGTGGTAGGCTTCGTCACGCGAATCTAGAAGAGAATAAGAAACATCCTATAATATTAAACACCAGGAACCCACTTGTTGCATTAATTGTAGCAGATGCTCACAAGAAGACATTACATGGAGGAATACAATTAATGTTGAATTACCTCAGAGCTAAATATTGGATAATCAATGCTAAAAGAAGTATAAAGGCTTGTGTAAATAAGTGTTTGATATGTGCAAAGCAGAATGCAGTAATGAGAACACAACTAATGGGAGACTTGCCGAAGGTACGAGTAACGCCTGCCAGACTATTTATCAATAGCGCAGTGGATTTTGCCCGACCATATCAAGTATTAATGACACGAGGCCGTGGGGCTAAGACTACTAAGTGTTATATTGCCCTTTTTATTTGCATGGTTACAAAGGCCATTCACTTGGAACTTGTTGGAGACTTGACATCTGAAGCGTTTATTGGAGCATTTAGACGTTTTGTTTCACGAAGAGGTCGGTGTCATCATCTTTGGAGTGACCAGGGACGGAATTTTGTAGGAGCTAATAAAGAACTATTGCTGGCCTGGAAAGAAGCTGAATTAGAGTTTCACGGTGTAATTTCTGAAACCTTAGCATTAGAAGGTACACAGTGGCACTTCATCCCAGCGTATAGCCCAAATTTTGGAGGCCTCTGGGAAGCGGGCGTCAAGTCCATGAAATACCACCTGAAAAGAACTCTAAACGCACACTTGACTTATGAGGAAATGGTTACGGTTTTGTGTCAAGTAGAAGCCTGTTTAAATTCACGACCTTTGTGTCCGATAGACGATAAAAACGTAGATAACCTTGACGTTCTTACTTCCGGTCACTTTTTGATTGGCGAGGCTCCTACTACAGTACCTTCTCCGACAGAAAAATTTGCATCTATGAGCTATTTGTCCCGTTGGCGCTATACACAAAAGGTCCTGAATGATTTTTGGCATAAATGGCAAGAGGAATATCTTTCACGACTCCAGCAAAGGCCTAAATGGTTAAAGAGAGTAGACGAGCTAGATATTGGACAAATTGTTTTAATAAAAACTGATGGTCTTTCTCCAGGAAAGTGGCATTTGGGACGCATAGTAGAGAAACATCCTGGACAGGATGGGATAACTAGAGTTTATAGCGTGAAGAGTAGTGATCATATTTTAAAACGACCCATCACAAAATTATGCCTTATGCCAATTGATACCTCTACAACTTAACTTATTAATACTGTTCTATTTATTGTAAAAATAATAATTTTCATTTATTTTTGATCCTATTGATAACTCCATTTGCATGTATAATTTTAATCTATTATTATATACAATTTGTTGTAGTTTTGACTATAAACAATTTTGTATTTTTTGTTTCTGAACGCAATTTCTTGTATTTTTATAGTACAATAATTAATTTTCGTAAATCTGATTATATTACCTAATGTGTTGCATGAATTTGTATTCTCTGGAATGGGGATTGTTAAAAAAAAATTACCCTCTGATTTTATATTTTTATTATGTAAAATAGGGTATTTTAAGATACTAATTTGAATATTTTTGTGTTTTAAGAGGTAGTTTTTTTTAATTCGATTTTTAAACAAATTATCCGATGACGTCATTGGGGACAACTTTACATTAATTCCTTTGCCTATAAAAAGAAAATAATCATATTAATCTGTGCTACTATTTAAATGTTACTGTCATTATTCATTATGACACATCGTAATCATTTTAGTGTGGCCAGCTTAGCAATTTTATCGGTAGATTTATTTTATATATTTTGGTGTTCAACATTTATTATTTTTTAAAGTTACCGTTAAGTTATTTAAAGTGACCTTTAGTGAAAAATCAATATAATATAACTTAAACTGAATAATGTACAGTTAGACTGAATAACATTAATTGATAATCAGGCATAAATTACCTATTAGACACCATTGCGATGTCATTACTTTTCTTAATTTGTAATAAAGTATTTTTTCGGCGATTGCAACAGATAAAGCTCATTCGACCACTAAAATACTTTGATTTGGTATCACATTTGGGTTATCATTTTATAATGTCTGATACCTAGACATAGTCTCATTATCCAATGATGTTGTCAATCCAGTTAAAATAAAAAGGTTGTATTGTCAGTTTCAATTGAGGGGGAGGGGGGGGGGGGAGTATTATTAGTCAGACCTTTAAAAAAATATCAGTCGTTAGGACTGCACTTCAGAGATAAAAACTTGGTATCTGAGCGTGACAGTCGTGCGAATTCAGTGCATTTTCCCCATCCTAGAAGTATCTACCGAAGTTTTCAATTTAAAAATCATGGCGATGTTCGATAAGGTCTTTTTTAAGTCAATATGTTGGGAGTTACTTTCCTACACACACGTGTGTACCTACAAGAATTACAAATTTTAGTAATTTCACTATTATCAACCTGGCAACATTGCGTATTTAGGCTTTAGATCGGCGGTTAATGCAGCATTTCTAAATTCTAATATTATTCATTACAATTAATTTCGTCCTTAGAAAAATCTTCTAAAGTCATCCGACAAAAAAGTGAACTGTTTTATTAATGAAAATGTATTAAATATTTTCTCTTTCTAAACATGGCCGGATCTTCAAATAGGAGTGTTAATTTTGTAAAGGCTGATACGCTAAACCTACCTAACATGTAATGTTATTAGAGTATATAGCTATACTCGTAGTACATATTGAAGAAATAAGAGGAGCTAAAATCCTGATGTAAGTAGTTTTGTGAAGGTTTCTAAATTCAACATGTTCGTCCATAGATCTTCCTTCCTTCTTTCCTTTTATAACCTGTGTAGTATATTACTATTCCTGTCTGTAAATTTCATCCATATAAGAAATCAGTAATGTTAATTATTAGTTAATATATGATTGATGTAACCATAGTTTGTGTTGAAGTCAAAATTCATCTAAAATGTGCACCTATTTATAGAAAAATAGCTACATGTCTCACTCATTCATTAGAAACTGATTAAAATAATATTAATTACTTATTTGATAATTTGGTACAATCAATAAATCAGCAACCTATATTACTTTCTTAATAATCTATAATACAAGTAAAGTATCTCATATAAATACATACAAATAAAGGAACAGACATTGCACCACTGCCCTGGCGGTTAGATAGTGTGTTTGATTGCTAATGTATGTTATGGATCTGATCTTATACAACAAATTACCGAAAAATATGAAACTCTCCAGTAGTTTTAAATATATTCACTTGCCGGCTTAAAAGTGATTAATTAAGCACATCTATGGCTTGAAGGATTTCATGGAATATGAAGATTTGTGACAAATACCTTAATGATTGTAAATCTCTTAATAATATGATTTTGATGTGTAACATAGTTACTAATATGAAAAATTATGAGTTAAATAAGGACTATGCGAGTAATTAAATAGACATTTTATATCTTTTTTTTTCAGGTTCAGAAAAAATTAGCAACAATTTTTCTGCATAAGCAAGAGTTATGCTTGATCATAGAATTTTATGACTTATCCACTGCAGTTTACATGAAAACTTTATGTATAGAAAAAACCAAATGCTAGCCTGCAGAAAAAAGAAAAAGATAAAACTGAACATTTCTGAAAAGATTATATAATATGTCCTAAATTATTATTAATAAGTGTTTAAGTAAATAAACAAGTTTAACTGTTAAAAGTTATTTATTATTTCATCTTGCAAAATAATAAGTCAAAAGATATATTTTATTAATCAATTCATATAAATATATGGCACATACAAATTTATAACTCACAATAGTTTGCTTTCAGTATAGAAACCATCTTATTCTTATAACTCGTAATGTGAACTCTTAAGACATCAGTCAAAGTAAAGCTAAAATATTTTTGGAGGAATGTTAAATATTCACATATTGTTTACATGAATTATAACTAATAATATCTAGATTTATGTATATATAAAAATAAGTTATTTAAAATAGCCATCCTTGTTTTCAATTAATTAAGCTTTAAAGATATAGGCATTCTTCTATGGTGGTACTAATCTTTTCAATCAGTTTCCATTTATTGATTTGGGCTCGCTTAAGGTTCTGGTGAACTTTTTGTATGCCATTAGCTCCAATGCAGTTCATAAAGAATACTCCAAAGAATTCAAGTCAGAACTCGACGAAGGCCAACCTATGCTCTGAACAAAGTCTGACAAATTGGCTTGCAACCAATGTTGGATTGAATTAGCTTCATGGGAGGGTACAGAGCCCTGTTGGAAAATCCACTGCTATCCAGCGAATAAAGTATCACTTGATGCTTAAATCATTGTTTCCAATATGTGATTTTGGACGTCCTTCTAACTTCTGGCGCAAGGTGTATTGTTTTGCCAGTTAAATTTTCTTCCACCGTGATGATCTTCTCATCAGTAAACAGGTTATTTTTTGGATCGTATCTCTTGAAAAGATTTCGATATCGCTCCAATCACCATTTACGAAGACGCTCGTTTATATAATGCACTTTTCTTTGACTTTTAGTTAGAGACCATATGTAAGTATTCTCTTTACAGATATTTAAGAAATATTGGTCTGAAGAGATAATATATACATAATTTAATTCTGGAGTACGTCGAATAAAATGTTTGTTTATGTTGATGTTGTATGACATAACAATGACATAAAAAGGAAAATGTCGGTCCTTTTGTATTTTGAAACTGAATGGCTACGGGATTCATATGCATTTCACCACACGTAAATGACGTCATAGGATTTAGTAAGGTCAAATAAAGGTCAAACGCATTTCTTTCAAAATACAAGGGGATTGTACGTTTTTTGGAATTTTAACTAGACAGAAATGATTAGGAACACTATTCCTCGAAATGGTTTTTCAAAAAGCTAAATTCAAAAAAAGTGAACAATCCCCATTGCGTGTTATTTATTTATTGAAAGGTCTTAATAGCCCTTTGCGGGGCGATATGTTTGCTCAACGCAATGTAATAGATTATGTTTTTTGTATCTACCTTAAGTCAGTTGGCAATTAAATATCAATGCATAAGCACGTCGCCGTATTTATTTCTACTTCATCTTATACCACAGTCCGCACAAAAATCAACGCTTTCGTAAGAACAATAGCCTATAGCCTTCCTCGATAAATGGGCTATCTAACACTGAAAGAATTTTTCAAATCAGATCAGTAGGTCCTGAGATTAGCGCGTTCAAGCAAACAAACAAACAAACTCTTCAGCTTTATATATTGGTATAAGATTTCAACGTGTTTTGGGTTACAATATCGTCTAATCTAAAACTGCCTTCGTTGCAATGTAAGTTTGTTGAGATTCTATTATTTAGACAATGTATATAATATAAATACTAACGGACAGACATATAATACCTTATAACAAGAAAACAAAGGTTATGGTGTTTGAAAGAGAAGAAACCAGAACGAATGCAAGGATAATGGTCGATGATGTTACGCTGGAGCAAGTGAATGAGTTTGTATATCTTGGATGTGCTTTTAGCAGGGATGGAAGGTACACCGCTGATATAGAAAGAAGAGTGAATTTGGGGAATAGTTTGAATGGAGCGTTAGGTAAACTTCTAGGCGCTAAGAACCTCAGCCAGAAGGCCCAGCTCGCCATACACAACGCGGTGCTGGTACCTACGCTCACGTATGGAAGCGAGAGTTGGGTATGGAAGAGAGAGCATGAAAGTAGAGTAAACGCGGTCGAGATGCGCTGTGTAAAATCTGCGGAGTGACGCTCGCGGACCGCGTTCGTAATACCGAAGTAAGAAAGAGAGTTGGTCTGAAAGAGAGTGTCGGGGTGAAGGTAAGGAAAGGAATGCTCCGGTGGTTTGGGCATGTGGAAAGAATGAATGATGAAAGAATGACTAAACAGATAGATAATGCAAAAGTGGATGGATGCAGGAGTCATGGAAGGCCACGACACACCTTCCATGATCAAATTGATCGTGTACTAGCAGAAGGTGATGTCAGGATCCTTAGCAACAGACGAGCGTGCATGACAAGAGTTATGAATGTCAAAGAAGCAAGTGAGGTGTGTAATAAGCCTGAATGGCGCTCTGTTGTTCGTGCCTACCCCGCAAGGGAACTGGCGTGAAGTTATGTATGTATGTATAACATAGATGCTTTTACGGTTCGAAACCACGATACCGCAAGCTATATATCACTTTGATTTCTGTTTGTGTCACAAACTGCAACTGACAGTATGTCCTCAGGAAATCATATTAGTATCAGTGGCGTAGCTAGCATGGGTGGCACCCGCGGCGGATATTCTAGGTATTGGTGTCAGTTGCTTCTCGTTTGGAAATTAAACTCGATGTAATGGACTGTATGATTATTATTATTAAACTATTACATAAATTAGAAATATACATAAAGAATTACAAATTGTTCGAGAGAGAGAGTCGTCAATGAGAATTGTGTATGAAGAATTAACAATTTTTGCCTCCAAGGCCGCTCCTACATCCCGCGTACCGTCCGATGCCTAGCTGCTAATTGTGCGAGTTATAGGCGTCGGCGGTATGCGGGGCGCGGAGAGTAGGTGTTGTCCGGAATAGTAGGTGACACCCCTAACCTCAATCAAAACTGTTAAAATAGAAAAGAAAAGTAGTAATAATTTACGTTTTATTAAAAATACGAGTATTACAAATATTTTATATATATTATGTGAAAGAAATTTAGTTGATAAAAAATTAAACTTTCTTCCTTTTATCACGTCGGGGTCACCGGTGAAGGGTGAGCCCCGATAGGGTGGAGGAGCGAGATGGAATATACCTCTGTCTCAAAGGAAGATCTTCCAGCGAGGCTAAAGTTATTCCTCGCAGGCCTAAGCCCTTCTGTTATAGTTGAAAATTTATATATATTCTTTGTATGTTTCGGGAAACGTTTGTGACATCAATTATTGCACAGCGCCATCTATTGGTTTGTAAGTGTTCCACTACACATCTTTAACACTTGACTAAGGTCACTTACGTGCGCGTGGGATATTACATTTTGGTAAGGAATCCCTAATCGAATAACACTGTGTACACTGAAAAAAAATTATGCTCGTGACACCTATTTGAGCTCACTGTAAAACATGGTCCTTAATGAAGAAAACTTACTAGGCAAGTAGGCATCTACATAATTATTGTTATATTATTGACTAGCTGAGCCGGCAAACATCGTACCGCCTCAGAATCAATAAATAAAAAAGCTGAATGATATTTGACGAATGTTTCAACTGTAATAAAAAATGTGGTCAAAACTTAACTGGAACGAACATCAAACGTTTGACATTCAAAACAAATGAAAAAAAAACTTCACTTTTAAATTTAATTGATTTCTGAACGACGGGACCAACATCAAATGTTTGACAGGTAGGACTAGTTTCTAAGCGAAACTGTTGTTTTTACTATATGACAAGCATTTTTTCATATCTACTTACCATTCAAACCTTCTCTAGATTTCCACAAATAATTCAAAACCAAAATTTTATATATATATAGATTTATATATTAGTGGCGGTTATGAAAACTTCCACAGTTCTACGCATTTTTATAGGTGGCGCTATAACTGATGTTGACCCCCCCCACCCCCACCCCGTTACGCCACTTTAAGAAATGTACAGATCTCATTCGTGTACATGGTTAATTTTACAAAGATTTTACTTATATTAAAAGAGGCGTCTAAAATAGTAAATGAGTTAAAATTTAAATATCCATTGCAATTCTTATTACCTAATAAGAATTGCAATGGATACTTTTTTTTGTTTTGAATACAAACTTTCAAATTTTTATATGGTTCCGAATCCAAATGACAAAAATCTATATATATAAAATTCAATTGCTGTTCGTCAGTCTCGCTAAAATTCGAGAACGGCTGGACTGATCTGGCTAATTTTGGTTTTGAATTATTTGTGGAAGTCCAGTCCGTATCGCGTATTGTATCAGATCGGCGTATCAAGATTGCGTATCGTGATCACGTATCACCACCCGTCTAGATAGGCGATTATGATACGCGTCAGCGATACGGAAATGGTGATCGGATCGGGCAATTAATCTCATATATGTGTTGGCAACACTAACATCTTCTATATATATAAAAACCAATTGCTGTTTGTTAGTCTCGAAAACGGCTGGACTGATTTGGCTAATTTTGGGTTTTGAATTATTTGGGAAGGTTTAAAAGGTGAGTAAATATGAAAAAAATGCTTCGAATATAGTAAAAACAACAACTTCGCTTTCCCTTAGAAACTATACCTACCTGTCAAACATTTGATGTTCGTCCCGTCGTTCAGAAAACAATTAAATTTAAAAGTAAAGTTTTTTTTCATTTTTTTGGTTTTGAATGTCAAACGTTTGATGTTTGTCCCGTCGTTCTGAAATCAACGTTTTTTATTTATTGATTCTGAGGCGGTACGAAGTTTCAGCTAATTATAAATATTAGTTACCTACTGAATCTTTCAAAATACTTATATTTCTTCTATACCCCTAAAAGCCTTAGACGGTATTTAAGCTAATTATTTAAATTTCGCTACTGCGCAATTAAATATATTCTTATTAATTAACGTCATTGTATTTAAATAAAATCTGTTAAAACAAAAATTAGTTAAATGAGTATTGAAATTTGGATTTTTTGCATATCCTACAGTGTTTGTCTTTAATACTATAGGCGACAATACTTCCATTGTTTATTGAGTCTTGGCCTAAAGTAATGTAATGGGTTCAGATGACATTTCTTTTTTTTTATTGCATGAGTTCAGCAGATAGGCAGACGGCACACCTGATGGAAAGCGGTTACCGTCGTCTATGGACATTTGTAACACCAAAGGTGCTACCGGATGGAAAGAGATTACGCTCACCTATGAACGTTATAATATCTACAATTATACAACGTGGATTTGCAGGTTCCACATAAGGTGAAGACGCTGTATTTCTTTCCTTTTGATATTATAAATTTGACAACGATCAAAAGTATCATCAACATAGGTACATCAGGACAGGTAGATTTGCGGATTTCGACTATATTTAAACGGGTAAACACAGTGTGTAGTTTGTGTGTGAACTTTCTATATTATATTCAAATTCTAAAGTTATTATTTAAAATAAATTCCACTGGAGAACATTTTTCAAGGTCATAGGTCAACATTTCAAGTTAAAACTTAAGTCTACTTCAATATCAAAATAAATAAAATACTCTAGTCTACTTCCTATTATATTCTATGAACACCACAGTGTTATAATAATAATAATATCAGCCCATAATTTCCCACTGCTGGGCTCGAGCCTCCCATTATAAGTATAGGGGGAACGGACAGTATACCCATCACGCTTGTCCAAGGCGGCTTGGCAGGTTTAACACATCGGTTATCTCGATGTGCAGGTTGCATCACGATGTTTTCCTTCACCGTTATTATCACGTAGTAATTGTAACAATATGCACATTAGGTCAGAAAAGTGCCTAAGTGGTGCATGCGTTCCGGCCAGGATCGAAACCGCGCCCTTTGAGTTTGGGACGCGTGAGCTAGCCATTACGCTACCACGACCACAGTGTTATCACTGTTTAATAAGACGAAGCAGCAAGTCTTCCCAGCAACACGTCTATCTAAAAAACTTTTTATTTTATATTCATCTATTTCAGGCTCTTTTTTATATAAACAGAAGTATAATTAAAATTACGTTTTAACGCCTTTAAGCATGACACTTATTTGATATTTATTTTGACGTTTCAGCCACTTTTTAGTAGCCGTGTGTTGGAGCACGCACGGAGGGAGACCAGCGGGGGACGAGGGGCCGCCCCACGACCATGGCCGGGCCGCAGGCGGCGGCTGCCGTGGTATCGCGGAACACTCGCCCACACAACGGCTACTCCGGGCTAGTGCGATGGACAATAATACATTGTATATACCATAACTTTGAATACACCATCATCTATCTATACATCTATCTTTTATATACAGTCCACAAAAATTTAACCACCTCATCAGTTTGTCTGCTCGACGGGCATACTCTTCTACACATGATCACGGAAGACTTAAAACCGTTAAAACATAGTTTTAATTATGTGTAGGTACTAGTCGTGAAATCTTAAGAAAGTACAGACGTACGTGTATTAAAATTTAATTAACATTAAAATAAACAACTTAAAATTAAAACATACAATTAATATAACCTATACCATATACATACATACGAATACATAACTTCACGCCAGTTCACCTTGCGGGGTAGGCAACGAACAACAGAGCGCCATTCAAGCTAATCTTACACACCTTGACTTGCTTCTTTGACATTCATAGCTCTTGTCACGCACGCTACAGTCTGTTCTTAAGGCTCCTGACATCACCTTCTGACTAGTACACGATCAATTGTGATCATGGAAGGTGTGTCGTGGCCTCCACGACTTCTAACGTCTAACCATATAGTTACTTAAATGCTTGTTGGCACATCTCTCTGTGCTACATCCGCGTAACAACTTAAATAAATCGAATTCTCAATTAGCTCACATTGAAGACATCTGTGACAATGGAACCAATTCGGGAGTATCGTTTAAAAGAAAAATGTTTCAAATATTCGGTCCACAATTGACGGTAAAATCGAGTCAACGAATATAAAAATAATACACAGGAGGAATTGCGACCTCGATCCTTTCCTTGAAGTCGGTCAAAAAACAACCATTGGTAAGTTTCAAAAATTACTAGCTTCTACCCGAGACTTCTTCGCTTATAGAACATTTAAAAAGATAGAACGGCAACGCGAGTCTGTACAACGTAGGAGTGCTCTGATGAGCCATTTGAATCTTAATGACTGCCCGCCGGCCTTGCACATCATAAATGCGCGCGCAGTAGTTGATCATTATTTTGCTCGATGTTATTTTAAAACTGCGATATCTCCTAAGATATCCATTGAAGTCGAATGATGTAAATGGCAATTTTGTTTTAAATTAAACACTTGTGATGAATAACGTATTTATTTGGATAAGGATTAATATCATGGGGCTATAAAAACACCTTCGCAAATAATGCATACTTAAAGTCTCAACGACGGTAGGCATACGCGTCGGTATCCTTTAGTGTTGCTAGAAAGATCCATGGGCGATGGTAGCCACCTACCACCAGGTGGTCCGTTTGCCAAACTTTAACCGTCTACGAAGCAAACATATGACAAAGGCCTCAAAAGGAACTATTGAGACCGATTCTGAAACGTTCTCCATTGGTGCTCGCTCCTATTGGTCTTAACGTAATGATCTGTATGATAATTCGAACTAACTAGCGTAAGAGTGCGACAGATCTGACGTAGCGATTCCTGAGAGTAAAAAATTTAAACAAAAATACTTTAAGCATCGCTTCGCTACTGACCACATTTTTTTTGTATAGATATCTGAACAATTGGGTCAAATGTAAGCAGTTTTATCGTATTAAAATCACACTTGAGCGAGCTTTTATGTGAATATTACTACAATAGCCGTTTTGCACAATAGTAAGGCTCACAATTCAGAGGGATGAAGGTCGGACTCATAGAGCAAGTAATCACTACGGTATAGTCGGACCAGCTTAAATCATGGTAGTTCAGTATCTTAACAGTGGCAGCCAAGTCTCCTGCCAATGATATGGGTTCAGTCTGACTATGTAGGACATTGTACTGTTTGTTTAGATAGTTTTTCTGTGATACACTAGATAGACATATTAGCAATAACGGAATCCTTATACATAAATACGTCATATCATTCTGTCTGTCTTTCTATCTATCTCATTGTTGTTTTTCCCAGAAACTATTTGGTCTAGGTACTTCATGGCTACTACACATAGTATTATTGGCAATAATTTACTTATCCATATATTAAATACCTATATATACAAAAATTCCCTGTCAGGGTGTTTGACTGCGATGAACTCCGAAACTACTCAACCGATTTTGATGTTATTTTTCATTTTGCTTGATTTGCTCCAATTTAGGACATAGGATAGGTTTCATTTTAATTTATAATTAAAAAAATATGAATTGCATTTTCTTTAAACTGAGAGGTTGGTAAGTTTGAGTTTTGCTGTCAACTAAGTTACATAATTATCATATAGTCAGGGCTACGTGAATGCGGGCCTCCCAACTCCGCGTGCCCTGGCAGGCGTGGGCCCCCCTCTTCCTATGCCAGGGGACGTGTCTCTTTCGTGCTTGGGGCGGTCTGTAACGCGCCCCACGGGAAGAGAGATGAGCGCGCGCGGAACACTCGCGCTCTCATCTCGACGGCATGTGCGGGTGAGTGAGAACCCCTATACCCCTAGGGGCCTCACCCGCGCCGCCCGCTTACGGCGGCCGAAGATCACTATCCGACCTCCGGCGTCGGCGCGTCCTCCTTTGGCGGGAGCGGAGCAGGGAATTACGCTCACGCTCCCGTTCCGCCTCCTCCTTCGCAAACATAACTTGCTCGCAGAAGGAGGAGACGGCGTCCCATCCGGTGGAGCTCCCGACCATGGTGCGTACCACGGCCGGGAGCGAGGTGTCAAATCCGGTATGGGCGACGAGTTCCCGGCGCTGCTCCGTCCAGGCTGGACATTCCTGGAGTGTGTGCAGCGCCGTGTCCTCGTCGCCCGAGTCACAATGATGGCACCCTGACGTGGCCTCGCGGCCGAGGCGACACAGGTACCTTCCGAAGCAACCATGCCCCGTCAGGACCTGCGTCAGCCTGAACGTCAGGGTGCCGTGACTTCGTCCAATCCATTCTTGCAGGACGGGCCTCACCGCCTCAATGGTGGCAGGGCCCGCGCTGGGGCGTCTTAGGCGATCTTCCCAGACCCCCACGGCTACCTGGCGGAGCTCCGACCGGCACGCCTCGATCTCGCGAGGCGCGGGTCTGGTGCCCCTGGCCAGGGCCTCTTTGCGCCACACATACAGTGATGCCAGGACCCTGGCTTCCAGGTCCCATGGGGGGGATCCGGCGAGTAGCGAGGCCACTTCGAAGGACACCGTACGGTATCCTCTTATTGCTCTGACGGCCAATATGCGTTGCGCTTGACGCAACAGCGCCGCGTTTTTGGCCGTCAGGCGGTCCGACCACACTGGGGCCCCGTAAAGGGCCATCGAACGTACGATGCCTTCGAAGAGTTTTCGGCACGTGGCGTTAGGCCCCCCGACGTTGGGGAGCAGGCGCGAGAGTGCACCGGCTGCCCCCTTGAGTCTGGGGAGCAGCTGCCGAAAGTGTGCCGAAAAATCCCACCGGCCATCGAGGACCAATCCCAGGTATTTCATGGTCTCCCCGATGCCGATGCGGATGCCTCCTACTACGATGCTACTGCCTGGAGGTGGGCGATTACGAGGACCGTGAAACATCACGGCCTCGGTCTTCTGTAACGCCACCTCCAGACCAAGACGCCGGATCCTGCCTACTATTGTCGAAACCCCAGCCGTGCCTAGAAGGCACGCCTGCCGATGGGTCCTCCCGCGCGCGGCGATCAGCGTATCGTCTGCATAACATACGATGCTGACGCCCGGGAGGACCCGACACCTCAGAGTCCAGTCGTATGCGATGTTCCACAGGAGGGGACCTAGAACCGACCCCTGTGGAACACCGCACACCATGGCTCGCCGATTCCAACCCTCGTGGACTGGGTAGATGACGGCTCTGCTATTTAAGTATGCCCCGACTATACGGCGGAGGTAGGTCGGCACCCCGAAATACCGGAGTGCCTCCATAATGCAAGGCCAGGGCAAGGAATTAAAGGCGTTGGCGATGTCAAGAGACACCGCCAATAATACCTCGCCCCGGGAAACTGCTTCCTCCGCCAGGCCTCTCAAGCGCATGATCGCGTCAATCGTGGAACGCCCCGGGCGGAAACCGAACTGGTTGTCCGCCAGGTCCGGCCCCGTCGTCGATAGGTGCTGGACGAGGCGGTCGACGATGATACGCTCAAAAAGCTTTCCAACCTCGTCCAGCAGCACAATGGGCCGGTAGGCGGACGGCGAGTCCGCAGGGCGCCCCTCCTTTCGCAGCAGGACCAGCTTTCCTGTCTTCCACCGTTGTGGAAACTGGCCCTGCTCTAAGCATGCGCCGAAAAGCCTCATCAGTCGGGGCTCCAGGGCGTCGTAGGACAGAACCCACGCACGCCCTGGTATGCCGTCAAGGCCGGGGGCAGCGTTCTTGGCCTTTAGCCGTAGCATAGCCACCCCCAGCTCTACCCGGTCCACGGTGGGCACTGGGTCTCTATCCGCGCTGGGCTCCGCCTCTGGCGGTGCCATAGCAGGAGGCATGTGCTCAGCCCGTGAAGGGAACAGAGCGCCAACAACGTCGTGAACTACGTCCCTGGGGAGAGACTCGGTTAGTGGGGGCGCCCAGGCACGGAGTTTGTTCCGTGCCATCTTGAAAGGGCGCCCCCAAGGGTCCTGGTTTAAACTATCCAGGAGCTCCCCCCAGGCGACGTTCTTTGCGTTTCGGATTTCAATCCTTAGTGTTCTTCTAGCGCTTCTGTACCCCTCGTACAGCTGAGCCTCCACGGTCGCTGCGTCCGCTGCACGACGACGCCGTCTTCTGTGGCGGGTGTACTGGCGGCGCGCGCTATTGCACGCGCGCCTTAGCCCCTCCAGTACGGGATTCCACCAGTACACCTTTCGGAAGGGCTGGAATCGACCCCTCCTCGGCATCGCCGCGTCACATACGCCAGTGACGAGCGACCGTAGGTTTTCTGCCTCCTGCTCTACATTTACATCGGGAGGGTTCACCTCGGACCCTGATGCCCAAGTGGCGACGATCAGGGCCTCCCTGAACACCTCCCGATTCAACTTTTGCAATGCCCAGCGCGGGCAGTCACCTACCGGGGACTCTCGGGACGGCGGATCCGGATTTCGGGCGGAGACGCTAAACCGTATATAACGGTGATCGGAGAGCGTCTCCACCCCCGTGACGACCCTCCAGTCCCGCACACGGCGCGCCAGTTCAGGGCTGGCAAATGTGACGTCTACTATTGAGCCGCCCTGCTGGCGCACACACGTATGTACGGAGCCCCGGTTAAGGACTACGAGACCCTTTTCGATGGCCCATTCTTCCAGTGCCTCACCACGCGCGCACGTATTCGGGGATCCCCAAGAGACAGATTTAGCGTTAAAATCCCCGAGCACGAGCACGGGGCGAGGCCGGCTGCGAGCCACCACTGTGCCCACTTCCTCGATCCATCCCTCGAAATCGGCGAGCCTTCTATTCGGGGAGAAGTAGCCACCGACGACCACTATCTCCCCGATCGTTGCCGCCACGTAACCCCGTCCCCTTACCACACCGGCTAGGGGAGGGCATGCGGCGGCGGTCCGGACAATAATGGCCACCAAGCCATCTAGGTCCCCCGCCCAGTCAGAACGCGGGGGGACGTAATACGGCTCGGCGACCACTGCGAGCTGAATTCCCCACTGCGCCATGCTCTGCACTAATAGGTCTTGTGCAGTGGCGCAGTGGTTTAGGTTTCCCTGGACCACTAGGATAGCCATTGGAGAAATTTACTATTATTCCTCCATCCTAGTGGTCCCGGGCTCCACCATCGGCAACGGCGGCGGCGGCGGCGCATTCCTTTTGGAGGGGCGCTGCAGCAACGGCGATTGTGCAGATGGTGGCGGCAAGGATATGGCATTTGCCGCAGCAGTGGGACCTTTCTGTTTGTTCTTCTTCTTTTTCTTCTTTTTCCTCTGCCCTTTTTTACTCGGCTGCTGCAACTTGTCGGTGTCCTGTTTCTTAGCAGAAGTTTTATTGGTGGGGGGGCCCACGCTTTTACGCTCGGCCGGCGCTCCCCTGCATATCCAGTGCCCCGCCGCCCGGCCCGCCGCATTGCAGATGCTGCAATGCGGCGTGTTTTAGCATGTAGCCGCAGGGTGACCAGGCTGACTGCAACGGTAGCAGTCTTTGCTGCGATCCACAGGGGAGGAGCAGGTGCAGGCTACGTGTCCTGCCACAAGGCAGCGCCAGCACCTCTCAGATCGGCTCGGCAGAACTTTTACATCCGCCGAGGCCCACCCCACCATCACTCTTCGACGGTCCTTCAGTTTGATGGCCGCCGCCACTGGGCAGGCCAGGATAGTATATCCAAGCCTGTCCGGGCCCAGACGTATGGCGCTGGAGTTAATGCGTCCGGCGGTAACGTCTGTGACCCGGGCGACGGCGGCCACGACCTCCTCGACGTTAGTGCAGTCGTCCAGACCCGAGATGCGCACGTTAAGACACCTCTCGGGCCTGGACACCTTCACTTCCTCCTCCGGCAGAACTGTCCGGAGTCGCGCGGCGAGGGCATCAGCTTTCTCCCCACTGTCTTTTCCAGGGAGGAGAAGCATACGAGCCCCCGTCCGCGCGGTCTTCAGTTTCACCCCGGCGATGCCAAGGTCGCCGAGCTTGATATTGGCTTTTGCCTTTTGCATTACATCCGCGTAGCTGGTGCCCTTTTCCACGGCCGCGGGTAATAAGATGAGAATCACCGCGGTCGTATTGGGCACCCGCATACGCGGACCCTTTTTTACCTGAGGCGCCGGCGGCCTTGGCCTCGCCTTGGGTTGGGAAGATCTTCCTGTTTCAGGTTGGGTCGGTGGCTTCTTCTTTTTGGGCTTACGAACCACCACCGACCAACCTTCTTCCAATCTATAACTATGGTTCAGGCGAACCTTCAGCGGGCAAAAGACCCCACAAATGACATCATACAGTACGCGTGCCAAAGGAAGAAGGACTTCGCGCTGCTCCAGGAACCTTACGTGGCTGGGAGAAGTAAAATGAAGGACTATCGGGGAGTGAGGGTCTTCCAGTTCGATGCACCCGTCGGCACTGTAAACAAGGCGGCAATAGCCGTATTTAACGACAAGATAAGGGCGACATTACGTCCAGAACATACTACTGCAAACATTGTTACAGTGACGGCGGATTGTGGCGACTGGAAGATGACGATCGTCTCATTTTACTTCGAACCAAACGCGGACATAAGGCCATACCTGGAGCAGCTTAAGAAAATTGTTGTGAGTGTGGGGGCCAGAGGGGCCCTCATCGGTGGGGACTCCAACGCTAAGAGCGGTTGGTGGGGCAGCCCCATCGATGATAGAAGAGGAGACGAAGTGACCGGATGGATAGAGGAACTTGGCCTGGAGATTATGAATGATGGCAACACCCCAACCTTCGATACGGTTCGGGGAGATAAGGAACTTACCAGTCATGTGGACATCACTGTGTGCACCCCTGATCTTCACAGAAGAGTAGATGGATGGCACGTGGACACCGGCGTGACCACCTCCGACCACAACACCATCTTGTTCGGGCTCGATGCGGAGATAAATAGACCTGCAACAGAAAGAACAACGCGCATTTACAATACAAAAAAGGCAAAGTGGGACCAATTTAATAATAAATTGGCCCACTTAATTTCGGAGAAAAATTTAAATAAAGAACAGACAGACAGACTGACAAATGCAAATGAATTAGAAGAGACAATAGGAATCTTTACGGAAGCCGTAATCGAGGCCAGTGAACACAGCATTCCCAAAATTAAGACCGGAGTCAAGGGGAGATTCCCCTGGTGGTCGGAGGAGCTTTTCAGGATGAGGAAGGGAGTGATCACCCTGAAGAGAAGGATCAAGGGAGCTGCACCGGGGAGAAAACAAAAGGTAATACAAGAGTATCTCCAGGCCAAAGCAGAATACAAAGCGGAAACAAAAAAGGCCCAGACCCAATCGTGGAAACAGTTCTGCGAGAAGCAGAACCGTGAAGGGATGTGGGAAGGTATATACAGGGTGATAGGACGGACGGCGAAGAGGTGCGAGGACGAGCTCTTCGTGGAGAAGGGCAGGGTACTGGACCCAAGAGAATCGGCGGAACTCCTAGTGGAGACCTTTTATCCGGAAGACGACCCGAGCCAGGACAACGCGTACCACCGCGAAGTCCGTATAAAATCAGAGAGCCTAAATGGAAGGGAAGGTCATTGTAGCAATGACCCACCATTTACGATGGTAGAGCTGAAGAGAGCAGCTCTCAGTTTTAATCCGAAGAAGGCGCCGGGCGAAGATGGATTAACTTCGGACATAGTGACGCAAGCAGTCTTCCACGCACCGGAGCTATGTCTGTCACTGGCTAACAAATGCTTAAATCTAGGATACTTCCCGGAACGTTGGAAAAGGGCGACAGTCGTAATCCTGCGTAAACCGGGGAAAGATAATTACAACGTGCCCAAATCATACAGGCCTATTGGCCTCCTGCCAGTGATGGGCAAGCTTTTAGAGAAGATGCTGATGGGAAGACTGCGGTGGTACCTGGTACCGAAGTTTAGCTCCCGGCAGTACGGGTTCTTGCCACAAAGAAGCACGGAGGACTCCCTCTATGATCTAATGAACCACATCCGCGGAAAGTTAATACAGAAGAAACTTGTAACTTTGGTTTCATTAGACATAGAGGGAGCGTTCGACAGCGCGTGGTGGCCAGCGATTAGAATCCGACTGGCCGAAAGTAACTGCCCAGAAAACATCCAGAGGGTGCTGGGCAGTTACCTGCAGAACAGACTGGTAACAGTCAGATACGCAGGAGAGCACGTCACCAGGGCCACAAACAAGGGATGCGTCCAAGGCTCCATAGGAGGACCGATTCTGTGGGATCTGTTGTTAGACCCGCTATTACACGAACTTGAAGCAAGCGGTACCTATTGCCAGGCCTATGCTGACGACGTTGTGCTCCTTTTTGACGGAGATACCGGTTTGGCAATCGAGAGACAGGCTAATGCCACGCTCGCCTATATACAGGCGTGGGGGATACGTAACAAGCTACGCTTTGCGCCACATAAGACCAGTGCGATGACCATCACCAGGAAACTGAAGTACGATAACCCACGCCTGTCTATGGGAGGGGTTGACATTAGCATGTCATCGGAGGTGAAGATCCTCGGGCTGACTATAGACGCAGCGCTCACGTTCAATGCGCATGTAAAGAACGTTTGCGCGAAGGCGATGAACGTCTATAAACAGCTGTCACGAGCTGCCAGAGTCAGCTGGGGTCTTCACCCGGAAGTCATCCGGACAATATACACAGCCGTCGTAGAGCCGATAATCATGTACGCAGCGAGCGCTTGGGCTCCGGCCACGGCCAAGCTAGGTGTGCAGAAGCAACTAGGCGTTGTACAGCGGGGCTTTGCCCAGAAGCTGTGCAGGGCCTACCGAACAGTCTCCCTGAACGCAGCGATGGTGCTGGCAGGAATGCTCCCTCTGGACCTCCGCATACAGGAGGCTAAAGCCCTGTATGAGGCGAAGAGAGGAGTTGTCCTGCCAATGCTAGCGGACAGGGAGGTTGAGAGGAGGGTTGCTTTTGCGCACACGCCCCACCCAGCAAAACATGTGGACCTGGGGTTCATATGTCTGGTAGACCAAACCGAGGTCAATGACCACTGCACGCAAGCGGTACGTATTTTCACGGACGGGAGCAAAATTGAAGGGAAAGTGGGCGCATCATTGTCCCTTTGGAACAATGATGTCGAAACCACCAACCGGAAATTGAAACTCCCGTCCTACTGCACGGTCTACCAGACGGAACTCCTGGCCATATGTAAAGCTACGGAGGAGATCCTAGCAAGCCCAGAAGACAGCTTTGGCGTCTATAGTGATTCGCGGTCGGCTCTACAATCTATCACAAATTGGAGTAGCACACACCATCTTGCTGTCACAGCTAGGCGGAACCTGATTGAGAGTATGGCAATAGGAAAGGGGGTATCTCTGTTCTGGGTCAAGGCACACGCTGAGGTGAGGGAGAACGATAGAGCGGATGCTCTGGCGAAAGCCGCTGCCCGTACCCTGAAGACAAAGCCTCATTATGACAGGTGTCCGGTTTCATACGTCAAGAGGATGATCCGTATGGGGACCCTTGACGAATGGAACCGGCGCTTCAGGGATGAGCCAACTGCATCCGTGACTAAGTTCTTCTTCCCGAATTCAGAGTGCGCCCTCAAGATCATCAGGAGAGTCGACACTACGAGTCTGACGACCCAGATATTCACGGGCCACGGTGGGTTCTCCGAATACTTGAATCGCTTCAAGTTAAAGGATGACCCATCGTGTGTCTGTGAACCTGGAGTACCAGAGACCCCCTTACACATAATCTTTGAATGCCCCCTCTTCGCCAAGGAACGCTACAACACGGAGAGCACCCTGCGGACCGAAATAACCAGGAGTAACGTTAAGGAGCTTCTAAGTAAGAATTTGCTAGAGGGCTTCATGGCTTATGCAATAAAAATAGTAAGAAAGGCAGTCAAAAGGAATGGCGCAACCAGTAAAGCTTTAGACATATAATATAGTATATGTAGTATTAGCTTTTAAAGAAATAGATTATAATACCATGTAACCTAATAGTAGATAGCCATAAATCAGTAATAATAAATAGTAATAAACATAAATATAATATAAACATAGATATATAACAGATGAAAACATGTATTAGTAGTAATATTATAGTTAAGAGTGAATGTAAGAACACTAGTAAGAATAAGACTTTTGTAACATAAACATATGTATAACATATATAATAGAAGTAAGATTATTAAGAGAAGAAAAGAAAAGAAAAGAAAAGAAAAGAAAAGAAAAAGAAAGAAAAATTAAAAATTCCCACCCCTTTTTCCTATTCTGTAGTTAAAATTAGATTAAAAAATTAAAAGAGACACGAAAAAGAAAATGCTCTGTCTTGCACAATGACGGAGGTAGTTGGCGAAATTAAAAAAAAAAAAAAAAAAAAAAAAAAAAAACCTTCCAATGTTTGGGACGGTCCTGAAGTCACCGCTCTAGCTTCAACTTCTCTTGGGGTTTGAGGAGTATTCGGCCCCGTCGAATTCGCCTGTCCTGCACCTCTCCTCCGTTTAGGAGTAGACAACGGAGGAAACTCCTTGGGAGCGCGGCCAGCCTCTCTTCTTCCAGAGGTCGCGGACGGCTGTGTGTTCGCCTGTCGGGTGTCTGCTGCCAGCGGCGGGCGAACTCGCGTCTCTGGAAGGAGACGGTCGTTTAGAGCAGCGAGCTTCGCGTCCATCATAGCCCCTAATGAGAGGGTTAGATGGCGCAGAAGCTCCTCTTCATCTTTAAACCGCCCTCCCAAAGCAGTTGGTGGCGGCGGCGGCGGCGGAGGAGGTGGAGTCGGTTGTTGCCGCTTCCTCGGCTGGGGAACGAGAGTGGGCCGGACTCGGGTAATTTCAGCCCGGAGGCTGGCCATTTCCACCCTCATGGCCTTCACTTCGGCTTCAAGGCGCCGGTTGGCCGCCTCAAGCCGTCGAACTTCCTCTGACTCGGTGCGATTTCGAAGTACTTCGAATGCGTCGCTGATGATCGCGACCGAGTCATTGAGGGATTTGACAAAAGTGCCCTTCAATCCTTTCGGAACCTTTGCGACGTGTCGAATGACACCTAGGGCATTCTTCACGTCGGTTTCGACGGCTTGAGACGTTCTGGCTCCGGTCTCGTCAGGTCCGGGATACGAACGGCCGAGGAGCTCCGGGGCACGTCGAGCGATACGCGCCTCTTCGGCAGCTCTAACCAGCTCGACGGTGCTCTCCTCGTGGTCTTGTTCAAGAACCCGGCGGCCGGTCTGGGCAACGGCCTCTCTGGCTCGAGCCAAACTGGCGGTCTCCTCCGTGGGTCCCGTGAAGGGTGGGGACACCCTACGGGAAGTTTTGGAGGCCACTGTCTCCTCATCACTGGAGACCAACGAAACCTTTTGGGGGCCCCGATATGGAGCAGGCCTCCTCCGCTTCTTCTGGAGGCGCCAGCTCGACGGGTGAGAGGGCACGGCTTCCGGCTCTGTGCGTATGCCGGGTCCCGATTCGGAGCGTGAGCGCGTCGGAGATCGCGAGCGCGATCTGGATTTCGACCTGGAGCGGGACCGAATGGAGAACATCGAGAGGTTACTGTCGGATGACACTGCGACAGCTCCACTCAAGGCCCCGCTTAGGTTGCCGCTTTTGGCGCCACTTGCAGCAGAAGTGCGGCCGCTCATTCTGCTGCTATTGCGCGTAAATGTAACTTCGCCACCCATTAAGGGTGGCCTTTCTCTGGACGGTGTCCAGGAGCGAGAAGCGACTCCCCCCCCAGAATACGACGGGGAGTTTCTGTCCTTAGCAAAGGTAACGCCATCGGAGTGGGACTCGACCTCACGCGATTCGGAAGCTCGACCCACCTGGGGTAGTGTCTTTTCGTTTGTCGCCATTTCATATTTCGAACTCAGGGAGTTATTCCGCCAAAAAGCAGCATCTGAGGGTCTTACTAACTACTTACAGACTAAACCTAACTAATGCAGTAGGCAGCGCACGAGATGACTAGTAGTAGAACACCCCGTACGCCGTCCACCAGGCGCTTGCTGCCGGGTTTTCCCCCCGGCCATGCAGCCCTTAAGCACGCCGACCTGAGCTTCGGGTGGGTGGGAGAGTCGATCCGCCAAAAGGGGCAGGTGGAACGAAGCCTCCACCACCCAATGTCAGCCATCATATCTTCTTCCGCGGTGCTGATGCGGTCGGGCAAGCCACCGCCACCGCACCCAGCAACACACGACGGTGGCGAAATTGGAAAAGGGGGTAGGCCGCCCTTTGGCCCACTCCGTCGCCAGCCCGGGGATTGGCAAAAATGTCCGGCCGCCGGACCCGTCGCCGCCACATCACATGGAGCCTCTCCGCTGAACGGAGAGGTGCGAGTGGCCCGTCAAATAAAGGAAGGGGTGGGTATTTGGGAAGGAGGGACACACAGGAACGATTTTAAGGATAGGAACGTAGGTGGGACACCATCGTCACGGAGAGAAAGGAAGAATGTGACAGTGGCCGCTGGGGCCCCGGGGACGCTTTCCCGTGTGCCAACCGCGGTCGGAGGGTGTGAAGACCGCGGAGGCACCCCCTGGGGGGGTCTAAAGATAACCTAACCTAACCCACTGTCCTTGCCATAACCTTCGAACACCCCTCACACCTATATATTGTTTGTCTAACATTAGTATTGCATGTTGTCGTTAATTATATATACAAACTACAAAAATATAATAATGATCTTAATCACAATAATGTGAAAAATCTAAAATTACGTATTTTTATGTCATTCAAAGATGTCCAGTTTGATTGAATAATATTGATATTCATGCTGTACGGATCTAGTTCCTTTGCCTGACATTTAGCAAAGTGAGGTAAAAACTTTGTCTCTCAATATTATTAATCTGAGGTTTTACTTACAAATTACAAAATGTCGTGATTTTTTAGCAATGCCGTAATATTTCATTTTATAATTCTTTTAATCATGTCATATATGTTACATTTGCAGATTAATCCCAAAATTAAAGTAATAGTGTTTTTATTATAATTAGTAGGTAAGTCGTCACGCTAAAATTGAACATTATTTCTATCAATATAATGCACGTATTTCGTAATTAATTGCATTGTTTATTAATTTTTTACCTAAATGACAGCTTTCCGATAATTTTAATGTCCTTATCATACCATAGCAAACTATATTTATACTTTTCAAATACAAAAAATGCATAATTTGCAGGTTCCGCCTTTTTTCACTTTTACCCGGGATTTTTTTTAAATTTCGATGCAGCACAATGCTGAGTTGCCAACCTCGTGTACTAAAAAACTCGACGTACAAGCCTTATTTATTTACTACTAGCGGCCCCGGCAGACGTTATACTGCTCTGAAAAAATAAAAATCTACTACCCGGTCCCAGCGCCACCTACGGGTTCTAATTGTGGATTTAAACCATCCATCCATCCAACCATCTAAACCATCCCGGAACCCACTCAAAAACACACAAAAACAAAATGACCAAAATCGGTCCAGGTGATTAGGAGGATTCTAGAACCCAATCTCACCGCTACCTACCGGTTCCACTGGGATAAAAAGTATCCTATGTCTGTCTCCTGATTCTAAGCTACCTCTCCACCAATTTGCAGCCAAATCGGTGCAGCCGTTCTTGAGTTATAAATAGTGTAACTAACACGACTTTCTTTATATGTATATATGTTACAGCCAAAGTAATAAATCCGGATATTATATATGTTATCTAGACATTATTTATAATGTCTACTCAATTTAGATAAAGTGATAATTGACACAGAATTAATCACATTAACTAGCAATTTTATATAATATCTTCGAAGACTTGGATAATGTAATAAAACAAGTAGGTATAGGTAAAGATTACAAAATTATATTTCAATTTGTCTAAGAATTAAAATAACATTGTCATAGATAATAATTCTACGGTAATTAACATTGTTATAAAGTGATTTAAGTTTAATTTATAAAGTAAATTTAAAGCTCACTAGCCATAAAACAATATTAAAAAAAAACAGAGATCAAAACAAGTATTTGGTATCACTCTTTTAAGACTACGATAATAAAATATTTAAAATGGACTGACATGAATTAACTGGGTCATAATTATTATTTATAGAGGGGTAGCAAGTCAGTTAGACCGTATTTATTACTTTGGCTAACTTTGACCCGCTATTATGAATAATATCCGGATAAAGTGATTAATTTATCACATTGTCTAGTCAATTTTGCTATTATATATAATGACCAGTCACTATGTGTAATAGCTATTTAATCACTATGACTGTAACATATATATATGTATATATATATGTGCGTGCGTGCGTGCGTGCGTGCGTGCGTGCGTGCGTGCGTGTTCGTGTGTGTGTGTGTGTTCTGTCAATCAGTTTTTTTGTGTTAAATTTATTGTGAATGTATTTTTTATGTATAGCGTCGTCTTTTTTAAGTCAATAAATATTTTTCTTTCTTCTTCTTTCATTCTTTAACAGTAACAAAAATTGCTTTGGAAGCGGTGGTTGACTCATGACCTAGGCCCCTTTCCTCCAGACCTGCTTACCTTTGCCTTCCGCTCTGCTGTATCAGCATCCAATAGTCTATTAATACACCTACCGTTCCTGCACCCAGTCAGTCTCGTGTCTCCATTCCTCCGCCGCGCATAATTGCCGGATCGCTGTTTCTTATTTTCTAAGTTCAGTTCTAAGTTCTAATTAATTTCAATTTTGTATTTTCTTCGTGTGTAAATAAAAATCTTTAAAAAAAAATTGTTTTAAAGACCCCGGATAACAATTGGTGGCAGCGTAAAGGGATAATAAATCCCCGGTTAACTCAGTGCTTAAATAACATTTTAAAAACTGCTTTAAAATTCCACAAATGTGGAAAGTGTAAAAGTAAATACTTACCAGTTCCTGAAATAACAACTTTCGCTGTATCCTGTTATTATCTGCTGCAAAATTCGGCAAGACGAAAAAACCTACCAATACCGCCGTGTCATCAGAACCAGCCGTTACCAGTCTATCATCGAGTGTCTCCCTTCATACTCACTTTCAATCTTCGAGCATCAACATCGTCGCATCCTGTGACCGCTGATCCCGTCGTGTCCCGTCTACATACCAGACGCATCGGAATGCGGGCAGTCAAAACATCCGCCGTCTTCGCGATATTGTTGTGAGTGCATAATTTTATCTGTAAAATAAGGCTCTCTACATCTGTTGGACAATTCGTTAGCCACTCATGATATTTTTATTAATTAATTAAGTAATGCCCAAATATATGAAAGTAGACGATAACAAATTAACTGTAAACTTACCTGCTATAGAAGAAACTCCTGAGGTACAAAAATCTCCACCACCTTCTCCGCGCATTACCAGATCCGCCACAGCAGTCATGTCAGAGCTCGACTTAAACCTAATCTTCAAATTTATCAAATCCTACGATGGCAATAGAGAAACTTTAAATTCATTTATTATTAATTGCAACAATGCATATGAACTAGCTTCGGAAAATCAAAAATCTATACTATTTAAATATATTATTAGCCAACTGCAAGGGAAAGCAGAGGTAGCTTGCTCGATCAAAGAATTCGTCAACTGGGAACAGCTTAGAGAATTCCTTAAAGCCCAGTTCGGCGAACAGAAACATTATTCTCACCTCCTCAACGAACTGCAAGAGATTAAACAAAACCCAAATGAAAATGTCAACAGGTTTTCCCTACGTGTTGAGGCATGCCTCTCGCAGCTACTTACAGAAATAACACTATCTAATACTAAAGCAAAAGAAATCCCGGGTCGAACAGCTGCAATGGAGGATTTAGCCCTCCATCATTTTCTAATGGGACTAAATCCCCAGATAGCCACGATAGTAAGGTGTAAGAATCCGAAATCCTTAAATGATGCTATTAACTATGCTATATCTGAAGAAAAATTAGTGCAGGTGATGTCAAGGCGTCCCACACCTGCATACAACCCAAATCAAGCTCGCCCTTTTCAACGTCCAGTAGTTCAACGGCCATTTCAACCTTCCAACAGATTCCCAATTCCCAGAAACACCTACCCTACAGGGCCTACAATTTTTCCAGCATTAATTTGCAGATATTGCAAGGCCCCTGGACACACTATTGAAAATTGCCGTAAAAGAGAATACAACAACAGACGATATGGCAATCCAACATGGCCCAACAATAACAATAATAATAATAATAATACTCAACCTTGTCCATGGGCTAATCAACCTATTCATACTACCAATACGACTTATAATCAAGGTTTCGATGAAGTTGATAATTATCATTTAAACGACAACACCCTCCCGTCGGGTACCGCGCGGGAAAATTAAATGGGAAAATCGGTATTAAAATAAATACTAAATCTACTAAATCTACTAAATCCATTGAAAACAATACTAAATCGTGTGTTACACAAAATACTATTTCTACTAAATCAAATGAAAACAATACTAAATCGTGTGTTACACAAAATACTATTTCTACTAAATCAAATGAAAACAATACTAAATCGTGTGTTACACAAAATACTATTTCTACTAAATCAAATGAAAACAATACTAAATCGTGTATTACACAAAATACTATTTCTACTAAATCAAATGAAAACTATTTCTACTAAATCAAATGAAAAGAATACTAAATCGTGTATTACACATAATACTATTTCTACTAAATCAAATAAAAACAATTCTAAATCTGCAACTCCTTGTTCAAACCGGGTACCTGAAACAAAAGAAAACATATGTAAAATATATAATATTCAAAATAATACTTCAAAAAAATACTTACCTTTTGTAGAATGCCAGACGTCTCTTTCTTCCAAACCTCTTAAACTCCTAATTGATAGCGGCGCTTCCATAAGTATTATAAAGATATCCTCCGTCGAACTTGTACCTGAAATAAAAAATGATATCATTTCCTTTTCTGGTCTAGGGGGCTCGAACAACCCTATGAAGTCATTAGGACAAATAAATGCCAGTTTCCACACACTGAAACATCAGTTCCATCTTGTCCCTGATATAGATTTTCCCTATGATGGAATAGTCGGCAACGACTTCTTTACTACCTACAACTGCAAAATCGATTACCTTGAAGGAAAACTTACTATTTCTGACATAAAAATTACTCTGAAATTTAATGAACCAATTTACATCATACCTCCAAGAACGGAAACAGTCATAGAAGCCTCGGTACTAAATCCTGAAATTCAAGAAGGCTTAGTTCTAGACCAAGATCAAATAAATCATCTCCTTATCGCCAACTGTATGGCAAAAGTCAAACCAAATTCTAGAATTAATATTTCTGTCGTAAATACATCCGAATTTCCATTACGTATAAATTCAGATCTAAAATTAAAACTTACCCCCTTAGAGGAAGATTCCGTTGACAAAATGTACCATATTCCTATCACTGATATAAAAACCCAAAATAACATCCTTGACAGAACCGAAGCAGTTATAAAACTATTACGTGTCTCGCACCTAAACGGTGAAGAAACAAACACATTATACGACTTATGCTCCGCCTATTCAGATATTTTTCACTTACCTGAAGATAAATTGACCTGTACTGACGCTATACAACATGAAATTCCAACATCCTCAACTGCTCCTATCAATACAAAATCCTACAGATTCCCTGAAGTACACAAAACAGAAGTTCAATCTCAAATTACGAAAATGTTAGATGAAGGCATCATCAAACCGTCTACATCTCCCTGGTCTTCTCCAATTTGGATAGTTCCAAAAAAAATCGATGCTTCGGGCCAACGTAAATGGCGAGTAGTTATTGACTACCGTAAACTTAATGACGTCACGATAGGAGACTCGTATCCAATTCCTAATATTTCTGAAATACTAGATCAATTAGGAAAGTCCAAATACTTCAGTACTCTCGATCTCGCTTCCGGTTTCCACCAAATTAAAATGTCATCACAAGATGCCTCCAAAACAGCCTTCTCAGTTCCACAAGGTCACTTCGAATTCACTCGCATGCCCTTCGGATTAAAAAATGCTCCAGCAACCTTCCAAAGACTCATGAATTCTGTTCTCTCAGGATTACAAGGCCTTCAATGTTTTGTTTATTTAGACGACATTGTGGTGTACTCCTTTGACCTCGAACAACATGCTAAAAGCCTCTCTAATGTATTCGATAGACTCCGTACATTTAAATTAAAACTACAACCAGACAAATGCGAATTTCTCCGTAAAGAGGTATCTTATCTTGGACATGTGATCACAGATGAAGGAGTAAGACCAAATCCTGATAAAATAAAAGCCGTCCAACAATTTCCTACTCCCAAGTGTCCGAAGGATATAAAATCCTTCCTTGGACTAGTGTCATACTATAGAAGGTTTATCCCTGATATCTCAACTATTGCTAAACCACTTACTAATCTACTCAAGAAAAATGTACCTTTCCTTTGGAATAATGAACAACAACTCTCTTTTGAAACTCTAAAGAATGCTCTTACGACGGCCCCTATATTAGCTTACCCTGATTTTACAAAGCCTTTTATTCTCACTTGCGATGCTTCTGATTACGCAATCTCTGCCATCTTATCCCAAGGTGACGTAGGCAAAGACCGCCCAATCGCTTACGCATCCCGGACTCTAAACAAATCGGAAACAAATTATTCCGTCACAGAAAAAGAATGCTTGGCCATAATATTCGGCACAAAAACCTTCAGACCATATTTATACGGCCGACGTTTTAAAATTGTCACTGACCATCAACCACTAAAGTGGCTATTTTCCTACAAAGATCCTTCATCGAAATTCGTTAGATGGAGATTAAAGTTAGAAGAATTTGATTATGAGATAGAATACAAAAAGGGCAAAATCAACAGGAATGCCGACGCTTTGTCTCGCTTCCCTGTTAATCCCGTAATTCCAGATAAAGTAAATCCTCAACCCTCAACATCCAGAACCATTGTACCTAATCTAGAACCTGAAATCACCACTGACGTCTTAGACGACCTTATAGACCTAGGCGACTTGGGACTCGATCCCGGTACAGACATTGACTTCAGTCCTCTGAGTCTACCTCCTCTACCAAATTCCCCTGAAGAAAGACGTGATCCAACTCCTCCAACTCTACCTCCTATATCAGAATCTCCTGAAGAAGAACAAAATCCAGTCCCTGAAACAAATTCTACTATATCAGATGACTATTCAACCTTTATAAAAACTATGATGGATAAGAATGAAACATTTAATACACAAATCAAAGAACACAACGAAAGCCTCCTCAAAAGCCCTTCAAAAACTATCCTAATTCCTATATCTATTGATTTCGATGACTCAAATCCTTATCTCCAAGATATAATCTCCTCCTTGGAAGATCGATCAATTCTCGACAATGAGCGTGAACTTCACAAATTCATAAAATTAGAACTAAAAGAAAAGGCCTTTATCTTCTTTTGACCAAAGTCTACTATTTCGACAATTCTACTTACCCAGATATATTTAAAACGCTCAAATGCTTGAGGGACGAGATTCTACTTCAAGGTAATATAAATGAAATTTCAATCTCTGACTTCAAAAATCCATTTGAACAACTTTCTTTTGTTAAAATCTACAGTATGTTAACATATCTATTCAATAATACCAACATCACAGTAAACATTTATCATAATAACGTTATCTATCCAGTCCCCACGGAAATCACTAAAATTCTAAAAGAAAACCATGATATCCCAATAGCCGGACATTTAGGCTCGAATAGAATGTTCGACAGGATCCGGGAACGCTACTACTGGAAGAACATGCGCTCAGATATCGAGAGCTATGTGAAAAATTGCAAATTCTGCCAAACAAACAAATCCTTACGTAAAATCCAAAAATCTCCAATGCAGATAACAACTACTTCCACTCGCCCTTTTGAAAGAATAAGTCTTGATATCGTTGGACCCTTACCTGAAGCCGGTTTACATAAACTAAGATTCATACTTACCCTGCAAGATGATCTTACAAAGTTCTCCATCGCGTACCCAATTTCCAATGCTACCGCAGAAGAATCCTGCGAATGCTTAGTACATTTCATCTCCCTATTTGGCATCCCTAAATTCATACTTACCGATCAAGGTACAAACTTCACCGCCGAACTATTCAAGGAAACATGCAAATTCCTCAAAATCAAACAGATCTGGTCTTCACCTTATCACCCGCAAACCCAAGGAGCTCTTGAAAGAAGCCACTCCACTCTCAAAGAATACCTAAAATCTTATGTTAACGATAGCCAGTCCAACTGGCATAAATATGTTTACACCGCTATGTTAACATATAATAGCTCTGTCCACACAACAACCAGGTTCACGCCTTATGAACTTGTTTTCGGCCATAAGCCATATATACCTGACTCCGTCTTTGACTTACGCTCCGACGTCACTTATCCCGAATACCTGAAAATGCTCCATCATCGACTAAAAATATCCCGAGAAAAAGCTTTACAGAATATTCATGATTCCAAAGAAAGATCAAAAACTTACTATGACCGACATTCACGACCAGTCCAATATAAAGCAGGAGACTATGTCTACATAAAGAATCACGTCAGACTTAGGAAAGCCTTGTCCCCCGTTTGGAAGGGACCCTATAAAATAATAAAGGTCCACGGGAATAACACACTTACCCTTTTAATAAACCGTCGTCACGTTAAACACCACTTCGACCAGGTAAAACCTGCAAATATAAATGAACAATAAAAAAAATAAACAAATATCATTAGTCTAATAATCATGCAAATAATAACTATAATTAATAATATTCCAGAACAATTCTAATGGATGCCACCGTCTTCGGAGAAGACGCTTTCGAAATTCAACACGTAGAGAATGGTCCAGGAATCCACTTTGACCCCAGAGGGTCCTTAAAAATAATTAATGGTCACATAGATATAGTCGTCCCCGTCGATATCTCTTTTATAAGTCCCCACCTAATCAATATTCAAGAGGTTCTCGCTTTGTCATGGGATCTTTGCAATAAAAGTAAAATATTCAAACCAACAGAATGTACAAATACATTACAACCTTTAGAAGTCCGATTCTATGATATGATAAGAGACTATGACTCAATCTCTCATCTTCTCCCGCGAAGAAACAAACGTTCCGCTTGGTTCAGCATCATCGGAACCGCGTCTAAACATCTGTTTGGCACCTTAAATGAAGAAGACGCAACACTTTATGATCGCGCTATCCGCGAATTACAAACCGATCAAAAGGATCTAGCGCAGTGTGTAAAAGAAGGTCTTATTGTAACCACCTTCGCACTAGAAACCTTTAATAAATCATTAAATCAACTAGCTCAGAACGAAAAATCGTTAAACAATGCAATTAATTTTCTGAATAATAGAATAAACAATATATCTTTAACTTCCAATACACTCGATTATAGAATTAAAATGTTAGAGTTAGTAAATATATTAGGGAATAGTATACTTACCCTATCCTTTAAACTGGAAGATATATCAAACGGCCTAATGTTCAGTAAAAACAACATACTGTATCCTGCAATATACTCACCTAAAGAACTATACGAAGATATTGTTAAAATCCTTAGATTCCTACCTAGTTCTAAAGAATTCCCCATATCCATAGATTTAAGTAACATTCATAATGTACTAAGGTTTTCTAGCTTAAGTTCCTACTATCTCAGCGGTAAAATTGTATTTGCTTTAAGAATACCTTTAGTTTATCCCGTAGAATTCTACATTTATCACATACTTCCGTTTCCTATTTCAGTTAATAACAATTCATTTGCCATGATTATTCCTAGTGCCAAATATATCGGATTCTCTAGAGATAAAACTCAATACAGTAATTTAGAAAATTTGGAAAAATGTAAACTAGTAGATTCTCAAAACTATATCTGTAACGACTTGATCATATTATCCACTGCTACTCATCCCATCTGCGAAAGCGAGCTAATATCAAAATCCTTATCCTCTCTTCCAAATCAATGTGTTGTTAAACCCATTTCCGGAAATATTGAACTATGGCAGCCGTTACAAGAAAATAAATGGATTTATGTTATCTCTAGGAATTCCAAGCTCACTATTGATTGTCCAAATAAAAGAATATCTGAAGCTAATATATATGGCACCGGAATTATAAAATTACCGTCTGGATGTAATGCATACTGTAGAGGTATAGAATTAATATCTAGACAAGATATAAAATATAATTCATCCCATGTAAACATTGATTTTAATTTATTGGAATTATATAATATTAATCAAACTATAACCTATCCAAATGTTATCCCAGAACTTAATATTAAATCTATAAATTTTGAACCCTTATTAAATAATAAAGAAGATTTAAATGTAATTAAACATAGATTAGAAAATATTATAACCAAACCAAATGTCATTAACCATAATCATTATATTTCATCTTTTGTTTTTTATTGTATTTTAACTTTAATTATAATATTAGTTTATAAGTTATATAAATATTGTATACCTAAGATCCGCGGCGTCCTGTCCCCTTCGATAAATCCAAATCCTCCTGAAGATCCCGAATCCCAACCTGAAATAGAACTTACCTCTCCTACTCCTAGACTCCGCTTCTAGAATACCAAACTTCACCCTTAAGGTGGAAGTTTGATCTCAACCGGGGGGCTGTTATACCTAGGCCCCTTTCCTCCAGACCTGCTTACCTTTGCCTTCCGCTCTGCTGTATCAGCATCCAATAGTCTATTAATACACCTACCGTTCCTGCACCCAGTCAGTCTCGTGTCTCCATTCCTCCGCCGCGCATAATTGCCGGATCGCTGTTTCTTATTTTCTAAGTTCAGTTCTAAGTTCTAATTAATTTCAATTTTGTATTTTCTTCGTGTGTAAATATAGCCTTCCTCGATAAATGGGCTATCCAAAGCTGAAAGAATTTTTCAAATCAGACCAGTAGTACCTGAGATTAGCGCGTTCAATCAAACAATATATTAGTAGTATATTTGGCTACAACACTAATACTTACATTTTAAATATCGCGATATCTTTTGAATGAAACGTCCGAATTGAATAATTCAAAAAGCTCTAGAAAGGTATTGGATTCGTCTTGAATATGGAGTAATTTATTTTGATAAGGATTAATACCAAGGTACAAAATAAAGAGTTTTTGAAGCGAGGGCATTTTAATTATTTAAAAAAATAAAAGAAAACACTTATTGTGAGATAACTACAATAGTTAGACATATGGTTACGAGATATTTTTTGTAGACAATTATATGTTCTGCAAAGTGGTAGTACATTGTTTTGTTCTATAATCAATAGTTTTCGCAGTGCAAGCCGTGTAAGGATTTTTTCGGGTCATTTTTTTACACCTTGGGTTACTGTTTGCGCTACTTAAAAATATTGACAAAAACATAATATTACCTTTAATTTCGTAGGAACACGTCCACGCCATGTAGGATTTGCTCGGTTTTGAACAGCGCCATCTAGTTTAACCTTGTGCAACCAAGTGATAATATATCAATACTTTACCTCTGTATTAGAAGACGATGTTAGCATTATATAATCTATTTTGACGTGAACATTTCCGCCTACCAAGAACTTGTTTCTTAAACTCCACTAATATTCTTAATTAACAACTCATGTAACACAACTTAAATTGACAATGACGGTAGAAAATAATAAAATTGAAAACCAAAGCCGTAACCGCCTACCGTGATTGCTTTGTAATAAAAAAAACTAACAAATATAAACCTTTTAACCCGAAATAGCCTTAATACTAAACATTAATAAAACTTAAAACTAAACTTGATTGTACTTCTAAGACACAAAACTAAACTTGATCAGAAGTATTACAATCCTTTCTGGGAAGGAAACACAACTTACTTACTGGACGTTTACAAAATCCATTCTGTGTTTTGATTGTAACTACACGGACAACATTATCCCTTCCCGGATGGATATCTATTATTCTACCCATGAACCACTTAGCAGGTGGCAAATTTGGCTCTTTTACAATAACTACATCATTAATATTTGGCTGATCCTGCTGAGTAGTCCATTTGTATCTTTTATTTAATGTAACTAAATATTCTACACTCCAACGATTCCAAAAATCTTTAACCATTTTGGTTGTTAATTTCCACCTATCTAGTTGGTTAACCATTGCACATTCACCGTCCGCGACATTTAATAACGGTTCTCCAACCAAAAAGTGGCCAGGTGTCAGAGGTAGAGGATCGTTCGGATCATCACTAATTATAGTTCATGGACGTGAGTTTACACATGCTTCCACTTGTGCTAATACTGTTGATAGCTCTTCATATGTGAGTGTACTTTCGCCAACAACTTTCCGAAGATGAGTCTTTACGGAACGCACCCCTGCTTCCCATAAGCCCCCAAAATTTGGAGCTGCGGGTGGTATAAAATGCCAATTTGTATGCTCTAATGTCAACAGTTGTGCAATTTCGTCAGGCAAAGTAGATTTAGCTTTATCGAACATTTCACATAGTTCTCTGCTTGCACCAGTGAAATTCGTCCCATTGTCACTGTACAAATCTTGACAATGACCTCGTCTCGCTGTCATGCGTTTAAATGCTGCGATAAATCCTTTAGATGTCAAATCAGAAACGACTTCTAAATGTATCGCATGTGTCACCATACAAACAAATAGTGCTATATAGCCACGATAAGCCTTGGATCCTCGTCCTGGTGAGAATCGGACGTTAATCGGCCCTGCAAAATCGACTCCGCTGGATTTAAAAGGTTTGCTAGGTTTTAATCTAGCTGCGGGAATCTGTCCCATAAACGGTGTTTTATTAGCTCGTGACATTTTGATACATGTAACACATTCTCGATAATGCTTTTTCACTAATTCGCGAGCTCGAATGATCCAATAGTTGCCTCGGAGGTGATTCAACATGAGTTGTGGTCCACCGTGCATTGTTTTACTGTGCGCATCGGCTATTATTAACTTTGTAAAGTGATGTTTACCAGGCATAATAATGGGGTGTCGTGTATCGTAATTAGCACCAGATAAATCAATACGTCCACCGACTCTTAGTATTCCATCTTTATCAAAGATAGGACAAAGAGGATGAAGCACACTCTTTTTTGGAACACTTCCTCGTGTTTTCAAGTGTCTGATATCTTCTTCAAACTCAAGCTCTTGAATATGTGTGATACATATTTTCAATGTTTGATTAATTTCTTCCAATGTAATATAATCTTTCATATTCTGTCTTTCTGTCTTTGGTAATTTCCAAATTAAAATTCTTCGACAGTATGATAAAACTTTTAACATCCTTGTAAATGACGAAAATCTTTCCCATGGTTTGTCTATCTTATCCGGTTGCTGTAGTGTAAATAACGTCTTTATTTTCTCTTCTTCATGTGTGTCTATTACTGCGAACTTTTCCTTCTGCACAAGAATTTCATTCAACCATATAGGGCCATGCCACCACAAGGAATGCTCGGCTAAATCACTAGGTTTTAAACCTCGTGAGGCACAGTCACTTGGGTTCATATGAGTCGCCACATGTCCCCACTGCTCATAGTCTGTCATGGTTAAAATAACTGACACTCTATTGCTGACAAATGTAGTCCATTTACAAGCTGGTCCCTTAAGCCAAGCCAAAACTACAGTCGAGTCGGTCCAGGCGTATTGATTATCTTTTGGAATATTCATTACTTCCGCCACCTCAGACAATAGTTTAGTTGCTATAACTGCACCCGACAATTCTAATCATCGAGGAACTGACATTTCCTTTTCAATTGGAGCAAGTTTTGTTTTCGCAGTCAACAGGTTGACAAAAACTACACTGTTTTTATCAATCACACGAAGATATACACATCCGGCATAAGCGGACATTGATGCATCTGCAAATGCATGTAATTCCATTCTATATCCTGGTGAGAAATTGAGCCATCTTGGAATGCAGATGTTCTTGATATGCTCTAATTCTTTTCTATATTTGATCCATTCGGTTGACAAATCTTCGTCCAAATCATCGTCCCAATCCAATCCTGATTTCCATAGTTTCTGGATAAACAATTTTGCAACTATAACAACAGGTGCAATCCACCCCATAGGGTCGTACAATCTCGCAATGTCGGATAGTACCTGTCGTTTTGTAAATTTGCCGTTGACCTCAGATAAATTTATTGAATATTCAAAATTGTCAGTTTCTTTGTTCCAGCATAAACCCATAACCTTCTCTTTCTTATCTTGTTGTATCGCTACGGAATTAGTTGGAAGATGTTTGTCTGTGTCAATATACTCCAACAACTTATGATTGTTACTGCTCCATTTCTGAAGCTCAAAACCTCCAGATTTCATCAATTTGTTCATCTCTTCGTAGATTTGAATAGCTTCACTATCCGAATCGCACCCAGTCATCAAGTCGTCCATATAATAGTCGTTCTTGGTAATCTCTGCAGCAATTGGATAATTGTTCTGTTCATCGTCAGCTAACCTTTGTAATGATTTAACAGCTAGGTAAGGTGCACAAGCCGTCCCAAAGGTTAACGTCAGAAGATTGTAATGGTGCATTTCTTGATTCGGATTGATTCTCCATAAGATCCTTTGATAATCTATGTCTTCGTTAGCCACTCGTACTTGGCGGTACATTTTAACCACATCTGCAATAATACATATTTTGTGTGTTCGCCACCTCATGAGTAAGTGCCTTAGATCTTGTTGGAGTTTGGGACCTACTAGAAGGTTATCATTCAACGCTACATTGTTGACACCCTTACAAGATGCGTCAAATACTACTCTCACTTTTGTTGTGATTTTATCCTCACGGACAACCGCATGATGAGGAAGATAAACCGCTTTCAGATTTTCAAGATGTTCCTTATCTACTGACTTCATGTGGCCTAATTCTAAGTACTCTTCTATCACATTACGATAATCTTGGTATAACTTTGGCTTCTTTTCAAGCTTCCTTTCTAAATACTTGAGCCTCTTTTCTGCTATAATTTTATGTTCCCCATATTGACATTCAGGATTATCGCTATTAAACGGCAATCTTACAATGTATCTTCCATCTCTTGCTCTTACTGTTGTCGACTCGTAAAGCTCTTCACATCTTTTCTCATCGATGGTCATTTTCTTCTTAATTGATGGAGGTTCATTCTCGTCTTCCCAAAATTGCTTCAATAGGTCGTCGACTCTGGTTTGCACATGCAAACTGATAACATTTGGTGTTGTAACTTCTTGTGATACTCTCCCTGATATGATCCAGCCAAGGATTGTATTTTGAGCCAATAAATGTCCTTGAGGATGCTTCATTACTCCATTGAGTAGAATATCACAGTATACTTCTGCTCCTAGCAAAACATCTATTTTACCAGGATTCATGTATGTGGGGTCTGCTAATTTAATCTCTTCTAATGGAACCCACATTGGAGAGGGTATTTCTCTGTTCGGTATTGCAGTCGGTAGTACACTCAACACATATGCATTTACCTTGATTATATTATTAGGGTTGTGAATTGATTCCAACACAAGTGAAACCATGTACTTAATTCTTACTTGGCCGTCTCCTAAACCTGACACCAAACCACTGATTGGTGTGCGTTTGAGACCTAACAATTGTACCGTCGATTCGGTTACAAACGAGGCTTGCGAGCCTTGATCCAATAATGCCCTAATAGTAAAACCGATGCCATTCCTGGATCTTGCCTTTACCATTGCTGTTGCCAGCAAAACATTGTAGTTTTGATCATTTCTTCAAAAGTTCGCTACAATGTGTGTATCCAAGGTGGTTGGTACAGCTCTTTCTTCAGCTGTAAACTGTTGAGTTGTCATTGTTGTGTTTGGTATTGTATTCGAAGTAGCGCCTCCTTGTTCCTTAGTAGCATGTAACAGTGAGTGATGGCGTCTGCCACATTTTCTACAGTTAATATTTTGTTTGCAATTCTTGACTGAATGAGCGAATCCGAGACAGTTGAAGCAAAGTCGCTTGCTTTGTACTAAATTATATCTGTCTTGGACTGATTTGGATCCAAATTGTTTGCAATGACATATGTGATGAGAGCCATTACAACAGGGGCACGCATTATTATTCTTCTTATCTTCCTGTACAACTGCATTAAAAGCCTTAGTCTTCAAAATTTGTTTTGAGTTTTGTGATGCATTTTTGTTGTGTGTCTTACTGCCTTCTATCATTTCTAAACTTCTAAATCTCATCTCTAAAAACTCTGCAAGCTGTGTCCAAGTGGGCAGTTCTTCGGACATCACACTTATTTGGTATTCCCATTGTTTATGAGTTTCCTGATCTAATTTAGAAACAACCATATACACAATAATTGCATCCCACGTATCCGTCTTGACCCCAATATTATTCAGACTTTTTAAACATGATGAAGTGGTATCCAGCAGTGTTTTTAATGCTGTTGCGGATTCAACCTGTATTGGCTTCAACGAAAATAATGTTTGCATAATACTGTTGCAGTTATACTTCTTATTATTGTACCTCTTTAACAGTTGTTCCCATGCTTCATTGTAGTTTGCATCTGTTGTTGAAAAATTACGAATCAGCTGCTCCGGCTCTCCAGATAGACAACTTTTCAAATAATGAAGCTTTTGTACTGATGGTAGGCTTGCATTTTGATGTATTACTGATGAAAACATATCGTAGAAAGTTTGCCATTCATTGTACTTTCCACTAAACGAAGGCAACTCAATTCTTGGTAACCTAATAATTTCATTGCATTCAGATTTGGATGAAACTGTTGGCTTTGATTGTGAATCTGTAGTGGTATAAATGTGATAAACATCCTTCAATAATGCTTTATATGACAAATATTGTTCTTGAAACTGCTCATAAATATCATTTCGGAAATATTCCTCTTTATTCCTTTGTTCTCTCGATGTATTCGCCACGATTTCCTTGTGATTTGTTTTAAAATCTATCCATAAATCTTCTGCAGCTTCTAACCGTGTTTCTATCAGAGACTTTTTAATCCTCTCTTTTCCTAACTTTCGAAAATTACGTTCTGCTTTGGTTAATCTTTCAAGTAAATCCATTTGCGGCTCAATAATCTTCGATAACGATGCCATTTTTGTAGGTACTTCACAAAATATTAATTTGAAGATTTGTTAACAATTAATAAAAGTCAATATACTAACAATTTAGAAAGTCCTAGATTAATATTAAACACCACTAGAAGAATAAGTTCGACGTTGTGTAAATAATCAAAGTTAATAGTATATTCACTTGATTTTTTCTAAGTCCAGTACCATACAAAATTAACAATGTCCATATAAAGTTCACTTAAAAATTTTCTAAGTCCCGTAATAAGTAAAATAAACTAAGTTACTGATAACAAATTTTTCTAAGTGTTAAAAGTTCGTTAAAATTTTACAAGTCCACAATCACTGATTTTTCTAAGTCTTTTTACTTCACTGAATTTACTAAGTGTTTAAAAACATAAAATTTTACAAGTCCAAAATACAAGAATTTTTCTAAGTCTTTTTTGACGCGAATTTTTCTAAGTCTTTTTTACTTTAAATTTTACTAAGTGTTTTTAAAGCAAAAATATTCTAAGTGTTCACTCTACTTAAGATTTTACCAAGTCCTTAATCCAAACACTGAAAATCCAATTTCACTGTAATCCAAAAACTAGTCACTACTCACTTTTCACTTTCGGGGTTTCGGCACCAATGTTTGTGCTATTTAAAAATATTGACAAAAACATAATATTACCTTTAATTTCGTAGGAACACGTCCACGCCATGTAGGATTTGCTCGGTTTTGAACAGCGCCATCTAGTTTAACCTTGTGCAACCAAGTGATAATATATCAATACTTTACCTCTGTATTAGAAGACGATGTTAGCATTATATAATCTATTTTGACGTGAACAGTTACATTATTGGATTTTTCGTATCGTATTTTAAAAAAAATATAATATAGCCTATAGCCTTCCTCGATAAATGTACTATTCAACACTGAAAGAATTATTTAAATCAGACCAGCGGTTCCTGAGATTAACGCGTTTAAACATACAAACAAACAAACTCTTCAGCTTTATAACATTAGTATCGATAAGTGTGCGAAATTTCGTACTCCTCCGTCCGCGCAATTTTCGTAAAAAGGGGTACAAAGTTTTTGCTTCACGTATTAATATATAGATATTATGTACTTTGGTGTAAGCTGAACGAATAAAGGGGATATTTCAAATATTTCGTCTTGTTTCAGGATTCTTGGCGAACGGACTGAGCAGTAAGTATCTGTTTGTATATACACGATGAATTTTCAAGTGGCCCTTCAGGGCCAAATCCTGAACATGCTAAACAGCGAATTACACTCGAAGGAATCTCGAGGCAGATTTTGACGAAAACTAAAGTGTTATCATTAGATTTTTGAAAAATCAATTAACCTTCTAGCAGCAATTTGCCCTTCAAGAATGTAATGATCGACCACATTATATTATGTGCTCCTCGTCCAAGACTGTCAATGCAGACTGTCGGTCGTAGACTTGGTTGTAGACTCGTAGACTGTCGATTTAAGACTTCCCCTCCTCTGCCCGAACACCGCGTATTTATAAGGTCCTCGTAGCGCGCCGCAGTGACACCATCCGGTAATGCTGTGGCGCCACTTCAGTTACACTTCCTTCATAAAAGTAACTTCCGCCATACGTATAAATTTCCAACATCCGATTACTCCATTATTGACTTATGGTTATTTTATAATAACAATGAATAGTCCGACTCTATTTCCGGATAATCGTTAGCTTAATAATAAATGCTTCTACATTGACATCCGGTTAAACAACTTCCGAATACTACATGAAAGAATACTCTATCCGGTTATTGACTACTTTGCTCTTCGCCATTTTTATCAATTCTATCTCTCATAACCTTCAAAGCTCCTACCACCTTTATGCAGATGACCTTCAAATTTATACTCATGCTTCGATTGACAACATAAGTGAAGCTGTTGAGCTTACAAACCAAGACTTACGGAATATATTAGATTGGAGTAAGGCATTTGGACTGACTGTAAATCCATCTAAGACTCAGACCATTGTTGTGGGTAGCTCCAGGATGATTCCTAAAGTTGAGCTTTCTACTCTACCCCAGGTTCTTTTTGACGGTGTTACCATTCCTTTCTGCGAAAAATTGAAGGACCTGGGAATTTACATTGATAACTTTCTATCCTGGGATCCCCAACTAAAAGAGGTCAGCCGAAAAGCCGAAAGTTGTTTGCGTCAGCAGCTTCACTAAGAAGGTTGCGAAACTTCTTACCTCACACCACTAAAATTGAACTCGTACAATCCCTCCTACTCCCAATCTTAGATTACGCTGATGTCAGCTATCTTGCACAGTTCATGCAGTATGCCTGTGGAATGCGCTACCTGTGAAAATCAGGCGTGCCCAGTCTCTTCAGGCGTTCAACGGACTCGTGAAGGATCATTACCTCGGGCTCTAAGGTCAATCATAACATCTTCATCTGTCCCATATTTACGTAATTCTATACATTATTAATATGATTATTATTTATGTATATATCAATATATGTATATTTTTGTCTTATTTCTATGTCTATTATACTTGCCATTACAAAATTTTATATATATATAATTTTATTTATATTTATTTTTATTCTAGTTACATTGCAAAACCCACATGTTACACAATTTTTCTCTAATCCATCCTAAGGTTGTCTGGAAGAAATTGCTTTTAGTGATAAGACCGCCTATTGTCTTCTGTACTTAAACTTCTTAAATTGTATCTTAATGTTATGCAAGGGTTGTTTTTGAACAAAATATTCTATTCTCCATACATTGAAAACCTCACCTCATTTTATTCAACATGGACATGAAGAAAATTATTCAATTTTTAATAGCCTTCTATAAATTAATATTCAAAACGTATGTTATTTTATCCCAATCAAACAAATCCATCAATGGATAAACATTGATTGCGTTCAAATGAGGTGCAGTCAAATGACCAGCGCAATTTAATGTTCAATCCTAGATATTGTTTATTTTAATTCTCAGACGAATAAAAGCGTAGACGGACCCTACGTGTACCAAACCGTGAAATTAAGTGAAGCCTTTTCTACAAACTGGTGTGCAACAAACTTATGTAGTATACACGTGGTTTGCGTCTGTGTGGGTATAAGTAATGTGTCTACAGGAAACCATTCCACTTTCATCCGTTCTAATTCGATTATTTAACACTAGCTATGCCCGCGATTTTGTCCGCGTAGCCAAGTTACTCCATATAACATCAGCTATCTGCCAGTGAAAATCCCGTCAAAATCGGTCCGGCCGTTTCAGTAATTAGCCGGAACATCCAGACAAACAGAATAGCAAACATTCTAAAAATTGCATTTTCGAAATCACCTGGTCCGAATTATCCCCCCTGTTTTTTTCACATTTTTATTTTGACATTACAAACAGACACTTCGATTGTATTTATCTTTATAGAAGATGTATAGATTGAGTTCACGTAACGCACTTTCGGCGCGATCGGCTTCCTATTCCAAAATCGGCTTCCTTTAGCCGACTTCACTCTGACAGATAAGGGTTCGTTCTACCTATTTTGTTTGTCTGAGTTCTGATTATATAAAATTTCAATTTAATTGAATGAAGGTGTACTCAATATTATTGTTCGCCCAAACATTAAAATTAAGTTCTTAAAAACCTAATTACAATCATTGGTGTACAAAGGGTGACCTTATCGCTTAAAGCGATCTCTTCCAGGCAACCCAAAGGATTTTGATTTATTGCTGGAGTACAGCAGACAGGCTGACGGCCCAACGGTGATGGAAAGTGGTTACCGTCGCCTATAAACATTTGCAACATTAGGTATTAGCAATGTGCTACCGGACTTGTAATTGGGACTGGAATCTGACCACTAATGCCGGAACACAACTCAAGGTTGTTATGACGGCATAGACCAAGGGTGGTAGCCATACAGCCGGTCAAATACCTTACCTATCACCTGGCAAAATATTAAAACATGACAGAGTTGCATTAAAAAAATTAATTAAAAAATTGTTTAACCCTTACTAGTAGCACATATGTGTCCGCGATGAGAGTGCAGATCGCGTTTGTGAACGTGATCGTTAATTGTGTTGTTGTCTCACTCTGTTTATATAGTTGTATGATTTGTATGAAATGGGTATATTTTCTTGGTATATTACGAGATGGTGATAGTGTTAGTCTTGCGGCTTTTTGGTATATCGATAATTGTCTTAAGGGTTAAACGTAGTTTTAACAATATAATGTCCATTGAAATTTTCTTCATGTTTCTGTTATTACTAGGCGACTGACATAAACAATCCATTCCTTCATATAATCATTCATTCCAATCATACATTCGTTCCAATCATTCATTCATTCATTATTCTCCTCCGTGCAGGAACGGAGAAAGAATACAATTTCCTGCGGCCGGGCGGCCTGCCGTAAGAGGCGACTTAACAACCCACAGCCAGGTGGTAGGACATTTGCCCGACTGGATGGCTACCACCCCTGGTCTAAAGTATGTCGCCATAACAACCTTGAGTTGTGTTCCGGCATTAGTGACCAGGTTCCAATTTCCCTTAAGAGAGCAGCAGCGCATTTGTAGCAACTTTGGTGTTGCAAATGTCCATAGGCGATGGTAACCGCTTTCCATTCAGTGGGCCGTCTGCCTGTCTGCTGATCTCCTGCAATAAAATAAAAAAAATCATCCATTAATCAATTCAATTCCTTCTTTTGATATTTGATATGAAATTATGGAGGGTAGAGGTAAGGAGAACCATATCTGTATATGAAGAGGTGTCCATCGAAATGCATTAAATTAGGGTGGCGCCACTTTGGCATCAGGGTGGATTTTAGAGAGTTGGTCTGAAAGAGAGTGTCGGGGTGAAGGTAATGAAAGGAATGCTCCGGTGGTTCGGGCATGTGGAAAGAATGACTAAACAGATATACAATGCAAAAGTGGATGGATGCAGAAGTCGTGGAAGGCCACGACACACCTTCCATGATCAAATTGATCGCGTACTAGCAGAAGGTGATGTCAGGAGCCTTAAGAACAGACGAGCGTGCATGACAAGAGCTATGAATGTCAAAGAAGCAAGTGAGGTGTGTAAGAATAAGCCTAAATGGCGCTCTGTTGTTCGTGCCTACCCCGCAAGGGAACTGGCGTGAAGTTATGTATGTATGTATGTATGTGAATTTTAGAGAAAGCACTAAAAGTTATTAGAGTGGTATTATAGTGTTTTAGTTTTATAAAATTAAATATTACAAAATCACTAAGCGTATTATTCAAAATTCACGAAATAAAATCACTATTCACGTTTTCACATAACAATTCTTTGAGGTTATATTTAGTAAATTACTTTTACTACGTAAATAGTTGACGTTTTATTACAGTGTACAGTCACCGACTACTCTAGTCGCCAAAGATATTTATTTTTTAACTCGGCATACATCGATTCGTCTACAACAGCTACATTCATAGCATACCCTTTGTCTACATCAGCGCCATTGTGGACGGTTTTTGAACTGTTATTTAGAGCTTACAACTGGACACTTCTTCAACTATTTTTCTATATAAGATGATTCTCCTTACCTCCATCCTCGATATATGAAACGAGATTTTAAATATTTTTTTTTTTCAGAGAAATGTGAAAAGTCTAAGGGTTATCTGAAAAAATGTGCAAAACACAGTAAGTATTATTAAAGATTTTCCTTTTTTTGTTAGTGGAGTACATCAAACATGATGGAAAGCGGTTACTTATATAAAAAAGAGCTTTCAGTCTGAATCGACCCGTCGTAAAGACATTCACGCATCGCGCGCGCATTTGAGATATCCACCCAATTGCAATACTAATCGGGTTCCAAGAGCTTGGTGATAAGTGGCAAGTGAATCTAGTTGTGAAGCGGGAGATATATAACAAGAGAACACGCACTGCTGCTCCTGTATCGCAGACGCTCCGGTTACTCAGCTCATATTATTACGGGTGAGTCCATTTATCTCCATTCCCTCTTACCCTTGCACCCTTGAAATCTGGCAATCGGCCAGATCATATGGTCTTTCGAACCGAATATTCCAACTGGCGACCTATTTATACAGTCTGCAACAACCGTATTTTGCCATTTTATGGTTAATTCAAACCAAATTGTAAATTTTCGCATACCTAAAAAGTTAAATAAACAATCATTATCAATCTGCCCATTTACCCGTTTTCTGCCCTTGTTTTTTCTTTTTTGTTTTCTTATAAACATATTACTTCTGCCCTTATATATTTGAATACCCATTCCACATTCCTCAGATAATTACGCAAATTGCTACACGATAACTATTTTTTGGTACGTAGGTAGGTTAATATAACCTCGAGTACGTATTCTGTACTTTATTCAGCACACCTATTCTCGAATACTTGCACTAAACGTGATATCGGATCGATATAATAATATTGAATATTATATTCGTTTCACTCGGTGTGGTTAGCTTGCCGTGCAACTTTTATAGCTTATATATAGCTTCGTGTTTATTAAGACTCAGCGCACACGACAGTTTGATATATATTTTTTTTCCTAATCATTTTTATTTATTTCGTATTTCTTACGTTTCTCTGGCTGCTTTCTTGCGTGTTCTTTATTAGCATCAGTAAAAAAAAAAAAAAAAAAATAAAAAAATAAAAAAAATAAAATAAAAAAAAAAAAAAATTTTTTTTTTTTTTTCGTTTGCTTTTCCTTTTCTTATTGTGCACTTCTCATCGTCATGCCTACCAAATCGCAATCTGCCATCTTTATGCAAACCCATAAGTACATAACTTTCCTATTAGAGATAGCTAACCTTATATTAAAAGGAGACAAAAAGTATAGTGTAAACGATTTCATAGGGCGCTTTACAAAATTGGACGATATAAAGGGCAAGTTGGATACAGTATATTATGAGATCTTGGACTCTAAAGACCTTGACGACAAAGTGGAAAAATGGTACTTTGACTACTACACCTCGGCTATAGAAGCATATGAAAAAATTTTGGTGGCAAACATCACCATCAGCTCAAGCATCAAACCAAGCTCGCCCACATTCTCCACGTCTACTGTTCTGCCCAAAATAGATCTACCCAAATTTTCTTCCAAGCTTGAGGATTGGCCATCTTTCATAACAATTTTCAAAAGCCTTACGGACACTGCCGGTAATTTGTCAGGTGCAGTTAAATTACACTATTTATTTTCTTGCCTCTCCGGAGAAGCTCTCAGTATGGTATCACACCTCAAGGTTACCGATGAGAACTACGATGTAGCGATGACAACACTTGCCAATCGCTACGAAAATCGCCGAGTTCTCATTGATAGGTTTATAGATATGATACTAGAGTTACCCCACATCACCACCCGCTCACAAATCAGACAGTTATTTTTAGCCCCTCTTATTTCAACCCAATCGGCGCTTAAAAACCTAAACTTACCACTACATGACTCAGACTACGTCCTAGTGTCAATAGTAGTGCGGAAGTTAAAGGGCGAGCTTCGCACATTATTTGAACGAACGCATGGGTCTTCAGACACTCTGCCCACCTTAAAGGATGTAATCACATTCTTAGAAGACCATGCACGTTGCACAGAAACTGAGACATATAACCCACCCCCCCCTCCCCTCAGCCCGACATACAGACAAACTGAACGTGCTTCTCCCTCAGCACGGTACCAACCACGCGCTTCTGCACCCAGACCAGAAATTCGGCACGTTCGTTTTCAGCCCACTACTTCCGTCCGCCCACCTTTAACGCGCCCTGCATATCCTCTACAAAGTCAAGCGTACCCTGTACAGTACGCTCAAGGATACCCACAGTCTACACAATATTTCGAGCCCATAGCACAAGATTCCGCCCACCCACCAGCACCGACCAATAATTATTACTGCCCTTGGTGTCACGTTAGAGGACACAGGTTGCTGAACTGCGGTGAATACCTAAGACAGCCTACGCAAGGGCGCTGGGATTTTATCCAAGCTCATGAACGGTGCCGTAAGTGTCTAGGACCCCATTACTCTGACGAGTGCAGATCCACAGGACGGTGTAGAGAATGTGATAGCGAGAAACACCATACCACCTTACATCGCAGTGGCTTTGAATCACCCACATATGACAATTCTCACCTCTTGCCCCCACAACTAAGAGGACAAGAACACACCCGCCCAACCACGGAATCAAGAAACTCTTCTCGTCGTAATTCACCTATTAATTCACAACAATGACTACCTGCTACTCACTTACACAATACTACACTACACCCACCCATACCATCGCTACAATATACACCATCCACTACATCACGTAAACAAAATAAATCCCAGTTTCATACTCAGCACTATGATAATAAAGTTTATCATAATAATCACTTGCCCGGCAGCCCTGTTACTTCCTCTGATAAAGCTAACCAAAATGACAGTCATATTTCAGCACATACTCAGCACATTACAGTACACGATCCACCAGTTTTATTACCCACTGTGTCCCTAGAACTAGCAGACAACGCTGGAGAATTTCATAAGGCAAGAGCATTATTAGACAGCGGTTCCATGCTAACCTTGTTAACTAAAACTATGACACAAAAATTACGTTTGCCTGTCGAGCACACAGAACTAAAAATTACAGGAGTCGGTAATCAGCAGACTCAAAACTCTAGTTCTTCAACTACCATCACATTCCGCCCTATTCACACCGAAGTCCCAGTAATTAGCGCAAAGGCATACATTCTACCAGATTTGACAGGTCTTTTACCATTAACAATGTTACCTGACGTTGTTCCACTCCTCGACTCGACACAGCTTCCCCTAGCAGACTCGTCTTATCGTTTTCCAGCCGCTATTGACTTGATTATGGGTTCTGATGTCTTGGGCCAAATTTTGGATGGTAACAAAATTTTTTTGGGCCCCGGCAGGCCAATAGCCTTCGGCACGATCTTCAATTTCGCTCTTTTAGGTCCTATCAATCCAAACTACACAAAGCCTGAGCCTCAAGTTAATTCAGCACTAGTAAATATTGACTGTTTACAACCCCAACACTCAAATAAAGAAATACACTCCGCTCTGGAGAGATTCTGGGAAGTCGAAGAAGTGCAATCAAAGGACAACTCAACCTCTGACGAGTGTGAGGAGAACTTTCGTTCTACCACCACACGTGATCCCACAGGGCGATACATAGTATCCCTTCCCTTTCTTACAAAGGCACCTAAGCTCGGTGCAACCCACGCTATTGCACTACGACGATTCCTTAATTTGGAGCGCAAACTCCAAAGAGATCCTACCCTCCGCTCAAAATATATCGACTTCATGAAGGAATACATTGACATGGGCCACATGGCTCTTTGTCACCCCAGCACATTTAAAGGAAAAGACCATTTTTACGTCCCGCATCATGGCATCTTCAAAGCCAACTCTGAAAAACTTCGCACGGTTTTTGATGGCAGCTGTAAGAGCTCTAATGGTGTCAGTCTTAATGACTGTCTGCACACTGGCCCACCGCTCCAACGTGATATTACTGACATCATTCTAAATTTTCGTACTCACAAAGTGGTCTTTAGTACAGACATCCAGATGATGTTTAGAAATATACTAGTTCACCCAGACCACAGACGGTTCCAACTCATTCTATGGCGCTCTTCTCCAGATCAACCTCTGCTCACTTACGCCCTGTCCACTGTCACGTATGGCCTACGACCCAGCCCCTTCCTCGCCAATCGATCTATTATACAGCTGGTCACTGATGAAGGTCACCGTTTTCCCCAGGCTGCACAGGTTCTTACGCACTCCATATTCGTGGATGACATTCTGACTGGGCATGATTCAGTTGACAAGGCAATAGCTCTGCAGACTGAACTCATTGAGTTACTAGCCCTAGGGGGATTTCATTTGCGAAAGTGGACCTCAAACTCTCGTCAGCTTTTAGAACGCTTCCCGGATGATCAATGTGACATACCCAAGGATTTTGATGTTGTACCCGACTCCAATGCAATCAAGGTACTTGGTATGCAATGGATACCCCAAACGGACGAATTTACATATCACATTTCGGTACCTACACTGGAAAAATTTACCAAAAGGTCAATACTCAGTACCATCGCTCGTTTATACGATCCTAGTGGATGGATCAGCCCAGTTATTTTCCGCGCAAAACTGCTCATTCAGCACCTATGGACTCTAAAGTTAGACTGGGATGAATCGGCTCCCAATGATGTCACATTTCAATTTCAGCACATTTTTGAAGACTTACCTCTACTCTCTGCTCTTCGACTCCCCAGAACAATTTGCACCAGCAAAGATTCCACCTACACCCTACACGGTTTTGCCGATGCATCCGAATCCGGATATGCAGCCGCAGTCTATCTTCATGAAACGAATATCACGGGTCAGGTACACGTCAGACTACTTGTTTCTAAATCCAAGGTAGCCCCCATTAAAACCCGACAGACTATACCAAAGCTGGAACTTTCAGCTGCACACCTCACTTCGCTGCTCATTTCTCGCGTCTCTGTTCAACTTTCTGCCCACATTACCATTCAGCAACACTTTTGTTGGTCAGACAGTACTATCGTACTCGCCTGGCTTAAAACTCCTTCTCAATCCCTACAGGTCTTTGAGGCCAATCGAGTCTCTGCCATTGCAGCCAATCCATGTAACCCTACTTGGAGACATGTACCCTCAGCTCTTAACCCTGCCGACTGTGCTAGCAGGGGAATATCAGCACAGGAACTCTTAGCCTATGACCTATGGTGGTCGCCTACTTGGCTCAAGGCCCCACCTGATACCTGGCCCACGATGCCCCCTGCTTTGGGTCATCACGTACTGCCTGGTCTAAAACCCAGAAAAATGGTAGCTCACATCGCGGTTCCTGATCTAGACACGGATTTACTCACGAGATTCAGCTCCTTAGACACACTTGTAGGCGTAACCGCATGTATTAAACGTTTTGCACACAATTGCTTGGTATCTTCTCACTCTCGCATCGTTGGTCCCATTACCGTAGACGAACGTAAGAAAGCGCTCTTACACTGGGTACTGCCTGGTCTAAAACCCAGAAAAATGGTATCTGATTGCGGTACAAACTATGTCGGCGCAAGAAATCAGCTCATAGAAGTACAAAACTTCTTAAAGGCCAATGATGATAGAATTACGCACAAGCTAGCCACACAGCAGATCACATGGTTGCTCAATCCGCCCTCAGCTCCTTCTTTTGGCGGTCTGCACGAGGCAGCCGTGAAATCTACTAAGCAATTACTCTATCGCGTATTAGGTGAGCAGCATCTGACCTTTGAAGAATTTTCTACACTCTTAGCCCGTATTGAGGCCGTTCTCAACTCTCGACCACTCTGCCCTCTGTCTTCAGACCCTACAGACTTCGAAGTCCTAACCGCTGGTCATTTCCTTATAGGTCGCCCACTTACCGCATTACCCGAACATTCCCATGAATCCTCTCCTCCATCAACCCTACGACGTTTTCGCTTAGTGCAAGCGTTGGCTCAGCGATTTTGGACCTTGTGGTCGAAATCCTACCTGCACACTCTCCAATCCCGATCTAAATGGACTACAGAAGATTCTGCCCGGAAGGGATGACGTCGTCCGAGTCGTAGAACTCAGCACCAAGGATGGCAGCTTAACGAGACCAGTCACAAAGATTGCTCGTCTTCCCCTCGACGACAACAGCACTTAGTCAGCACTATAAATGGGAGCCGTCACCTTTTCCCCGGGCCCCAGGATGTTCACGCCACCGCGTAACGAACGATGATTCCCCGAAAAAGTAATTTACCCCGCACTTCCGCGTCTCAACGATCAGTCTGAATCGACCCGTCGTAAAGACATTCACGCATCTCCGGTTACTCAGCTCATATTATTACGGGTGAGTCCATTTATCTCCATTCCCTCTTACCCTTGCACCCTTGAAATCTGGCAATCGGCCAGATCACACGGACATAGGACTTTTTATCCCCTTGGAACCGGTAAATGGCGCTGAGATCGGGTTCTAGAATCCTCCTAATCACCTGGAGCGATTTTGTTTTTGTGTGTTTGAGTCCCCGCATGGTTTAAATCCACAATTGGAACCGGTAGGTGCGCTGGGATTCCTAGATTTTGATTTTTTCAGAGCAGGACAACGTCTGGCGGGGCTGCTAGTAAATAATAATAATAAATGAATAACAATTTATTTATTTATTTTTCTTTTCAGAACATGCTGCTAACTTCGATGAAGTTAACAATAACATAATTGGAAGTAAGTTACATATTATTAAACACTTTTATACAGCTACAGTCTTTCTCTGCGTGTAGGCGTGTAACATAAAAGATTCAACAGAGATAAATAACTTAAACTGGACTCTAGACATAGATAGGTACAGATATAATATTTTCTTAAGTTTTCGCGACTTGTATACATTTGATTTTGGTTATTCCGACGTTTCGGCCACTTTTCCGTGGCCGTGATCACGGAAGACAAAGATGTCAAGTGTCAACAACCTAATTTCAATAGAGAAGATGGTTGGCAAGTTCCACCTGTTTGGGATCCGATCATCAAAACTATTAAGACCCAGCAAAAACCAACTGCCAGACCTCAAGACACTGTGTGCTCTTTCTGCGTGCAATGGAACACAAACCACCTTGACTGATAATTTCTTTTATTTTCCTTCCACCCATTTTAATATTATATAAAATTATTAGAGCTAGGCATGTTTGCTGAAGAGTTTCTTGCGCCGCTTCTTCTCTTCAAGGCATAACATGTTGCGAAGCGGTAGTAAATTTGATTAGGCTCCCATAGAGTAAATAATAATCATAAACAAAATTAAAACTAAATAATTAAAATTAACAAGTTGGCGGTAGGCTAAATAAAACTTTAACAATACTCGTTGACACTTGACATCTTTGTTTTCCGTGATCACGGCCACTGAAAAGTGGCCGAAACGTCGGAATAATACAAATAAATTACCGTGCTTAAAACCGTTAAAACGTAGTTTTATTAGGTACAGATGTTTTTATTTTAGAACTAGTATTGCCATACTTAACAAAATATAGTGGCGATTAAAGGCGCCTTAAGAGACTGAATGAAAGAAGAATTACAAAACAATTCTATGACAGCAATGTGACTGGTAAAGTCGGTGCCGGTAGACCGAGACTTACTCACCATGATCAATTGAAGAAATTTAGATATTAATTAATAACCATATTTTTTTTCGTAATTAAAATAAATACAGTCCACAAGAAACTAATATTTACAGAAGTGTTTTAGATATTCTTTTTGGTGGATAGGTTTTTTTTTAATGTTTAAGGCTTGGCAACTAGGCCTTTAAGCCAGGCGCTGTTGTATTGTAGGCTACAATCGACGTCATACAACGGAGTTCTTGTGAAAACTCGAAAGACCACATTTGGTTATATAGTTCACATTTCTCACAAAAACACATAATTACTACTCAAAAACTATCAATATCCTACAACTATTGTTCATTTTAGAGTAATTTTACACATCTTTAGAAAATAAAACTGCACAGCACAACGTCCCCTATCAGTTCCCGCCAAAAACTCCGGAACAAATGAGGGAATGACGCTCACCTAGGGATGCAATATCGCTCCTAAAAAACATGATGTTAGGATATCGATGTTTTCAAAAGTGAAATATCGATGTTAAAAAATATCGACGTTTATGAACGATATATCGATGTTTTTTTATCACCATTTACATAAGTTTTTGACGCTTGTTCCTGTGATGCAAACGAAACATCGTTTTTTTTTACATCGATGTATCGCCCAAACCACCTTAGCACACCTTTCTTAATTCTTGCTTTCACTAGCATCATCCTTTTATGCCGCTCTTACTTCATATTTCAAAGAAATAGCACACCCACTTCTCAATGCTCTCATCCTACTAAATACTATGTTTATTATATATATATGTCTTTTCCCTTACCCATATTCACTATCGTCCTTACTATTCAACAGCCTGGGCACACACTAACAGATCCCTATCACCATTTAAAATAAATGTACATCTAAGAAAAATGGTTATTTTTAATAGAAATTAAAGAAATAAATATAATAATCAACTTTTATACTATAAATTATTACTGGCAATAAGAAAAAATATGGAAAATATGGCGCAAGATGGCGCGTTATGTCTATGTACGATAAAACATCGTTCTTGAACAACGATGTATCGTCGATGTTTTGGTTTCAACATCGATCTTTATGAACGATACATCGATGTTTTGTTTGCATCCCTACGCTCACCCTCTCGCCGGCCTCATCGCTTTAAATGAACTGCCGCGGTACAAACCATACAAATCTCCTCGCCTCATTTGAAGTGGTACATTGTACTGGTTCAGTAGTAGCCGGTTAAATTAAAAGGACAGGTCTATAAATTCATCATTAGACCTGTCCTTTTCTATGGCAGTGAAGCGTGGCCTGTACTTGAGCGACACAAGCAAGAACTGCGTATCACGGAGATGAATATGCTGCGATGGATGTGTGGAGTGACGCGGAAAGACCGAGTTAGGAACTCCCGCATCCGCGGCAGTCTTCATGTCCGTGACATAGGAGACAAATTGCAAGAGTGTCGCTTACGTTGGTACGGCCACGTTTTACGCAGACCGGCTAATTATGTGGGGAACAAATGTCTAGCCATGCCGCCTCCGCCAGGTCCCGGTCACAGGGGAAGGCCCAAGAAATGTTGGCTTGACGTTGTGACGGATGACATGCGTACCAATGGTCTCAAAACGGGGGATGCTGAAGACCGCGCGAAGTGGAGTAGAAAAAGTAGGAAAGCGGACCCTGGGCGTCGGAGTGAACGCTCCGAACGCAACCGGGAATTAACGCTCGGATGATGATGATTGTACTGGTTCAGTACAAAATCTCATGTTACTCTTACAAACTCATTTTAAAATCATATCCTACCCAACTCTAGTGAGATATTTTTTTTTATTTTTTATTGCAGGAGATCAGCAGACAAACGGACGGCCCACTTGATGGAAAGCGGTTACCATCGCCTTTGGACATTTGCAACACCAAAAGTGCTACAAATGCGCTGCTGCTCTCTTAAGGGAGACTGGAACCTGGTCACTAATAAACACAACACAAAGTTGTTATGGCGACATACTTCAGACCAGGGGTGGTAGCCATTCAGTCGGGCAAATGCCCTACCACCTGGCTGTGGGTTGTTAAGTCGCCTCTTACGACAGGCCGCCCCAACGCAGGAAATTTTATTCTTTCTCCGTTCTTGCACGGATAAAAATGTATGTACATATTATGTCTATAATGATGGTCAATAGAACGAAAACACTGCATACTTGGGATTCAGGAACATTTACGATTTTAATGAGCTTATTTATAGCAAAAAGAATAGTTTTAGTTTAGTTGTTAGGCTTTATATTTACTATATTGTGGTTATATCATATTAAATTTATTATAGAAAGAGAGTTGGTCTGAAAGAGAGTGTCGGGGTGAAGGTAAGGAAAGGAATGCTCCGGTGGTTCGGGCATGTGGAAAGAATGCATGATCAAAGAATGACTAAACAGATATACAATGCAAAAGTGGATGGATGCAGAAGTCGTGGAAGGCCACGACACACCTTCCATGATCAAATTGATCGCGTACTAGCAGAAGGTGATGTCAGGAGCCTTAAGAACAGACGAGCGTGCATGACAAGAGCTATGAATGTCAAAGAAGCAAGTGAGGTGTGTAAGAATAAGCCTAAATGGCGCTCTGTTGTTGGTGCCTACCCCGCAAGGGAACTGGCGTGAAGTTATGTATGTATGTAAATTTATTATATTAATTTGCCAATTGGAAACAGGCGTGACAATACGTATTTATGTATGCAATTTATTTTTCAGCAACAAGAGCTTATGCGGGCGTCTTAAACGTGTTTATACCAGAACGTAAGTATAGTCATTACAATAATGCCATTACCATTTTAGCGACATCTTGATTGTGTCAATTTTACTATAATATATATATATATATATATATTTTTTTTTTTTTTTTGAAAACCTACAGCTAAATACATTTGATTAGATAACTATAATTAATACAAGAAAGCCAATGATGGGTTTTCACGGATAAGCTATTGCTTAAAAGTAACATGCAAACGTAGAAAAGGCACCGAGATGACTAGTCACTGTTGAAAAATTTAAGGCTTAGACACCGCTTGGCTCCCGAAATACTGATTGCAAATGGGTCGATGTCATCGTATTTACTTACATTATTTAAATAATTGCTTGCTCGCACTAGAAATGAGTTTTATCTGTAATTAGTAAAACTTAAAGGTACATTGATGGGTTCATTAAATCGTATAGACTTCGCTGGAATATTAAAGTGGACCTTACTTAGAAGATCTGGACAATCAATATCAGAGGTGATAATTTTTAGAAGAAGTAAAAAGTCAGCAATATCTCGTCGGTCTTTAAGTGGCTAGAGGTGAAACTTTTTGCAAAGATCAAAATATGAATCACTTAAGTACTGGATCTTTTTCCTGTAACATAAATGACGAATAAAACGCTTTTGCACACTTTCAATGCGGTCTATATATTTATGATAGCGTGGGTTCCATATATGAGATGCATATTCCAAATGACTTCTAACATAGGTACAGTATAAAATTTTAGTGTTTTTATCTCATTAAAGCAGTTTGATATTCGAAATATGAAACCAAGGGACTTGGAGGCTTTATTGACTATTTTATTGATATGAACGTCAAATGTTAGCTTACTATCGTGGTACACATCTAGATCACGGATTCGCTAGTCTTCGGCAACACCTGACCCGATAGGGTATAATGGGTTAGGATAACATTCTCTTTTCGTGTGAACGTCACGAGGGAGCATTTGAGAGGATTAAGATCAAGTTGGTTTACGGCACAGTAATGTTCCAGGCGCAGTAGATCTTGCTGAAGAGCATGCATATCGTCCACTGAAGATATAATTGAAAATATTTTCATATCGTCTGCGAATATATATAATACCAGCTCATAGATGTCCCGTTCCTGGAGCTCGGGCCTCCTATTATAGGGGGAACGGACAGTATACCGGCCACGCTTGTCCAAGGCGGCTTGGCAGGTTTGACCCATCGGTTATCTCGATGTGCAGGTTGCATCACGATGTTTTCCTTCACCGTTGTTAGCACGTGGTAATTGTAACAATATGCACATTAAATCAGAAAACTGACTAAGTGGTGCTTCCTTTCCGGCCAGGATCAAACCCGCGCCCTCTGAGTCTGGGACGCGTGCGCTAGCCATTACGCGACCATGACAATTTTACTAATCTAAACAATACCTCTATGGGAGCTGCATACGTCTAATCATCGCCAGTGTTGCCGTTTTAGCCAATTTGTGGCTAAATCCAGCGGATTTTCGACGGTCTTAGCCAAAAAATAATCTGTTTTAGCCATCAAAATGAATCTAGCTACTTCTGGCTACTTTTTAGATTAGTTCTACCGGCTTTTATTACTGTTAGAAGTCTAACTAATACTTAATGTTTTTAAAGAAATTATTATGGGGTGATCCATTCTTCCATAATTATGATTTGAAAGCAATTAGAAATATTAAAAAAAGCTTGCCACAATTATGTTTTGCCACCTGAAGTTTTAACCAAACTCTCGAAAACGGTCAAACGAATAAAACCAACCGAAATACCATCTACATCAACATCCATTAACGAAGAGATTCCAGAATTTCCAGATGACATTGAAAACTTTCAAATTGATTTTTAATTTTTTACTAAGAAAACTATAAACCTGTAACCAGTTTTTAATACATTTTTTTCAACACTATTAAATATTGTTTTATTAAATCCACTTAACCGCATCCATATACAATATTAAAATTATTAACAGTAGTAATAGGTTAAAGTAAGCCAAAAATACTTTAGCGACTTTTAGCGGAATTTCGAAAGTAATTTATTTTCAAATCTGGCAACTTTCTTCTTTGATATAGCCAGAAATAAGACGGTCGTAACGGCAAGACTGATCATCGCAGCAGACAAAGAACTACTGACTGGCGCAACGCGCGCGGGAGCGCACATATTAATAGTTGCTCTATCTCGCTGACAAATGACGACACGGACGGCAAAACGACACTACGTGTTCGTACTTAATTTTTCGTTTAAAAATATTAAAACGCTTTAAACCTTTGCACATGTGTTAACAATCCAAAAATTAGTATCAAAACTAGTCGTGAAAGTGTTTGTGTGTGTTCAAATACAGTCAAATTTTAACAAATTATTAATAAAGTGCTTATTAGGGGTGATACTATCGCAAACATTTTTATAATAAAAGCGGGTAGGAAATTACATTGCGTTTGCGATTAGCTGTGCAGCTAAATCAACTGTGCCTTGCGACCTCTAGTGTTGATTATTGCGTTTGTCTCTTTGCCGATTGTATAAAGTAAACATGGCTAAATGCTCTGCGTGCGGCAAGTTCCTCTCGCCGACAGGTGCCGCTACCTGTTTTTTATGCCCGTTAATATTTCATAGGGGGTGTGTAGCGATACCAGAAACGGCGATCTTGTCTAAGAGCTGGACATGCCCAGAGTGTAAAAGGAAAGTACGCAAGGGTGATAATACTACTACTCCGGTAAAGGGCATCTGTGGAAACGAATCGCCACCCGAAACCGTATCTCAGTCTGCCGCTGGTATTTCTGCGCCCGACATCTCTCCTCTAGAAGAGGATGAAAGTGAAGTGAGAGCCATGCGACGTGAAATGGCGGAATATATGAGTGAGCTACGTAGAGAAATGGTTCAGCTTCGCACTTCCATAGCGGGATTTGGACAGCGTTTGGATAGCATCGAGTGTAGGTTGGACGTACTGGAGCAGAAAAAAGAGATCGTTGATTCGAAAGGCACGGCCGAACTGGAGAACACCATAGCACAACTAAAGTTAGAAATAAATGACAAGGATCAGGAGGCATTATTATCTGACCTGGACATTGGATGTCTTCCTGAGGAGAAAGGCAAAAATGTGTATAACATCGTAACTCTCTTGGCGGCCAAACTGGGAGTCAAGATTGAAGAGCGGGACATAATATTTGCTGAGCGTATTGGTGGGGTTGGTATGAGTAACGCCGTAAGCGGGGGCGAAACAGCAGAACGATCACGGCGCATTGTCGTGCGGCTTGCGCGTCGTAACTTGCGTGACGAACTTCTGCACGCTGCGCGTGTGCGGCGCAACTTGACTGCCTCGGACATTGGACTAGCGTCGCCCACAGCTTTGTCTCGTCGCATTTATATAAACGAGCGGCTTACTCGAATTAACCGCTATTTGTTCTATAAAGTCCGCGAAGAATGTCGTAAAAGTAACTGGCGATACTCATGGACTAAAAGAGGACGGGTCTATGCTCGACAAGGCGATGGCAAACAAGCATTCAACATTCGCTCCGAAAATGATTTAATTCGTGTTTTTGAAATTGGCAAAGTTTGAGTTTTTTAATTTTATAAAAAGCTATACGTTGAGGCGAATAATTTCGTTTAATACTTTTTATTTAATATATACAATGTATGTACGTAAAGTCGTGATCATTCATTTTTTGGGTGGATCATTTTATACTCCTGTAGGTCTATTAGTTCTAATTACCATCTTTATGGCTATTAATTACTTTAAATTATATTATATAATATTACTTTTAAAATGTTTTTACTTTAAAATTATATGTCTTCATGTTTTTAATTCATTAATATTGTTTGTAAATTATGAAATATTTATAATAATACTATTTAATTTTTCAGTTTTGCTGTTTGTTTATATTTATTATATAATATTAGTAGCTATTTCACATATTGAAAATGATTAATAAACATCTAAAAATAGGTTTGTATAATGCAGGCTCTCTGGGGACTAATCAAGATAATTTCATTGTTTCTGTTATGCGCTATGATTTAGATTTATTAGCAATAAATGAGACGTGGCTTAGAGTGGGTGAGAAAGGTCGTGCTCCAACTCTGCCAGGGTACCGTCTTCGACACATACCACGTCCCTGTGACGTGCGCTCTCGTGGAGGAGGTGTTGGATTTTATATAAAACAGGGATTGAACGCGCGTACCTGGGCTCATCCTGTCGATCCGCTTCATAGGGCAGTAGAACAGATGTGGATCACTATGACCCTAAATGGGAAAAGATTAGCAATTGGCACAGCGTACCGACCTCCTTGGATGGATGTTGATCTTTTTTTCGACGCCATTACTGACTCCGTTAATTCATTAGGTCATTATGATAATTTAATTTTACTTGGCGATTTCAATATTAACTTCATAAATAAAACAGATTCAAAAACTCTTAAATTACTAACTTTATTAACTTACTTTGATCTCTTTCAAATTGTAACTGAACCTACTCATTTTACTGATACCTCTAACACACTCATTGATGTAGTCTGCACTAATTTACACTCTACAAAAATTTGTTACGATCATTTAGGCTCCCTTTATGGTCACTGTCTTCTAGTCTGCGAATTTAACATTAAACGAAATAAATCTACATCGCATACTATAACATACCGATCCATTAAAAATATTAACCTAGAAAGATTCAACATTGATCTGCAGTCTATAAGATGGGACCTTTTAGCGACAATGGGTGACGTCAATGAAATTGTTGACGTTTTTAACCACATTGTCATATCCTTATTCGACCTGCATGCACCTGTAAAATCTTCTGTAATTAAAAACCGTTCCCCTCCGTGGATCACAGAGACCATAAAACTAATGATGAAATTGCGCGATAAGGCCTTAAGCGATTATCATAGAACCAAATTACAAACTAAAAAAGATTATTACAAAAATTTTTAAAATATTGTAAATGAAGCGCTTTATCGTGAAAAAATGGCTTACTTTAAACATAATATTAATAACAAAATACAGAATCCAAAACTATTATGGAAAACCCTTAAAAATACTGTAATTCCTAAAACTAGTACAGAACTTCCATCCAGTTTTGTTAACCCAGAAAGCATTAATAACCACTTTTTAAACATACCCGGTATTTCTAACGCATGTAACTCTTTGATCACATATTTCAACAACAATAAATTTAGCAATGCAATTTATAGTATACAGTCAGTTAGTTTTGAATCATTACAAAAAATTTTCAAAAGTTTAAAGTCGAATGCTAAAGGGAATGATTCCATAAATCTTGACATGCTTTTGTTAACGTTACCTAATACTATGGAAATCCTTAGGTCCATTTTAAACATGTCACTAGACACTTATGTGTTTCCTGATATTTGGAAAATCGCAATTATCCGTCCCATACCCAAAATTCAAAATCCTAATGATCTAAAAGACTTAAGACCGATTAGTATATTGCCATGCCTGTCAAAGATTTTAGAAAAGGCAGTATGCATGCAACTTACAGATTACCTTGAATTTAATAGCATTTTGCCAGAATTACAGTCGGGTTTTAGAAAAGGTCGCAGTACGGTAACTGCTTTACTTGATGTCACTGACAACATACTTTCTGCACAAGACGATGGGCTATGCACTTGCCTTGTATTGCTCGATTTTTCCCGCGCTTTTGATTCCATTGACATTGACTTATTACTTGCCAAATTAAAATACTATGGGTTTGACAGCAAGGCTATACACTGGTTTACTAGCTACCTTAGTAATCGTTACCAATACGTAAAACTTGATCTTGGCGATGGTTCTTCTTCTGTATCTAGTAAATTATTGGTAAACAGAGGAGTACCTCAGGGATCAATTTTAGGCCCTCTTCTTTTTATTTTGTACACGGCAGATATCACACACCAAATACAATATTGTAAATTTCACATTTATGCCGATGATACCCAAATTTATATTTCATTTAAGCCAACGGACATTGATTCTGCTATTACAAAATTGAATGAAGATTTATCAAGAATAACTTTGTGGTCCCAAGAGAATTGCTTACTACTAAACCCCTCGAAGACCAAATATCTTGTTTTTGGCAGCAAAATTAATTTAACAAATCTCAACCCTACAGTTACAGTTAACCTTAATGGAGTTCCCATTGATAGAGTACATGAAGCGCGTAACTTAGGACTTTTTGTCGACAGTGAGCTTAGATTTGAAAATCATGTTGCCAAAACAGTAAAAACTTGTTTTTATAAACTTAAAGTATTGTATAGAATTAGGCCGTACTTGAATGAGAGTATGAGAGTTCAATTGGTTGAGTCATTGGTTCTCTCGCAACTTAATTATTCTGATATTGTTTTTAGTCCTCGTCTGCTGAGCAGAACACAAAGATTAATCCAACGAGTTCAGAACGCATGTGCACGCTTTTGTTTTGACATTCCCTTTAGGAATCATGTGACACCATATTTAAATAAGTGTTCGATGTTAAAAATGAAGCACCGCCGTAAATTGCATCTAGCCTGCTTACTTTTCGGTGTCATCAAGTATAAAGCTCCATTATACTTATATGATAAACTTTCGTGGTTTGCTTCTCAGAGATCGACTGAATTGCGACAATGCCCTATGCAGCTTACGACGTTACGGCATAAGACGGTTGCTTTTAGGGGTAGTTTTCGCTATGCTGCGACAAAATGTTGGAACAATATTCCACCCCCTATTAAAAGCTTGCAAAATATACACGGGTTTAGAGCAAAATTAAAAAAAATTATATATGATCATCAAGTGAGTCAGGCGGATCTTGTACATGATACTAGTGCCATATAATGATGTTGGTTTTATGTGCAGGATCTGCCTGATCTACTTTAATTTTTCAGTCTCTTTTTGCCTGTTTAACCATGATTATTCTCAGATTAGATATTTCCTATTTGCAGCATATTTCACACAAACCAACAGACTGACAGACAAAATATAAAATTGATATTGTTATAGTTTTTAAGCTTTATGTTCCTTATTCCATCATTATGTTCTTCTTTATAAATTCGCTTCGTAGCATTAATTTTTATATCAGTTTTTTATATATTAATGATATAGTTTATTTTTATATAAATTTTTATATTATATATTAATTTTTATATTTGTTGGCAATAGTACTCGTCATATATATATATATATATATATATATATATATATATATATTTGTTTATTTTGTCTATCCGTAAGTCACTTGAACGGCCCTAACGGAAGACCAGCGCTGGTTGAGCCAACCAGCATCATGCTGAGTTAGGACCGATTCAGAACTTCATTTCTATTGTATTGTCTTATTTATAAGTACGTTTCTGTGTGTATGTAGTTCTGAATAAATATTTTTCTTTCTTTCTTTCTTTCGCTCGCACATCATCCGTCCCGCTCACACATTGTACTATATATCCTAGCAGTACGACTTGTTAATATTTGTACTTAAGGTTACCGTCTCCAATATAAATGAGTTCACTACAGTTCACATCAGCACTCGCCAGTGAATACTACTCTCTACCATTCCAAGTATCATTTAAATTAAATAAACTCTACCCCCTGCTGCTACACTTCCTTGATCTTCTTCTTCTCAATTTTCCATTCTCACCTTATCCATTCTTGTGACACCACACATCCATTTCAACATTCTCATTAGAGCTGAGTAGAGACGTTTGTGGTATATCATTTTAGTAGCCCAACATTCAGACCCGTATAGCACGACAGTCTGTGTGGCAGATTTATACATCTGACCTTTTAATTTCAGTGGCATAGCTCTACCATTTTATTAATTACTGCTTCCTTTTCATTCCAGTGGGCAACAAATTTGATAGTAGTGAGTATTATTAGCGTATTTTTATTAATTCTAATACAAAGAAGAAATTTAACTGAAAGATACACATAGATTTTCCTTCCGAAAAATGCTTCACATCATTCGACGCTTTTTCACGTAGATAATATAAAATTATTAAAACAATAGCACTATATATAATGTTAATTACGTTCAAATTATTTCAGTGATGATGGCTGCTTTGAAGATAGATAACTGCGTCATCAGAGGTAAGAAATGTATTAATAATTCCATACTTACATCTTATCTTAATATATATAAATTATGTGTCACGTTGTTTGTCCGCGATGGACTCCTAAACTACTTGACCGATTTTAATCAAATTTGCACACCGTGTGCAGTTTGATCCGACTTGAAAGATAGGATAGCTTACATTTGGACCCAGTAGGTGGCGCTGGAATCGGGTTCTAAATTTTATTTCTTCAGGGCAGAACAACGTCTGCCGGGACAGCTAGTTGTAATATAATTTCCCTGCGGTTACGCAGTGTCAAACCGCAGCTGATAGAAAATCTAAATAGGTTAAATGCTGGAATCTCCAACAAAAAGTTTTTGTTCATTTGGTGCGGCATAATACTGGCCATCAATTATACTAAAAATTTGAATTTAGAACATAGATGTTCTTTTGGTTTTTTATCTATATTTGTTCCCCCTATTAAAGTTGTCATGGAGTTTTTGGCGGGAACTGAAAGGAGATGTTGCGCTGTGCAGTTTTATTTTCTAAAAATGTGTAAAATTACTCTAAAATGAACAATAGTTGTAGGATATTGATAGTTTTTGAGTAGTAATTATGTCTTTTGTGAGAAATCTGAACTGTAAAGTCAAATGTGGCCTTTTGAGTTGTCACAAGAACTCCGTTGAATGACAATAGCTGATAACCTACAGTTCAGCTGTACTACACATAGGTTTAAGAAAATGAAGAAACTACATTGAATCTAAGATCTGGCTTAAAGACCCAGCTGCCAAGCCATAAAATCCAAAAAAAAAATAAAGTTATCATAATTATACATACGTGCAGTTTCCTTTTATAATAAAAAAAAATACAGTCCACAACAAATTAATATTAAAAAAAGTGTTTTACAGTAATACTAAATTAGGTTTCTATATATCGCGAGCGAGGCCTCGGGCAAAGCTAGTATGTGGATAAACCTTCTTTGGAAAACGATCTACCTGATGATGAAAACCGCTTAAAAATCCGTTGTGTAGTTTAGGAGGAGTTAGCGGATATACAGACAGACGTCAAAAGCTACTTCGGTTTATACTATGTAAAGAAATGCGAAGGTGTACTTCTTGGCACAGATGTTGAGACGTCTGAAATGTTTCTTTATGGTTTTTTCTTAATTTAACCTCAATCAACCGGTTTTTGGTAACTAAAGTTTGGTTCGTTCAACAGGTTTTGTTTAATAAACCGCTTTCGAACGGTTCTTGCTGCACACCGCCAAAGCACAGTCATGTGGTGGAAGTTTTCACTATAATGCAATACCACATGCTGAGAGAGATGAATGAAAAATTGATTCAGTTTGGTTAATCCGTCTAATATCAACAACATTTTACTTATGCTAGCATTATAAAAAAAATAATCAATAACTCCATACATCTAAGTTGCTGGGGCTTCCCAGAAAGTAATCAGATGATACTTGTGTTGGGAAACTCGCTCTTCTTATGTTTCATAAATTTTAAGACTATCAATTGGCTGAACTACAGAGAGTACTTTTACAAATATCTAAAGAAAATAAACAAAGAGATAAATAGATGGGTTTTGACTGGTTATGTCCGCAGTGGGCAAGTAGCAAGCAAGTGTGAGGTGCGTGTGTTATTAAACAAACAACCAGGGGATATTGATATAAATAAGAAGAGATCAAGAAGCAAGTGAGGTGTGTAAGAATAAGTCTAAATGGCGCTCTGTTGTTCGTGCCTACCCCGCAAGGGAACTGGCGTGAAGTTATGTATGTGTATGTATGTAAGAAGAAATCGTGTGATTCTGGCAGAATAAACCGGTTAAGTTTTAAGCCTTGTTCGCCACGGACCGGTTTCAAATTAACCCCTTTTCTTACGCTTTACCCTTAATCTGTTTTAGTCAACTATTTCATTCGGATTGTAAACGTTAAAAAGAGTATTACATAACTCTATATAAACCGGCTTATTCCACGAGAATTACTTTCATTGTATGATCATGGCTTGGAACCGGTTAAAAATAGCCTGTTTTAATCTGTTATAACCGATTTCATTCAACTATTTATTTGGAAGTGTAAACGTCAAAAACAGTATTAGTTAACCTAAATTAAAGCTTTGAAGGTGTACGGCAAAAACCGGTTTGTTCAACAAAACATATTTAATGGTTTTTGTTACCAAAAACCGGTTGTTTGAACTTAAAGTGAGAACAAAACCAAAAAGATTGTATCTACTTAGACCTGGTTCGACTGTTTTACCGGTTTTTATCCGTGCAGGAACGGAGAAAGAATACAATTTCCTGCAGCCGGGCGGCCTGTCGTAAGAGGCGATAAAACCACCCACAGCCAGGTGGTAGGGCCCGACTGGATGGCTACCACCACTGGTCTAAAGTATGTCGCCATAACAACCTTGAGTTGTGTTCCGGCATTAGTGACCAGGTTCCAGTCTCCCTTAAGAGAGCAGCAGCGCATTTGTAGCAACTTTGGTGTTGCAAATGTCCATAGGCGATGGTAACCGCTTTCCATCAAGTGGGCCGTCTGCCTGTCTGCTGATCTCCTGCAATAAAAAAACCGGTTTCCAGCGTCTGCTACTTTCTTTCTTTCAGGTCGTCACAAAGCTCCGGTTTGTGGCAAAAACTTCGGTAAAGAATGGGAATGCCAGGAGTACAAGGGCGGTTACAGGTCATCCCAAGACGTGGTGAAGAACTACAACCTTCACGGTATTAAAGGAAAACTAGAGCCGCTCTTCAAGAAACACAACAAAGGGAAATCTTACGAACACTATGAAGGTGATTATTTCCACTTCTTTCATTTATTTATTAGAAATGAAACCGTCTAAATTAGCCCGTTCAGCGGCGGAAAGAGTCGAATCACTCAAGCGGCGCAAATATGCAACCCTCTGTGAGAGTTATATGTTTGTGCCGTTTGCTGTCGAGACGCTTGGACCGTGGGGGACCCCATACAATAAAAGAAAACTTATTTGTATTGTATTCTACCCATAGTCCCTCAATACTATAAGTAGAATACTGAGCCTAGATCACCTTCTACGGGTAAGGTGCCCAGAAGGCTGGCTACGTTTCCTCGCTGGGTCGCCATACTCATCCGTTTCCCGAGGTATGTACCAGCCTTCTGATCACCTGAAGTGTCAATGAGTCGTTTTGATAAGTTTTGGTAGAGGCTCATGGCCTCAGGACCCCACGGTCCAAGCGTCTCGACAGCAAACGGCACAAACATATAACTCTCACTGAGGGTTGCATATTTGCATCGCTTGAGTGATTCAGCTGTTTCCGCCGCTGAACCGGCCGATCTAGACGTATTTGGTAAATGGGATGCGGCCAACGTGTCTACGCAAGTCGCATCCCACACCAAAGGCTTCCTACGCTACCAGGGAACTAGAGTCATTCCGTCAGGACGCCTGGATTCTTCTAGATAATATGGTTATATATGTCATGAACTATTTAATACTCCTATGATACATGTTATTCGCTTCGCCTTGCTCGCACTACACGGCTGTTTACGTCTGTTCTATGTGATTTGATTTGATTAAAATTAATACTTGATTTTTGTTTTCAGGATCTCTAAAAGTAATTGCTGAAAGCATGATACGTATAGCTCGAATATTTGAAGGTATATCTTTCACTTTCTTCCAATAATTTAGGATCGGCACAATATGTGTTTTCGTTCCATACTCCTCTATTCTTACATACTTCCTCTGTCACACCACAAATCATCATCTCATCCTTCATGCAATCCATCTTTTTAGATCTAGTTTAACATTCTTCTTGTCACGTGACTTTCATCCCTCCTCATTATATGTCCATACCACCTTACTCTTCTTTCTCTCAATTTTTCAGTCACGGGTGCAACATCCAAAGATCCCCTCATGTACTAATGTCTCACCTTATCCTTTCTTGTAACACCACACGTCTACACTATGGAACGTAGCCAATGTTGCATCGCAAATAACGCATCATTACTATCATACATCTATGTGAAACAATCACTTACTATAACATTATCCCAGATATACATTAACATTATATTATAATAATCATCTTTCTGTTTCAGAACATTCAAAATGGGACAAACAGACTACATTGCACAAAGTACTCATTCAATGTAAGTAGAAATTCTAACTTATAGGAACAATATGGATTTAAAATTACGAAATAATAACTTTTAAATTTGAATTTACTTTAGACTTGCCACATTAGAATTATATTATTTTAAAATTTAAAAAAAAACCGACTTCAAACTAAAAAGAAAAAAATAAATACTTTTATACACTTTCCAAGCATTTATTTTACTTTTGACAGCTCGATGACAGATCAATTAGTAATGTACTAATGCGTGTCTAACTTGATTTGTTATAAAAATCGACTCAATTTATAAATCAGTTTTATTCAATTTAACTGATTTATATTTCGGTAAAAATACTATCATCATCATCATCATCATCCGAGCGTTAAATCCCGGTTGCGTTTGGAGCGTTCACTCCGACGCCCAGGGTCCGCTTTCCTACTTTTTCTAATTCACTTCGCGCGGTCTTCAGCATCACCCGTTCTGAGACCATTAGTACGTATGTCGTTCTGCGGAGTGACGCTCGCGGACCGCCTTTGTAATACCGAAGTAAGAAAGAGAGTTGGTCTGAAAAAGAGTGTCGGGGTGAAGGTAAGGAAAGGAATGCTCCGGTGGTTCGGGCATGTGGAAAGAATGCATGATGAAAGAATGACTAAACAGATATACAATGCAAAATTGGATGGATGCAGAAGTCGTGGAAGTCCACTACACACCTTCCATGATCAAATTGATCGTGTACTAGCAGAAGGTGATGTCAAGAGCCTTAAGAACAGACGGGCGTACATGATAAGAGTTATGAATGTCAAAGAAGCAAGTAAGGTGTGTAAGAATAAGCCTGAATGGCGCTCTGTTGTTCGTGTCTACCCCGCAAGGGAACTGGCGTGAAGTTATGTATATATGTGTGTATGTCGTTCTTCATAACGTCAAGCCAACATTTCTTGGGCCGTCCCCTTCGAGCGGGACCTGGCGGAGGCGGCATGGCTAGACATTTTTTCCCCACATAATTAGCCGGTCTCCATAAAATGTGGCCTTACCAGGGTAAGCGACACATTTGCAGTTATTCAATTTATTAACATTATTAAATTTGTTAACAGGGATAAAAATAATCGGCGCTACAAGTAGCTGCTATCACGAGAAATGTAAGTAATTTTTGAAGTGAATTTTCTTTAGAATCGTTGTGATTTGAAACTCGATGAAACGAAAAAGCCACACTAAAAGAGATAAACACATAAATCTATAGGACTAAGCCTGCGAGAGAAGAACATGGAATTCATTATATTTAATAATTTAAACACTATGCTCATATAAAGAGATTTGGAAATGTTTTGAAGTTAATACTTCTAATTTCGTGTTTTAAAGCTTAGATATATTATAAAGATGTAATATGAAATGTGACGTCACGCAATTTAGAATCCCTCCCACCCCTTGTTACGTCTTTGTTTCACGTCTACTGCGTGTGATCTGCACACACCCACTTTTTATTTAATAACTTAACAACTTACGCTATTAACGAATATCTTAGGCCGTGTACTCATTAGACGATCCGTGAGCAGCTATTTGCTTCCAGTTTGCCTCCTTATAATTTTTATATGGAGTGTCCATACAGCGCCTAATGTCTACTTATTCAGTGAGCGGTCGATTAGCAGCGAACGATGCGCACAGTCGCCCGCGCAATTCGCTCACTACGCCGGAGTGCTGTGCAACGTTATAATACTAACCGTTAACCTTCCCTCCTAAAGGTTCACAAGTATTTCGCGGCTAATACTCTATAGTTCGCTGCTAACTCTACATTGAGTTAGCGACCGATACGCCGCTCAGACACAGACTAATGGGGACACAGCCTTACAGACCCAAATACTGGACTGTTATTTGACTTTGTGATTCGGACGGAAATGTTTATAATGCCTACTTTTATTTAATTATTTAATATTTATTTTCTTGATATTGTTACGAGTTGCAGGACTCGAATTAAAATGCCGTTGGAATTATTATAGAGTTTATTAGACTATACAAAAACGTATAACACAGGTACAAATATAACCGAACACAACAAGTCCAAACGTAATTCAGAAGATCGTAATTCAATAACACGCGCAAAGTCCGTCACTAAATAAATTACCGAATATACACAAGTCTTGCTTCGCTCGTGGTTATCGCTCGACTGCCTCCTTCCTCCATCGAGGCATTGCTTTATACTGCACAGATGCAATATGTCTGCCCGGCCACGTGGACCGAATTTCCTAGAATCAGTTGGTACTTTAAATCCGACACAGCTGGCTAATGACTGCCATAAAAGATTACAATAAACAATGGGCTGTTTTCTAATCACAAATTTTAAACACAAAGAAAACAAAAGAAGTCCAAATGCCGAAAGGTAATAAAATTTGTTTCTACAGGTATGCAGATGTGAATTTGTCTTTGTCGACGTCTAGGTCGTAACAATATTATTATCAAATATTTTGTAAGCTGCAGATGCGGCAAGATATCAAGCTTGATTAACTAGCCTCGTGTAACCCGGGCATAAATGAGCGTTTTTTACATATAAACTTTTAATATCGTATCTTTTTTTTCCAGTGGGACCATATGTTATTGACGGTTAGTAATATTTATTTTATTTTATATTAAATAAATATGTCTAATATATTAAACATTTACTTATTTATCTATTGTAATATATAAAATGCTTGTCACATATAATGTTAACAAATATATTTATTTAAATTATTTTGTATATACGTACATATTATTATATTTTTTTATATATGTATTAAATAATAATAATAATAATAATAATCGGCAGACAAACACACACATTGTATATCCCCAAATTAAGCAAGTTACGCTTGTGTTATGGGTAATATACAACGGACTACTCTGGGGCCGATCCCAGACACCCAGACCATAGTAAATAACGGAGAAAATACGTTTCCGAAATTTACTATACCAGGAATCGAACCCGAAACCTCTGCGTTGCAGTGAGGTACGCCGGCAAAGGCTTAGCCCGCTCAACCACAGAGGCCGTCATTATAATTTTATAAATTAGTGTAAGTATGTATATTTAAATTGTACAGTCCTATCTTTTTTCTGCTTCACCTACATCGCCAGATTAGTTAAGAATTTCTTTTAAGCTAGGTTGCCTGGAAGAGATCGCTTTTAGCGATAAGGCCGCCTGTTGTTTTGCCAAGAAGTATTGTAATTATACATTTTGTTTTTGTATTTGTTTATTTTGGTGAGCAATAAAGTGTTATCTATCTATCTATCTATTTATTATGTTTAACAATGTGTAACCCAGCCGAAGACAACGCCATGTGGAGAAGATAAGGTAGGAAAGCGGACCTTGGGCGTCGAAGCGAACGCTTCGAACGTATCCGGGATTTATTCGTGCAGGAACAGAGAAAGAATACGATACCATGCAGCCAAGCGGCCTGTCGCAAAGAGCGGCAATATTGATGGGTACAAATAAAAAAGACCAAAAAAGAGATTGTATAATGATGTTTTGTGGTGTGACAGAGAATGTATGTCAGAATAGAGTTTTTTTTATTGTTGAAGCACAGCAGACAGGCTGAAACTGTGATGGAACGTGGTTACCGTCGCCTATGGACATTAGCAACACCAGAGTTGCTGCCAATAGGCTGCCAGCCTTGAAGGAGAAACTGAAACCTGGCTGGTGATGCCGGAACGACAACTCAAAGTTGTTATGGTGGCAGACTCTAGACCAGGGGTGGTAGCCATCCAGTCGGGCAAATGCCCTACCACCTGGCTGTGAGTTGTTTTGTCGCCTCTTACGACAGGCCGCCCTTCCGCATGAATTAGTATTCTTTTTCGGTCCTGCACAGAGAATGGAAGGAGAAGACATATTGTGCCGACCCGAAATAATTAAGAGAACGTAAAAGAAAAGTAAGGTGTCATTAATACATAAATGTCATGGTTGATTTGAAAATCGCGCCTTTGTCAACATCTTAATAGGGAGAATGAATGTTCTGTATTCAATACTCAATTCGACCCACTTTTTGATAGGTGATTGTGAACACTGTGTGAGTGAAAATGATGACGTCATTGGTGACGTTTTCACGGCGACCGTAACGATTGTGATCGATATGTTGAACGGCGGAAGGAGCACTTTGAGCGTTGTGTGCGACCAGTGGAACGTGACCGCTGTGCAACTGCAATAACGTATACATGCGAACTTCAAAAGCGCATTTACGTTTTGTTCGTACTATACTTGTAAATACATATTAAATAACAGTTATATTTCCCTATAGGATTCCTGGAATACTTCAAGGATGCAGGAAAGCAGTATGGCATCGGTAAGTATTACTTGTTTATTTATGGAAAACCTACATTTGAATTAATAACTATAATTAACAGAAGAAATCTAATGACAGGTTTTCATGAATAAGCGATTGATTAAAAGTAATATGCAGAAGTAAAAAAGGCACCGAGATGTTTAGTCACTGTGGCAAAATTTAAGGCTTAGACACCACTTGGCTCCTGAAATACTGTTCACAAACGGGTCGATGTCATCGTATTTACTGTAGGGGTGACCAGATTTATCATGTAAGAATGGAACCTCTGATCACACCCACACGTATGTCCGTCAGCGTGATGATATACTTAGCTGTATCGTGGTTGTAACAAGTGTCTTCTTATTCAACAGTACCAGGTTCAATCATATACGTAGATTAATAAACCTAACTTAAAAATATATATACAATAGTAACAAAACTAAAATTAAAATTAATATAAAACCTATATTAAAGCCCGTCCAGCCCTACCAGACCACTGTCGCTGGGCATTGTACCTAGAAGGCTGGCAGCATTACCTCGCTGGATACAGAGGCTAATCCTTTGAGCGAGGTAAGCTCCAGCCTTCCGGTCTCCTGTTTTGTCGACTAGACGTTTTGTAATTATTTTAAATAATTTGTGGGCACTTGGCCCCCATGGGCCCAACGTCTCCACCCCAAACGGCTCAAATATGTAACCTGTTCCAAGGGTTACATATTTGAGCCGTTTGAGGTTTTCGGCAGAAGTGGCAGTGCGACCGGCCCCAACTTTGGACTCCTGGAGATGAGAAGGCGCCAGTGTGTCGACACAGGTAACGTCCCACACAAGCGGCCTTCCCAAGCTCCAGGGAATTAAAGTCATACCGTCGGGCCTCTTGCCATCGTCGCGGATCAGGCCGTTCGGTTCGAGAACTGCTGGCACGTCGGCGCTGACAAGAGCCCGACGTATTATATCGTTGAGGCCAGCATGTCGCGGAATTCTGCCTGCGCTTCTGCCACACGATTAATTGAATACAGTATTTATTACTGATGTTTAAAATATTTCGATATTCACTGATTCTAACGTTACCCAAGGGATACAGTTTAAAATAGAGAATGGCTTTGAATTTAAGAACCTCAACGGGCAGAGTGCCCGTGGTCCGTGCAGTTGAGTCGTCGTTCCACAGGACCGTACACGCTGCAAGACCACCTTCGGTTTGTTGCTATGGGGAATGATATGATCATGATTAAACAAGCTTATACAAAGCTATATTAAATTACATATAATCGAATACAATGCAAGAAAACTTAACTTATTTCTATTGTATTCTACTCATAGTCCCTCAAGACTATAAGTAGAATACTGAGCCTAGATCTCCGTCTTCTATGGGTAAGGTGCCCAGAAGTCATACGAGTTCTAATTTAGGCAAGTGGAGAAATCGTAGGTAAATATCTAAATGCGCTTTGTGTCGTAGTGTAAACAAAACTCTTATTCATATTTATTTATATTATTTAAATAATAACTTGCTTCTACTAGATATGTGCGTTTTCTGTAATTAGTAAAACTCAAATGTACATCAATAGGTTCATGATGGACCATTCACATGGAGAGAGTTTCTTGCCTTGAAGATACGATTATCGAAAGCAAGACAAATATTATTATCATGTAAACTAAACATACCATATCGTACGTGGAAGGGCGATAATCGTCTGGTCATTGTATATTGACGTCTCTGTGTAAGCAGAACACAAAATACCGTGCTGATCACCAAGCTGGAAAGGCAAGTTTGGCATTCGAATCGGTTCAAACTGATTTGTACGATACTCGCATGAACTCAAAAATATGTCATACGAGTTCTAATTTAGGCAAGTCGAGAAATCGTAGAGCAAATATGTAAATGCGCTTTGTGTCGTAGTGTAAACATCCGTGAAGGAACGAAGAAAGAATACAATTTCCTGCGGCCAGGCGGCCTGTCGTAAGAGGCGACAAAACAACCCACAGCCAGGTGCTAGGGCATTTACCCGACTGGATCGCTACCACCCCTGGTGTGAAGTATGTCGCCATAACAACCTTGAGTTGTGTTCCGGCATTAGTGATCAGGTTCCAGTCTCCCAGCGCATTTGTCGCACCTTTGGTGTTGCAAATGTTCATAGGCGAGTGTAACCGCTTTCCATCAAGTGGGCCGTTTGCCTGTCTGCTGAACTCCTGCAATAAAAAAAAACCAAAACTCTTGGTAATAATTATCTTCTGATTGTCGTATGACGCATACTCTTAGGCGAGTTTTTGTTTTTTGGTTGAATGTAAACATGTCCATGCGATTATTGTCTAAAGATTATCGCCTACGAAAATAGTATACAATTTCTCCTCCCAAAACGTGCGATAAACTTTCTTCATGTAACTGGCCTTTTAATCATCGTTGAAATATTAAAGTGGACTTTGCTTAAAAGATCTGGACAGTCATTATCGCAGGAGATATTTTTTTCAAAGAAGTAAAAACTACCTACATTTTTCATTAGAAGATAACACCGAAGGTGCTACAAATGCGCTGCTGCTCTCTTAGAGGAGACTGGAACCTGATCACTAATGCCGGAACACAACTCAAGGTTGTTATGGCGACATACTTCAGACCAGGGGTGGTAGCCATCCAGTCGAGCAAATGCCCTACCACCTGGCTGTGGGTTGTTTTGTCACCTCTTACGACAGGCCGCCCGGCCGCAGGAAATTGTATGCTTTTTCCGTTCCAGTTTCATTTATATACGTACAGTAGTTTCCAAAAAAAATACAATCGCAGCGCCATCTATTTCGCTACTTTCATCTATCCCCCGGAAATGACATTATGTATCGGGATAAAAAAGTACCCTAACTTACGCTCCTTGATATAAGTTAGCTTCGTTTCGAATTTCATTTAAATCCGTTCAGTAGTTTTTACGTGATACTCTAACAGCCAGACAGATAATGGCGGTAGGCTAAATAAAACTAACAACACTCTTGGCACTTGACATCTGTTTCTTCCGTGATCATGGCTACAGAAAAGTGGCCGAAATGTCGGAATAATGAAAATCAAATAAATTACCGCACCTAAAACCGTTGAAACGTAGTTTTATTACATTTTCTATAACTTGTTGCAACGAGAAGTAGAGGTTAAATTATACTTCATCCGGCAGTGAGTAGTATTCATTGTTGAGTGCCGATGTGAACTGAAGTGAAATAATTTATTTTGGAAACGGTAACCTTAAGTACAAATAAGCACAATGTGTGAGCGGGACGGATGATGTGCGAATGAGATAGAACAACTATTAATATGTGCGCTCCCGCATTGCGCTAGCCATTAGTTCGTTGTCCGCTGCGATGATTAGACGTATGCAGCTCCCGTAAGCTTTGATTGTCGCTCTGAAGTACAATTGTAATTTTTCAGTGTTCAAGAAGAGCGATACTGATGATATGCACAAATCTATGTCAAATTGCAAAAGACACCGACTGAATGGCGCTTATAATGAATGCGACGAGAAGGAGTTCCAGAAAGGGTCTTACGATGATGCAAATGAGGAAGCTGACGAAAGTGGTAAGTTGATTATTTAAGGCCCAGAATACAAGATATTCCAAAACGTACGTGAACGTAGATAATGCTAACAGTGCGGTACTAAAATTAAAATATCTGATGATGAAGATGGGACGCCTCTTAGTATGGGACGCAACTTGTGTTGATACTTTGGTGACTTCCCATCTCCCCAGTCACAGCCGGGGCTGCTGCCGCACACCAAGAGGCCCTGAAACGCCCCAAATATGTGTCCATTGGTAATGGACATATTTGTGGTTTTCAAGGTTGAAACCCTGGGGCCATGAGGGCCTGAAGCTCATCACCTCTATCGAGATATCTCAACGCGTCTAATTGAGGTCTCGCGTGACCCAAAGTCTGACATGTACCTAGGGCAACGTATCAGCGTTGCCATCCAACGTGGAAATGCGGCCAGCATTTGGGGCACGCTCCCCGCCGACAGCTACCTGGAGTCTATTTTTTACTTATAGATTGTTATATTGTAAGTATAGTTATATTTGTAGTATAGTTTAATATAAGTTTATATTAATTTATTTAGTACTTAGTCTATTTCTACATGTTTGATACTTGTTGATATAAGTGACAAATTGTCTGAAGTGGAAACAAGATTAGTTCATTTTATTTTAGATAGATAGATAGAAGATAGAAAACTCTTTATTGTTCAAATACACTTTATTGTACACCAATATTACATAGAAAAAGTACACAATAAACTTACTTACTAAAAGGTAGTACAATGGGCGGCCTTATTGCTAAAAGCAATCTCTTCCAGGCAACCTTTGGATGGACAAGAACTAATTACATAGATAGCGTTGGCGTGCAGTTGAAATAGATAATAATAAAATAATTATAATACATATATTATAGTTATAAAAATATATACGTACATAGACATATAGCCCCTTCACAAGTCTGTTAAAAAAATGGATAGATTTAGCAGAGCGAACATCTGCTGGCAGAGCATTCCAGAGATGCACAGCCTGGACAGAAAACGAAACGAACAATACATTTACCTACAACGAATAAAAAATACAGAATAAACATTAACACATATTAATATTTATTTTATTTGTTACAAATCCATTCGTTCTTCGAAAAGTAATTATGATACAACTCCTATATGTTTAAAAAAAAATGGTACCCTGAGATATAGATAAATAATTATGACGAAAAAATCTTTTTAGCTAGACGTGTTGCTGGGGAGTTTCATGCCGCTTCTTCTCCTTTAAACAGCGGTGTATATAGAATAGGAAGTAGATTTAAATTTTGACTTACATGTATGACCTTCAAAAAGTGTTCTCCAGTGGAAGTTATTTTGAATTAGGGAAATGGAATGCTCCTCCGTCTTAAAAGAAGATCTTCCAGCAAGGCTAATGTTGTTCCTCGCAGGCCTAGGCCCCTCTGTTATAGTTGAAATTTTGTATATATTCTTTGTGTTTCGGAAAACGTTTGTGTTGGCGATGCAGTGGGCTGTTGGACTGTAGAGGGTTGGTCGCTGGTTCGGGTAACTGAGCTTCCGAAATAAAACCACCGAAAACGATGTTACGGGAGGCTTGCAACTTCGTAGGCGTCGGCGGGAGGGAGCTTCTTCCTTGGCTTATCTACGGCTTGTCACGAACTACAAATGCGCCTTCAAGGCGTCTCATATTTATAGAAGCCGCCTCCGCCGACCCCCCGCTTCATTGTAACACCCCCTTTACTTTATTTTCCTCAATATTACATAAACCAAGCCTTATTCTAACTTATTACTATTACATACTTTGGTACACCCTAGATCCTAGCCTATCCTGAGGGTCCTTACATTGTTACGACCCATGGTTTTCGTTTGCGGGACGTCGTTATGGGCATTTTCCTCGCCCCCCGCTTCATCACTATAAATATAAAGCGCTGAGCGCTCTTACAGACGTCTGTAAAGCTAAAAAGGTCAAGTCGGCCAAATCACTCGTTTTATATATCAAAATTTAGTGCTCATTTAGTGCTAATTTAGTGCTGATAACAGACATTTAGTGCTGTGATAGGTGGACTAAAAATGAGAACACTGCTATTATTTATACGGTCAAATGGTACAATAATCTACATAATTAAAAGAATGAGGAAAATGTTCTCTCCAGCATATTTATATAATAAAATAGGTTTCTATAGTCGAATTTGGTATTATTGGTATATGTATAGGACAAAGTTTTTGTCAATATTTAAAAAAACTTTAATGTTGACAAAAACTTTGTCCTTGAACAAAAATTGCAAATAAAATTTATCGACTTGTCTCGTGATTCCTAATAATTTGTTTAATTTGGTTGGTTTGGTTTGGTTTGCATTTTAAAAATATTTTTTTTTAATTAAAATTTTTAGATTTTCGAATATTTTCTCGAAAATGTCATTCGATAAAGAAATTGACATTAAAATTTTTTTTTTGAAGTATTCTACTTTTGATTAACTTTAAAAAAGGAAAAATTAGAAAAACAGATGGCCATACAGGCCATCCCTGCAACTTTCCGCTAATTCCATACGTCGGCGGCCTAGGCACTTAAAATTGCACTTATGATGTTTTTGAGCTCATCGAGCTCAAAAGTCTGATACGGGTTTCATAGAACACTATTTTTTGAATTTTCAAACCGCAATAACTTTTGAATGAATAAACCGATTTTCACGCGGTTAGCGGCGTTCGACGAATTTTTTTGAGCCGCGAGTTTTTTTGATATTTCTCAAAATCTGTCGGTCCGCATCGGCTCAAATTCACAAAAAATCTAAGTTTGGCCGAGCCCTTTCGAATGCGCGAATAAAAACGCGATAAAATCGATTAAACCGTTCAAAAGTAATAAGCAGTTGACATACACACACATACAGACATAGTGACAACATAGCGGGAGTAGTCAGGGAATCTTCTTGTGACCTCAAAACGTCAAGATCTGATGAAAAGTCGATTTTTGCAAAATTGAGTAAAATCATTAACTTTCCAATTTTCGAAAATCTTCGAGTTTCTTAGAGAGAATTTTTTTTTTTTTAATCCTTTGCTACAACAACAGCACTAATTGAGCACTGAATAGTAACGTCTTTAAATTCCATTAGTTTCCGTTTTAAAGTCTTCTAGCTCTTCCGACTGCTGGCGTCGTTATACTAGCAGTAGTAGATTTTAAAATTAAAAAAAAAATTTTTTTCAAAAATGTTTTGCTGTACTGGCAGCACTAATTGAGCACTAATTAGTAACTCTATTCAATTTCACCAATACCGATTTTAAAGTCATCTAGCTCTATGATTGCTCGTGTCGTTATGTCAGCAATAATCTATACTTAAAAATTATGAAAAGATGGTAAAGGTGGGCGAGGTGGTAAAGGCGGAAGAGGTGGTAAAGGCGGACAAGGTAGAAAAGGTGGTGATGGAGAAGACGATAGAGACGATGGCGATGGAAAAGATAATGAACAAGACGGTAAAGGCGGAAAAGATGGTAAAGGTGAGCGAGGTGGTAAAGGTGGAAGAGGTGGTAAAGGCGGAAAAGATGGTAAAGGCGGAAAAGGTGGAAAAGGTGGTGATGGAGGAGACAATGGAGACGATGGCGATGGAAACGATAAGGAACGAGACGGAAAAGGTGATCGAGGTGGTAAAGGCGGACAAGGTGGAAAAGATGGTGATGGAGGAGACGATGGCGCTCGAAAAGATAAGGAACAAGACGGAAAAGGCGGAAAAGATGGTAAAGGCGGAAAAGGTGGAAAAGGTGGTGATGGAGGAGACAATGGAGACGATGGCGATGGAAACGATAAGGAACGAGACGGAAAAGGTGATCGAGGTGGTAAAGGCGGACAAGGTGGAAAAGATGGTGATGGAGGAGACGATGGCGCTCGAAAAGATAAGGAACAAGACGGAAAAGGCGGAAAAGATGGAAAAGGTGGGCGAGGTGGTAAAGGCCGAAGAGGTGGTAAAGGCGGAAAAGATGGTAAAGGCGGACAAGATGGAAAAGGTGGTGATGGAGGAGACAATGGAGAAGATGGCGATGGAAAAGGTGGGCGAGGTGGTAAAGGCGGACAGGGTGGAAAAGGTGGTGATGGAGGAGACGATGGAGAAGATGGCGATGGAAAAGGTGGGCGAGGTGGTAAAGGCGGAAAAGATGGTAAAGGCGGACAAGATGGAAAAGGTGGTGATGGAGGAGACGATGGAGAGGATGGTGATGGAAAAGGTGGACGAGGTGGTAAAGGCCGAAGAGGTGGTAAAGGCGAAAAAGATGGTAAAGGCGGACAAGATGGAAAAGGTGGTGATGGAGGAGACGATGGAGAGGATGGCGATGGAAAAGGTGGACGAGGTGGTAAAGGCGGACAAGGTGGAAGAGATGACGACGGCAATAATAATAATAATAATGGACAAGATGGCAATGATGGAAAAGACGATAGTGATGGAAACGGAAACAGTGAAAGTGAACAAAGCTCAATTTCCAGAAGCAGCAGTTCCAGCTCCGAATCACGTAGCAAATTATATTCTCAAAGAAGTAGGAGTCGTATCAGTAGTGATGATGATGATGACAGTAGTGACGTTCAGAGCACCTCGTACCAATCGCAAATGAGTGAGTCACAACAATCCCAAAGATCAGAATCGGAATCAACAGTTACTAAAAATGGTAAAAAATTAACGAAGAGCAAAAAAGAAATGAATGCACGGGCAGCGAGGGCACAATCAAGCGAATATTCTGTAAGGAAAACTTCTGATAAGAACGGAAATTCTGAAACAAACGTAGAGACAGAGTCAGAATCATTACAACAGTCCTCCTCTGTAAGCTTTTCTTCAATTACAAGCGATACAAGTGACGATTCAAGCAATAAAAAATAAAAAATAAACAGAATTTTCATCATAACAATGGTATAGAAATAGTTTAATGATTTTAATTTGAGTATGAATAATCAATGACATTTGAATAAAAAGAAGTAGACGTACCATGTCTACTTCTTTTCTTTTCTCTATAGAATTCTAGCTTCAGAAATGGCACATTGACACACATAGATAATGTAACATTGTACTGTCACACTACATTACAACACGTGTATAAGTAAGACAACGTGCCTTGTTTAGCGCAAGCGAAAAAGAGACGAGTATATTTTGTGGGCGTCGTACAGTCGTTGACGCCGACGCTAGACTGAGTTCCGAGTTTGCTAGTTAGCTCAGATTTTACGTGCCACTCGCAGAGCCCTAGTCTACTTCTTTTTATTCAATGTCATTGCCAGAAATAGATTATTCTACTAAAGGAGTACTGATTAATAAGTCAGTAGATTGAAGTACATTTTAACCCGAGTGACATATACAACGTTGTTCTTGGTATATGGAACGTGCAAGACGAAACACAGCTAACTGATGGCGCAAATCTGTTTTCTTTATCGCCAACAATACTACTAGTACATTAAAACTTCACCTAATAAAATATTTACTATAGCGGACATTAATAATAATTAAAGACTTGTTCGGTACAAAATTAATTAGTTTAATGATTGATAATTTAACATAAGGTCTTATAGTCTCTAGAATGGCGGGAGGCCGCGATATGCGAGCCGAACGCCACGGGTGTAGGGGAGCCGCAGTGGGAACACGGAGACTCACGTCTTGTACTTCCCGCGCGGCCTGAAGGGACAGAGGAAATACTACACTATACTCTACTACTACTATACTCTTGTCGCGCTATATTACATTTAAAAGGTGAAAAGTAACACTTCATTAACTAAAAATGTATTGTTACATTTCCGAACGCTGTTAAACACTTCAAAGAAAAGATGAGTTTTTGGCGGGAACTGAAAGGAGATGTTGTGCTGTGCAGGTTTATTTTCTAAAAATGTGTAAGATTACTCTAAAATGAACAATAGTTGTAGGATATTGATAGTTTTTGAGTAGTAATTATGTGTTTTGGGAGAAATGTGAACTGTAAAGTCAAATGTGGCATTTTGAGTTTTTACAAGAACTCCGTTGAATGGCACTAGCTGATTACCTACAGTTCAGCTGTGCTACATATACGCTTAAGAAAATGAAGAAACTATATTGTAAACTAAGATCTGGCTTAAAGGCGTAGCTGCCAAGCCATAAACTTAAATAATAATCAAAGAAAAAGATAAATAAGTCAAAGTAAAAATGTATTGTTACATTTCTGAACGCTGTTAAACATTTCAAAGAAAAAAAAAGTCAAATCGCGTAAAACTTACTTTTGCACGAATAGTACTCACTTGCCATGGTTATGTGATCAACGACAAAAGTGGATAAATATAACTTAAAACGTATGTAATTATGAGTTTCTACAACATTTACAAATTACTAATAATGTTATTTGGAAAAATCGCTTAGTTTTGTATGTAGTACTATTCAATACAAACAAATCTCAAAGTAAACATAATTTTGTTTCAGTAGCATAGATTAATAAATATAAGATATTTACGTTCAGTTATTTTGACATAACAAACGTAACAAATCTTCATTTGAGCTACAATTTTTCCAGATATTACTGCATTCTCATGATTTCTAAATGTTTCTTCTACTTCTAAGATATGCTCAGACTCAATGAGTTTTTGACTTTTTGATGTATTCTGGCCACGCTGTCGATCATTAGTAATCGACCAGAACCTATATTATATAAGTTTAGTCATTATAAAAACAGTTTTAATATAATTTTAAACATTGAGGGCAACACTGAGATAGATCTAAAAAGTGTCTTTTGTTATACCACACTGTGGCTCTGTTGTCAATTCATGCACGTTCCCTAGAGACAAATTAAAATTTAAAATAGCCAGGTAGGTCACGTTCAAAGAGTAAATATCATTCGTTCACCATCTTACCACAGTTAATATTATAGGAACGGGTTTTTAATTAATCTAACTTTAGTTTCTAAGATAATTGCGTGTTTAATGATTAGTTTTAAGAGAAGCATCAAAAAATACCATATTTCAAAACAAAAGTTTATAAATTAAGACTTAGAAGTATTAAGCCAAGGAGTTTAAATGTGAGCCACAATGAAGTCTATGAAAAAAAAATGTAACAACTTTTTAAAATATGCTTTATGCTATGATTATTCACTGATTAAAATTACGATTATTTACAAAGATCAAAACTGTTTTACCGACCATTTGAGCATGAAGCGCCATCTTTGTAAATTATCAGGCACTACTTTACCGACGCTCAGTATCGCGTCGTACAAAGTACAAACCGTAAAATATGATCTACGACACAAACTTACTTTTATTACAAATGATATTTCTATCACTGGTTCTTTACATTTTCATACAGAAATAAAATTCAATGTTAAAACAAGACACAAAATTTAGTTAAAATCAAGATTAATAGACCATCACTAAACCCTGAGTACTTAGCTTTACTTGAGCTAGTTGTTTGAAATAATTCCTTATTATAAATATGGTAAGTCATATTTCTAACCTTTTAAAAACTATATTCAAATAAAAATTCGAATCTCAAATTATGTATGAATTTTCTTGAATATTAATTGTTTTAGATTATATAAAAAAAATACTATGTACACTCCCATGATTTGCCGGTGACGAATGTAACAGGGGATAAAAGAAACATACCAGTCTAGACTCCATAATGATGGAGTGGTTCACTGGTAATGACCAGTGACAGGCTGCTGAAGTACAATAATATCTGTAGTACATTTTACTGGACAAAATACAAAACTTCATAGGCATGAGTAGAGTTGGAGAACTATCGTACAAGACAGCTAATTAGCGGTTCTTCACAAAATAGCCACGGCTAAGCTGTCAACCACTTCGCTTATTGGGTAATGGTCGTCGAATAAAACCGAAAACTGACAAGGCTATGGCCGGTTCCTATATCTATAATTTTGGCTCCAACACTACCGGTTAAAATATAGCATAAAGTCCATATAAGTAATGTCCAAATTCTACCAATGATTAGACAAGTGATTGCATAGTGACATTTAAGAATCGGCCATTAGCCGTCAACCGTCGGCTGTCTGTTGGCGAACCATTCACCCATTAGCCAAAAAGCCATCACCTGGTTTTCTAACCCGCTAATGAACTACCATTAAGCAGACGGCTAAGTTTTTGGAATTGTGGTTGATTACCCACCACTAAGCGTGAACTGGCAAAATTATCATGCTAAAGAAAAGCTCTAATCGAGGGTACTCAATACATCATATGTACTCAATCTCCTGTAGACCATGGGTGTTTTACGTACCAACTTGCCTCCCTTTAAAAAGGCTATATATACAGCTTGGCGATGGTGTACTTGAACAATATGTAACATGAAAGAAAAGCCCAATAAAAGTGTAAATCGTAACACACGCTCTTAAAAAACGTAACTCATAACACACTGCAATCACACTTGGCATCATCAGTTCTTTATTTAAATTGAAAAACACCAAAACTATATTTTATTTGATTTTTATTAACTTTAACATTACTCATCGAAATCTTTGTCTTCCGTCACCGCGGCTACTGAAAACATCGCGCTTACAAACATTACAATGTAGTTATAGGTGGACTAAAATGACAGCTGCGATTGATATATTATTGATTCTGTGAGTTCTGTGTGTTGTTGAATCAATAACAATTAACAAAATTGTATGAATGGAATCCTACAGAATTTCTATAGAAATTCTACAGGATTCAACTCATAGTGGTGAGTTGCTCCAAGCTTACAACATAAAAAAGTTTAGTTGTGATTTTCTATGATAACAAGAACGGACTGGTGATGCCAACTGTGATTGCAGTGTGTTAGGAGTTACGTTTTTCACGAACACGTGTTACGAGTTACCCTTTTTTACGAATGCGTGTTACGAGTTACACTTTTTAGTGGGGATTGTATTCTTTATCATTGATCTTCTACTGCTGGGGCTTCATCTGTGTTAATGCTAAAGATTAAGGGTCTTATTCATATTGAGTTAGAATAACATAGAGGTATAATATGACGTATTAGTAAATTTCTAGGCTTCTTTAAGAACCTTAAGGCTATGGTTGAACGCGTCTTATTTAAAGCAGCAAGTTACTACTTCTTAAATAACGCACTAAACCCATTACCATACTTGCATTAGGGAGAGATCCTAACGCAGATGAAACTCCACAATAAAGTTATGGTAATTTTCCGTTAACCATTAATTTTAAGTTAGTGCTTGACTTTTAAGTTAACGCTTGACATATGCTTGAAAACGGATTAAATGTTTAACGTTTAAGTTAAATTTAATAAATGTGCATTTGAAAGACGTTGTTTTATTTTAACTATTTAGTTTAAAACCTAGCACGAGGACCTAAAACGATGCGTTTGGAGAAACGTTTAGTGAAATTGACACCTGTCTAGATATACTGGTAGTTGTCTATAAATAATCAAATATTAAATATTATATGGAGTTTTTAACGGGAACTGAAAGGAGATGTTGTGCTGTGCAGTTTTATTTCCTAAAAATGTGTAAATTACTCTAAAATGAACAATAGTTGTAGGATATTTTTATCCGTGCAGGAACGGGGAAAGAATACAATTTCCTGCGGCCGGGCGGCCTGTCGTAAGAGGCGACCTAACAACACACAGCCAGGTGGTAGGGCATTTGCCCGACTGCCTGACTGACTGGGCATTTGCCATATATATATATATATATGATATTATATTACGCGAGAGAAGCAATCTGTACGTCTTCAAGGCAATTCGGCGGCATACCGTCTTTTCGACGCGATAAAAAAGTGCCATCGTATGAATCGCGTAACAATCGAAAACTGGCGTAATGTAAAATTTGATGTTTTTTTTTTATTTTTTATTGCAGGAGCTCAGCGGACAGGCAGACGGCCCACTTGATGGAAAGCGGTTACCATCGCCTATAGACATTTGCAACACCAAAGCTGCCACAAATGCGCTGCTGCTCTCTTAAGGGAGACTGGAACCTGGTCACTAATGCCGGAACACAACTCAAGGTTGTTATGGCGACATACTTTAGACCAGGGGTGGTAGCCATCCAGTCGGGCAAATGCCCTACCACCTTGCTGTGGGTTGTTTAGTCGCCTCTTACGACAGGCCGCCCGGCCGCAGGAAATTGTATTCTTTCTCCGTTCCTGCACGGATAGAATCCTGTTTTTCGAACATTAACAAATAAATTCTTTCTTTCTTTTCTTTCTTAACGATGTCATTTTAGTTTCCATCAAAATCGGTCCCGAAACTCCTTTAATTATTTTCTCTATCTCTTGTACTTTCGAAATTGGTCAGAGGCCTACTTGAAATTTCACCCTCAGGGCGTTTCATTTGTAGCTCACAACGCCCAAAATGCTCAGTAAGCCATTCCACAAGGTGACCGCTGTCGTGGTCGTGGCGAAAACGTCACTAATGACGTCATCATTTTCGATCACACAACGGTCACAACGACCCATGTCAATAGGCGGGTCGAATAGCCGTTCCACATGGGTTTAGGATTGTAATGCCGGCAAGCAAGTGGAACGGGATAAATCGCGGTCGTGAACGTGGTCGTTGTGGGACCCTAATGGAACGTAGCCCCTGAATATAGACAGGCTGAATTTTTTCAAGGTATTATATCTATACTAGCTGTACCGGCAGATGTTGTTCTGCCCTGAAGAAATAAAATTTAGAACCCGATTGCAGCGCCACCTACCGGGTCCAATTGTGAACCTAAACCATCCTCGAATACACTTGAACACACACAAAAAATTCATTCAAATCGGTCCAGCCGTTTAGGAGTTCACTGTGAACACACGTACAGAAGAATTATATATATAAAGATATATAAAAGAAAGTCGTGTTAGTTACACTATTTATAACTCAAGAACGGCTGTACCGATTTGGCTGAAAATTAGTGGGGAGGTAGCTTAGAACCAGGAGACTGACATACGATACTTTTTATCCCGTTGGAACCGGTAGGTGGCGCTGAGATCGGGTTCTAAAATCCTCCTAATCACCTGGAGCGATTTTGAAGATTTTGTTTTTGTGTGTTTGCGTGGGTTCCGAGATGGTTTAGATTCACAATTAGAACCGGTAGGTGGCGCTGAGATCGGGTTCTAGAATCCTCCTAATCACCTGGAGCGATTCTGATGATTTTGTTTTTGTGTGTTTGAGTGGGTTCCCCGGATGGTTTAAATCCACAATTGGAGCCGGTAGGTGGCGCTGAGATCGGGTCCTAGATTTTTATTTTGTCAGAGCAGGACAACGTCTGCCGGGGCCGCTAGTAAGTATATAAAATCGAAATGTGTGCTTCAACGGACAAGTGGAAAAATGAATGGCAACAAAGTTTTAACTTGAAGTTTTACGGGCAGATTGTTAATGTACTTGTCGAATTTGAAAACTTGCCCGTAAAATTTCAAGTTAAAATTTTGTTGCCATTCGTTTTTCCACTTGTCCGTTGAAGTTTCACTTCTACTGTGTCCCAGCACACATTTCGATTTTTCGCAGGTTTACTGCAAATTATGATTTGGTTAGTGTTATATATTTAGCAATCGGGTGTGCGTCAATCAAACAAGCGAGTAGGAATCACACTCGTTTATTCACGTATTAAGGGCGCGGGGGAGGAGTGCACGCATACATACATAACATCCCTCCCTCTTAGTGACTATATTAGTATAATGTTAATATTAACAGAAAAGAACATGTATTTATTTTACTCTGGGGGAGTTGAGTAAACTGGTGTTATAGCCTGTCGTCTTCGGGTAACAGTTACCGTATGGGGCGGAGTTACCAGTTGATCTGTGTCGTTCTCCAGCGTTGTTCCTTTTCTTGGATCCTCCTCTGTTTCCGCTACTGGCTGTTCAGTAGCTTCGGTATCAGGGGCGGCTAAGACCGGCGGTAAGTCCGGCACCACATCTGGGTCCCAGGATAGATAGTCGCTCTGAAATGAGCCTAACCGTGGTCTAATCTGGTTTAGGTGTCTCGTTACTTCGCAATTCATGGTTGGTACATATACACTGTACATAACTTTCCCAATCTTTGTCATTATGATGCCTTGCACCCAATAAAAAATTTTATTGTTAGTATTTTTCGTGATCCACACATTGTCATTATTTTTAAAGTCTGATCTACTAACACCTTTAAAATATTTAGCCTGTAAGGACTGGTTACGTTCGACGGTACGAGTAAGTTCCGTAGACAAGGGAGACGGTGCCACGGGATTTAATAAATCTAGCCGCGAGCGCAGTGGTCGCCCGTATACTAGTTCTGCGGGTGATTTCTCAGTGGTACTATGCCTAGAGTTTCGGTAGTCGAATAGAAATTTCGCAATTTTATGGCGTATAATTGTTTTATTGCAACCCTCCATTATAATACATTTCATCCCCTTTTTTATAATTTTTACTATGCTCTCAGCCTGCCCGTTGCTAGCCGGATTGTATACGGGAGACAGAATGTGTTGTATACCATTATTTAAGCAAAAAATTTTAAACTCTTGGGAGGTAAAGGAGGTACCATTGTCACTCACCAACGTATGTGGAACTCCAACGCGCGACATATAATCGTACAACTTGCCGATTACTGCTTTCGAGCTGTAGGTCGAAGTCATATCGTAACATTCTATCCATTTGCTGTGCGCATCCACGATTATTAAAAACATATAATTATGAAATGGCCCTAAAAAATCCACGTGGATACGGTAGAATGGATACGGCGGCAGGGGCCACGGAGCGAGGGGCGCCTGCCGCGGTAAGGGGCACAACTGAGCGCACACTCCGCACTCCGCCGTCAGACGTTCCAGCGCCATATCTACCCCTGGAAACCACAACCGTTCGCGCGCTTGTGCTTTCATTTTAACAATTCCAAAATGAGAACTGTGTAATTCCTTGCAAACAGCTTGTTGCAAGGAAGCTGGAATAATAACCTTATGGCCGCGCATTAAACAGCCATTCTCATAAGATAATTGTGACCGACAGTGGTAATAGGGCTTTAAATTTGGTTCATTTATTTTTCGAGGCCAACCGTTCAACACGTAGTACTTAACGCTTGCCAGGTGGACGTCGGCAGCAGTCTCACGCCGTAGGTCACTTAATGTCACAGGCAGAGTCCCGTTCACAACGAAATTAACGTAGGCAGCACGCTCTTCATAATCACCAACCTCGTTAGATGCCCCTTTGATCGAATCCCTTGATCCGCAAGCTCTGGATAAATAATCTGCGGTATTATGTTTGCTATTAATATATTCTATATTATAATTATAAGCCCCTAAAAAAATAGCATACCGCTGCAGACGGTTAGCGGTCACTTCGGGAATACCTTTGTGGGGACCGAATATTGAAAGTAAGGGCTTGTGGTCCGTACGTAACATGAATGGTTGCGATCGGCCGTATAAGTACTGATGAAATTTTCTTACGCCAAATATAATGGCCGTTGCCTCTTTTTGGATTTGAGCGTAGTTCTTTTCTGCTGCGGTCAGTGTTCGGGAAGCATATGAAATCGGCCTTTCTATCATGGTCTCGTCTACTTGGGACAATATGGCACCCAGGCCTGAAGGCGACGCATCTACAGTTAGTATCAACTTAGCGTTCGGGTTAAAGTGTGCTAATGTGTTGTCTGATGCTAAACTATTTTTTATTTTATTGAATGCCTCGTTGTGTATTGAAGTCCATTCCCACTTAGTTTTTTTATTCAATAAATTGTATAGTGGATTTAATATAGACGATGCATCCGGTACAAAGTTCCGATAATAATTAGTTAACCCAAGAAAATATTGTAACTGTGACACGTTAGCGGGCCTAGAAGCTTGTAAAATAGCATTTACTTTTTCTTTAGATTTCCTAACTCCGTGCTTGTCTATAATATGACCGAGATATGTAATTTCGTCTTTGAAAAAATCGCATTTACTCGTCTGAACGGTCAGTCCCGCATCGTCGAGTCGTTGTAAAACCGAGATCAAGCGTTGTTTATGCTGGTCTACATTAGCTCCTGTAATGAGTATATCATCTAAAATGAAAATAATTCCGTCTATTCCAGCTAGTAGACATTCCATGGCACGCTGAAATACAGCCGGTGCGCTAGATAGTCCAAATACTAACCTAGTAAAATTAAAAAGGCCGCGGTGCGTATTTATACAAGTTAAATTTTGCGATTCTTCGCTTAAAATAAATTGATTATATGCCATGGACAAATCAATTTGACTAAAATGTATACCCCCGTGTAATTTAGCTAATAAGTTATTAACTGTGGGTAAAGGATACTGATCGACTATCAACTGTTTATTAATGGTAAGCGAGTAGTCGGCGCATAACCGAATGCTGCCATCTTTTTTTAACACGGGTACCACAGGCGAGGCATAAACGGAGTGATCGACAGGTTTTAATATACCTAGCGATAATAAGCGATCCAACTCGTTATCTATCTTTTCTTTTAAAGCGTATGGCACAGGCCGAGCCTTAAAGAAAACCGGTTTTGCATCTGGTTGTAAACGTAACTGAATATTATATTTATTAAACGACCCGAGACTTCCTGAAAAAACATTAGGGAACATATTTACTAATTGATTTTGAATATTCGTGTTACATTCGGGAGGCGCGTACGCGTACACAGCGCGCACGGGCGCCAGCTCGAGCCCAAACTCGTTAATAAAATCGCGGCCGAGCAGCGGCGGCCCGCCGCCTCGCACTACGTACACATTCAGAATGTGCGTACGCTCGCTGTACGTTATTGGCAAATGGACGATGCCGATTGCTTCGATTTCTTCGCTCGTATAACTAAAAAGTTTTTTATTCGTAACTGACAATGGTAGCTCCTTAAAATATGTACTGTAGGTATTTTCCGATATTACGCTAACAGCGGAGCCACTATCTATCTCGAACTCTAATGCTAGACCACTGATGAACACGCGCTCCGTCATCGGTCTCCCTCTCACACATCGAATATTGTAAAATCGCTTACCGTCGTCTCCCTCGTCCACGGCACCGCAATCCACGTATTTCACTTTACCGACCTTAGGACACATTTTACGTAAATGACCCTTGCTATTGCATTTCTTACATTTATAATTCTTGAAACGGCACTGATTTGACTTATGATTGGTAAACCCGCACACACTACACATTTCCTTTTTGGAGTTGATGCTGTACACGCCTTCGGGGTCCGCTGCGCCGCCGCCGGCGCTGCTCACGCCCGGCACTGCCATCGACGAGGCCTGACGTGCACAGCGCACGCTTTCTGCCAAATCGATGGCCTTCGCCAAGCTTAGGTCCCGCTGGTCTTGCGCGAACAACTTGTCTCGCTCGTGTCCGGGCGCCATGCCCATGATGAATTTATCTAACAGAGCTTCCTCCAAATTCCTGAAAGCACAGTGTGCCGCCAATCCTCGTAGCCTGGCCGCCCATTGAGTATGACTCTCTCCTGGCCGCTGCGTTGCAGAATAAAACGTCGATTTCTCCGCGAACCCAAACCTTTTTGGTGTGAAGTGGTCATCAAGAAGTTTTACTATTGCTTCGTAAGTTAACTCTTCCACCTTGTCGGGTAGCGCCAGGTCGCTTGCCAATTTAAAGGTTGATTCACTCAAAGAGCTTAATAATATCGCTCGTCGTTTTATCGTTGCTTTGCCGGTATCACTATTTATGTCGTTAGCGATGAACCATTGGTTTAATCGCGACTTATAACTGCTCCATTCTTGTACGAGGTGATCGAAGGTCGACAAGATACCGAATGTCACGCCCGTTGACATTTTAAATCCAATATTGGGTTCTTTCGTCGCCACGTGTTATATATTTAGCAATCGGGTGTGCGTCAATCAAACAAGCGAGTAGGAATCACACTCGTTTATTCACGTATTAAGGGCGCGGGGGAGGAGTGCACGCATACATACATAACAGTTAGGCTAGGTACATTATAATGAATGCATTTTTTATTTAAACATATTTTATTTTATCAAGCAAAAAAACTGAATTCGATCCGGAACCAAAAAACGCATCCATAGTCTACTCTAAAGTTATGCCGCCTCTCACCACGTCTAGTCTAAATTTATGCTGCTCCACCACGCGGCCGTAACGCTTTTTCGTTACAGAAAAATCCTAATACCCCCTCCCCCCCGTCTATATAGAAATTTCACTTTAAAAAAAAGCAATAATAATGGCAAGAAACATTTATTAATAACAATATAATTATTATTAGAAATTATTTATAATAATTAACAATTATAGTTTTTGGTAACAGAATACATGATATATATTCTAGTAGTCATCACGCGACATCGCATGATGACAAATGAACATAAATAAAAACAAATACATATAGTACCTTTAATAACTAGTCACAGCACATTATGTACAAATTTATTGAAGCATATATTACAGTTTTATATTACATAAAAATCAGCAGACAACACATACACTGCATATCCCAAGCTAAGCAAGTTACACTTGTGAATGGATAATATACAACAGGCCACTCTGGGTCAGATCCCAGACACCCAGACCATAGTAACGGAAAATTCGTTTACGAAATTCACCATACCAGGAATTGCACCCGGAGCCTCTGCTTTCCAGTGAAATAGGCAGACAAAGGCCACGAAATCACATATTTGTCATTTTTTTCATATTTTGCAAAACAAATCTACACTTAGTAGTTCTTTAGAAATTGATTAAGACATACAGACAGATAAGACATCAAATTGAGCCAATATCTTACTACCCATTCATTTACTTTACTACCACTTAAAAAAATAATACAAACTGCTTTGCAGTCAATTTTCTACCAGTAGTAGGGTAAAAGATATAAAACACATTAGGGTTATTACTTACATATTAGGATTCCTTTCTACCTTTATATATTTTACCCCGCATTGTTCAACCAAAAACGCAACTTTTACTAATTTCCCGATTGTCTTTTCCATTGTTTTCTTTTCTATTACTCATATATTTACTATAACCACCCCCCAAAATACCTAATAATATAATTAACCCCACCAACGAGTTAGATTTGAATTTTGATGCACAATCCGCCGGATTATCAGGGTCTAAGGTGTATATCTGAAAAAACAAAAAATACATTTATCTTTACTAACGGTGATCCTGTGGTAGAAATACTACCATAATTAGATTCAAGTATGCACATTTTGAATACCGAATCAATAAAATTTAATTTGATTTTTGAAAAAAACCTCCAGAGATTATATTTTGGATATTAAACAAATCATATCTTGTCCCAACTTCAAAGGTTGTGAGATAAGATTGGTTTTAATTAAAGATAAGAGTCGTTTAAATTTAAGCTAAGGGTAATTTAAATATAAATAGAAAAAGCAAAACGGAATTTTAACATCATTTTAGCATAAAGTAATTAAATAAGTGCAAAGCTTAACCTTATATTTAATACTAGGATATACCCGCGACTTCGTCCACGTTTATGACATTCCCGCGGGATTCCCGGAACACAAAGTATCTATAAATGAGAGGTAATTAAGAAAATATTGTGTTGTTTAAATAAAATAAAAGATTTATAAGGCAAGAAATTAAATATTATATAGATATAGGTTACGTAATTTTATATTGCGATGCTATGAAAGGCCAGCTAAGTAATAAGTTCTCAGTTATAGTGAATAAGACCTATGTATACACTTAGTTCGCAATAAAAATGATTTGATTTGATTATCGTTTTAGTGAAAACTGTGTCGGATAAGCTAATTTTTACGCATCCGAACAACATCAAACCGCTCCCGGGAATTCCCAGATTAAAAAAATAGCGCAGAGTTTAAGTCTAAGAAGTAGCTGTCGATCAGCGAAAACCGCATCGAAATTGGTCCGGTAGTTTTTACGTGAACCCCGAACAGACAGGCAAGATATCTAAAAAAAAAATGCATCGTGGTCCCCATCGTTTATAGTTTATTCCAGTAGGGGTTTTTTTAATAGCTTTAATTAACAGACGGCGTTTTTAGAATTTTATAATAATACAGATATCCAAAAGTAGCATGGATAAGATAATTGTGTTGCAAACTATGTAGTAATAAACGTAGACAGGCAAGACGTGTGCCAAAGTTAAGAGGATGCAAACAACCTTGTTACACTGCGAATTGATAGCGGTATTCGAAGCTCTATCATATACTAGTACTTTAGAATTCAGTAAAATTGTAATTTTATCTGGTTCCAACAGCGCCCTTATGCATTTGGCTCGGTTAACCTCGACTTTTCGAGGTCTCCCGATAGCCTACAACATTCTAAAATCCATCCGTGAACTTCATGCTGCAAAAAAGGTAGTGGTCTTCCAGTAGATACCCTCCCACGTAGCCGCATGGGCAACGAGCAAGCCGACAAAGCAGCGAGCCAGGCCACGACTGACGGTATCTTGTATCACTGCTCTCCAACCCACACAGAAACATTGAGTTGTGTTAAAGTGCATATCAGAGAGCCGTGGCAAGAATATTTTGATGAACGGTCACTTTCGAAGGGCATATGGTACAAAACCATCCAATGTCGACGCCCTCGATGCCCGTGGTTCGCCTTGTCATCTGTAGAATTGGACAGGAAAACTATTGTAGCTCTACTAAGACTTCGCTCCGGGCACATTCCTTCAAACAAGTTCAAATATATGATGAAGGTTTCTAATTCACCAAATTGCTCTGAATGCCCAAAAAGTTGAAGATATCTATCACGTGTTGGCGGAGTGTGTCCGCTTTCGGTCGATTATAATGTGGGTAACTGCAGCAGTATCCTGTCTTCTCCATTTTCTGGTGAGGCCAGAACACTCGTTCAGTTATTATACCTGTGTACTTAGTTTAAGGAAGTAGAAATAATTGTAAGATTGGACGGGGTGACATTTTCACAAGGTGACAAAACCCCGTTTATAAAGAAAGATTAAAAAAAAAAAAAACAACCTTGAGTTTACGGCTAAAACACAAAACTGCGAATCGTTGCGTTATCAATTCGCAACGCAGTAATCTGCGACGCGTATTGCTGCGATGCGATTTCGTGCCGCAACGCGTCCCTTCAACTGTTCTGGTGACCTTCGACGACTAAATCATACTGAACATATTTTGTAAATTCTGTAGTGAAATGAATCGTAAATAGTTGCGCGTTGCTGTTATTACACTGTTAAGAAAGTACAGGTAAAATATTTTGCCAGGTGGTAGGGCATTTGCCCGACTGGATGGCTACCACCCCTGGTCTAAAGCATGTCGCCATAACAACCTTGAGTTGTGTTCCGGCATTAGTGACCAGGTTCCAGTTTCCCTTAAGAGAATAGCAGCGCATTTGTAGCAACTTTGATGTTGCAAATGTCCATAGGCGATGATAACCACTTTCCATCAAGTGGGCCATCTGCCTGTCTGCTGATCTCCTACAATAAAAAAAAGAACGCAGAAGATTTTCTACGATGCGACATCGCGTTGCAGCTTTGTGTATTAGTCCCTATTCCTAAAGGACTGAGCTTAAGATAAGACTCGTTTAAACTTAAGATAATGTTACGACTCAAGTGCTGACAAAAACAAAATCCACCTGCATATTTGAAACGAAGCACATTTATTACCCGTCGGCGTTTAAACTAATACCATTGAAATTATTTTATGGTCGTCTTCTTTTGCTTACTTATTGGCAAACAGCCCATTGTTGTATTATAATGTCTTATGGCGGTCATTAACCAGGTGTGTCGGATTAAGTCGACTTAGATTCGGGGACATTGCAGTTGCGCAGTATAAAACGACGACCTGTTGGAGGGGGGAGGCAGTCGATCGATAACCACGAGCGAATCAAGACGTGTGTACTACAATCGGGAATCTAACAAGTGACGGACTTTGCGCTTTTATTGAATTACAACCTTCTGCATTACGTTTCGACTAATTGTGTTTGGTTATATTTGTACCTGTGTTATACGTGTTTGTATAGTTCTAATAAACTCTATAGTAATTTTAACGGCGTTTTAATTCGATTCTCGCGACTCGTAACAATAAGATTAATTTAATTACCAACTTACTCATTTAGATAGATAGATAGATAGATAACACTTTATTGCTCACCAAAATAAACAAAAACAAAATGTATAATTACAATACTTGTTGGCAAAGCAACAGGCGGCCTTATCGCTACAGGCGATCTCTTCCAGGCAACCTAGCTTAAAAGAAATTCTTAACTAATCTGGCGATGTAGGTGAAGCAGAAAAAAGATAGGACTATACTATTTAAATATACATACTTACATTAATTTATAAATTTAATACATATATAAAAAAATATACGATAATAGTTATATATATACGTATATACAAAATAATTTAAATAAATATATTTGTTAACATTACATGTGACAAGCATTTTATATATTACAATAGATAAATAAGTAAATGTTTAATATATTAGACATATTTATTTAGAGACAGATAGTACTATACCTATAGCATTTAATACGTATAGAAAATTCCGAAGAATATTAGAAGAATGGAAATATTATTTTTTTAATTCCTACCTGTCGTCCGGCATGTGCGATGTAGGCAGCCAACCCGACCGCATATGGTTCAGCCAACCCTGCGTTCAGGCCGGCGATCGCTAGGCAAGTCCCACTAGTGGCCAAGGCGAGGGTAAGCGCCGGCTTCGTATGGGAACCCCACGTCAAAGCCGTGGACTTCATCCCTATGCGGGCGTCGTCGTTCTTGTCCTGGAATTACAAATAGAAACTGTTTATGAAGAGAGAATTTATTTAGTTTATTACATACATACATACATAACTTCACGCCAGTTCCCTCTTGCGGGGTAGGCACGAACAACAGAGCGCCATTCAGGCTTATTCTTACACACCTCACTTGCCTCTTTGACATTCATAGCTCTTGTCATGCACGCTCGTCTGTTCTTAAGGCTCCTGACATCACCTTCTGCTAGTACACGATCAATTTGATCATGAAAGGTGTGTCGTGGCCTTCCACGACTTCTGCATCCATCCACTTTTGCCCGAACCACCGGAGCATTCCTTTCCTTACCTTCACCCCGACACTCTCTTTCAGAGCAACTCTCTTTCTTACTTTACGTTTACTCTACTTTCGTGCTCTCTCTTCCATACCCAACTCTAGCTTCCATACGTGAGCGTAGGTACCAGCACCGCGTTGTGTATGGCGAGCTGGGCCTTCTGGCTGAGGTTCTTAGCGCCTAGAAGTTTACCTAACGCTCCATTCAAACTATTCCCCAAATTCACTCTTCTTTCTATATCAGCGGTCTATCTGCTAAAAGCACATCCAAGATATACAAACTCATTCACTTGCTCCAGCGTAACATCATCGACCATTATCCTTGCATTCGTTCTGGTTTCTTCTCTTAGTTTATTAAAAGACAAAATAATATAAAATCTTCTACATCTTGAAGTCGGTGCCGAGCAAACCACAAAAATTACAATATTTTGCAACATTTTGTTGTTATAACAGTGTATATGGTAATTTTTATGGTTTGGTCGGCATCGTCTTCAAGATGTAGAAAATTTTATATTGTTTTGTCTCTTAATAAACTAAATAAATTCTTAGTCAAAAATCTTTATTAAGTTATTTTATACTTTTTAGTTTTTGAAGTCGGTTTTTTTTAAACGAAGTTTTTTTTTATTTGTTACTTTTTAGTGTTTAGCCATGGGTAGGCATACGAAGCGCCTTAAAAAATATAGGTCCCAAGAAACGAGAACGGAAAATTTTCATAAAAAAAATGTTCGTAAAATGAAAACCACTGGGCCAAACTATGTTAATTTTTTAGGGGACCAAATGGCAACAATTCCGCATCAAACTAAAGAATCACGTAAATCGGAACATAAATCTCAGCGTAATCGGTGTACATACATAAAAAAAAAATACCAATCAAGTTGAGAACCTCCTCCTTTTTGAAGTCGGTTAAAAGTAAAAAAACACGTTGGCCTTGCCATTGGTGTTATATGTATGTACGCTAACCACTTTCCATGAGTAGGCCGTCAGTCTGTTCAATAGCTTCGCAACAAAAGTGTTTTAAGCGCGGCGTTTTGAATTTTAACCGAATCAAAAAGGAGGAAGTTCTCAACTTGTATTTCATCAACTCACTTTTTCGTTCGAAAAATGGCCGAAAGGTCAAAAAAAATCAAGTAAAATTATAGAAATTTTATTTATTGTTCACCATAATCTTAAATCTAGACAATTGATATGGATACATTTGCATTAGAACAATGGGCGGCCTTATCGCTTATAGCGATCTCTTCCAGGCAACCCGGTGTCTAAGGAGATTTTAAACGAAATTTCAATATAAGATTTTTGGTGGTGTATTACAAAAAAATTAAATAAGATATAAATAAAGTACTATCTACTCATATATACAGATATACATATATACATACATATATACATATATAATTAGATATACGATGATATTATAAATATATATACGAACAATAGATACATTCATTTAATGCAACAATTTTTATTTAATAGACCAATAATGGTCAGTGACCATACGTTTAAATGTAGTCATTGATTTAGCTTGTCTGATTGGAAAGGGGAGGGAGTTCCACAGTCGAACAGCCTGTACGGCAAAAGAATTTCCTACGAAGGATGAAGTGTGTGCAGGTGTTGTTAACAAAAGATTTTCATTTGAGCGCAAATTGCAGGAATGAGATTGATAGAGAAAACTAAAAAGTTCCTTTAAATATGGGGGAGAACAGGGATTATAAAGGATATTGTGCAAAAGTGAGAGTAAGTGAACATTCCGGCGAAAGCGAATAGGTAACCATTTAAGCTTATCACGAAATTCGGAGACATGGTCATATTTACGCAAACCAAATATGAACCGGATACAAACATTTTGAAGGCGTTCTAGCTTATCTAGTTGTTCCTGGGTTATGTCTAGATAGCAGGCATCTGCATAATCAAGTAGGGGGAGAAGCAAGGATTGTGCAAGCATAACTTTAGTAGCAGTAGGTAGGAAATTCTTCAACCTTCTGAGCGAAGCGGATGACGCGAAAAGTTTCCTACTGATTTCAGTTACATGAGGCCGCCAAGACAGTTCTCTGTCAATGACGACTCCCAGATTCTTAACAGTTTCACTAATTTCTATGTCTACATTGTCAAATAAAACACGGGGAAGTGACAACCAATCAATTCTGGAAATAAGTCTACAACTACCGATTATGATAACCTTCGTTTTATTTGGGTTCACCATAAGACCATGAGCTTTGCTCCAGTCGAGTATTGTAGTGAAATCCTTATTAGTTCTGTGGATAGCTTCACAAAGGTCACTAGAATTGCATTGTGTATAGATCTGCAAATCATCTGCATAGAGGTGGTATGACGAAGAAAGATTATTGGAAATCGAGTTAATGAAGATAGCAAATAAGAGAGGTGATAAAACGCCGCCCTGAGGAACACCAGCAGACAAATCACACCATGATGAATAAACATCATCGATGCGAATGCGTTGCCGGCGTCCAAACAGGTAACTACGAAACCAGTCAATAGCTGTTGGAGATATGTTAAGAGAACTCAAGATTCCTAGAAGGACATCAAAGTCAACATTATTGAAAGCACTACTGAAGTCAAGCAGCGACAGTATAGTCAATAGACCATTTCCCATACCATGACGGATATCTTCAGTGATCTTAACCAGTGCAGTAGTGGTGCTATGTCCTGGACGGAACCCAGACTGTAAAGGATTGATAAGTGAATTGGTGTTAAGGAAAACGCTGAGTTGTTTGTGTACAAGCCGCTCCAGTACTTTAGAGAGGAAAGGTAGGATGGAAATGGGACGATATTCGGAAAAAGATGAAGGATTGGGTTTTTTAGGTAATGGGATTACATGAGCTTCCTTCCAGGAGTCAGGAAATGTACCAGAAGATACAGAAGCATTGAGAATGTGGGTGATTACATGAATGATATCGTCTAATATAGGAATGATCATATTGCGGCTAATACTGTCGCTGCCGACTGCATTAGAGCTGATAGACATTAAGCTCTTCTTAACATCACAATCAGAAAATTGACAGAAGTTAAAAGAAGGATACGCAGGAGTTGGCACATTAAAAAGGTAATTTAAAGTTGCAGCTTTAGATTGCCTATCGAATTTGGCAGTAGACGAGAAATGCTGATTCAACAGCTCGAAGTTTAGATCTTGTGGAAGTGAACTATTCGAAGATTTGCCAACTCCTAGAGCTTTAAGAAATTTCCATATTTTTGCAGGATCATCAATTTCAAGAGATTTGTGAATATAACGGCGTTGGGCGTCCCTACACACCCTATTGCAGAGATTACGGATCTTGACAAATTTGGCACGATTGGCTGCTGTAGGCTTAATTTTATATTTGCTCTTAGCTGAACATTTTTTATGCTGCAAGGATTTGATTTCATCTGTCAGCCAGGGAGCAGGTAAATGTTTAATTTTTATGGCTCTTAAGGGTGCATGTAAATCATACAACTTAACCAAAGCTGCATTAAATACATGCACCTTTTCATCGACAGAAACTGCTTTGTAGACCTCAGACCAGTCAATTTCACGAGCATCCTTAATGAGACTATCCATATCTATGCCACTAAAGTTACGCTGCATACAAATTTTAGGTTTGGTTTTGGGCGGGCGCAATTTATAAGAGACAAAGATCAAGTCGTGGTATGAGAAGGCATCTGCTGAGCACTGACCGTATGTAGAAACATAAGAAGGGCAAGATACTAAAATAAGATCGAGAAGAGATGGAGTAGAATTTGGAAAATGGTGAGTAGCAGATAGTGGAAGAATAGTGAGATTGCAAGATTTAATTACATTTTCAAAATTGATTGAGCGAGGGTCACGTTTTAAGAGACATGTATTGAAATCACCCATGAGGATTATATGCTCATGGGAGACATTAAAATCGGATAGCAGCTCTTCAAAAGAAGAGAAGAAGTTTACCCGGAGGGAGGGGCTATAAAATACACCGAGAAGTACACGCTTACAAGCTAAAATTGCTTCAATAAATAGGTATTCCCCTGTGTCAGGAGGAGATGGTTGAGGTGATGTTTTGATGACTCTGTAAGGAATGTGCGAGCGTATGTAAATGGCAACACCTCCACCGGTAATACCAATTCGGTCATGGCGCACCAGGTCGAAACCAGGCAAAGTATAAGAAGAAGTGGGGAGACAAGGTTTAAACCACGTTTCGGATACCATGATAGCATGTACATTTTGATTATTAAATGAAGCCTGCATATCAGTAAAATGAGCCGGAATGCTCTGCGCATTGATATGTAAAATATTGAAATTTAGGGGCAAATTTGACAGGTGAGAATCTATTACTGTTTGAAGGGGCCGAGCATCATCAGAACCAAGACTATCGGAGCAAGAAAGAAAATCGTCCAGGTCACTGTCATCACTACTTGTATGTTGCATTACAAATAAATATTACAAATATATAATAATTATGTAAGATATAAATATATAAATTATTAACTAATAAAAAAAAATAAAAAATATACCAAAACAATAAAATAAAATTAACTTTTAAACTAGCTTCACTGCCTGTGTTCCGATAAAAATATTATAATAATAAGTAAGTATACTAGATATAAATAGTTTAAATACATAACTATTAATATCTATTATACATCAATATACTAGATATTAATAGATAGACAACTGAAAATACATTAAATAAATTCATTACCCTGAGACAGATAATCATAATATTATTAAGTAAATAATATAAATCATTTATTGTATGTAAATATAAGCTGAAACATAAATTTCCGGACGTGCCATTACATATTTCTAAATAGCTCCAAATGGATTTCGGAACATGCCACAACTAAAATAACTCTTTAAATTTATAACTACCTACTTTACATCAAAATAAATAAACAACTAAAATCAAGAAAGTGAGATTATTAAGACTTATAACAGAAAAGTGGTATAAAGAAAAAAAAAAAAGCAAAATAATTATTATGACTGACGATCTACATAAATAACACTATTTCTTAGCGGCCATACGACGAGTTGTGGGTTGCTGCTCCTTTGAAGCAAAAGCAGGCAAGACAGGCATAGCAGTAGTCTGCGTGGGATTGATAACACTTAAGTCCTCGATGCGACTAATACTATGTCGAGATCCATCTTGACCTAGTACGAACACTACGCCGTCACGCGACCAGCACTTCGAAATGCCGAATTCCTGCCTTGCGCGCATGAACAAGTCATGTCTGTACTTTGTCAAGAACTCCGATAATGTCACGCCCGAGCCCTTTAATTGTGTTTTGGCGGACCATATCTTGCTGCGAATAGCAACATCAGTCAACTTGAGCAGGATAGGGCGCGGCTTGGAGGAAGTGGACTTGCCTATCCTGTGGCAACGATTGATGTTCTCCAATGAAAAGTTACTGAGTTTCAATTTAGTGCATATTATATCCTTTGCGAGAGCGGCAGCATCTTCTTGCTTTCCTTCAGGCACTCCATGCAGAAGTAATATTTTGCGTCTAGTCCGCATCTCCAAATTATCTATAGAACGTGACATAAGCATCATTTGATCCTGGAGAGACTTTAAGGACTTCAAAATAAGGTTTTTGAAAGACAAGAATTCTGTACTCAACGTGGAAATGTTGGTAGTTGGTGTTGCATTTCTCAGCTCACCTTCAAAGGCTTCCATTCGCTGCATGAAAACTGAGGACAGCTCAGCAAAGGCCTTTTGGTTTGCGTCCATGATATCACACAGTAGGTTATAAGTGTTCCCGTGAAAGTGACAGAAATAATGTAGATTTACAGGAGATAACACTCAGGCAAGTGATTTGTGCTAGTTACTTTAAAAACACATATGTTTGAGATTAATAATTTAACTTTAAATAATTAAAAATAAGAAATTAGAGAGCACTTTTTATTATGTGTTAACTATTTGACATCTACGCACCCAGATATATATCATCATCGGCTATGGAAATTTAGAAAAAATAAACTTACGCATGCTGCTAGCTCCAAGCACTATACTGTAGCAGTTAAGTTGCAGCAACACTCCCAAAGCTAAAGAGAGTTGAGCTGCCAGGAACATAACAGCTTGTCTCTGTGATATAACTCCGGAGACCAATGGCCTGTCTTTGGTACGCTCTACCTGAAAATAATAAAAACACATACTAATAATAATTGGCAGACAAACACTCACATTGTATATCCACAAGCTGAACATGTTATACTTGTGTTATGGGTAATATATAACGGACTACTTTAGAGCCGCTCCCAGACAACACCCAGGACATAGTATCCGGATGTGGTAGAGCCGTACACAAAGCATTATCTTTGTTTACTCTCAAGTCCGACTCGATCCGTCTGATAACACACGTGAACACAGAATATGCGACTAGAATGATTAGCCTTAAACTAATCAGGTTTGTACAATGAGTGAGAGTTCCCATGCCCCACTTCCCCTTCCGCCTATCTCATCTTTCCCATCCGATTCCTCCTTTTTTATCGCTCTATCTCAAGGGCGCCGTCTATCCGGCTCGAAGGACCAAATTATGTAGAGGGTTTTCCTACATAGGATATTGATGATAGAAATTTGTAGATGTAAATAGGGTCATTAACATAATTTTAGCAATGAACTCATTGCTAAAACTATCCTAATGAAATAAATGATTATGCTTGTGATTGTGCTAGGATCAGACGCTGCTTTACCAACTGACCGAGTGTGGTGCGAAATAAATACTGATGAATGATGTATGCTAAAATCCACGTGTCTATGATGATTTCTCTAAGCTCTAAGAGAAAAACAGACAAAAATTCTAAAAGTTGCATTTACATAGTTTGCTGGTCAGAATTAACCCACTTATATTTATGTCATTTTTAAAGTCATTGTACAAACTCCTTCATAGAGACAATAAAAAAAATTATTGGACACATTCTTAGTATAAATAATTATATCTAGTATTTTAGGTCAGAATTAAATTACTTATTTCTCTTTGTTAACGCCGACCTATTTGGTCACCGCCTCTTTGTTTCCCTTTTTTCGTTCGCCGCATCTGTCACTACGTAATGTGACATAGTCTACTTCCGACCGTTGAACGCACCGCTGCTTCCGCATAAACCTCGCCGCATTTTGCGTGTTGTGCCGCATATTACACCCGCTTTCATCAACCCGCGCGCAGAAAGGTGCCCACTGCACCGTTTCAGCTGGTCCACTATCGAAGGAACCGCAAGACGAGAAGGAAGGATCACGAGGAAGAAGTGCCTGCCGCTGCGAAGCCCGCATCACTCGTAGCGTGTCTGGTGCGGCGACCTTATCCTGTAATTTCCTTCCATCTCCTTTATCCCTGCTCCCGCCCGCGCTATCACTCTAGTTTTTTAAATTAGATTGTATTTTTAAGCTGCAGCATTTGGTAATTGTATAAACTGTGTATTGTGGTATTGTATAAACTGGACACCCCGATCAAATTTATTACACGTGTTTCAGATTACCTGCGCATCGACATCTCTGTCCCACATATCGTTGATAGTACACCCAGCACCACGCATAAGACCCGCCCCGACTAGAAAAAGTCCCGCCATTTTCAAGGAAGTCGATAAGGGAACATTTCCAGGTACAGACGCTAGGGCTATCGACCACGAACATGGCCAGTATAGAAGATATACACCTGTAACCAATACAAGAACATTATATTAAATTATTCAAACATACAATGTGTGTGTTTGTCTACCGATTGCTTGGGCCCACAAAAAACAAAAAAATGGTCTGTACTTTTTGTTATTATTATATACTTATTCTTATGAACATTAAGAACTACCTTCACTAGAGTGTTAATATAGCTCCGTATTACTTTATTTTATTAAATCATAAAATAGTATTGGGTCAAATATTCTGCAAAAAACAAGCATATATTGAGTGATCTAAGTGTACAAGTGTTTGTGAAAGAAATCTTATATCAGAAGATAAGTTAACAACAAATCTATCTGAAATGAAAACTGCCACTTATTATGTATTTATTACTCCAAGATAATCCAAGATACTACAAATTAGACATAGTCTAAAGCAATTATCGTCTATTAATTAGCATTTGAAGCAATATAACACATATTAGGGAAGTATACATATCTACATGTGAGTTTGGTTATGTTTTTGTGTTTTACCCAATTACTGAGGATATATTACAAACATATGAGTCTTCCAGACGTAAGTACAACTTGAGTTCCAATAATATTGGTTGAATCTCATAGAAGGAATAAAACATGACCACTATGTTCATCATATTACGTTTAGGAAACGACAAGATTTTAATTCAATAAATGACTTGACTGACTTACAAGAGCACATTTGCAATGATTCAATGAATAGTACGAATTTAGACCAGTCTGTATGTAGTTTACCAAATATCTCATGTCATGAAAATTCTCAAACTCTTATATTAGAAAATCAAATACACGTTTACAACACCAGAGGTGTCATCAACGCGCTGCCGGCCTCGAAGAAATTTTACGACGCCCTTTTTAAAAAAACCCATATCGTAGCGCTGTGGGAAAACCACGGCTGGGAGCTCATTCCAAATCCCCACGGTGCGCAAGAGAAACGTTCTAGAGAACCGTTGCGTACAAGAGCGAAGCGGCTCTAGGAAGTGGGGGTGAACGCCCAGCCGATGGCGTGCGGTGCGGTGGTAAAAAGAAGACGAAGGCACCATTCTAAACAGTTCCTCGGAACACTCCCCATTGTATAGTCGGTAGAATACGCAAAGAGACGCGAAGTCTCTCCGAAGGCCAAGCGTATCCAAACCGTCTGTGAGTATGGGATCGTCGACAATGCGAACGGCTCGACGTTGAATGCTGTCCAGGGGATTTAGCTGGTAGGCGGGTGCTCCAGCCCACAAATGTGAGCAGTACTCCATATGCGGCCTCACCTGGGCTTTATAAAGCACAAGGCGTTGCCGCTGAGTGAAATACTGCTTGGACCGGTTTAGCACTCCCAGCTTCTTGGAGGCAAGCTTTACCTTGCCTTCAAGATGGCACCTGAACTGCACATCGTTCGCGATGTCAACTCCAAGGATCCCGATACTCTTGGAGGTGGTAAGGAGAGTTCCTTGGAACTGAAGCGCTTTTTCGAATGGAGTTTTCTTGGCGGAGAATACGCAGACCTGTGTCTTTGTGGGGTTGAAATGGACAAGGTTTTGTCTCCCCCATTTAGAGACTCTCTCTAAGGAGTTCTCTACCTCAGACACAAGTCTAACCCGACTTTCCTCCACAAATGATCGAGGGACATTTGCACGTCCAGAGTAATGCGCGTCGCCAGTGCTGTCATCCGCATAACAATGAATGTTGTCGATGGACAACATATCATTGATATGCAAAATAAACAGCGTCGGCGACAGCACACAACCCTGGGGCACACCAGCATTGATGGGCTTGATACTTGAGCAGCAACCGTCGACAACGACTTGTATGCTGCGCCCATCAAGAAAGCTGGATAGCCAGGTGCAAAGTCCCTCGGGTATCCCGTAAGATGGTAGCTTCGACAGAAGAGCCTTGTGCCAGACCCGATCGAAGGCCTTAGCAATATCTAGGCTGACAGCCAGAGCTTCCCCTTTGCTCTCAATGGCTTCAGCCCAACGATGTGTCAGGTACACAAGAAGATCCCCAGCTGAACGACCATGGCGGAAGCCATATTGCCGGTCATTTAAGAGCTGGGAATCTTCAAGGTACCCTAAGAGCTGCACGTTGATAATTCGCTCCATCACCTTTGAGAGCAAAGAGGTTATTGCTATAGGCCTATAATTCGACGGGTCCGTTCGGTCACCCTTTTTGGGGATGGGATGTACATGGGCAATCTTCCACGAAGCGGGGACATGACCACTGCGGTAGGAGATAGTAAAAAGTCGGGCAAGGACTGGAGACAGCTCAGCAGAACACGTCTGCAGCACAATTGCTGGTATGCCATCTGGCCCAGATGACTTCTTGACGTCGAGGGAGCGGAGGGCACGTCGGACTGCTTTCTGAGTAAAGCGGATCTCCGGCATGCGAGACTCACACTCAGGGATCGTAGGTGGAGTTTCTCCCCCGTCGTCAAGAGTCGAATTGGCCGCAAAGATTTCGCCTAGAAGATCAGCTTTATCCTTGGCGGCGTGTGCCAGACGGTTGTCCGCTGTGCGCAGAGCTGGAAGAGACGCGTGACAAAAGTTTCCCTCGACAGCTTTGGCGAGGGCCCAAAAGGCTCTACTCCCGGAGGGGTAACTGGAAAGGCGCTCGCCAATTCTGCCGATGTGGTCGAATTTTGCTCTCGCGAGCTGCTTTTTGAGGAACCTGGAGGCAGCGTTGTGTCTCTTTTTCAGGTCGGTAGTACTTGGATCCTGACGAACCCGCGCTGTGGTCCAGGCCCGATAAGCTTGTTGCTTTAGCTTTACAGCCTCAGCGCAAGGCTTATCGAACCATGGTTTACTCGTACCACCGATGGGTACTGTTGAGTTTGGAATGAAACATTCCATTCCCTGCAGCACCACATCGGCGATCGAGTCTGCACATGCATCAGAATCTTCCGACGAGAAACATAACTGCCTCCATGGGTAGGATGCATAGAATTCACGCAGTCCATCCCAATCTGCTGACCTATATCGCCACACCTTCCGACGCCCTGCAGGGCGAGCCCGATCGGGAATAGGAAGGGGCACCAACGAAGATACCAGACAATGATCAGATGTTCCTAATGGAGCACTGATCGAGATCTGATAATTCTCCGGGTGTGTGGTCAACAGAAGGTCCAACAAAGAAGGCTCATGATCCACTCTATCCGGTATACGGGTGAACCCCGTGACCACCTGAGTGAATCCATGGGCGAGAGCAAAATCGTAGGCAGTAGTCCCTGGCAAATCAGTCCTCGGGGAACCCAACCACTCTGCGTGATGAGCATTAAAGTCCCCAAGGATGACTACCTCTGCTGAAGGGTACTGCCCAAAAACCTTGTCGGTTGCCTCTTGGACGCGTTCAAAAAAGCGAGCTGTGTCAGTCCTTACGCATTCTCTGCCATGGGACCGGTATAGGCACGCGTAAATCCGGGTGGAACCACCAATATCCACGCGTACCCACATGATGGATAGGTCCCTATCTTCAAGGCCGTGAAGACGGCGACAGCAGATATCTTCCCGGACGTATACACATACCCCGGCTTTTGAAAGGAACAAGTGTTCCAGATTATAGCCAGGGTAGTGAAGATATGATGTATCGACCGGAGAAGAAATCTGTGTCTCCGTCAGAAACAATAAGGCCGGCTTTGCCGTCTCAAGGTGGTGATGGATGGCATTAAGATTAGCGTGAATACCTCTAGTGTTGCAAAAGTCCACCTTGAGTGTGGAGTCAAAACCCGCTGTGGTATACTTATTATTCTTTGTACGGTTCATGAAGATTTAAATAAAAAGGGAAGTCTATGGAAGCTCTAAGGCGTCTGCGAAGAAGGGAGAAGAGTATGATGTGTGACTGTGCCAACCAAACCTACAGGTTGTGTGATGAGCTGGTTCGGGGCACGGAAGGGCCCCCGATTCTCCCCGGAGAACATTGCCTGGCCACATCCGGTCACCAACCGGCACGACAATGCTCTCCAAGATTATGCGCCAGTTGGTGGGATCAGCCTCCATGGGACCGGTTAATCCGGGTTCGGGTCCCCTACTACCTAGCGGGCGGCCAGCGGTCAACCGTTTCAACGGGTCTCCCTGACCCCCGACCCACCTCGTCTCGCCCGCGAGGATGCAGTAGGCACAAGCACACATCTGGTTCCCAATTTCGCAGACACAGTAGCGCTTCGGAGAGCTGGAACCTGACCACTAATACCGGAACACAACTCAAGGTTGTTATGGCGGCATACTTTAGGTCAGGGGTGGTAGCCATCCAGGCGGGCAAAAGCCCTACCACCTAGCTGTGGGTTGTTTAGTCGCCTCTTACGACAGGCCGCCTGGCCGCAGGAAATTGTATTCTTTCTTTTATTTTTTTTTCATTTATTTTGGCATCAAACAGATATATATATATATATACATTTCAAGTTAAATTAGAGTTACATTAAATTTGTTCTTATAATCTAACAGTGCCTAAAAGTTGTTCTTTATACAAAATATTTTTTTAAAAGTGAGACAGAAAAACAGTGAAAATTTACGTTACACAACTTTAGATTTCGAAAATTGAGAAGAAAAAAAAACATTTTGAAGGTTAATTACTGCAATATTTCATTTAGTTTAATTTTAAGTCTATGTAAAGGTATGTTAAATATGTCTATGTCGATAAAGTTGAGGTTATATGTATTGGTGCAACGAAAAAAGAAGCAATTGCGAGTATAGTTTTTGTTATAACGAGGGGGAGTAAAAAGAGGTAGTTTACGAGTGGGGCGCACGGGTAGTCGAACATTTACAGAAAAATGAATTTTTGACAAAAGTTCTGGAGAGTCAACTAATGAATTTAGAATTTTATATAAATATAATGTATCAAACATTTTACGTCTCTTGCAGAGACTTAATAATTTGTATCTATTCAAAGATGCGTCATAGAGCTCATTATCAATACGGTTAAGGAAATTTAGTGATTTAAGGATTTTTTTCTGAACTTTCTCAATTCTATTTATGTGTACAGAATAACAAGGATTCCACACCATACTACAGAAATCTAGAATGGACCGTACAAACGAGAAATATAAAATTTTGTGAGTGATTGATTTTGTAAACGGTTTGCTTATTCTAAGGATAAATCCTAATCTTCGGAAAGCGCTGTTTACTATGTGGTCAACATGCATGTTAAAAGATAAACTCGAATCCATAATTATACCAAGGTCACGAATATGTGTGACTCTCTTTAGCACTGTACTATCTAAGGTGTAATTATAAGTTATAGGATTAGTTTTACGCGTATAAGTTATAACATGACATTTATCAAGATTTAAAAATAACTGGTTTTTTTTGCAAAAATTTAATAAATTGAATAAATCTGTTTGAAGTTTCACACAATCATCGATAGACTTTATGACTTTGTATATTTTAGTGTCATCAGCGTATAATAAATGACTGCTATAAATAAAGGCGTTGCCGATATCATTTATATAGATATTAAATAATAAAGGCCCTAGATGCGAGCCTTGTGGCACACCAGAGGACACAGGTAGAAATTGAGAACAATACCCCTTTACACAAACAGCCTGACTTCTATTTTTAATGTACGACTGGATCCATCTCAGGAGACAACCGTGCACACCAGCCTTTGCAAGTTTCTCAATAAGCAAGTCGTGGTTTATTTTATCAAAGGCCTTGGAAAAGTCGGTGTACACTACATCTATCTGCAAGTTACTATCCATTGCATGAGCTAAATGATCAGTAAAAGTAATCATGTTTGTATCCACACTACGATTTTTAAAGAAACCATGCTGGTGAGGTGAGATATAATTGCGAACAGTTACCGTAATTTGTGATGTTACAATTTTTTCTAAAATTTTACCAAAAGCGCATAGTTTAGAGATTGGCCTATATTCTGTAATAACATTTTTGTTTTTGTTTTTTGGGATGGGGGTTATTAGAGATGTTTTCCATCTACTCGGAAATACTCCTATACGCAGTGATGTGCAAAAAATTATAGTTATCGGTAAAACAAGTTCTTTGGCACACTTGGAGATTATTATAGGGTGAATATTATCGGATCCTGCACCTTTATTTATATTAATATTTTTTAATTCATCAAAAACAGTATCGGAGTCTAGATTTATAGAATTTATATCGAGAATGTCAGGAATATTAATATTAGTGCTTAAGTTTGAATCTGGACTATGATTATCGGGACTAATAAATACAGAGTGAAAGTAATGATTAAATGAATTACATATATCTTCCCCATTAGAGATAATTCTACCTTTATAGAGCATTTTCTCGGGAATATCACTAGTGGTAGTTTTCGATTTAACAAAAGACCAAAATAATTTAGGGTTATATTTAATATTATCTTCAGAGATATCTATAAAAAATTTGTAACATGTTTTTGACTCTTTGTTAAACCGTTTTCTTAATAATGAAAATTTATTGTAATCTTCTACATTGCCATATTTTTTCCACTTGCTATGATACTTACGTTTTTCATTAGATATTTTTATAAGAGGTCTTGTATACCATGGCGGATATTTCTGTTTTGTTCTAATATTAATAGTCGGAACATGTTTAGTGATTAAATTATTAAGTTCATCATAAAAAATATCTAACATAGAATCAATGTCAGGGTCGAGTTTGAGGACCATATTCCAGTCAACGGATCTAAGACCTGATTTAATCGATTCAAAGTCTGCTCTGTGGAACTGCTTTTTCAGAACATTTGGTGTTCTTAAAAAGGGCATGATATTTAATTTCAAATTAATATCTAAGGATTTGTGGTGTGGATCTAACGGTACAAAAGGATTCTCGCAGGGAGTAACGTAACAATATTCATTGCTAAAAATTAAGTCTAAGAATCTACCATTTACATTGTACTGATCATTGTATTGGGATAGCATATTAAAATTCATAAAATGAGCGGTAAGACAGGCTAAATTATTGTCATTAGTTACTATATCCATAGAGCTGGTGGTTGTGTTATACGTCCACGATGTGTGTGTAAGATTAAAATCACCCAGCACCAAGTAAATGTCGTTAGAATTATTAGTCATGAATTCACTAACTGTGTCATAAAAAGATGCGATTTGCGACTCGTGTTTACTACCGTGAGGTATATATGTACATATAATATGTAAAAAGTTAGGCCGCGATGATCTATTCAAAACGTTCTTAGTACGTATAGGCACTGAAACCCACACTTCCTCGGTCAGCGGCGACGAACGCATGTCGCGGCGGTGCCACGGACACAGTTCGCGCCGCAGTGCTATCATCACCCCTCCACCCCGCTCAAGGCCACACGAAGATGACTGGCGATCGCAACTATAGTTCATAACGACTGTCTAAAAACTCGGAATCATAAAAATTGTCATTTAGCCATGTTTCGGTTATACAAATTACGTCAAAGTCATGATTTAAAACACTTTCCAAAAATGCATGCGACTTTGTTCGTAAGCCCCTCACGTTTTGATAGTAAATAGAAAGATTATGGTTATCGAATGTTAAACTGATCGTAGTATATTGTAATTGATTGTGTTGCACCAACATACATAATTATACGTAAATAATAACGGTAACAAAAAGGTATAATAAGTAACAGTGTAACCCGGGGCCGCTCGGTGCTATATTCAATACAAAAGAATAATTTTGTAATACCGACATTTTGCGATAAGAGATTTAATTTTATCTTTTTGAACGTTAATAAATTAAAGCTTATTGAAATATTTGTTACAGTTAGAGTCACCCACTTACAATAGACTGAGAGTTTAATTACAGACTTAGAATGAAATATTAAAGTATGAAAGTTTCTTTTGATTAGTAAACGAGACGACAACAAAAGTGCATGGATCTTATAGAATAAAGGAAGAGAAAGTCATTTAACTTTTTGCAAATCGTTATCATTTGAGATAAGGATCACTTTAGACGTGTCATTTTTGCGTACTAAAATTTTACACTCTGAAAGCCAAATGTATTTATAATTATTATCTTTAACCGCTTGACGAGCTTTTTTGTGTAGTAGCTTGTAGTATGGAGTAAGATGGTCGCTGATGAAAATGGGCTTGGCGGGCCCGTCCAACCCTGCGTCGGCCGTGGTTAAACCGCGTCGCGCGCGCACTGCTGCCAACATATCCTTCTTTCGGTTTCTTTGCGTCAGTCTCACAATGATATTTGGGAACAAGGACGAGTCCTGGGAGTCACCACCATTGACAGATGAGGCGTTATTACGGAAACGACGCACACGATGTATATAATCGATATCAGTTGGCACCAATGGAAAACCGATTTTCCTGGATATATTATGTAGTATGTTATTTAAGTTTTCTCCTTTTAAAACCGGTATTCCGCAAATTTCAATGTTATTAAATCTGGCCTGTTGATCTTTTATACAAAGTTCTTTGGATAAAGTATTGACGGTCGATTTTAATTCAATAACTTCCTTCGACATTGATTCGACCTTATGGTTATTTGTTTCTACAGAACATTTCAAATTAGAGATATTTTCTTTGTGATATTTGTTCTAGAGATAAATTTTGAAAGTTTACCTTCATATCACACAAATCTTTTCTCACAATTCCTAGATCATCATGTAGTGAGTCTAGAGTACTCTTCAGAAATTCGCTTTGTTTATCAAGCGTAAGTTTAATTGATTCAGATATTTGTTTTTGAAAATCTTGCATTACCTGTAGGAAATGTTGATCGTATTGTTTTCCTTTTCTATATGTAATGTTGGATGATATATCGTCATCAAACACTGATAAATCCGGCTGAGAGTCAAATCCTTGGCTCTTTGTAGGGGTACTATACTCATCCATGGCGGAGAGAGCGCTAATGGGTATTGACTTGTAGTACAAATACACTATAATTATCGTGTGATACGCACAAACGTTTTATAGTTTAGATTTGAAATGAACACAATAAGAACAAAAAGTTAGTGTTGTTGACTCGCGTGAATTAACTTGATTTGCTTTTTAGAATGAGATAAATACTTAATAGCAATCAGACACTAATTACTTGATGTAGGTATTTATAAAACAAAAGTAAAGAAGTGCACGTCCAACACTGTTCGAGCTCACGGACGAATGTGATTATTAGAAATGACAATAATAAATTATTACTAAATAAGTATACCCAAACTTGTGATGACGTAAAAACACCTGACTTGTTTTGTCTACGCTTTAAATTCCCGCCACAATCACATAAAGAAAAACATTTTTTTTGTTAATTGTCTCTGGCAACCCTTTTTTTTCTTCTTCTAATACCTTTAAAATTGTAAAAGGTCAAGCAATAAACGCAATTCATTATTCTAATTTATTCTTTCAATAAAACAAATATCCAAAAGAGGTATAGCACTTAGGAGACTCCATAACATTGTGGCGACCGTGCAAAAGCAAGTATACCAGTATCTTCGGAAAGGGGCTCCAATGCCCACGGGGAGTTTTGGCAAGGAAATTAACCTTTGGACCCGTGGAAGACGCGAAATACCTACTTGGATTTGGGATTTTAGATGGAATCAATTGGAATATATAACCATAAAAGGAGGCTGCTGGAGTAGATTGGCAATTCAATATTACATAGTAGAACTACTGGAGTGTAAAATCAAACTGGTTGTATATAAGTTCATTTCATTATTACATATTTGTGCTAAAACAGGTATAAGTAAAGTGCATGTTTTTTGTAAAATATACAAATATACTAGTGAAATTTAATTATGTCTGATGATAGGGAAGAGTGTCTAGCAAGATTAATAAGAAAGCGTGCCTCTTTAAAAGGTAGAATTACAAAATTAAATCAATATGTCCAGTCTATTGAAAATGTTAGAAATTTTAGTACCTTGCAAATAAAAGAAATACAAAGAAGGCAAAAAATATGTGAAGAATTAAATTCAGATTTTAATCATATTCAGTCACAGATTGAGGAGGAGTGTGAGACAAATGAAGAGATTAATACAGAGGCTGAAGAGAGAGAAGGTATAGAGAAACAGATCATTTATATTATTTCTTTCCTAGAAGACTTATTAGAAAAAACACTACCAAAGGACAATGATAATAAGTCTATCACTAGTGTTCATAGTGTTCATGAGCATTTCTCTAATAGTTCTCAACCAATTAGATTACCTGAAATCTCATTACCTTTGTTTGATGGGTCATATTTAAAATGGCTTGAGTTTAGGGACACTTTTGAGTCTTTGATTATTTGTAACAATTCCATGCCAGACATAAATAAATTCCACTATTTGAGATCCTCCTTAAGAGGTGGTGCCACTGAAGCAATGGCGACTCTAGAGTTTACTTCTGCCAATTTCAAAGTTGCTTGGGAATTATTGTGCAAGCGCTATGATAATAAACAAGTTTTAGTCAATAATCATTTAAAGGCTTTATTTGCCATACAACCCTTGCATAATGAGTCTCACAAATTATTGCGTTACTTAGTGGATCAAGTATCTAAAAATATGAGAGCTCTGAGTACTTTAGGCCAACCAACAGTACATTGGGATACTTTAATTATTTTTATGGTTACATCAAAGTTAGATGCAACTACAAGTATAAAATGGGAAGAGTATAAAAACAATAAAACAAACATACCTACTTTAGAAGAATTTTATGAATTTATTCGAAACAGAGCTAATATTTTAGAGTCTACTAGAGCAATTCAAGGGGAAAAATTTAGTCAAAATCAGAATATTAAATACAATAATTTTCAAACACAAACACTTCAAGTTAAAAATAACAATAAATCCAATACAAATTTGTCTATTTGTTCACAGGATAAAATATATGAAAAATTATGTCTTTCATGTAATGAACAAGGTCATCTTATCAGTGAATGTAATAAATTTTTAAAGTTAAATATACAGGATAGATTTAAGGAGGTACAACGACTGCGTTTGTGTTCAAACTGTCTTCGTGAAGGTCATAAAACATTTCATTGCCGTGTTAAAAGTTTATGTAAATGTAAAAAGAAACACAATTATTTATTGCACAATGAACATCAGAGTCTAAATAGCAGCGAGCAGGTCAGCTTACCACTGGTTTCAAACTCTGCTAGTGATCACACTTCAACACCTTCACTATCCTCTTCCTGCAACATGATCAGCTTATCTACTACGTCCATTGGTCAAGTGCTGCTAAGTACTGCCTTGGTAAAAGTTATTAATGTAAATAATGAGCATACTTACCTTGCTCGGGCACTGTTAGATACAGGGAGTCAATCGTCTTTTATTACTAATAGGCTAAAAAATAAAATTATGCTTTCTTCAGACATAATTAAGCCAATATGTATTTCTGGCATAACTAACATGAATTTTAATATTAAAGAAAAGTGTTCTGTGTATATACAGTCACGTACAAGTACTTTCAACACACATATAAATTGTCTCATAGTGCCTGAAATCACAGGTACTATACCGAGTGTGCCTGTCAATATCGCTAACTTAAATATACCTACTAACCTCGTGTTTGCGGATCCTGATTTCCACCAGCCTTCTGAAATTGACATATTGTTAGGGGCTGATGTTTTTTGGAATATCGTAGGCTGTGAGCGCATTGTATTAGGGGTAGGTAAACCGGTATTGCAGAAGTCTGAGCTCGGGTGGCTGATTAGTGGCCCGGTAGGAGATGGTATTCCACATCAAGTTACATGCCACTTTACAAGGCAAATCCATAATGATCTACAAAGATTTTGGGAGGTTGAAGAAGTACAATTTTCTAAACCAATATTTTCCCTAGAAGAAAAAGTTTGTGAAGAACACTTTATACAGAATTTTGAACGTCTGCCAAATGGTAGGTTCTCCGTAAAAATACCACTAAAGGAAATTCCAGAAAATACCCTTGGTGATTCCTTTTATTTAGCAAAGAAACGTTTCTTAAGTTTAGAGAAAAAATTAGATAAAAATCCAGATCTTAAGCGTAAGTATTGTGAGTTTATTGACGAATATCTTAATTTAAATCATTTAAGTTCCGTTGATAAGCCCGAATTTGGATATTATATCCCACATCACGCTGTGTTACATGACAAAAGTGAAACAACTAAATTACGAGTAGTATTCGACGCCTCGGCAAAAACTACCTCAGGTAAATCATTCAACGATATTCAATATATCGGCCCTGTTGTACAGGATGATCTAATTTCTATTTTAATTAGATTTCGTCATTATAAATACGTATTAACTGCAGATATACAAAAAATGTATAGGCAAATTGAAATTGACAGTTCTCAACGCCATCTACAGTTGATTTTATGGAGACAAAATAAGTGTGAATCAATTAAAGTATATAAACTAAATACAGTTACATATGGGACTGCATCCGCTCCTTTTTTGAGTACTAGATGTCTCCTACAACTGGCACACGAATGCCCTGATCCTATTATAGGTAAGGTTATAGCACATGATATTTATATGGACGATTTTATTACTTCTTGCCAGTCTGAGGAAGACCTCCGACATATTTATGATGGTGTTTGCAGTACATTATCCTCTGCATGCTTTCCGATACATAAGATACGAACGAATTGTCCAAACGTGTTGCAGGACGAGACAACATCTCAGGCTTTAGACTTATCCAAAAGTACTACAGTCTTGGGACTAAATTGGTCACCTTTGTCCGACTCACTCAATTTTTCTGTAAATTTAGACTTAACCAATAAAATAACGAAAAGAACAATAATCTCATTAACTTGTCAAATTTTTGATCCGTTAGGTTTACTTTGTCCTTGTATTATTAAAGCTAAAATAATATTACAAAAATTGTGGGTTTTGAAATTAACCTGGGATGATGAAGTTCCTACCCAAGTTGCCCAGGATTGGAAAAACATAGCAGAGAAGTTAAAATGTTTGACGCAAGTCACGGTGTCACGCAATGTATTGTGTGATTTTCCTATATCAATAGAGTTACATTGCTTCGTAGACGCATCTCAAGAAGCTTATGGAGCTTGTATTTATTTTCGTTCAACTGACAATCAAGGTCACATAGAAGTCAAACTACTATGTGCTAAATCAAGAGTTAGTCCTTTAAAAATATTAACTATACCTCGCCTAGAACTTTGCGGAGCCTTACTTGGTGCTCAATTATCCCAAAAGGTTTTAGATTCTGTCCGATGTCCTATAGATCGTAAGGTTATCTGGACAGATTCAACTATCGTTTTGGGATGGATCAAGGCGCAACCAACGTTATTAAAGGCTTTCGTGGCTAACAGAGTTATTATGATAAATGAACTTACCCAGGGATTTTCTTGGAGGCATGTACCAGGAGATTTAAATCCTGCGGATCTAGCTTCCAGGGGAGTTGACCCTCTTCTTTTGCAAGCTCATCCCTTGTGGTGGGAAGGACCTTCCTTCTTAAGGAAGGATCTTAGTGAGTGGCCACAAAAGCTTCAGAATACAGCAATAGATTTACCCGAATTTAAGCTACAAGTTCATGTAGGAAGTGTGGACGATTGTAAAGATTTGTCACTTGTTAATTTTGATCAATTTTCTAATTATAAGCGTTTACTTAGAATGTTTGCATATGTCCGTCGTTTTATATATAATTGTAGACATAAGAATAATAAACTTTCAGGCCCTTTGATTACGGAAGAGTGTAATAAGGCGTTAACTAGTTTGATTAGGTTTAGTCAACTAGAGTCGTTTAAAGATGAAATACAATTATTGTCTAATGGTGCGTCATTGTGCAATAAATCTAATTTACTTTCTTTGAATCCATTTTTGGATCATGACGGAGTACTTAGAGTTGGTGGTCGCATGAAGAATTCACCTTACAATTTTAATAAAAAACACCCTGTCATATTATGTGGAAAAAATACGTTTACAAAATTACTTATGAGGTTTGAGCACAATCGTTTGTACCATGCGGGTCCTCAGCTTCTACTCGCCTCTCTTAGAGAACACTATTGGCCGATTGGTGGAAGAGTACTTGCTCGCGCAACTGTCAAAAAATGCGTTATTTGCACTCGATATCGAGGAAAAACTATAAAGCCTCAAATGGGCAACTTGCCATCGGTAAGAACAGAAGGACTTTTCCCATTTTACTCTACAGGAACCGATTTCGCGGGCCCCTATCAAATTAGTAGCAAAAGGGGGAGGGGAAATCGAACCACTAAATGTTACCTTTGTCTGTTTGTCTGCCTCAGTACCCGTGCGGTTCATATAGAAGTGGTGAGTGACTTAACCTCTCACGCATTTATACTTTGTCTGCAACGCTTCATATCTAGGCGCGGCAAACCTAGAGTCATCTATTGCGATAATGGCACAAATTTTGTTGGTGCCAACAATGAATTTAACAAAATGTTACGCTCCAGTCGTGAGTCTACCCTAAATTTTGCCAGCTCCGAAGGCATTCAATTCAAGTTTATTCCTGCATATTCACCTCATTGTGGCGGGGCTTGGGAAGCAGGCGTAAAGTCCGCCAAGTACCATATGAAAAGAGTAGTAGGAAACGCTTCTCTCTGTTTTGAAGATTTGGCTACACTCTTTATACAAATAGAGGCTATCCTCAATTCGCGCCCGTTGTCACCTCTATCATCTGATCCTGCCGACTTGAACCCACTTACGCCAGGACACTTCCTGGTAGGCCGACCACTGATGTCTGTGCCATTCCCAGCGCCCGAGCTTGCCAAACCAAACTACCAAGCTATTGAAAAGATTCGCAAAGAATTTTGGCGACGTTGGCGCAAGGAGTTTTTGGCGGAATTACAGCAGCGTTCAAAATGGAAACTTTCTACACCAGAACCATGCATCGGCGATATGGTTATTATTAAGGAAGAAAATTCACCACCGCAACGATGGAGACTTGGCCGGATTACCAAACTACATAGTGGCACAGATGGTATAACCAGGGTGGTGGATGTATACACGGCAAAGGGAACCATCCGAAGAGCCATCCACAACATAGTTCGGTTACCAGCACAAGAAGGTTTTTGAAAGCTAAGGCTTTCAAAGTGGGGAGGATGTCTACGCTTTAAATTCCCGCCACAATCACATAAAGAAAAACATTTTTTTTGTTAATTGTCTCTGGCAACCCTTTTTTTTCTTCTTCTAATACCTTTAAAATTGTAAAAGGTCAAGCAATAAACGCAATTCATTATTCTAATTTATTCTTTCAATAAAACAAATATCCAAAAGAGGTATAGCACTTAGGAGACTCCATAACATGTTTCGTAACTAACCAAATATATGTACTTCATCAAAACATAAATGGTCTTGTCACAAAATCGGATATGCTCTCAGTAAATTTGGATGAACTTCATTGTAAACACAAAAAAATAGACATAGTATGCATAACTGAACATAAAATGATTGAAGAAGATATAAATAACCTAAAAATACCTAACTATCAACTAGCTACATATGCTATGAGAAGTAACAGATATGGTGGTTCCTTGTATATTAATTAAATATGGTCATAAATACTCTGTATTACATAATATTTCTTCTAAATCTGTAAGTAATATTATAGAATTTTGTGCCATCGAAATGCCTGTGCATAATTTAATTATTATATGTATATACCGTCCACCTAAAAATGACAATGAATCCATCCATATTTTTTTTAACGTTTTCGACAAAATATTACGCGAAACTTGCTTATTCAGTAAAATTAAAGTAATAATCTGCGGAGATTACAATTGTTCGGGCTATTGCTAGCCTAGTGGACTGTAAGAATATAGGTAGGCTCCTTGCTTGTCGGTATTTTTTATTTCCCTAGCAACTTGTACAACAGAACAAAGCAGAACGACTCACCAAGGCTGCACTGTTGAGGGTCCCTTGCCGGCCGGCAGGTCTCACACCATAAAGAAAACGCACACGTCGCGTTTATCACCTGTCCTTGTTATCACAGTAGTTTATCACAAAATTAATGTACTGCCGCCGTAATTAGACACACGTCTGATCAAATGTCTTATTAACTCCGCCGAAATGATATGCACGTCTTTACTCGTTCAAGGCCGCGGGAGGACAGGGGTGGCGGCGTGAGCGCCGCCTGGTTATATCGATACTACCAAGTCCGTGTACAATGTTGCATAAACACCCCCCACCCCCCCCCCCCCCTAACCAAGGCCCAGCCTTGGTTCTCAACAACTCAAGGGAAGCCGACATAGTTTCGAGGTGGGTCTCATCAAGACTCCATCCCTCGTCCTCACTTCCGCTACCCGTACAACCCCGTCCTTACCGGGAAGTAATTTAACTAACCGATCGCGTTTCCAATGGAGGGGCGGTAAATTATCTTCATTGATTAAAACTAGGTCATCTAACTTAGGAGGTTCCGTTTTAGAATTCCACTTAAACCGCTGTTGCAACGTGTGCAGATATTCCGACCGCCAACGCGTCCGAAAGTGCTGAGACATCTTTTGGATTTGTTGAAACTGAGTTAAACGTTGTAGAACAACATCCTCGTAAGGATACTCCGGGAGAGCAACAAGTGGCTGTCCAATTAAAAAATGTCCGGGAGTTAACACTTCAAAATCCGCGGGATCCGTACTCAGGGGACATAAAGGCCTCGAGTTCATAACCGCTTCGACTTTGGCGAAGAATGTGGAAAGTTTATCAAATGTCAGCCGGGCATCACCGAGTACGCGTTTCGCATGAGTTTTAGCCGACTTAACTGCCGCTTCAAAGAGACCGCCATGATTAGGGCTCGCTGGTGCATTAAACAGCCAAGTAATGTTATCTCTCGCTAGCCGCCTCTCTAAGTCCGAGTGATGGTGGCGTAAGAACGAATATAATTCACGTAAATATTTGTCCGTTCCGGTATAGTTAGTTCCGCAGTCTGACCTGACAAGAGATGGAAGACCTCTACGCGATATAAAGCGCGAGAAAGCCGCGACAAAATCTTCAATCGTAAGTTCCTACACGATTTCTAAATGAACTGCTTTTGTGGCCAGACAGACAAATACACATAAATAACATTTTTCTATTCTAGCGTTCCGTAATGAACTGGATTTTATATAATACGGCCCCGCAAAATCCGTGGCCGCTCCTTGAAAAGGACGAACTCCTCTTACGCGATCCGCCGGTAAATCTGCCATAAAGGGCTGTGTAGGACGTGGCCGCGTCCGATAGCATTGCACGCATCTGAATACAATCTTCCGTGTAACGCGCCTAGCTGACACTATCCAATAAGTCCGAGATAAAATAGCCGCTAATGTATATGCGCCGACATGGCAATATACTGCATGATAATGCGTTACCAAAAGTTCCGTAAAAAAACTCGTAGCGGGCAATAATATTGGATGTCGTGCGTTGTACGGTAATTCTGATGCGGATATCCGTCCGCCAACCCGTAATATACGATCTTTATCTATAAATAAATTCAACCGCCGCATAGCCGTACGTATAACCTTTCCCGTTTTTAAAGAGTTAGTTTCCTCCTCAAAGTGCGCAGCTTGAACCATCCTAATTAAATGCAATATAGCGTTTCTACGCTCTGAAACCAATATATTTCCGCTAAGTCTAGAATTTTTAGTCTTATTTTTACAATTTGCCGAAAAACGTATTAAATAGGCCGTAACATTAATTAATTTATCAAATGAACTATAACGCTTAAGTAAGTCAAATTCCGAGTCTATTACACCGACATGAACTACCTTAGCTCGCAATCCGGGCAGATCATTTACAAAAAGATCTGATATATTAGCCGGCCACATTTGCTGTGGTTGGTGAAGCCAATTAGGGTTCCACCAGAGTTGGTCTTGAATCAAAGCCGCCGCCGTTGCTCCACGTGACGCTACGTCCGCACAATTCAACTCGCTGGGCACGTGACGCCATCGAATGGGAACCGAAGAAGAATTTATTTGGGAAACTCTGTTGCCTTCAAAAACTTGCAATTTATGAGCTGGTGTACGCAACCAAGCTAACACGATCGTGCTATCACACCAACCGTATACGTCATCGAAAATAATAGTCTCGTCCATCGTGGAGACCACGTGATTGACGAGAGTCATCATTAATGCCGCGCCGTTTAGTTCTAATTTAGGAATAGTCTGTTTCGTCTTTAGCGGGGCTACTCGAGATTTGGCGATGAGCAACCGCACGACAACTGTTCCCGCCGTGTCTTCTGATCCGAGGTAAACCGCCGCTGCGTACCCTACCGAGGATCCGTCACTAAAGCCATGTAAGGTGAACCGCATCGACCCTACCGAGGCCGATTTTAAAGAACGTGGTATAACTACACCTTGTAAGTTTGGTAAATCGGCTAAAGTGCCTTGCCAACTTCTTAATATGTCGTCGGGTGCTGGAGCATCCCAATCGACCTTCCGGGCCTTATCACCGCTACTTATCAGGGATTGAAGTAGCAACTTTAGTTTAAAAATAACCGGGGCTACCCAACCTAAGGGATCGTACAGTCTGGCTACGACTGACAGAATACTTCGCCGTGTGACCGTGTTGTCCGATGGTAAATTTAAACGATATGTGAAGCTATCCGAAGCTGGATCCCATTGAATGCCTAGTACCTTTATGAGGCCAGAACCGTTCACGTCTTCAAACATCCTAGGACTCTCTAAGTGGTCTAAAGGTAAGCCGTGTAGTAACTCTGGTACGTTAGAAGACCACTTTCTTAATTCGTAGCCGGCCGTAGACATAAGGTCAATTAATTCTTGCTGTAACTCACGCGCCTCAAGCAAGGTATCTGCGCCGCCGTTTAAATCGTCAACATAACTGTTCTTACACAATATTTGAGCCGCCCGGGGGTACTTACGCCCTTGGTCCTGGGCCAATTGGTGCAGACACCGAATAGCAATGTAAGGACTAGACTTCAAACCGTAAGTATTAGTCGTCAGTTGATAAAGTAGTAACGGCTGATCAGGAGATGCTCGCCAAAATATCAACTGGTATTTCCGATCCTCTGGATGTATCCATGTCTACCGAAACATCATGCGCACGTCCGTAGTAAAAACATAACGCGGCGCGCGAAAATTTAAAATAATTACCGTAATATCATTCTGAAGCCGTTCACCCGCATACAAGCAATCATTAAGTGACACGCCTGTACTAGTTTCTTCACTGCCGTTAAATACAACGCGTATTTTACCGTCCCGGAAAACACCGTGATGAACGAGGATGTAGGATTCCTCGTTTGAATTCAAATTAAAATTAGAAATTTCCATGTGGCCGAGCTTAAGATATTCTTCCATAAATGATACATATTTATCACGAAACTCCGGTTGCCGTAACATTCTACGTTCTAAAGACGAGAACTGCCGAAGCGCTTTATGTGTGATATCGCCTAATCGTCGATGATTAGGTATCAGTGGGAGGCGCACCATATATTTGCCATCAGGCTCCCGTACCGTACTTGAAGTAAATAAAAGTTCACACTCAGTGTCCGCCGGATCCCTAATTTTTATCCTGGGCGGTTCCTCACACCGCCAGAATTTTTCAAACGCTTCCAAAAGCGATACTCCCGAAAATGAAGTTAGATTATTAAAGTTTACCGAACTATTTAAATTAACCGAAAAAATGGGACCGAAAATAGCGTAATCAAAAATAGTACCTAGTGCATAAAGGCCGTTAGGACCGATTTGAACCGAATAACCGTTTAAAATTTGACCTAAAATGTCACAACCGAAAATTATGTCTATTTTAGACATTCGATAAATTCCATTGTCCGAAATGTGTATGTCACTACTGGCAACACCAATCCGAAAAGCTAAATAATTAGTTGGTTTCTTTAAAACCACCGCCGTAACCGATAATAATGGATGCCCAGTCCGTTCAGGCCTAAAATTAATTAAAACTATTTGATTAGTACTGCTAGCACTAATCCCGCCAATACCGACTAAAGGTGTAGTTAAATAATGTCGCCTTAAGCCCAATTCGGAAACAAAGTCGCTTCGAATGATTGAAACCTGAGAGCCAAGATCCAAAAGTGCTCTCGCCTTTATAAAGTCCCCGCGAACCGATTTGGTTTCAACAATAACCGTAGGCAATACTACATTATCCGCTAGTGCCGGTATTGAAGCGACATTATTGTTCTTTAATTGCTATTGAGATGAATTGTTACGTTGCTGCCGAATCTCCGATGGCGCATGGGCTGAAGTTGCCGGCGCGTCGTACGAACGTTGTGGGTTGAAATGGTCAACGCGCGTCGAGGCGCAGCTATATTGCGCGGGCGCCCTGTCGTAGCGCGCTGCCGCCGCCGCCCGCGCCCCTCCGTCCGAACCTTCCCGCGATGGCGAATACATGCGCCGATGAAAAATGTCACTATTTGAAGCCGGAGAACGGCGAGCTCGCGCGGGGGGTGGCGATCGCCTTGTCATAAGCATATTGTGCCGGGGGACAGCTACGCCAGCGTTTGCTTGCCGAGAGTTATAATCATTGCGCGAAGGTGAGCGCGAGCCGGCAAAGAATGTCGTACAAATCAATTTATTATGCCCGTAATGACCGCACCCTCCGCATGCTACGCGCTCGTTGCAATTTGCAGCCGTATGATTTTTAAAACATTTGAAACACAACGAATTTGAATGTATGAATCCTTTTCGTCCATTAATCGAAAGTTTAACGAATTTATAACAATTGTTAATGGAATGACCCGATATGGCGCAATATGAGCATATTTTGCTACTACCCCGGTGATTAATTTTGACATCGTGAACTTGTTCCGTGATATGCGCCGCTCGCTCCGTCTTACCGGCCCGTGTGCCTGTAGTTATATATAATTCTTTGGTTGTATCTATGAGCCTACACTCATTTTGTAGAAATTCCGTGAGATTATTGAACGTAGGTAGGTCAGTATTATTACCGCCGTATTTATGTTCGAATCGAGACTTTATTTCGATTGGAAGTTTTGTTAACGTCAAATGTACGAGTAAATAACTCCATTCCTCTACCGGTAAACCGAAGCTCTTTAGAGCTCGTGTGCATTCTAAAAGAGGGTTCAGTACATCCGACCGCAATAAATGATATTTTCGTAATACCGGAATATTTAATATACGTGATATATGCGCGTCTGCCAATAACCGTTTATTGTCATAACGCGCATACAGTAATTCTATTGCAATATCTAGGGAGGTGTCAACCATGGGTAAATGTTGAATAATAGACTTAGGTTCTTTAACCAAATGAGAGGACAAATAGTGAAATTTCTCAGTTTTCGATATATCCGTACGGCATAGAACTAATGATTTAAATAAACTAATGAAACCACACCACATAAATAAGTCACCGTCGAATATACTCAAATTAATCTGTGGTAACCGCGAAGATGATGTACCACCCGAGTACGAATCACGCCGTTCCGAAGTGCCAGCGCCCTGGTCACCTGCCACGCGGTGCTTTTCGAATTCCAGTTCTAACCGGTCATACCACGACGTGGCGCTTCTAAATATTAATGTAAAATCGTCTAGATCCTTTTCATCTCCCTTGTAATAATTGAGTATACCTTCGTATGCATCGCTCAACTTGGTATAATTGTCATCCAATTTCCGTAAACGCACCGACAAAATGCTTGAACTTACATTCTTGTCGTCCAAAATGGCGACCGTATCATGAAACCAATCGTATTGTATTTTAAACCTTGTTTCATGCAATTTCGACATTTCGGAACAAACAGAACCTCTCAAAGGAAGAAAACCGTATAAATACAATAAAAATAAACCGCACGAGCAATCGGAGCTCGGTGTAACAAAATTTGTATAAATAGGTAGAACAAGGGGGTCATGTCAGAAGCGTGCTCGTCGCGATCCCCGCTGGCCCAGAGGGCCACAATTCTGACCAGAATTCACCCGAGTGCAGTGCACGATAGGGCGTCCCCCGCAGGCGACGCTCACTGATGCGCCCCCGTCGGTGTGGATTCTCGCGCATGCGGCGAAGGGGGCCGCCACCCTTCACGCAGCGCCAAACCTGGCGGGTCGAGAGGAGCAGAGTGCCGTGTAGGCACGTGGAATGTGAGAGGTGGAATGAAAGATAAGATGGACGAAATGATTGATATAATGAATGAGAGAAGCCTGGATGCCTTATGTCTGACAGAGACAAAGCGGAAGGGGTGCGACGTCGATGACCTCCCCGGTGGCATGCTTGCTCTGTGGTCCGGCGTGGACCTGGACGAGCGTGCGAGTGGGGGGGTAGGCGTCTTACTCTCATCCCGCTTTGTGTCTGGAGTAAAAGCTTATTGTCTGGTGAACCCGAGACTTCTCTGGGTCCGCCTAACACTGGGGATCACGCGAGTTTTTCTGGTCGCAGCTTATGCTCCCGTAAGCTCAGCGGATCCCCAAGAACTCGAGAAGTTTTGGGAGTCTGTGAGAGAAATTCTGGATCTGGCTGAAGGGAACGAAAGACTAATTATGTGTGGTGATCTTAATGGCTGGGTGGGGACCAAACGAGACGGCCTTGAGGCTGTCCTTGGACCCTATGGTGACAAGAGTGAACGATGCTGGTAGGCCAATCATAGACGTATGCATGGAAAGAAACTTGCTTGTGTCGAACACCCTATTCCATCATAAGGATATTCACACGTATACATGGAGAATGAATGATCAGAAAAGTATGATTTATCTGATTTTAATTGATAGTCGCCTCCGAAACACAATAATGGATACAAGAGCCTACAGAGGCCCCACTCTTTAAACGGACCACTACCTGGTGATAAGCCGGTTTGTGGGCCTTTTCAAGAAGTGGAGACACTGGCGAGTGCGTACCGATTTCGAGGAGCTTGAAAGAATAAAGTGTGAAAAATTGGAAGATGTTAGTGTAAGGAGTATGTATGCGCGCCTAGTCGAAGAAAGGCTTGCAAAAGCGGACTTCTCCGACTTAGATGTGGATAATGACTGGGATAGTATGAAAGAAAGTATAGTGGAAAGCGCAAAAGAAGCATGTGGATGCGCAAAGAGGCACATAACAACGAAAGGTGATGAATGGTGGGACGCGGATGTTAAATCCAGCGTAGAGAGAAAGAGAAAAGCCTGGCTGGATTATGTTGCTTCCTTGCAACAGAATGACAGTATGAAAGAGATGAAGAAAGAAATTTATCGCCTCTGCAAGAATGAAACCAAAGCTTTAGTGAAAGAGAAGCGTGAAAGAATAAAATTGAAAGAAGAAGAGAAGCTGACGGAGAACTTCGAGGCGAATACCAAACTCTTTTGGAGAGAGGTTAAGAAGTCTCGAGGTTGTTCGTCAGCTTCCAGAATGGAAAGAATAAAATCTAAAGCAGGGGACGTTCTTGCTAACCCACAAGAGGTGTTAGCGCGATGAAGTGAATATTTTAGAGAAATGTATGATAATATCCCGGATGCTGGCACCACGACTGAGTCTGTGACCGACTCCGAGGAGTCAGCATCCGAGATCACTTTGGAAGAGATCGAATGGTCGATAAGAAGTCTGAAAAATGGAAAGGCAGTAGGAATCGATAGTGTGTCTGCTGAGATGATCAAATATGGTGGAACCTGCGTCCGGGACGCTTTCCTGTCCTTATGCAACTTGTGCTGGAGGACGGGAAAGGTTCCCAAGGACTGGAGGCGCGCTGTCATCGTGCCCTTGTATAAAGGCAAGGGGTCACGTATGGAGTGCGCCAGCTACAGGGCCATCAGTTTCATCAGCACAGCATCTAAAGTGTATGCGAAGATTATTGAAAAGAGAATGAGAGTTGTATCCGATGGATTACTGTGGGATGCACAAGGTGGCTTCAGAAATGGAAGGGGATGTATGGATCAAGTTTTCTCTCTCCGCAATATCGTAGAGAAGCAGCTGGCTATGGGCCGGAAGGTTTTCTGCGGTTTTGTGGATCTAGAGAAAGCATTTGACAGGGTTGTGCGGAAGGACCTCTGGGACATATTGCCCGGATATGGGATTAATGGCCAATTGATGCGTGCTGTGCAGTCCGCTTACGAGGACTGTATGGCATGCGTGCGAGTGGAAGGCAGCCTGTCGCCCTGGTTTGACGTCAATATTGGCGTCCGCCAGGGCTGCGTGCTGTCGGCTTTGCTGTTCATCCTATATCTGGACGATTGTCTCCAGAGAATAAGATTGATGGATGTTGGGGTGCGGATGAGTGATCTACTTGTAAGCACCTTGCTTTATGCGGATGATGCCGTGCTTTTAGCCGAATCGCCATCAGAACTGCAAACACTAGTCACAATGATGAAAGATGACTGTCAGGCGAGAGGCTTACATTTGAATGCGAAGAAAACAAAGGTTATGTATGGTGTTTGAAAGAGAAGAAACCAGAACGAATGCAAGGATAATGGTCGATGATGTTATGCTAGAGCAAGTGAATGAGTTTGTATATCTTGGATGTGCTTTTAGCAGGGATGGAAGGTACACCGCTGATATAGAAAGAAGAGTGAATTTGGGGAATAGTGTGAATGGAGCGATAGGTAAACTTCTAGGCGCTAAGAACCTCAGCCAGAAGGCCCAGCTCGCCATACACAACGCGGTGCTGGTACCTACGCTCACGTATGGAAGCGAGAGTTGGGTATGGAAGAAAGAGCATGAAAGTAGAGTAAACGCGGTCGAGATGCGAGCACTGCGCAAAATCTGCGGAGTGACGCTCGCGGACCGCGTTCGTAATACCGAAGTAAGAAAGAGAGTTGGTCTGAAAGAGAGTGTCGGGGTGAAGGTAAGGAAAGGAATGCTCCGGTGGTTCGGGCATGTGGAAAGAATGCATGATGAAAGAATGACTAAACAGATATACAATGCAAAAGTGGATGGATGCAGAAGTCGTGGAAGGCCACGACACACCTTCCATGATCAAATTGATCGTGTACTAGCAGAAGGTGATGTCAGGAGCCTTAAGAACAGACGAGCTTGCATGACAAGAGTTATGAATGTCAAAGAGGCAAGTGAGGTGTGTAAAAATAAGCCAAAATGGCACTCTGTTGTTCGTGCCTACCCCGCAAGGGAACTGGCGTGAAGTTATGTATGTATGTATGTATGTATGTAGGTAGAACAAAAAATAATTAATCCCACAAGCAATCCGGGTTCGAAGGAACCAAATGTGTTCGGGCTATTGCTAGCCTAGTGGACTGTAAGAATATAGGTAGGCTCCTTGCTTGTCGGTATTTTTTATTTCCCTAGCAACTTGTACAACAGAACAAAGCAGAACGACTCACCAAGGCTGCGCTGTTGAGGGTCCCTTGCCGGCCGGCAGGTCTCACACCATAAAGAAAACGCACACGTCGCGTTTATCACCTGTCCTTGTTATCACAGTAGTTTATCACAAAATTAATGTACTGCCGCCGTAATTAGACACACGTCTGATCAAATGTCTTATTAACTCCGCCGAAATGATATGCACGTCTTTACTCGTTCAAGGCCGCGGGAGGACAGGGTGGCGGCGCGATGGTTATATCGATACTACCAAGTCCGTGTACAATGTTGCATAAACAACAATATAGATATATTAAAGAATAACAAACTGACCAAAAAACTAGAACAACTACTCAACTGTTACTGTTTGAATATTGGTATTAAAAAACCGACAAGACTCAGCAGTCGCACATGCATTGATAACATTTTTCACAACTTAACTCACTGTCAGACATCGATAATAGAACTTGCGTTATCTGATCACACTGCTCAAACTATAAAATTTACTGTAGACAAGGTGTGTAATATCCCACATTGGTTCATTTTTGCACGTGATTATACATACATACATACATAACTTCACGCCAGTTCCCTTGCGGGGTAGGCACGAACAACAGAGTGCCATTTAGGCTTATTCTTACACACCTCACTTGCCTCTTTGACATTCATAACTCTTGTCATGCACACTCGTCTGTTCTTAAGGCTCCTGACATCACCTTCTGCTAGTACACGATCAATTTGATCATGGAAGGTGTGTCGTGGCCTTCCACGACTTCTGCATCCATCCACTTTTGCATTGTATATCTGTTTAGTCATTCTTTCATCATGCATTCTTTCCACATGCCCGAACCACCGGAGCATTCCTTTCCTTACCTTCACCCCGACACTCTCTTTCAGACCAACTCTCTTTCTTAATTCGGTATTACGAACGCGGTCCGCGAGCGTCACTCCGCAGATTTTGCGCAGTGCTCGCATCTCGACCGCGTTTACTCTACTTTCATGCTCTTTCTTCCATACCCAACTCTCGCTTCCATACGTGAGCGTAGGTACCAGCACCGCGTTGTGTACGGCGAGCTGGGCCTTCTGGCTGAGGTTCTTAGCGCCTAGAAGTTTACCTAACGCTCCATTCACACTATTCCCCAAATTCACTCTTCTTTCTATATCAGCGGTGTACCTTCCATCCCTGCTAAAAGCACATCCAAGATATACAAACTCATTCACTTGCTCTAGCATAACATCATCGACCATTATCCTTGCATTCGTTCTGGTTTCTTCTCTTTCAAACACCATAACCTTTGTTTTCTTCGCATTCAAATGTAAGCCTCTCGCCTGACAGTCATCTTTCATCATTGTGACTAGTGTTTATTCTATGGATAATATGATTAAATTTAAAAATTGTATTGATATACTGTCATTTAACGAGGTCTATGAATCTAATGATCCTAATATGGCATTTAACACTTTCCTGGACTACTATAAACTTTTTTATGATCTTTGTATCCCTATAATAAGAATTAAAAGAACAATTGTCAAAAGACCAAGATGGATATCACGTGGGATTAAGCTATGCAGTAAACGTAAAAGACAGCTATACTGGCAAGCCAGATTTTCCATAGATCCAACTTCTAAAGCGAAATACTTAGACTACTCCAAAAGATATAAAAAAATTATAAAACTTACACAAAAAGCACAAAACAATTATTATATATTAAATTCTAAAAATAAATCTAAAGCGACATGGAAAATAATTAAAGATATGAAAATGACTTACCCCGATGAAGGAATTGAAAAAATAAAATATAATGATAAATTTGTCAAGGATCCTCAAGAAATGGCGCAGATATTTAATAATTATTTTATTGACCAAGTTAAACATAACCACAAAAGTAAAGATAAGCCTGACACCATTACTTACAATAATTCTAACTCTATATTTATAGCTCCGTTATTTCCTATTGACATTATAAATACTATCAGAACCTTAAATAATACTAATAGTGTTGGAATTGACGACATTGCAACTAAAGTAATTAAAATAAGCGCTCCTATTGTTGCCCCTGTTTTATGCTATATAGTCAATTTGTGCATAGAACATGGCGTTTTCCCATCAAAACTTAAAATATCTGTGGTTAAGCCAGTACATAAAAAAGATAATAAATTAGATATGAGTAATTATAGGCCAATAGCCATTATAACAATATTTTCAAAAATATTTGAAAAAATAATCTACAATTCTCTATATAATTATTTTGAGACATACAATATTATTGGTGACGAACAATATGGATTTCGTAAGAACAAAAATATTAATTTAGCTATTTATGAATTACTTACCTTAATCATGAGTAATGTTGACAAGAGTACCAGTTTCAGCTATATATATGGACTTAACAAAGGCGTTTGATTTTGTAGATCATACAATTCTATTAAATAAATTATATGCATATGGAGTCAGGGGCAATGCATTTAACCTCTTAAAATCTTACTTATCTGATCGTCAACAAGTAACGCATATTAAAAAAGTAGATGCAAGTACATTATGTGAAACAATATATACTTCCGAGCCCCGTAAAATTTTATGTGGAGTGCCAAAAGGCTCAGTCCTAGGACCTCTTTTATTTTTAATTTATTTAAATGACATGCATAAGGCAGTTACTCAAAAAATGATATTATTCGCTGACGACAGTACGATTATATTTGAAGGAATTAATACTGATAATTACGAACACGGTTAAATAATAATAATTTACAAATCAATTTGACAAAAACAAAAATTATGCACTTTAGACAAAGAGTTAATAAATATATATCCGATCCTATTGTAACGTATTGTGGACAAAAAAATTGAAGAAGCAAGTAGCACTAAATTTTTAGGTATATTCATATTGATAGTGATTTAAAATATAATACTCATATTAACAACTTATGCAACAGGATATCTCGATTTTCTTATGCCCTCTATAACTTAAGTAAAGTTGTCGACCAAAAAGCAGTTATAACGGCTTATGATGGCTATGTTGTTTCTTTGTTACGATACGGTCTTATATTTTGGGGCAACAGCACTGGTAAAGAACGCGTGTTTATAGCGCAAAAACGCTGTATACGTGCTATATGTCATATAATGAAAACAGATTCTTGTAAACCATATTTTGTATCCCTAAAACTACTGACATTACCATCATTATACATTTATGAAGTTGCTTTGTTTGTTAAAAATAATCTGCATTTATACACTTAATGCAACAGTAAACGCCATAACAGCTACCTTCTTACACTTCATTCAAAAACCACTTTGTTGCAAAACAGTCTTTTCTGTATAGCGACTAAAATTTTTAATAAATTACCACTGAAAATTAAGAAACTCGACACCAAAGGCTTTAAATTAAAATTAAGACAATTACTAATAAAAAAAGCATATTACACAATAATTGAGTATCTTTCTGACCCAAATACTGATACAGGAGTCTGATTTTGTGACATGAGGAATCGTAATTATTATTCAGCATTAGCACTATAAATTGTATAAATCTAGACAGTTTTAAATTATATTTTTTTGTAAGCTACATATGTGGCAGGATACAGCGATACCTATTTGTTATCATTATGGACATCATATTCAAACCTGTATACACAAAATAAATTACTTTGACTTTGACTTTGACTTATGTATTTCGAAGTGTTGAATCCGAATCTGGGGTCAGATTGGTCCATACACCCTCAAAATTTTGAGGCTTTATGGACCAAGAGACCTAATGACAACTTTTTTTTGTTGGCCGGTGTTATTATTAGAATAGGTACTTTAGAAAAAAAAAACTGAAATTAAACATAACTTTAACTGAATTTATAAAATTTATAAACTAAGTTCCACTAGAGAACATGCTTTGAAGATCATACATATAAATTTAAAATTAAGTCCACTTCTTATTTTATGTGCACTGATTCGATACGTCTTATTGCTATTTAAGTAAAAGAAGCGGCAAAAAACTCTCAGCCAACATGTTTAACTAAAGTATTTTTTAAATTTGTCGCATATTTTCAGTCTTTACTTTGGTAAGCCAGACTCTAATGATAAGTGTCAAATGGAAACGCCACCTCTGAGTCATGTCGTTGTGTTCGGCGCGCAGTGCGGTTAGTGCGAATCGAATAACACGCGACGTCGCGTGATGCGTGTGACCCACACGCGGTCACAGGCATGGGGGCAACACAGTCTCAGGTTTGTATATTTGATATTCTCAAGCTAAGCAAGTTACACTTATGTTGTGGGTAACATACAAGAGAACACTCTGGGGCTGATTCCAGACACCCAGACCGTAATTAATTACAGAAATTTCGTTTACGACGTTTACCATGGCAGGAATTGAACCTAAAGTTTCTGCACTGCAATGAGGTAAGCTAACAAAGGCTTAGCCCACTCAACCATAGAGATCGTTGAGATATATATAGTATAGTTGTATGGTACATGAGCACAGTACTCCACTTACCATCAGCTCATTCCAAACAACACCCTAACATTATTCTCACCTATTGGCCTATCCCATCTTGCCAGCCTCACGTAAGGTGCTATCTTTGACCACCATAAATCCTTTTTCATCAAAACCTCTTCTTCGACTGGCAACACTTTGTCTATGATTATCTTCGGTGTACTAGTCTCTATTACAACTTTTTGTCTATGCTGATCACTATGTGTTGAATGCACTCTTTTAACATTCAAAAATGGAATTAATCTATGATTATCTATATTTAATTTTGGAATCATCAGTCTATGTTTAAAAGCTTCTGAATTAGGAACATGTTTGCTATAAGTAGTGTATTCTTTATTCAAATCTATGATTTGATCCTTGCTTGTGGCATCTTGTCTATTGTTACTCTTATAATAAATATGGCCGCATAAACATGAATATTGTTTGTTTGTTGTATTAAATAGTTTTCTTTTAACATTTAATGTATTTATTCTGTAAAATAGCTTAACATGCACTCTCTGACATGCTCTTAGGCTATTATGCAACATTTTAAGTGTCTTTGGCTATCAAATTATGTAATACATATCTGAAACAAAAAACAACATAAGATTTTGTCAACTTTAATAATGATTCACAAAACCAAGTCACTTGAAATAACATAAAGATTACCGATATGTATAGTATAACCTTAAACATATGATTTTAAATGTTATATTATAACATTAAAATCATAAAAGTTACCAAGTAAGGGTAAAAAAATATAGTGATATGGCAGTATCTTTTTCGAAAAAACCACTGGTGGTAATTACCCTATATTTTTAAAGGTAATTGATAACGTTTTCAAGCCCTGTTTAAAAGATTTCATGACTTAAAATACCTATTATAGCAAGCAGGACATTAACATAAATGACCAAAATGACGTAATCACATTACTGTAAGAACCTTCAAGATAATTTTCATTTCAATTTTCCTTGTAAGTTGTAATAAACATGTTTATAGACATTATGTATAAATACCAGCTTCAAATAGTACATTAATCTATAATATTATACAATTCTAAACATGCCCTATCTGTACATTGAAGCTATTAAAAAAAAATTGGAATAAACTATATAAACAATGGAGGATATGACACAATTTTTTTTTTAGGTTTCTTGTCTGTTTGTTCGGGATTCAGGTAAAAACTACAGGCCCAATTTCGTTGCAGTTTTCGCTAATCGACAAAAAAAAATTTACTTTTTGGGAATCCTGAGGAGTTTTTTCTGGGAATGATTTAAAATGGCTAGATTAAAATAAAATAGAATTCCAGTATGCTTTTTTCACTGATCGATAGCAAATCAAATCATCAAGCGTGGAGGAAATTACGGGTGTATCCTACTTTTTATATAAGTCTAGTTTTTTATTGTAAATCTGCCATGCAGGCCTTTTTAGCTGGTTTTTACCATAGCTACCCTTCTCTAGTATTGCCCCTCCCCCCTCTCATTACTTCTAGTAAAATGAGCACATACCTTTTATACCGCAGTCCGCACCCTCTACGTTCCCTGGCCGGAATTTGTATGTGTGACACTGGAATAAGACGTGAATGCTTTCCCCACTAATCTATCACAACAATTTATAAATACATAATTGAAATTATGTAAGTAAAGCAGGAATATATGTTAGTCAATAGGATCCTTCAATGCATGACATAATAATAACCTAAAATCATAAGTATAATACTAAAACATAAAACAACAATTTATAGTACAAAAAAGTCACTTACCTTCAAAACCGTGCCAAGGAATATAAAGTTCAATACAAAGCTTCTTATTCATATATAAAAAGGTATAAAAAACTGAAAAGGTTAGATACAATGTCAAGATAAAAACACTTCACAAGGTATTAAATCGTAAACTAGTTCAACAATCCGAATTGAAGTACAAAAATGCAATATACATATTTACTTTATACACATTATAATTATTATTTCGCATTTGTCGCATATAAGCGCAAAAAACAGTTTTTCGCAAAATCGTGCACTCCCTCCACATTCGCACCCAAAAAGGCCACAAATGTGTGTCGATGTTAATTGTTAATGTCAAAGTCAATATTATCAATTATATTTTTCTGCTGTTTTTTGATCTTAGCTTACAAAGTATATAGATAGATAGATAGATAACACTTTATTGTACACCATTACAGAAAACAAAAAATCTTATAGCCTAAAAATATTCTAAATGTGCACAATGGGCGGTCTTATCGCTAAGAAGCGATCTCTTCCAGACAACCACACTAATTTTTTTTATTTATTATTCACAAATAGTTTCTAAAAATCATTATATAATTTTAGTCTTTAAGTTCATGTTTGTATTGGTGTACAATAAAGCGTTATCTATCTATCTATCTATCTATATAACGAGACAATAGTGCTGTATAAGAAAAAGTTCCGAAAATTATTGGTGATTATAAACTATTTCATTTCACTTTGTATAGTATTCTGTGATAAGGACATATTTTTTCTAGCTTGGGCAATGAAAATCTATTCTGTTAATATTTTTCATTAGTTATAAAGCTTCAGTTATACTTCGAGTTAAAAAAAATTACGCCAACGAACAATCCTTAGTTTCGTTGGACCTGTGTGTCTTGAATTACTGAGAGATTTGAAGAATAGCCAACATCTTAAAGTAAGCTGTCAGGGTTTGCACCGATTGTTTACACATATATAGTGGGGGCCTTTAGCTTGCTAGGAGAGCAAAGGACCTTCTACCCCCGCACAACGAAGTGGGGTGTGTTCTCCCAGGGCACACTCCAGACACTTTATTGCGCTGGATCGGCTGGGCGTAACTATGTTCTAAATCTCAGCGTTTCCAACACAAACAAAAGCGCAGGGTCGACAGGGAGGAGGGGGTTTTTAGTGGGTATTGGGGTTGCTCGCTTGTGCAGCAACGCTCGGAGTCTTCCACACTATTCTGTGACGTCGATCGCGGTCGGAGCACTGCCAAGAGCATACTATTGCTGCAGAGTTATCGCCCCCGACCGACGCGTGTCGTTCCCCTAGCAACGACCCAGTTTGTGCGTAAATCGGTTAAGCATTTTCCCTCGCCTCAAAAAAAAAAAAACACATATATAGTATTATATAGCGTATTATCTATGGTTTACACTTTACAGGCTTTTTTTTTTAGGACGGACTTTTAATTTCAAATAACTACAATTTGCAGAACAAGGATTAGTTATTACTTGAACGTATGTAAAATTTACGCAAAAGTATAAATTAAAAAAACTACTTTCATTACCTAAAAATGGAGGAGGTAAGGACCAATTTTGTTGAATGAGTTCTTTGATATATGTAAATAGGTATCTTTTTTTATTTCATGGCAAAACTTGTATTATAAATCAAATTTACAGATTAGTAATATTTTGTTGTCTTTAAAATTAGGCTATTCCAATATTTTACTTACCATCACGCTCGAAGCTATTTAAAATATATAAGAGTGAATGAGAAACAAAACAGATTATGGACAGCTATATTCTTTCAGCTCTACAAGAATGGTCAGTCTTTTGTATAAAATAAAAATAAAATGAAACTACAAATTTAGATGCAATTAACCCATGTATTGACTTAAAGTCATTATGCTTTCTCACAATCTAATTATAACATGTGATTATGTACATTGAAAAAAAAATCTTTCAAGCCTCAGTTACATGTATGACTATGATTTGTGTGCAATACAACACACCCTCGCATTTACAGTAAAACTTATTCTATATAAATACAAGATTTTAAACAAAGATTATATTTTGTTCTCTATAGTTCCTATAGTGCCATATATGTATATACATATATACACACGTATCGACGCGCATATATATATATATATATATATATATATATATATATATATGTGTGTGTATATATATATATATATATGTATATATATATATATGTATACATACATTTTGCCAGGTGATAGGGTATTTGCCCGACTGGATGGCTACCACCCCTGGTCTAGAGTTTGCCGCCAAAACAATGTTGAGTTGTGTTCCGGCATTAGTGACCAGGTTCCAGTCTCCCTTAAGAGAGCAGCAGTGCATTTATAGCACCTTTGGTGTTGCAAATGTCTATGGGCGATGGTAACCGCTATTCATCAAGTGGGCCGTCTACCTGTCTGCTGAAGTCCTGCAATAAAAAAAATACATATATACTCACATATATACACCTATACACATATACATTGCTCATACATATACACGTATACCTAATCACATTGTATATGCAGATAACATATACACAGTCACAAATGCTCATACACAGAGGCTGTCATTGCAATTTTTCTAGATAATGGTTTTTTAGTTTCTGTTTTATATTTAAAGTTACTTTCATAGTATCTCCTATGGTATTTTAATTTGGGGCAATGCTATTGACTTAGAGACCATATTTGTTTTACAAAAAAGAGCCATAAGGTCCATTTACAACCTCGGCCCTCGCCAGTCTTTCAGAGAACGCTTTAAGGAAATTGGAATTGTGGCAGTCACCTGCCAGTATATTTTTAATAAAATAATTTACATTCATAATAATATGAGTGCCTACAAACAATATAAGGATGTTCACAATTTCAACACCAGGCATAATAATAGACTGATATTGCCATATTTCAGATTACAAAAAATACTGTCTTCTCTCTTGGGGGTTGGTATACACTTCTTCAGTAAAATTCCGAATGAAGTTTTAGATCTGCCCTTCATTAAATTTAACCCTTAAGACAATTATCGATATACTTATCGATATACCAAGGAAATATACCCATTTCAAACAAATCATACAACTCCTATATAAACAGAGTGAGACAACAATACAATTAATGATCGCGTGCACAAACGCGATCTGCACTCTCATTGTGGACACATATGTGCTAATAGTGAGCTAAAGGGTTAAAGCTAAATTGAAAAGTACCTGGCTTAGAAAGGGATTGACTACACTATTGAAGAATATTTAAATGAATAAACTGCATTTACATAGCTGCTCACTCCAGCCTTTTATGCTATCTTCTGTATAATGTTTATATTTAGATAATATCTACATGTTATGCATAATCTATGGAGATTTGTCACAGTTTTCTTAGTAGAATTTTTGGCGGGAACTGGAAGGGGATGTTGTGCTGTGCAGTTTTATTTTCTAAAAATGTGTAAAATCACTCTAAAATAAACAATAGTTGTAGGATATTGATAGTTTTTGAGTAGTAATTATGTTTTTGTGAGAAATGTGAACTGTATAGTCAAATGTGACTTTTCGAGTTGCCACAAGAACTCCGTTATACAGAGTCGATTGTAGCCTACAATACAATTGCGCCTGGCTTAAAGGCCTAGTTGTCAGGCCATAAACATAAAAAATAAAAGTATTCTTAGTATGTCATTATTATGACTGTAATTTTTACAACTCCATTATTTTATCTATAATACATATATTTATTCTCTAACATATATTTGTATTGTCCACAGGTTAACCGAAAAACATTATGAATACTGACCAAATTTCTCCTATATAAGCATATTAATGCTTCTTTACTCACCTGTCGTTTCTAACCTAACTGTGACATTGCCAAAATCAATGCTGAATGTGTTGAAGCCATAAAACTTAAAATAAAAAAAAACTCCATTATTTGAAAAGTAATTGTAATACAGCTTCTATATGCATTTAAAAAATAAACAAAGAAAGACCCTGAGATAATATATACATAATTGTGATGAAAAAATCGATTTTTAGCTAGACATGTTACTGCTGAGTTCTTAGCGCTTATTCTCTCCTTTGAACAGCGGTGTACGTAGAATAGGAAGTAGATTCAAATTTTGAGATACACATATGACCTTCAAAAAGTGTTCTCCAGTGGAACTTATCTTGAATAAAAACTTGAATTTTGAAATTGAATTATGCAAATTTGGGTGGAGTATAGTTATATGGCACTTTTGGTTATTATGAATAGAGCAGGGCCTTTACCATCATGGATAACCGCGACATCTACAATTATAGCACGTCTCGCAGACCAATCAACTATCACAATATCAGGCTTGTTACCAACAATAGTCCTGTCTGTGATAATTGATCCGTCCCATCCCATAAGATTATTATTATGTAAAGATATTTTTTGTTTATATTACAGGGAGCTGATGAAAATGATATGCAGGACCTACCATCCCAAGAGCTACTTCGCATGAGTCTCAAAACTCCCACGACAAAAATAAAAAAGGTCAAAATGAAGAAATATTCACCGAAACTCGGGTTGCTTAGATGCGACGTGTGTAATAAAGTAAGAAATATCTGATTACTACATACTTGAGGTGCATTTACATGGGCAATTATTACTGTTGCCAAGCAATGGATAAATCTTGAGCAATTAAGTGGAGCACATGCGATTAAAAAAATTGACTTAGGCATGGTTGTTTTCATTGGTCTCCTACTTATTTAAATTGTTAAGAGCTCAAATTGTTTGACCCAGGTGTATTGGCTAAAATCAAATTGAAAATTCCAGTGAATTTTGTGTTGAAGCTAGGCAGCCACCGATTTTCGTAGTACCATACAGCAGGACCAACCTGCTTAATAAGGCACCGATGACGCATTGTGAACATTGAATAACATAATTATGTCAACAAATTGTCATTTTGCCAGGTGGTAGGGCATTTGCCCGACTGGATGGCTACCACCCCTGGTCTAAAGTAAGTCGCCATAACAACCTTGAGTTGTGTTCCGGCATTAGTGACCAGGTTCCAGTCTCCCTTAAGAGAACAGCAGCGCAATTGTAGCAACTTTGAGGTTGCAAATGTCCATAGGCGATGGTAACCGCTTTCCATCAAATGGGCCGTCTGCCTGTCTGCTGATCTCCTGCAATAAATAAAAAAAAAAACACGCCGATCAACCGGCCCTGTCAGCTCTAATCAAGATTGCAGGTTCAAGCGTGATTATGTAAAATAGATTTATAACGGGTCAACCATTTGCAGTCCACTGCCGGACGTAGACCTCCCCAAGTCGGCGCCACTCATCCTTGTCCTCTGACTTCCTCATCCAGCGCCTACCGGCGACCTTGCACAGGTCTACGGTTACCGAGATTCGGTCTCCACTCCAGGACTCGTCTGCTCCATCGGCCATCAGTCCTGCGGCAGACGTGACCGGCCCACTGTCACTTCAACTTGCTAATTTTGCGAGCTATGTCGGCTACATTGGTTCTCTTACGGATATCCTCATTTCTAATTTTATCCATAAGAGAAACACCCAACAGACTGGCCTTAAGAACAGACGAGCGTGCATGACAAGAGTTATGAATGTCAAAGAGGCAAGTGAGGTGTGTATGAATAAGCCTAAATGGCACTCTGTTGTTCGTGCCTACCCCCCAAGGGAACTGGCGTGAAGTTATGTATGTATGTATGTATGTAGAAACACCCAACATAGCTCACTCCATAGAACTTGTGGACCAGTCCTGCTGTCAGTGTCCACATCTCGACTCCGTGGGTCAGGACAGGGAGGAAGCACTGCTTGAAGACTTTCGTCTTCAAGCATTGTGGAATGATTTTTATAACATACATACATAACATAACATACTCCATGCCAGTTCCCTTGCGGGGTAGGCACGAACAATAGAGCGCCATTCAGGCTTATTCTTACACACCTCACTTGCTTGTTTGACATTCATAGCTGTTGTCATGCACGCTCGTCTGTTCTTAAGGCTCCTGACATCACCTTCTGCTAGTACACGATCAATTTGATCATGGAAGGTGTGTCGTGGCCTTCCACGACTTCTGCATGCATCCACTTTTGCATTGTATATCTGTTTAGTCATTCTTTCCACATGCCTGAACCACTGGAGCATTCCTTTCCTTACCTTCACCCCGACACTCTCTTTCAGACCATTTTTATAACATGACTTAAAAATTGTTTTTTTTTAGATATGCAATGATAAAGCAGCTCTGGTGTCCCATAAGGCAGTCCATATCGAAACGGCGGAGTTTGCATGCTCAAAATGTCCATACAAGGGCAAAACAAGGAAATATCTAGCACGCCACCTGTCAAAAGTGCACACAGAACCGACCAAATATAAATGTGATGATTGCGGGAAAAAATTTCATTTTTTGAACAGACTGGAATCGCATCGGAGGGTACATACAGGTAATACGATGATACTGTAAATAACTAGTCCGCCATCTTGGACCGTCCACCATATTGGATTTAGAATTGACGTCACTAAGCTAATCATTCATTTACATCCAAACTAAATGTACGTTCAAAATTTCATTTTAGTTGGTGGAGCACAACTGCTTTAATATTTAATTGCAAGATTTGACCTGTATATATAGTGTGCTAGAGTTTAACCCGCGGCTGCGCCACTGATCAACCTCTGGTGCGTGCTTCTTGTTTAAAGAGGTTACATTGTATTAAATTTTTATGTTAGTGCTATTTGCCCCGGAAGATTCACTTCATTTTATATCGCAAACTATCCCATCTCCCGGATGGAAAGTATCTATGCCCATTTTCTATGTATTAAAACTACATATATCCACCAAAAGGACCAAATCGACGAATTCCACGAAATCGACAAATTCGACCAGTTCGACCAAGTCGACGAAATCGAAGAAATAGATGAAAACGACTAATTCGACGAAATCGACAAAATATTCCAATTCGACCAAATTGACTAAATCGACGAAGTCGACGTAATAGACACATTTGACGAACCCGACCAATTCGACGAAATCGACCAGTTCGATTAAATCGACGTATTAGACCCATTTGACGAAATCGGCCAGTTCTACCAATTCGACGAAATCGACCAAATCAACCAAAAAACCTATCCTACTTTCTAGGATAACGTTTACATAAATCTATCCCAAAACTTATCCCTTTATCCGGGATGAAAAGTATCGCTGTCCACCTTCGGTATTAAAATTACATATATACCGATTTTCAGTCAAACTGATCCAGTACTTTTTCCGTGAAAACAGAGCAGACAAACAAGTTACTTTTACATTTATAATATTTTAATAAGGATTTTATCTTTTACTTATAAGTTTTCTTTGTTCTTTATTGTACATAAAATAGTTACATATAAAACTACAAAACAGTGGCGATGTACAAAGGCGAGCTTAACCCTAAAAAGAGCTCTCTCTTCCATACCCAACTCTCGCATCCATACGTGAGCGTAGGTACCAGCACCGCGTTGTGTATGGCGAGCTGGGCCTTCTGGCTGAGGTTCTTAGCGCCTAGAAGTTTACCTAACGCTCCATTCACACTATTCCCCAAATTCACTCTTCTTTCTATATCAGTCGGTGTACCTTCCATTATAATCTCTTTCATATTTTACAGGTGAAAAGCCGTACGAATGTAAGCATTGTGAGAAAACGTTCAGCGCTAGATATTCTCTAAACACGCATCTACTTGTACATAGTGGTGAGTAATTATTTTAATTATATTTAATATTTTTTTTATTTATAAAGCTTGTCAGGATCAATTTCTGTGATGGAATGTCAAACGGCAAACCAAAGGAAAGGGTTGTTTTTGAACAAAATATTCTATTTTCCATACATTAATTAAATATCAAATTGCGCCGGTTATTTGACCGCACCTCATTTGAATACAAGCAATGTTTACCCAATGACTGATTGGTGTAAAATAACGTGCGTTTCGAATATTAATTGAAAGATGCCTTATTAAACATAGAATAATTTTCATCATTTCCTTTTAGTCCGTGCAGGAACGGAGAAAAAATACAATTCCCTGCGTTGGGGCGGCCTGTCGTAAGAGGCGACAAAACAACCCACAGCCAGGTGGTAGGGTTTTTACCCGACCGGATGGCTACCCATAGTCTAGAGTATGCCGCCATAACAATCTTGAGTTGTGTTCCGGCATCAGTTGCCAGGTTCGAGTCGCCCTTAAGAGAGCAGCAGAGCGTTTGTAGCGCCTTTGGTGTTGCAAATATCCATAGGCGATGGTAACCGCTTTCCATCAAGGGGGCCGTCTGTCTGTCTGCTGAACTCTTGCAATAATATAAAAAAAGTATTAAATATCAGGTCTAGAGTGAACTCATCAACATCACAATCAGTAAGTCCTCAGCCTTTATTCATATACTCCTATATACAACTTTGGCGAAACCAAGCAGTTTAGGAGCAGTTCAGTGACATACATACATACAAAAGAATTATAGATATTTTATTATTATTCCCACATGCGTATTTATTAATTCTTTTTTACATTTTTTGAAGTGATAACTTCATATGGGAGGGTAAACCGCTTCGTTACGTAACCCATTACGGCGCCAGTCTGTCTGGCTTCCGTTTCTCGCACCCATATGGCAGCGATACGCAGGATTCTGAAGTGATAACTTCTTATGGGAGGGTAAACCGCTTCGTTACGCAACGCGTTACGGCGCCAGTCTGTCTGGCTTCCCTTTCTCACACGCATACGGCAGCGGTAGGCAGGCTCCTGAAGTGATAACTTCATATGGGAGGGTAAACCGCTTCGTTACGTAACGCGTTACGGCGCCAGTCTGTCTGGCTTCCGTTTCTCGCACCCATATGGCAGCGGTACGCAGGATTCTGAAGTGATAACTTCTTATGGGAGGGTAAACCGCTTCGTTACGCAACGCGTTACGGCGCCAGTCTGTCTGGCTTCCCTTTCTCACACGCATACGGCAGCGGTAGGCAGGCTCCTGAAGTGATAACTTCATATGGGAGGGTAAACCGCTTCGTTACGTAACGCGTTACGGCGCCAGTCTGTCTGGCTTCCGTTTCTCGCACCCATATGGCAGCGGTACGCAGGATTCTGAAGTGATAACTTCTTATGGGAGGGTAAACCGCTTCGTTACGCAACGCGTTACGGCGCCAGTCTGTCTGGCTTCCCTTTCTCACACGCATACGGCAGCGGTAGGCATGCTCCTGAAGTGATAACTTCATATGGGAGGGTAAACCGCTTCGTTACGTAACGCGTTACGGCGCCAGTCTGTCTGGCTTCCCTTTCTCTCACGCATATGGCAGCGGTAGTAGGTAGGCTCCTCCTCTCTCACTCTAACCCACAGCGCTAGCCGCATTTCTTCTAGAATTGTAACTAAGAATAAAATATATTTTATAATCAATAAAAGATTTTATTAATAAATAACCTTTCCTTACACTATCATAATAATATACATAAAAGTTAAGTAATAACCTAAGCTGTTCTCAAGTTGAACAATTTCAATATTAAATAGTTCAACTTAGATTACTTTAAGTTATCACTTCTGTCGGGCATCCCGAGACGCACACGTTTTTTTTAATACATATAATATATAAAAAATTATTATCGTTAAAATCACTGGCTGTCGTTGGTAAACTTCGTTCGCGTTGCCATGCGTTATCGCATAAAATCCTTCAATTGCTAGTCCGCCACGCACTTGGCCGGCTCGTAGCATGTAAACTGATTGGTCGGATGTCCATCACTGTATTACAATTCTGGCCAAATATCGAGCGTCTTGTTGTATATTTGATACGCACTGCTGCGGAGTAACGCACTGTCCGGAGTTTTCGACAAATCTGTAAAGAAGATAATAATTGTTTAGTACTCTCCTTGTAGGAATGGAGAAAGAATACAATTTCCTGCGTTGGGGCGGCCTATCGTAAGAGGCGACAAAAAAACCCACAGCCAGGTGGTAGGGTATTTTCCCGTCTGGATGGCTACCACCCCTGGCCTAGAGTTTCTTCGACGGCCACGCTACGCGTGTCAATATCTCTCAAGATGGCTCAATTTTACTTATATAACAACTTAATTAGGTTTCAATATCAACCGAATACGCGTGCAAAACCTAATATATATATATATATATATATATATATATATATATATATATATATATATATATATATATATATATATATATATATATATATATATATATATATATATAAAACATATATACATATATACACACACATATATATATATATATATATGTATATATATATATATATATATATACTAGCTGTGCCCGCGATGCCGTCCGGGTTAAATTTGTTTTCAAAGCCTTCCCCCCCCCATTTTGAAACATTTTTCATTGCTGCTCCGCTCCTATTGGTCTTAGCGTGATGATATATAGCCTATAGCCTTCCTCGATAAATGGGCTATCTATCCAACATGAAAGAATTTTTCAAATCAGACCAGTGGTTCCTGAGATTAGCGCGTTTAAACAAACAAACTGATCAGCTTTATATATTAGTATAAAATAAGATATAGGAGGTTCCTCCTCCGTCATATAATCACGTGTTATGTATATATAAACCTTGAAAAATTATTTTACTTATGGTAAAAGCCGCTTAAAAATCCGATACGTGGCTTAGGAGGAGTTAGCGGAGATACAAACAGACGCGGAAAGCGATTTTTTACACTCATCATCATCCGAGCGTTAATTCTCGGTTGCGTTCGGAGCGTTCACTCCGACGCCCAGGGTCCGCTTTCCTACGTTTTTCTACTCCACTTCGCGCGGTCTTCAGCATCCCCCGTTTTGAGAACATTGGTACGCATGTCGTCGTTCACAAAATGCGACCTTCTTTTACACTATGTAAAGGTATTAATAGGTGACAATTGCACTTACCCAGGCTTACAATAGCACCCAGACACGTGTAGACTCAGGCAATGCCTAGATTTTAGCGTTATCACTGTGTCTTTGTTGTCCTGTCCATTCTGTTTTTTTATCGCCTAAATACTCTATGATCCGCTGCACGTCCAATACACCGTCGCGTAGATCCATGTTTTTGCCTAATATTTTCTCTAGGAGCGTCTGAAATTATTCACAATTTTGATTATTATTAATTATTTTATACTAAATATTTGGATAATATTTTCTTAAGTTTTCGCGACTTGTACACATAATAAAACTACGTTTTAACGGTTTTTAGCGCGGTGATTTTATTTGATTTTGGTTTTTCCGACGTTTCGGCCACTTTTCAGTGGCCGTGATCACGGGAGACAGAGATGTCAAGTGTCAACGAGTATTGTTAAAGTTTTATTTAGCCATAGAGTAAATAATAACCATAAACAAAATTAAAACTAAATAATTAAAATGAACAAGTTGGCGGTAGGCTAAATAAAACTTTAACAATACTCGTTGACGCTTGACATCTTTGTCTCCCGTGATCACGGCCACTGAAAAGTGGCCCAAACGTCGGAAAAACCAAAATCCAATAAAATTACCGCGCTTAAAACCGTTAAAACGTAGTTTTATTATGAATATTTAGAATTAATATTTACACACACTGGGGCACTAGCTTTTGTACGCGGCTTTACTCGCACAGAGTAATCCCACGGGTACCGTACATATATATAGATAGATAGATGTAACTCTTTATTGTACAACAAAGCATGGATAAACAGAAGTAGAAAAATATTACGGGCGGCTTTATCGCTGAAAAGCGATCTCTTCCAAGCAACTCTTGGCAGGATTGATAGATTCTTAATACTGATGGTGGTGTTAGATTATAAATAATGATAAATGTACATATATATATATACATATACGTATAGGCACACACACATATATATATACATATGACAATACAAACATACATACATATATAACAGTATTAGGAATTATTATACACAATAGAGTAGTATTGCTTCTGAAACCTGAAGTCCATGTGTTTATTCCAGACTAATCTATCTCTGTGCCAAATTTCATCCAAATCTGTTCAGCGGTTCTGGCGTGATTTAGAAAAAGTATCCATCCAAACTTCACATTTATAATATTATTAATATTGTAATATAAGAGAAGAGAAACTATAAGAGATATCGAAAAATACTAAAAGGAGTCTGTCGGTCCATTTTTGCAAAATTAATTGCCCTAGTCAGGAATCGAATCGGCTGATTTTGAAAAATGTCATGCTGTACACCAAATCATAGTGCAGTTTGTAAGGATCAAGTTCTGTGATGGTGTGGCCACACCTAATACAATGTTAAAGATACTGACTGTGGCTGAATGCGTCTTATTTAAAGCGTTAACAATAACGCCGTTAACGAATAACTACATTAGTGTAATGCTTAATATGTAACGTCATTAACAATTGAAAACAATATTGCAGTTGCGGCCCCAGTATCAAGAAATGTCAATCGGCAAATTAAGGCAGAGCTAGGATTTAAAAAAAAAACCTAATCAAATAATGTACTAACCTCTGTCATTTCCTCAGTGAAATGGTGCTCTGAATGCGTATACTTGTTTAAAATATTAGTAAAAGTCTTTAAGAAATCATCCTTCGTCGCCATTTTCCTCAAACAATCAGATCTGCCTTGTATTTTCTTTAAAAACAACAATTTCTCGTCCGCCATTTTGTGGCACGTTCGATATTCAAAATCCGACGCCATCGTGTTCTGGAATAAGTCGTTCAAATCGCGCACTGCTCTCTCATTGGTTAGAATTTTCTGGATCTTTTTCATATGTTCTATATTTGATTTTTGATCTATGTAAAATTTTCTCAGCATATTCTTTGGTATTGAATTGTCGTCTTGTGTTTCGTTGTTGTTATTTGCGTTTCGCAACAACTCTCCGTGTTCTATAGTTTTTAATCTGTAATATTGAATAACATTTAGCTAAATTTCAAATTTTAATCATAATTAAAGGTTTAAACTAGAGGAGTCTCGAATATTCGGTGAATACCAAATTGTAAAAAATGTATATATTTCAATCACAAATTATTATTGATAGTTAAAACTACTTTTTAACAGTAGATTTTAATTATTTTTTCATTTTAATCTCAGTTTTTAAAATATCAAATTAAATTTTCGGCAGCCGAATAATCGGCACTTTGGACGTGAGCTTGGCCGAATATTTCGGTATTCAGCGAAATTCGGCGGGTTGCTTTGAAATTATGTGTCGTCTACTGATAACACATATCAGCCAGCGAAACCCCGTTCGCGTTGCGATAACGATGACGTATTTATTAGCAAGTTACAACAGTGACAACTAAGTAAGAAAAAAACCAAACCGCCTTCAAAAGAATACAAACCGCTCCCGAGATAAAAAAAAATGACACATTTTATTACATTAAATGGATCAGCGAAAACCGCTTCGAAATGTGCCCAGCAGTTGTTACTTGAATCCCGAACAAACAGACAAACAGATGAAAAATCTTAAAAACTTGCATCGTGTTCTCCATCGTTTATATAGTGTATTCTAGTGTCTAGGATCTTCCTGATGGTATAAGGTTCTTGAAGTAATTAGTGGACTGCTATGATTATATGAGCTTTATTTCGATCACACTACATCTATTATACGTGACAAAGGTAACGATGTATGGTTTATTGTATGCGTAAGCGCCGCCGGATGGTGGTAAAGCTCCAACACCAGTTTTTTTTTTCAATAGCGTCAATGTCCAGACACGGCGTTTTTAAAATTTTATAATGTTATAGATATCCGATAGTTTCGATGACGGTTAGGAAACTCCATAAAACCTCTGCAGGTTACCTTACCTACCTTTTAATGGCGGCGACGACGCTATTACAATTCACTGGACAGGAGTAGCCTAATGGCATCCAGGGGGTGGCGTGCTTGTCTTCACAGAGCACTCTTGCTTCTGAAAGAACATAGATTTCTTTATTGTTGGTGTACAGGAGACTGAGAGCCGACCCGATGGAACGTGGTTACTGTCGCTTGTAGACTTTTGCAATATCAGAGGTGAAGCCAACACTTTGACAGACTTTAGAACGGGTTAGCGGGGATCGAGCAAGCTAATGCCACTGAAACTAAAAGGTCAAATATATACATACATACATAACTTCACGCCAGTTCCCTTGCGGGGTAGGCACGAACAAAAGAGCGCCATTTAAGCTTATTCTTACACACCTCACTTGCTTCTTTCACATTCATAGCTCTTGTCATGCACGCTCGTCTGTTCTTAAGGCTCCTGACATCACCTTCTGCTAGTACACGATCAATTTGATCATGGAAGGTGTGTCGTGGCCTTCCACGACTTCTGCATCCATCCACTTTTGCATTGTATATCTGTTTAGTCATTCTTTCATCATGCATTCTATATATAAATCATGCTATACGGGTCCGAATGTTGGGCCACTAAAGTGATAAACCACAAACGTCTTCACTCAGCTGAGATAGGAATGTTGAGATAGATGTGTGGTGTAAGAAGAATGAGAGCTTTGGAAGGCGCTGCCTGTTGCTATCAGATAAGTAAAATCACTACCGATATTTAAAACTGTGACCAAAAAATACTACCTGTCGTTGGAATATGATATTTAAATTCATCTATAAACATTTATATATTTTGTAAATATGTATTTGTATGGTATGTATATTAAGTATATATTATATCTATTTAATATATAAAATTTCTGCATATATATATATATATATATATATTGTCTATGTGTTTATAATTAAAAAGTAAGTAGTTTGTACTATATGTTACGTGTACCACTATCGCCATTATCATCTCAATTCATTCCTGGGGTTGGCTGGAAGAGATCGCTTTTTAGCGATAAGACCTCCCTTTGTACTTAACTAGATATAATTTTAGTCTATAAGTTCATTTTTGTATTGGTGTATAATGAAGTGTTATCTGTCTATCATACTTAACAGGCGTTCCCGTGCCTACTTCGCTGGGAGTAAAATATTTTTACTTTTTGATTTATTAATGACAATCAAATATAGCCTATGTAAGGTTATGTAACTAAAAAGCTGACAACACTGGCGTCGCACTTGGTCTTGCAAAGGTCTATAGAACCACGTGGAAAGTGGAAACTACTGGAGAGTTCTAGTGGTTCACGTGGGCCGTCTGCCTGTTTGCCTACTTCGCAACGAAAAAGGAATTAAATAAAGAGGCGGTGACCAAATAGGACAAGTACTTACCGATGTTATAGTACTTTATTAACACAATAGAACACAATAAGATATACATAATTTATGCAAAAAATTTGTTCCTTCTCACTCAACTCGATGTCACTAACAAACTTGCATGTTTTTAAACCTAATGTATACTATGCAACGTTATCAATTAACTTTGTAATTATTTACGAGTAATTAAGAGTGTTTAATTGTATGACGATATTAAGGTGTAATTATGTGATTAATGAACGTAAGTTTGTGACGCTCTTATGATGCGTGAGAAAGTCGGATGCGTTATCAATTTTGGGGTTCAAATAGAACAGATATTGTTAGAAATGCGACGTGCTATCTCTTATGTCCGCTGTACACATTCGGCTAAGGTGCTGTGCAAACATGTAGGGCCCGCGTGTAAAGATCTACTTGGCGGTATATTGGTGGTTGGCTGGCCCGCCAAGCGACGACGTTTCATAACGGACGTTATTGACATTTTATTTGCGGTCCATTACCACTCTTACATCGCCAGCGAAAAGTACATGTTTGTTTGCTGTTACCGCATGCAGGTTGTTGATGTCAAATGAAAATAATATAGGTCCAAGGATATTACCTTGCGGAACACCAACAAAATTATGTTTAATATCTGATTTGCAGATAGAGATTTTTCTATCCTCATTTACTCTCATACATATATGTTTAGAGGTTTATATGCATCTTATACTATCTATTCATTTGCCTTACTGCTGGTTGAAAATTAACAAACTCTTCTACCAACTCTCCATTCTATTTCTACCAATGATAAGGGAAGGTAAAGAATGGACAGTAAGATGTAGAAACTCGGTACTAATGTCTACATATAGGTTACGGTTTATAATGCTTATGTTAGACGGATCAACCAAACTGAATCAATTTGGTTGAAAGACACAGAGACCACAAAATTCAATGACATCGAATGACTGACTTTTAAGTTTATATGGATCACTTTGGTTATTCATCTAAATTGAAAAACAGACATGAACCGTATCATATCGGCTTATGATAGCTATGCAGCCAATCGCATTCAATACTATACATGTGACGTTTACGAATATTTGAAGGTCTACATGATCAAAGGCATTTGTCAAGTCTTCAAAAATGGTAAAGATATTTCTTGATGTTTTTTTTTGTGAAAATGACAGTGATATACAAAAACAGATGGGTGGAAATTGTGAAAATATAGAATTTCGATTTGGTTAAAATTGCTGCAGAGTCCTAAGAAAAGATAATTGCTTTTATATTTCAGATGAAAAACCTTTTAAGTGTTCTTTCTGCGAGTACGCCTGTCGTGATAGTTCAACGCTGAGAAAACACCAACACCGTCACATGGGCCTCGAGACGGTGTACCAATGTAAGAAATGTGATATGAGGTAAGAATTATAAGTTATAATCTGTAGATAGATAGATAACACTTTATTGTACACCATTACAGAAAAACTTATGAACTAGTATTAGTCTAGTTGGGTACAAAGGGCGGTCTTATCGCTAAAAAGCGATCTCTTCCAGACAACCCGTGGCAAGAATATTCTGATTAGGAGTATCAAAAACTTATGACACCTGCACACACCCCATCCTATTATGGTAATTCTTTTACAGTGCAGGTTCTAAAACTTTGGAATATGCTGCTTCTTATTGTCAGAGAGGCCAAATCCTTACCAACATTTAGAAATTTACTCAGAAAACCATTACCATAATATAATCATGCTAATACATTTATTATAATAACTTATGTACTATTTTATATATATATGACTATGTATATATGTATGTATTTGTATATTTATTTGTTAAATTAGTTTGAGTATTTATGTATCTATTGCCTTTTTCCTGCACCACCTACATCGCCTGATTCAAATTTGTTTTTTGATTTAGGTTGCCTGGAAAAGATAGCTTTGAGCGATAAGGACGCCTATTGTATTGCCTAGAAAATATTGTAAATCTCTCTCTCTCTCTCTCTTTCACCTTCTCCCAATTATTGGCGTTCGTGTGTGCTTCTTTGTGTTTGTGTGGGTTTGTCTGTGGATGCATTAATCTCTTTTTACCGTGTTGCAGTTTCAAAAAAAAGTATATACTGAAGAACCACGTAGCTGAAGCTCATTTAAATATGACATTGAAGCGGTACAAATGCGACAGGTGCGAGAAGGACTTCAAGAGGAAAGCACTTTTGACACTCCATATCGTGAGTGATGATTTGTTTTTCTTACGCAGTGTAGGATGTCATCCGGTCCGAAGGACCAACGACATTCATGTGACACCTCTCGGTATATTTTGGCCAATTTAATAATAAGAAACAAACCATCTTTATGTATAAAAATCTTCTATTCGTGTATATGTCACTGAAACCCTCGCGATGAACATTTTTTTTGTGTATGTTCAAGTGGATTCGAGAATGGTCTAGATCAGGAACTCCCAAACTAATTTGGGCAACAGACCCCTTTTTCAAAATGACCTATACCTCAGACCCCCATAGACAAATTACTTTAAAAATCCAATCTCTAGCTTTTTCCGTTTTTACAAAATACTCACCTAACTTTACTTAGTTATGTTGAGTTTTTTAAAAGTACAAAAATTATACTTCCTCGATTTGAGAACTTCCTCCTTAGCAAAAGGAGTAAGTTCTCAAATCGAACGTCGACGAAAAAAAATCTCGTTTTCAATATTAGTAAGACTAGTGGTCGCCCGTGGTCGAAATTCGACCATAATAATTAATGTCAAAGACTATATTACTTCTATAATCACAGATTTCGCCTAGGCTACACTGTTAATTTTACTTTAACAATAAACAAATACATGGTAGTGTGTGTAATTTCTTTATTTTATTTAATGTATTGTTTAGGCATATTTAAAAAAAAATAGCATTCGCAGTGGCGTCGCTCCTTAAACTATAAGTGTGCGAAATTTCGTACTCCTCCAGCCGCGCAATTTTTGTTAAAAGGGGCACAAAGTTTTTGCCGTGTTTCTGCTTCACGTATTAATATATAGACGTGTATGTCTTAACAGAAATCAGAAGTTGGATGATAGCTGATTTTGAATTTCAGAAGTCCGTACACGACAAGTCGATGCGCACCGAGTGCAAGATATGCGGCGTGGTCATCAACAACAGGTACAACCTGACGCGGCACGCGCTCATCCACACGGAGGCCAGGCCGTACAAGTGCGACTTCGACGGCTGCGACAAGCGATTCAAGGATCCGGTGGGTATATATCAATTAAAACTGGGAAACAATGGAAACCTTGCTGAAAATGGTACCGCTATGAAATCATCGCAATCCCCTCTATTCCATCCCTCAGTTGGCAGTCTGCCTGAGCTTCAAGCAATACAAAAATTAATTCGAAAGTAAAAATATTACATACATACATAACTTCACGCCAGTTCCCTTGCGGGGTAAGCACGAACAACAGAGTGCCATTTAGGCTTATTCTTACACACCTCACTTGCCTCTTTGACATTCATAACTCTTGTCATGCAAGCTCGTCTGTTCTTAAGGCTCCTGACATCACCTTCTGCTAGTACACGATCAATTTGATCATGGAAGGTGTGTCGTGGCCTTCCACGACTTCTGCATCCATCCACTTTTGCATTGTATATCTGTTTAGTCATTTTTTCATCATGCATTCTTTCCACATGCCCGAACTACCGGAGCATTCCTTTCCTTACCTTCACCCCGACACTCTCTTTCAGACCAACTCTCTTTCTTACTTCGGTATTAGGAACGCGGTCCGCGAGCGTCACTCCGCAGATTTTGCGCAGTGCTCGCATCTCGACCGCGTTTACTCTACTTTCATGCTCTCTCTTCCATACCCAACTCTCGCATCCATACGTGAGCGTAGGTACCAGCACCGCGTTGTGTATGGCGAGCTGGGCCTTCTGGCTGAGGTTCTTAGCGCCTAGAAGTTTACCTAACGCTCCATTCACACTATTCCCCAAATTCACTCTTCTTTCTATATCAGCGGTGTACCTTCCATCCCTGCTAAAAACACATCCAAGATATACAAACTCATTCACTTGCTCTAGCATAACATCATCGACCATTATCCTTGCATTCGTTCTGGTTTCTTCTCTTTCAAACACCATAACCTTTGTTTTCTTCGCATTCAAATGTAAGTCTCTCGCCTGACAGTCATCTTTCATCATTGTGACTAGTGTTTGCAGTTCTGATGGCGATTCGGCTAAAAGCACGGCATCATCCGCATAAAGCAAGCTGCTTACAACTAGATCACTCATCCGCACCCCAACATCCATCAATCTTATTCTCTGGGGACAATCGTCCAGATATAGGATGAACAGCAAAGCCGACAGCACGCAGCCCTGGCGGACGCCAATATTGACGTCAAACCAGGGCGACAGGCTGCCTTCCACTCGCACGCATGCCATACAGTCCTCGTAAGCGGACTGCACAGCATGCATCAATTGGCCATTAATCCCATATCCGGGCAATATGTCCCAGAGGTCCTTCCGCACAACCCTGTCAAATGCTTTCTCAAGATCCACAAAACCGCAGAAAACCTTCCGGCCCATAGCCAGCTGCTTCTCTACGATATTGCGGAAAGAGAAAACTTGATCCATACATCCCCTTCCATTTCTGAAGCCACCTTGTGCATCCCACAGTAATCCATCGGATACAACTCTCATTCTCTTTTCAATAATCTTCGCATACACTTTAGATGCTGTGCTGATGAAACTGATGGCCCTGTAGCTGGCGCACTCCATACGTGACCCCTTGCCTTTATACAAGGGCACGATGACAGCGCGCCTCCAGTCCTTGGGAACCTTTCCCGTCCTCCAGCACAAGTTGCATAAGGACAGGAAAGCGTCCCGGACGCAGGTTCCACCATATTTGATCATCTCAGCAGACACACTATCGATTCCTACTGCCTTTCCATTTTTCAGACTTCTTATCGACCATTCGATCTCTTCCAAAGTGATCTCGGATGCTGACTCCTCGGAGTCGGTCACAGACTCAGTCGTGGTGCCAGCATCCGGGATATTATCATACATTTCTCTAAAATATTCACTTCATCGCGCTAACACCTCTTGTGGGTTAGCAAGAACGTCCCCTGCTTTAGATTTTATTCTTTCCATTCTGGAAGCTGACGAACAACCTCGAGACTTCTTAACCTCTCTCCAAAAGAGTTTGGTATTCGCCTCGAAGTTCTCCGTCAGCTTCTCTTCTTCTTTCAATTTTATTCTTTCACGCTTCTCTTTCACTAAAGCTTTGGTTTCATTCTTGCAGAGGCGATAAATTTCTTTCTTCATCTCTTTCATACTGTCATTCTGTTGCAAGGAAGCAACATAATCCAGCCAGGCTTTTCTCTTTCTCTCTACGCTGGATTTAACATCCGCGTCCCACCATTCATCACCTTTCGTTGTTATGTGCCTCTTTGCGCATCCACATGCTTCTTTTGCGCTTTCCACTATACTTTCTTTCATACTGATCTGGCCGATTGCCAGATTTCAAGGGTGCAAGGGTAAGAGGGAATGGAGATAAATGGACTCACCCGTAATAATATGAGCTGAGTAACCGGAGCGTCTGCGATACAGGAGCAGCAGTGCGTGTTCTCTTGTTATATATCTCCCGCTTCACAACTAGATTCACTTGCATGCGTGAATGTCTTTACGACGGGTCGATTCAGACTGATCGTTGAGACGCGGAAGTGCGGGGTAAATTACTTTTTCGGGGAATCATCGTTCGTTACGCGGTGGCGTGAACATCCTGGGGCCCGGGGAAAAGGTGACGGCTCCCATTTATAGTGCTGACTAAGTGCTGTTGTCGTCGGGGGGAAGACGAGCAATCTTTGTGACTGGTCTCGTTAAGCTGCCATCCTTGGTGCTGAGTTCTACGACTCGGACGACGTCATCCTTTCCGGGCAGAATCTTCTTTATTCTTCCCATCTTCCACTGGAGTCTGGGAAGATTATCCTCCTTTATGAGTACCAGCTCACCAATCTTGGGTCGACTGGTTTCCGTAGTCCATTTAGATCGGGATTGGAGAGTGTGCAGGTAGGATTTCGACCACAAGGTCCAAAATCGCTGAGCCAACGCTTGCACTAAGCGAAAACGTCGTAGGGTTGATGGAGGAGAGGATTCATGGGAATGTTCGGGTAATGCGGTAAGTGGGCGACCTATAAGGAAATGACCAGCGGTTAGGACTTCGAAGTCTGTAGGGTCTGAAGACAGAGGGCAGAGTGGTCGAGAGTTGAGAACGGCCTCAATACGGGCTAAGAGTGTAGAAAATTCTTCAAAGGTCAGATGCTGCTCACCTAATACGCGATAGAGTAATTGCTTAGTAGATTTCACGGCTGCCTCGTGCAGACCGCCAAAAGAAGGAGCTGAGGGCGGATTGAGCAACCATGTGATCTGCTGTGTGGCTAGCTTGTGCGTAATTCTATCATCATTGGCCTTTAAGAAGTTTTGTACTTCTATGAGCTGATTTCTTGCGCCGACATAGTTTGTACCGCAATCAGAGCGAATTAGGGTAGGGATTCCGCGCCGACTAACGAACCTTTGCAATGCCGCAAAAAAGGCGTCCGTAGAAAGTTCCGAGACAGCCTCTAAGTGCACTGCCTTGGTGGCGAGACAAACGAAAACACAAAAGTAGCCTTTGAGAAGTTTGGCATTGCGTAGAGTACTTGATTTAATTAGGAATGGTCCGGCAAAATCCGTGGACACTTGACTAAACACCGGTTGTGGGCTGACTCGATCAGCCGGTAGGTCGGCCATAAAAGGGGGATTCGGCTGAGCTCGATGCCTAAAACAGCGTACACATTTAAAGACACGGTGACGAATGACTCGCCTTCCAGATAAAATCCAGTATTGTTGACGGAGTAGTGCGTGTAGTGTATCTGCGCCCGGGTGGCAGTGTATAGTGTGGAAATGATCTATAATTAGGTCCACAAGGGGGCTTGAACTGGGTAAGATGAGGGGATGTTGTGTGTCATATCTAAGGGCTGAGTTGGACAAGCGCCCTCCTACTCTAAGAAGACCATCCTTGAGAAAGGGCGAGAGGCGTTGTATTCGCACTGTACATAATTTGTTAGTTTGCAGTCGGTGGATGTCTTCAGCGAACATATTTTGTTGGACTGAGCGTACCCAGTGTAAGAGCGCTTTCTTACGTTCGTCTACGGTAATGGGACCAACGATGCGAGAGTGAGAAGATACCAAGCAATTGTGTGCAAAACGTTTAATACATGCGGTTACGCCTACAAGTGTGTCTAAGGAGCTGAATCTCGTGAGTAAATCCGTGTCTAGATCAGGAACCGCGATGTGATACCATTTTTCTGGGTTTTAGACCAGGCAGTACGTGATGACCCAAAGCAGGGGGCATCGTGGGCCAGGTATCAGGTGGGGCCTTGAGCCAAGTAGGCGACCACCATAGGTCATAGGCTAAGAGTTCCTGTGCTGATATTCCCCTGCTAGCACAGTCGGCAGGGTTAAGAGCTGAGGGTACATGTCTCCAAGTAGGGTTACATGGATTGGCTGCAATGGCAGAGACTCGATTGGCCTCAAAGACCTGTAGGGATTGAGAAGGAGTTTTAAGCCAGGCGAGTACGATAGTACTGTCTGACCAACAAAAGTGTTGCTGAATGGTAATGTGGGCAGAAAGTTGAACAGAGACGCGAGAAATGGGCAGCGAAGTGAGGTGTGCAGCTGAAAGTTCCAGCTTTGGTATAGTCTGTCGGGTTTTAATGGGGGCTACCTTGGATTTAGAAACAAGTAGTCTGACGTGTACCTGACCCGTGATATTCGTTTCATGAAGATAGACTGCGGCTGCATATCCGGATTCGGATGCATCGGCAAAACCGTGTAGGGTGTAGGTGGAATCTTTGCTGGTGCAAATTGTTCTGGGGAGTCGAAGAGCAGAGAGTAGAGGTAAGTCTTCAAAAATGTGCTGAAATTGAAATGTGACATCATTGGGAGCCGATTCATCCCAGTCTAACTTTAGAGTCCATAGGTGCTGAATGAGCAGTTTTGCGCGGAAAATAACTGGGCTGATCCATCCACTAGGATCGTATAAACGAGCGATGGTACTGAGTATTGACCTTTTGGTAAATTTTTCCAGTGTAGGTACCGAAATGTGATATGTAAATTCGTCCGTTTGTGGTATCCATTGCATACCAAGTACCTTGATTGCATTGGAGTCGGGTACAACATCAAAATCCTTGGGTATGTCACATTGATCATCCGGGAAGCGTTCTAAAAGCTGACGAGAGTTTGAGGTCCACTTTCGCAAATGAAATCCCCCTAGGGCTAGTAACTCAATGAGTTCAGTCTGCAGAGCTATTGCCTTGTCAACTGAATCATGCCCAGTCAGAATGTCATCCACGAATATGGAGTGCGTAAGAACCTGTGCAGCCTGGGGAAAACGGTGACCTTCATCAGTGACCAGCTGTATAATAGATCGATTGGCGAGGAAGGGGCTGGGTCGTAGGCCATACGTGACAGTGGACAGGGCGTAAGTGAGCAGAGGTTGATCTGGAGAAGAGCGCCATAGAATGAGTTGGAACCGTCTGTGGTCTGGGTGAACTAGTATATTTCTAAACATCATCTGGATGTCTGTACTAAAGACCACTTTGTGAGTACGAAAATTTAGAATGATGTCAGTAATATCACGTTGGAGCGGTGGGCCAGTGTGCAGACAGTCATTAAGACTGACACCATTAGAGCTCTTACAGCTGCCATCAAAAACCGTGCGAAGTTTTTCAGAGTTGGCTTTGAAGATGCCATGATGCGGGACGTAAAAATGGTCTTTTCCTTTGAATGTGCTGGGGTGACAAAGAGCCATGTGGCCCATGTCAATGTATTCCTTCATGAAGTCGATATATTTTGAGCGGAGGGTAGGATCTCTTTGGAGTTTGCGCTCCAAATTAAGGAATCGTCGTAGTGCAATAGCGTGGGTTGCACCGAGCTTAGGTGCCTTTGTAAGAAAGGGAAGGGATACTATGTATCGCCCTGTGGGATCACGTGTGGTGGTAGAACGAAAGTTCTCCTCACACTCGTCAGAGGTTGAGTTGTCCTTTGATTGCACTTCTTCGACTTCCCAGAATCTCTCCAGAGCGGAGTGTATTTCTTTATTTGAGTGTTGGGGTTGTAAACAGTCAATATTTACTAGTGCTGAATTAACTTGAGGCTCAGGCTTTGTGTAGTTTGGATTGATAGGACCTAAAAGAGCGAAATTGAAGATCGTGCCGAAGGCTATTGGCCTGCCGGGGCCCAAAAAAATTTTGTTACCATCCAAAATTTGGCCCAAGACATCAGAACCTAAAATCAAGTCAATAGCGGCTGGAAAACGATAAGACGAGTCTGCTAGGGGAAGCTGTGTCGAGTCGAGGAGTGGAACAACGTCAGGTAACATTGTTAATGGTAAAAGACCTGTCAAATCTGGTAGAATGTATGCCTTTGCGCTAATTACTGGGACTTCGGTGTGAATAGGGCGGAATGTGATGGTAGTTGAAGAACTAGAGTTTTGAGTCTGTTGATTACCGACTCCTGTAATTTTTAGTTCTGTGTGCTCGACAGGCAAACGTAATTTTTGTGTCATAGTTTTAGTTAACAAGGTTAGCATGGAACCGCTGTCTAATAATGCTCTTGCCTTATGAAATACTCCAGCGTTGTCTGCTAGTTCTAGGGACACAGTGGGTAATAAAACTGGTGGATCGTGTACTGTAATGTGCTGAGTATGTGCTGAAATATGACTGTCATTTTGGTTAGCTTTATCAGAGGAAGTAACAGGGCTGCCGGGCAAGTGATTATTATGATAAACTTTATTATCATAGTGCTGAGTATGAAACTGGGATTTATTTTGTTTACGTGATGTAGTGGATGGTGTATATTGTAGCGATGGTATGGGTGGGTGTAGTGTAGTATTGTGTAAGTGAGTAGCAGGTAGTCATTGTTGTGAATTAATAGGTGAATTACGACGAGAAGAGTTTCTTGATTCCGTGGTTGGGCGGGTGTGTTCTTGTCCTCTTAGTTGTGGGGGCAAGAGGTGAGAATTGTCATATGTGGGTGATTCAAAGCCACTGCGATGTAAGGTGGTATGGTGTTTCTCGCTATCACATTCTCTACACCGTCCTGTGGATCTGCACTCGTCAGAGTAATGGGGTCCTAGACACTTACGGCACCGTTCATGAGCTTGGATAAAATCCCAGCGCCCTTGCGTAGGCTGTCTTAGGTATTCACCGCAGTTCAGCAACCTGTGTCCTCTAACGTGACACCAAGGGCAGTAATAATTATTGGTCGGTGCTGGTGGGTGGGCGGAATCTTGTGCTATGGGCTCGAAATATTGTGTAGACTGTGGGTATCCTTGAGCGTACTGTACAGGGTACGCTTGACTTTGTAGAGGATATGCAGGGCGCGTTAAAGGTGGGCGGACGGAAGTAGTGGGCTGAAAACGAACGTGCCGAATTTCTGGTCTGGGTGCAGAAGCGCGTGGTTGGTACCGTGCTGAGGGAGAAGCACGTTCAGTTTGTCTGTATGTCGGGCTGAGGGGAGGGGGGGGTGGGTTATATGTCTCAGTTTCTGTGCAACGTGCATGGTCTTCTAAGAATGTGATTACATCCTTTAAGGTGGGCAGAGTGTCTGAAGACCCATGCGTTCGTTCAAATAATGTGCGAAGCTCGCCCTTTAACTTCCGCACTACTATTGACACTAGGACGTAGTCTGAGTCATGTAGTGGTAAGTTTAGGTTTTTAAGCGCCGATTGGGTTGAAATAAGAGGGGCTAAAAATAACTGTCTGATTTGTGAGCGGGTGGTGATGTGGGGTAACTCTAGTATCATATCTATAAACCTATCAATGAGAACTCGGCGATTTTCGTAGCGATTGGCAAGTGTTGTCATCGCTACATCGTAGTTCTCATCGGTAACCTTGAGGTGTGATACCATACTGAGAGCTTCTCCGGAGAGGCAAGAAAATAAATAGTGTAATTTAACTGCACCTGACAAATTACCGGCAGTGTCCGTAAGGCTTTTGAAAATTGTTATGAAAGATGGCCAATCCTCAAGCTTGGAAGAAAATTTGGGTAGATCTATTTTGGGCAGAACAGTAGACGTGGAGAATGTGGGCGAGCTTGGTTTGATGCTTGAGCTGATGGTGATGTTTGCCACCAAAATTTTTTCATATGCTTCTATAGCCGAGGTGTAGTAGTCAAAGTACCATTTTTCCACTTTGTCGTCAAGGTCTTTAGAGTCCAAGATCTCATAATATACTGTATCCAACTTGCCCTTTATATCGTCCAATTTTGTAAAGCGCCCTATGAAATCGTTTACACTATACTTTTTGTCTCCTTTTAATATAAGGTTAGCTATCTCTAATAGGAAAGTTATGTACTTATGGGTTTGCATAAAGATGGCAGATTGCGATTTGGTAGGCATGACGATGAGAAGTGCACAATAAGAAAAGGAAAAGCAAACGAAAAAAAAAAAAAAAAAAAATTTTTTTTTTTTTTTTTTTTTTTTTTTTTTTTTTTTTTTTTTTTTTACTAATGCTAATAAAGAACACGCAAGAAAGCAGCCAGAGAAACGTAAGAAATACGAAATAAATAAAAATGATTAGGAAAAAAAAATATATATCAAACTGTCGTGTGCGCTGAGTCTTAATAAACACGAAGCTATATATAAGCTATAAAAGTTGCACGGCAAGCTAACCACACCGAGTGAAACGAATATAATATTCAATATTATTATATCGATCCGATATCACGTTTAGTGCAAGTATTCGAGAATAGGTGTGCTGAATAAAGTACAGAATACGTACTCGAGGTTATATTAACCTACCTACGTACCAAAAAATAGTTATCGTGTAGCAATTTGCGTAATTATCTGAGGAATGTGGAATGGGTATTCAAATATATAAGGGCAGAAGTAATATGTTTATAAGAAAACAAAAAAGAAAAAACAAGGGCAGAAAACGGGTAAATGGGCAGATTGATAATGATTGTTTATTTAACTTTTTAGGTATGCGAAAATTTACAATTTGGTTTGAATTAACCATAAAATGGCAAAATACGGTTGTTGCAGACTGTATAAATAGGTCGCCAGTTGGAATATTCGGTTCGAAAGACCATATGATCTGGCCGATTGCCAGATTTCAAGGGTGCAAGGGTAAGAGGGAATGGAGATAAATGGACTCACCCGTAATAATATGAGCTGAGTAACCGGAGCGTCTGCGATACAGGAGCAGCAGTGCGTGTTCTCTTGTTATATATCTCCCGCTTCACAACTAGATTCACTTGCCACTTATCACCAAGCTCTTGGAACCCGATTAGTATTGCAATTGGGTGGATATCTCAAATGCGCGCGCGATGCGTGAATGTCTTTACGACGGGTCGATTCAGACTGATCACTCTCTTGTCACCATAGGGTCCAAGGACAGCCTCAAGGCCGTCTCGTTTGGTCCCTACCCAGCCATTAAGATCACCACACATAATTAGTCTTTCGTTCCCTTCAGCCAGATCCAGAATTTCTCTCACAGACTCCCAAAACTTCTCGAGTTCTTGGGGATCCGCTGAGCTTACGGGAGCATAAGCTGCGACCAGAAAAACTCGCGTGATCCCCAGTTTTAGGCGGACCCAGAGAAGTCTCGGGCTCACCAGACAATAAATTTTTACTCCAGACACAAAGCGGGATGAGAGTAAGACGCCTACCCCCCCACTTGCACGCTCGTCCAGGTCCACGCCGGACCACAGAGCAAGCATGCCACCGGGGAGGTCATCGACGTCGCACCCCTTCCGCTTTGTCTCTGTCAGACATAAGGCATCCAGGCCTCTCTCATTCATTATATCAATCATTTCGTCCATCTTATCTTTCATTCCACCTCTCACATTCCACGAGCCTATACGGCACTCTGCTCCTCTCGACCCGCCAGGTTTGGCGCTGCGTGAAGGGTGGCGGGCCCCTTCGCCTTCGTAAAAATATTCTAAATTATAATTTATTTACTTTTAACTAAAATAATGTTACGAGTTGCGAGACTCGAATTGAAATGCCGTTGGAATTATTATAAAGTTTATTAGAACAATACAAACAAGCATAACACAGGTACAAATATAATCGAACACAACAAATACAAACGTAATGCAGAAGGTCGTAATTCAATAAAACGCGCAAAGTCCGTCACTACTAGATTCCCGAATGTACACATGTCACGCCTTGATCGTAGTTGTCGCTGAATTGCCCCCTCTCCCCATCAAACCGTAGTTTTACACCTCACAAATACAAATGTGCCCGTATCGTAGTCGACGTAACCCGCAGCACCTGGCTAATGCTACGGCCGCAAGAGGCCATAAACGAGTACAATAAAACAATAGGCTATTCTCTAGAAACGTATGCCAATAAATACGTACACAAAAGAAGACGATCATAAAAGGATTACAATTAGTTCAAATGCCGACAGGTAATAAAATGTGTTTTTACAGATATGCAGGTGGAATTTGTTTTTTTTTTGTTCGGCGCCTAGGTTGTAACAGTAATTTAAATATTTTTAGAACGCCACGTGAATAACACTAGGGCTACGTTTCATTAGGGACTCACAACGACCACGTTCACCACCGCGATTTTACCCGTTCCACTTGCTTGCCAGCGTTACAATCGTAAACCCAAGTGGAACGGCTATTCGACCCGCCTATTGACATGGGTCGTTGTGAACGTTGTGTGATCGAAAATGATTACGTCATTAGTGACGTTTTCGCCACGACCACAACGATCGCGGTCGCCTTGTGGAACGGCTAATTGAGCATTTTGGGCATTGTGAGCTACTAATGGAACGCCCTGTAGGTAGTAAGCTCTGTGTTACGTGCAAAAAAAGAATAGATAGACAGATAAGACTTTATTGCTCACCAAAATAAACAAAATGCATAATTACAATACTTGTTGGCAAAGCAACAGGCGGCCTTATCGCTAAAAGCGATCTCTTCCAGGCAACCTAGCTTAAAAGAAATTCTTACAATTTAAATATACATATTTAGTTTAATACATACATAAATCCAAACACATTTATAGAATACCAATATATACGTATATAGGAAATAATCTAAATAAATATATTTATTAACCTCATATATGACAAGCATTTTATATGAACAACTAGCTGAGCCGGCAAACTTCGTACCGCCTCAGAATCAATAAATAAAAAAGCTGAATGATAATTGCAAAATGTCTCAACTTTAGTAAAAAAAAATGTGGTCAAAACTTAACCGGAATAACGTCAAACCACATTCAAAACCAAAACAATGAAAAAAAAAATTTCACTCTTAAATTTAATTTGATTTCTGAACGACTTTTAAATTTAATTGATTTCTAAACGACGGGACGAACATCAAATGTTTGACAGGTAGGAATAGTTACTAATGGAAAGCGGAATTGTTGTTTTTACTATATTCCAAGCATTTTTTCATATTTACTCACCTTTTCAACCTTCCCTGGACTTCCATAAATAATTCAATACACAAAAAAAAGATTCCGACGAATTGAGAACCTCCACCTTTTTTGAAGTCTGTTAAATATTAGCCAAATCAGTCCAGCCCTTCTCGAGTTTTAGCGAGACTAACGAACAGTAATTGATTTTTATATATATAGATAGATAAATAAGTAAATGTTTAATATATTAGACATATTTATTTAGAGACAGATAATATTTTCTAAGGGAACTCCGAAATGTAGGTAATGTTTGGTGTTTTTTGTTAGTAATTAGGTGTTTTATATACATAAACCTTCAATACTTAAGTTTCTTGTTGAAATCACTACAAGCACAAAGTAACTAAGTCAATATAATGCAGACAACTGCACAGCAAAATATAAAGACGTAATACGTAACGAATGTCATGTGATCAACAAGACAATCTATTTATGAACTTAAAGACTAAAATTATATCTAGTTATGTACAAAGGGCGGTCTTATCGCTAAAAAGCGATCTCTTCCAGACAACCCCAGAAATGAATTGAGATGATAATGGCGATGGTGGTATACGTAACATATAGTACAAAATACTTACATTTTAATAATAAATACATACATTATATATATATATATATATATATATATATATATGCAGAAATATTATATATTACATAGATATATACTTAATATACATACCATACAAATACATATCTACAAAATATATAAATGTTTATAAGTGAATTTAAATATTATATTCCAACGACAGGTAGTATTTTTTGATCATAGTTTTAAATATCGCTAGCGATTTTGCTTGTCTGATTGTAACAGGAAGCGCGTTCCAGAGCTGTATAGCCTTAACAGTAAAAGAATTGTTATAAAAAGTTGAGTTATGCGCAGGAGTGTTCAATTTAAGTTTAGTAGAAGGGCGTAAATTATGAGAGCACGAAAGAAATTCAAAATTTTGTTTAAGGTAATCAGGAGTATTAGGGACAAATAAAATACTATAGAGTAAAGCAAGGATGTGAGTATTCCGGCGAAATCGAATTGGCAACCACTTGAGTTTTTTTCGGAATTCAGAGACATGGTCATATTTGCGTAGTCCAAATATGAACCTTATACAAAAATTTTGGAGGCGCTCAAGTTTATTAAGTTGTTCTTGGGTTAAATTTAGATAGCTGGCGTCAGCATAATCAAGGAGAGGAAGTAATAAGGATTCTGCTAGCTTAATTTTGGTGGAAGTGGGTAAGAAATTCCTCAACCTTCTAAGGGATTTGGATGAGACATAAAGCCGCCGGCTTAATTCGGTGATATGAGGTCGCCAAGACAGCTCGCTGTCAAATATAACGCCAAGGTTTTTTACCTTATCAGTAAAAGGAATGATTGTTCCGTCAAACATCACATTAGGTATGGTACTCCAGTCGACCTTATTAAGCATCCGTGAGCTACCGATGACGATGACTTGAGTTTTTTCAGGGTTCACATGAAGCCCAAAAGACTTGCCCCACTGCAGAATGCATTCAAAATCTACGTTTATGATAGAAACTGCTTTGTCTAAGGTGGCGATAGGTGATTGTGTATAAATTTGTAAATCGTCTGCATAGAGGTGATAGGTTGAAGTGAGTTGGTTAGAGATGGAGTTAATAAAAACAGCGAACAATAAGGGAGAAAGCACGCCGCCCTGAGGAACACCAGCAGAGAGTTCACACCATGACGAATAATCATCCTCGACGCGAACCCGCTGCCGGCGGCCAAACAGGTAACTGTGAAACCAGTCGATTACTGTAGGAGATATGTTAATAGAGCTTAGAATACCAAGTAATATTTCAAAGTCAACATTGTTGAAAGCACTGCTGAAGTCCAGTAGCGATAGCACAGTCAATAAACCATTATCCATACCATAACGGATGTCATCGGTGATTTTCACGAGGGCAGTAGTTGTGCTGTGGCCAGGACGGAAACCAGATTGATAGGGATTAAGGAGAGAATGTCGATTAAGGAAAACACTTAACTGTTGGTGGACTAGGCGTTCCAGGACTTTAGAAAGGAATGGCAGAATAGATATGGGACGGAATTGAGAGAAAGAAACAGGGTTAGGTTTTTTAGGAAGAGGAATAATCTGGGCTTCCTTCCAGGTGACTGGAAAGGTACTAGAAACTACAGAGGCATTGAATATATGGGTGAGGATAGGATTGATGACATCCAGTATGGGCAGAATCATGTTGCGACTAATACCATCGCTACCGACAGCGTTCGATGTAATGGATTTCACAGCGCTCTTAACATCACTATCAGTAAATCGACTTAATAAGAATGGAGGATAATTGGGTGTTGGCAGGCCGGAAAGAGTATTTAAAGTATTAGACTTAGTTACAACGTCAAAGTCAGAAGTAGCTGAGAAATGTCGATTTAAATCGTCAATGTTGAGTTCTTTGGGAATTACACTATTTGTTTGCTTGCCAACTCCCAGGGATCGTAGAAATTTCCAGACTTTAGCTGGGCTTTCACTTTCAACTGACTCGTGAATGTAGCGGCGTTGAGCGTCCCTACACACTCTATTGCAGCGATTACGAATAGTTACGAACGCCATTCGGTTGACTTCGGTAGGTTTCATTTTGAATTTGGTTTTAGCCTTGGACTTTTTGTGCATCAGTGATTTGATGTCATCGGTCAGCCACGGCGCTGGCAGATGTTTGATTTTTATACGGCGTAAAGGTGCATGTGAGTCATAAAGCCTCAGTAAAGCAGTATTAAACACATGCAACTTTTCATCAACGGTAGCGGCCTTAGCCACCTCAGACCAGTCGAATTCCCGAGCATCCTTGAGAAGTGCGTCCAAATTCATATCACCAAAATTTCGCTGCAGGATAATTTTGGGTTTCACTTTCGGCGGACGTACATTGTAAGAAAGGTAGATCAAATCATGATATGAAAAAGCGTCCGCCGAACACTGGCCGTGTTTGGAGACGTGAGAAGGTGACGAGACCATCATCAAGTCAAGAAGAGAAGGGGTCGAGTTAGGAAAGCGATGCGTAGCACTCAGCGGAAGAATATTGAGATTTAAAGATCGAACTAAAGTTTCTAAGGAAGATGACCGATGGTCTCGTTTCAGAAGGCAGGTATTAAAATCGCCCATGATGATGGTATGCGCGAATGAAGTTGAGATATTTTCTAAAAGTGTTTCAAAGGAAGAAAAGTAATTGATACGAAGTGAAGAAATATAAAAGACTCCAAGTAGAATTTTGGCATGAGCAAGTTCTACTTCAATGAGTAAATGCTCCCCAGCATCAGAAGTTGGGAGTTGTGGAGACGTGCTTATAATTTTGTAGGGAATATGAGATCGGAGGTAAATAGCAACGCCTCCACCTCCACTCCCGACACGGTCATTACGGATAAGATGGAATCCTGGTAAGGTATATGAGTTAGAGGAAAGGCAGGGTTTTAACCAGGATTCTGACACTAATATAGCGTGCAAGGTACTTTGATTAAATGACGCCAACATATCTGGGAAATGAGCTGGAATACTCTGCGCATTTATGTGTACTATGTTGAAATTATGAGAAAACCCCGAAAAATGAGTTTCTATAACATTTTGGAGTGGTACTAAACTGGAAACACTGTCGTATATACTATCAGAGGTAGAAGAACAAGAACAAAAATCTGATTCAGAATCACTAACACTGTCGTCCAATGAAGAGCCATAAAGTATAAATAGTACAAAAAAAAACGAGATATATATATAAAATAATAAAAATATGTACTTGAAAAATAAATAAACAAATAAATGTAATCCAATATACGATTAAATCGCAATTCATCTGCCAGGTGTGTGGATGAGATAGTGAGCGATTATAAATGTTAACAACACAGTACATTAAACAATATTCATTAGCAAAACGCATCATTCCCAAAAGATCTTGTTACCGGACCATAAATACAGTACAAGTAATGACAATCAACATTGACATTGACAGTAGTTGACGGTTGTGTAGTATTTATGTTTACGATGTTTACCTACATATTTCAGTGTACCTTCCAGTAGATTAAAAAAAAAGTCATATAAACATTTTAAACAGTCTAAATGTAAATAATAGACAATTAAAATAAATCAAAGTAAGGTGATGGAGCCACTAACAATAGAAATAAAATAAACATGCAATAATAAGACAGTAATGAGGTTATGAAACAAAAAAAAAAAAAGCAATATTAAATGAGTACTTACAACGGCCCAACTACAACAATAAGAATAATAATAGACGAAAATATACACTGTGGAAAGAAGGTAACAAGAAATAGAGTTTAATACAGCTAATGTTCCTGCTACAGAGGCCTAAGGGTTATCTTCGTGAACGTGACGCTGGCCGATGGGGTTTACTTGCAACAACCGGTTCTTTAGGCCCTGGCGGTGGTACTTGCTGGTCTACAGGAGACGAAGAAGGCAGACTGTCTAGATCCCTCAGTTTCTCAATACGATGTTTAGTGCCATCACTGCCCAGCACATAAATCGTACCGTCCCGCGTTTAGCAGTTCCTCACCCCGAAACGCTGCCTGGCCTAGGTAAAAAGGCGGTGTCGTCTCTTTGTAAGAAACTCCGACATCGTGATCCCGGTTCCCTTGAGCTGAGTCTTTGCAAACCAAACCTTACTGCGATCATCAGCATCACACAGCTTAAACAAGATGGGTCTGGGTCGCTCACCTGAAACTGCTGGTTTACCCATCCTGTGGGATCGGCGTATGTGGGTTTCCGTGAAATTAACCAACTTGAGCCTTTCGCTAATGATGCTAGTAACAACAGCTGCAGTGTTTTCCTGAGCTTTCTCCGGCACCCCATGAAGCAGAAGAATCTTCCTCCTGGACCTCATCTCGACCTGATCGACAGACTGTTGGATAAGATCTATCTGCTCCTGTAGGGCACGAAGAGACTTCACTATAAATGTTTTGAAATTATAAAAGTCTGTAGCTAAGGCAGAAGTAGTGGTGCTGGTAGCTGAACCCTTGTGTAGTTCACTTTCTAGGGTATCCATACGCTCAGCAAAAGTGGCAGAGAGCTGAGTCATGGCTTCTTGAATGGCATCCATATTGGCAGAAATTAAACTTATAGAAATTAAGTATGTTGTGTTGTGAAGTGATAGGATATAACACTTGGTAGATAACCTGGCTATAAAGTGTAAGTAATCATGTACTTGTGCTTTAGTTTTAGTTGTTTAATAAATTATAAACTTAAAATAATTAAAGAGATATTTTCTAAAGCTATTACTTTTACTACTACCCACACGAAAAAATGTATGTATTTTTCTTAAATTAGTTTGAGTATTTATGTATCTATTGCCTTTTTCCTGCACCACCTACATCGCCTGATTCAAATTTCTTTCATTTAGGTTGCCTGGATGAGATCGCTTTGAGCGATAAGACCGCTTATTGTATTTGCCTACAAAATATTGTAAATATCCTTTTTAGTGTGCAACAAAGTGTTATCTCTCTTTCTCTCTCTCCTAAGTTATGCCCCGGGATATGAGCTTGCTTTGTGTCGAGTTTCATTCAAATCCATTCAGTAGTTTTCACATGATGCTCTATCAAAGAGACAGACAAAAACCCTAAAGATTTTCGGTATCTCCTGGTCCGAATTAGCCTCTGATTTTTTCCAAGCTTTTATTTAACTTGCAATGGATGTACCTATGTATGTATGTAAGTTCGAGTGGAATCTTGCAAGTTAAATTTGACCAACTTCCCGGTTTCCAGTTGAGCTGAAATTTTGCACGCATATGTATATCGCGTGACAGTACAATAATATGGTACCATGGAGCTAATCGTTGATCTGATGGAGTCAGAAGGTGGCCATAGGAACGCATGTACTAAACTATTGACCCGTCGTGTTTGGGGTCATTTTACTCGTCTTGGCTAGCACTCTGCGGCTACATGATATCCAGGATCTCAAAAGCTTGTATTTCAAAACCTTTTTAAAAAAGCTTATTCACATTTTTTAACGCAACGTATAAACTCGAACTCTACAGATTTATCAGTGTTACTACCTAGACGCCGACAAAGACAAATTCACACCTGCATACCTGTAGAAACACATTTTATTACCTTTCGGCATTTGGACTTCTTTTGTTTACTTTGTGTTTAAAATTTGTGATTAGAAAACAGCCCATTGTGTATTGTAATCTTTTATGGCAGTCATTAGGCAGGTGTGTCGGACTGATTCTAAGGAATTTGGTTTACGCGATAGGGCAGACATATTGCATCTGTTCAGTATAAAGCAATGCCCCAATGGAGAGATCGGCAGTCGAGCGATAACCACGAGCGAAGCAAGACTTGTGTACATTCGGTAATCTATTTAGTGACGGACTTTGCGCGCGTTATCGAATCGTGCATTACGTTTGGACTGGTTGTGTTCAGTTATATTTTACCTGTGTTATACGTATTTGTATAATTCTAATAAACATCTGTCCTGCAACTCGTAACAATAGTATAGATTTGTTGTGAGAATGTGCCGTTTGCCGAATTGCAGTCATCGGTGGCCAAGCACAACATAATACATTACCCATCGAAGCATATGCCCTGTAAAATATGCGGGAAGCTGTTCACGAGAGTGAGGAGGCTGGAGTACCACATGACGCTGCACAAGGGTAGGAAGAGGACCGCGAGGTGCGAGGAGTGCGGCGTCTGGTGAGTGCACGACAACGACCTATAATGTATTGTTCGTTTCTCACATTCTGAAAGTATGATTGGAGTTGCCCGATCACAGGGAGGAAAACGGCATTTTTGGTCCCTGGTTTTTTTTTTCTTGCTGTCAAAAGTATTAAGTTAATTTAGACACAAAAATTGTGATAAAATTGAGTTTTGGCAAAAAGAAGAAAAGTAAAAAATAAAACGTCTTACCAAACCCCCCCCCCCATTCTTTAACCTTAGAAATAAATCAATATTGAGAATAAAATAACAATCGCCATTTTAACACACAATGGAGAAGACGCAGAAACATTCGACTCGTGTCTCACCCAACATTTTTTAAAGCCGCTGTTAAAACGCGGAATAAATTGTAAAAGAAAAATATCGTCAATTTTGTAACATTATTTTATACTTATAAGTTTGTACAATCCCCAATGTCGGGATTGTGGATAAATGTGGACTGTATTATTGCGAATTGTGTGCGAATCTATGCGAAAAACGGTGAGCTGGCCAGTGAGAGCAAGTCTTACAACGAGTAGCCAACTCACCTTGCGAAGAGCGGGTTTCAAGTTCAATGCTCGGCGCCGACTTCTTCTTTCTGGACACAATTTTAGTTCAAAACGAGGAGTTTTCACAGTACTCGTGACGAGGATGCAGCACTGACACACTGGATGGCGATGGTGGCGAGTATTTCCACAAAATACGAAATAATAATAATAGCCGCAGGGGGGCTTTGTGGCGAAGCCTTAGGTAAGTAGCGACACCTCGTACCCGCCTCCGTGCTTGCCTCAACCGGCCGGCACGGAGTGGAGATCGCCTGAGCTAAGACTCAAGCTCCAGGGGTGGAAGTGATAAATGGCCTAACGTCGGAAGTAGCTTCGGTGAACCTGTAGCCCACCTCTCGACACCCCTTAGCCACTCACACCCATGTTGCCCCTGCCTTCTATGACATTTTTTGGGGCCCATGCAGGGAGTGGCGAGTCACCGTCTGTCCATTTTTCCATGTTCTCCGAACATTGCGACGGGCAGACGCCATAGTCCCCATATTCCCAGACCTCTAGTACCACTAGCAGTTCACCCCAATAGCCCGGTACTTTTTGTCTTCATTTCCCACAATAGTCCTACACTGGCCGGGGCTTTTCCTTGGGTGCATTAGTATATAGTGTAGACAGGGATAATCGCCGGTCAGTGTCACGCCACATTCACATTAAATTTGTCAAGGGGCCTCTACGTGTTGGCCTTCCCATGGCCCCATGCAAGCCCTCCAAATGTCCGGGCCATTTTTATGGCCCGTGGTCTACAAAGACATACATTATAATAATAATAATCGGCAGACAACACACACATATTGTATATCCCCAAATTAAACAAGTTACGCTTGTGTTATGGGTAATATACAACGGACTACTCTAGGGCCGATCCCAGACACCCAGACCATAGTAAATAACGGAGAAAATACGTTTCCGAAATTTACTATACCAGGAATCGAATCCGGAGCCTCTGCGTTGCAGTGAGCTAGGCCGGCAAAGGCTTAGCCCGCTCAACCACAGAGGCCGTCAAAAGGTCGAAATAAAGTCCCTTTTGATGCGAATTCAACGAACGACACTTGCCGACCGTCCGTCCACAACGAGCGCAGCGAGCGACTCTCTCCGCAATTTTCTACCCTCACGGGCTCACGCGACATGAAAAAATAATTTACTAATCTAACCCGAACGAAAACTGTCGCTAATTTAACAAATACGAATGAAATTGAACTATTTAATTTGATTTAATGCTAATTTATATTAAACTACTAATAAAAGGAAAAGGTTTGTAGAAAGTTACTTGGTCACTGAATCATTATATTAATACGTGAAGCAAAGACTTTATACCATTTTTTTTACGAAAATTGCGCAGACGGAGGAGAAGGGGCGGATTTAGAAATATGACGCCTGTAGGCTATTCAAATTTTACCGCCCCTACCGATAAATCGATACCATAATTCAGAATCATATTAATTAGATCATTTTTTTGACAATGAAATTGTAACTTTATGATTTGTGTACATATCGTGAGACGTGTATAGTCTTGCATTAGACCTCCTTTTTACCGTAGTTTGAAGATTGTGTAAGACATAATATATAAAAAAATTGGCCCAAATTTGCCGCCCTAGACTCCAGCCTACTCAGCCTATCGGTAAATCCACCACTGTTTATAGAAGGCTTGTCAGGAGTCTTGAGAACAGACGAGCGTGCATGACAAGAGCTATGAATGTCAAAGAAGCAAGTGAGGTGTGTAAGAATAAGCCTAAATGGCGCTCTGTTGTCCGTGCCTACCCCGCAAGGGAACTGGCGTAAAGTTATGTATGTATGTATAGTTTATATAGAGAAGGAGTGCAGAATGCTAATATTTTTTATAAATAAAATTATAATAAAACTACGTTTTAACGGTTTTAAGCGCGGTAATTTTATTTGATTTTGGTTTTTCCGACGTTTCGGCCACTTTTCAGTGGCCGTGATCACGGAAGACAAAGATGTCAAGTGTCAACGAGTATTGTTAAAGTTTTATTTAGCCTAACTTTAACAATACTCGTTGACACTTGACATCTTTGTCTTCCGTGATCACGGCCACTGAAAAGTGGCCGAAACGTCGGAAAAACCAAAATCAAATAAAATTACCGCGCTTAAAACCGTTAAAACGTAGTTTTATTATGTATACAAGTCGCGAAAACTTAAGAAAATATTAAATAAAATTATGCATAAAAAATACATTAAATCAATAAAAAAACATTACACACACTATAATATAGTTGACACACACGCATATATACTCTTTATTGCTAAAGTCAAATTAAGAGTGATTATAGAAGTATCTTATAGTCTTATAGTCTTTGACAACAGAACCTTAATAATATTCAAACTTATAATTTAAATTAATCATGGTCGAATTTCGACCACGGGCGACCACTAGTATTATTTAGTTTACATAAATTTGAGCTAAATATTTATTAATCACTGACGAAGAAATACTCGCAGGTAGAATGTCACAGAAAAAGAAATTTACTTGACGTTTCATTTTTTTTCTTGATTGGCCTAGCCACGGTTTGTGCATTCAGCCCGAGTCACGTAGTAAATGTTTATTTGACTATCATAAAACGAGGGAAACGAATCACGATAAAATACAAAATTATATCGAAAATGTTGAAAACATCTATCAGAAGACGTTTCATATGTGACGTATTAAATGAGTTCATCAGATTTAGACATGGATTTAACGTCTGATATATACTAGCGGCCCGGCGCGGTTTCACCCGCGCTCTGTCGCGCTCCCGTGGTATATAGCGTCATGTTATATAACCTATGACACTATCTCTTAATGTAGCTTTCCAACAGTAAAAGAATTTTTAAAATCGGTTTAGTAGATCCAGAGATTACCCCCTACAACGTCACCAACTTTACCTCTTTATTAATATTACTATTAATAAAAGCCATAAAAAACATATAAACAAATTATTATTATGAAAATAAATCTATTCTATAGGCAAAAATTAATATTGTGTTGATTATAGCTTTTTTTTTAATTGACTTGTATAATTATTGAAGTAGTTTTAAGTATTATTACAACCTAAGCGCCGACAAAGACAAAATCCACGTACAGTTTTGTAGAAGCACATTTATTACCCGTCGGCATTTGAACTAATAACATTGAAACTATTGTAATCCTTTTATGGTCGTCTTCTTTTGTTCACTTATTTATTGGCATACGTTTCTAATTAATGTTGAGAATAGCCTATTGTCCATTGTATTCGCTCGTTAACATCATTAGCCAGGTGTTGCGGATTCATTTCCATTTGTGTAGTATAAAACGACGGCCTAATGGAGAGGGGGGCGGCAGTCAAGCGATGATTACGATACGAGCGTGACGTGTGTATATAACGAGAATCTAATAGTGACGGACTTTGCGCGTTTTATTGAATTACGACCGTCTGCATTACGTGTGCATTTGTTGTGTTCGGTTATATTTGTACCTGTGTTGTGCGTGTTTGTATAGTTCTAATAAACTCTATAATAATTCCAACGGCATTTTAATTCGAGTCCCGCTAAACTCGTAACAGTATGTATGTACAACTTGCATGCCTGACCGGCCAACCTTATAAGCAACATATCATCTATGTATACGTCATGTTTTTGAGCAAATAAATTATTGAATACAAAAAAATAACTTTCAGCTTCTACAACGAGGTATACTTGAGGCTGCACTACAAGAAGAAACACGACAAAAAGAGAAAGAGATACAAATGCGACCTGTGCGATTTCTTCACAAGCAACAAGCCGTCGATTGTGATGCATCTGAAGTACGGACACGCGAAGGACGATGTGAGTCGAGTTCTACTTCCATTTTCTAGTATTATTCTTTCTTCCGCGGTTTTCTCCTTTTTCGTATGTAGTGTTGGTATTATGAATTTCACACCCTAGCCTACATGAATGGAAAAAATAAGCATGTTTCTTTATTTGCCCGTGGCCCCTTCCCTTCTCAGCTATGTGTCAAACGTGTAAGACGATCTGTATTATCTATACTAATTTTATAAGGAGGTAAAGTTTGTGAGTTTGTTTGTATGGAGTCATCTCTTGGACTACTGAACCGATTTTGACAATTACTTCACCAGTAGGCCATCCACTAATTACGTCACACGAATTTCCTGATTTTCCGACCCCTCCTCCCCCGTTCTTGTATATTGAAATGTGACGTCACGAAATTTCGGATAACTCACGTCACGCAACGTTACACTTGTTGAACCGCCCTTCCTTAACGTGTGACGTATTTTAATAATGGCCCCCCACAAAGCTACATTATTTCTGAGTGGCAGACTGTATTTGATTATAATTAATAATACATTTTGATTTTTTATTGCCGCCCAACGAGGTGGACACACGGTCCAGCTAGTTATAAATGAAATATTTATAGAATTCTTATGGTCTTACTGGTGCCTTCCCATAATACTGTTACGACCTAGACGCCGATAAAGACAAATTCACACCTGCAGCCCTGAAGAATCACATTTTATTATCTTTCGGCATTTGGACTTCTTTTGTTTACTTTGTGATTAGAAAACAGCCCATTGTGTATTGTAATCTTTAATGGCAGTCGTTAGCCATTAAAGATTGATGGGTCGGATTTAAAGTACAAACTGATTCTAGGAAATTCGGTCCACGTGGCCGGGCAGACATATTGCATTTGTGCAGTATAAAACAATGCCTCGATTGAGGGACGAGGCAGTCGGGCGAGAACTACGAGCGAAGCGAGACTTGTGTACATTCGGTCATCTATTTAGTGACGAACTTTGCGCATTTTATTAAATTACGACCTTCTGCATTACGTTTCGACTAATTGTGTTCGGTTATATTTGTACCTGTGTTATACGTGTTTGTATAGTTCTAATAAACTCTATAGTAATTTTAACGGCATTTTAATTCGAGTCTCGCGACTCGTAACAATATTATTCATGTGCAATATTGAGAACCCGACAAACAGGCAGTCGACCTAGCTCATGGAAAGTGGTTTTTTTTCCTCTCTCCGAACGAACACGATTGACCTGGCTTGTTGCTTTTTTTATTGTGTTTTTACATTCCTTTTGTATTTTTCTTTTTTATTTCTAATGGAAAGTGGTTACTATCGATTATAGACGTTTGCAACGCTAAGGACGAAAGCAACGCATTGTCAGTCTTTAGGATGAGATAGAAGCTATGGGATATGGGATTGGAATAGAGGGGTGAGATAGGGAAGATGGGATAGGGTAGGAAATGGAACTCACTCATCGCACGAAACACGATTAGCATAAAGCCAATCGTTTCAGGCCTATATTCTGTGAGAACGTATAAAAAGAGAATATGAAAATAAAATACAATTATATGAATCTCTGCCTTGGCCTCTGTGGTTGAGCGGGCTAAGCCTCTACCGGCCAATATCACTGTAAGGCAGGGGTTCCAGGTTCGATTCCTGACATGGTGAATTTCGGAAACGGATTTTCTCCGTTATTTACTATAGTCTGGGTGTCTGGGATCGGCCCCAGAATAGTCCCTTGTATATCACCCATAACACAAGCTTGCATATCACCCATAACACAAACTTGTATATCACCCATAACACAAACTTATATATCACCCATAACACAAGCGTAACTTGCTTAGCTTGTGTTATGGGTGATATATACAATGTGTGTGTTTGTCTGACGATTATTAATATTATTATTATTAAATCAAAAAAGGAAAAACATGGATTCCGTTTCTTGCACAAGAGCTACGGTTTTTTTTTTTAAATAGCCTTGTGGGAAAGCCCGAGCTCGGCAGTGGGACATATTTATTAGTTGATAATGACATATAAATAACGTTGTTTTTCAGGATGTCGAATGTAAAATATGCAATATTAGATTTAAGAAGCAAAAATATCTGAAAATGCATTTCACCAGAAAACATAAGACGAGATACAAACCGATGAAGAGAGAGTGAGTTTCAAAACTGTTTTTTGACATCTCATAGAATTCATTTCAGTTTTAATCCTAGATTATAGATTAGAGCTGCATACGTCTGGTCATCGCAGCGGACAACGCACTACTGGCTAGCGCAACGCGGGAGCGCACATATTAATAGTTGCTCTGTCTCGCTTGCACATCATCCGTCCCGCTCACACACTGTGCTAGCTATACGACTCGTTAATATTTGTACTTAAGGTTATCGTTTCCAAAATGAATCAGTTCTCATAAGCACTCGACAGTGAATACTACTCTCTGCCATCTGAGGTATCATTTGACCTCTACCTCTGGCTCCTACAACTAGATAAAAAAAAACGAATAATAATTATGAAGTAAAGATATGTTGTTGGGGAGTTTGTTGCGCCGTTTCTTCTCTTTTAACAGTAACTGAAATTGCTTTGGAAGCGGTGGTAGACTCTATGACTTTCGATAAGTAATCTGTAAGAGTCCATTTTGAAATAAATACATCCATTTTCATTTTAGTCTTCTTTCAGTAAAAACAATCCCGTGGTTATTCCCTTTGGTCTATATCTTCTCATACGTAGACGATCCACCTTTGTCGACCCTCCATATTTGACAGTAAAAACGTGACTTATTACAGAAAGAAGAAACCAAAAAAGCCCCAAATAATAATAAAAGAAGAACCAGATGATTCTGTCGACGACACTGATATTATGGAACTTCTCACGAATGTTAAGCAAGAAGCAGAAGAGCAAGAAGACGGAGGTGAGTAGAATCGTGACCTGGTGGAGCGATGCTGGAATCATATCTTGGAATCCTCTTTATCCCATCCCTCCTTCCCCGGGTGATCACCGGAAGGTATATCCTATGACATGCTACCGATGGTGTCCCAGGAAAGTTGTTTCAAGTATGTATCTATGTAAAAGTTCAAATAAATATCTCCTTTTCTCTTCCCAACCATTCCCAATATAAACCAATAGCTGCCAACCATTCCCAACATGATCCAACTATATACGATAAACATAAGTATTTAACATATACAATAGTATTTAAATATAAAGTAATATATGAAGTAGAAAACTCAGTAGTAATAATATATTTTTTTTATTGCAAGAGTTCAGCAGACAGGCAGACGGCCAACTTGATGGAAAGCGGTTACCATCGCCTATGGACATTTACAACACCAAAGGTGCTACAAATGCGCTGCTGCTCTCTTAAGGGAGACTGGAACCTGGTCACTAATGTCGGAACACGACTCAAGGTTGTTATGGCGACATACTTTAGACCAGGGGTGGTCGCCATCCAGTCGAGCAAATACCCTACCACCTGGTTGTGGGTTGTTTTGCTGCCGCTTTTTACGACAGGCCGCCCTAACGCAGAAAATTATATTCTTCCTCCGCTCTTCTATTTTCTGTCTCGAAAATCCCGCGGGAATTTCCAGTCGAGCGTGGACGAAGTCGCGGGCGTATCCTAGTTTGTATATTATTTGTACGTGTTGCGTCTTCAATTACTGCAAAGCGCCATCTATTGGCTTACAAGTGTTCCACTACATCATCCTTCCCACAATCTTGTATCTATCGATCTTCCAATTTGAGGTTCTTCTTGTCTTTCCAATAGAACAACGCACAGAAGACACAGAAGATGCCGACGGCATATTGTATTCCGACGCGGTGTTTTCCGAAGATATAGCGGAGAGTTACATAAAGCACAACAGCGAGAAGCTGACGAAGCTGCCGGAAGATGTGTTCGACAGCTTCTTCATCGAGCACGTTTACAAGCGATACTTGGAGAGAGAAGGTACAGTATGGCCAAATAGAGTAGAAAGTGATAGAGAGCGCCACTTCGCGAATGCGTAACAGAGTTACTTTCGCATTTTGTGGGGCATTTCGGCTCGATTTATGACGGACTGTATAGAGAGATGTGAGCTAGATCCTTGCAATAGAAAAACAAAAGCTCCACCAACGTTGAGATTCAGCCTCTCCTGGCTCGGTTCAGGAGCCCACGGCTCTAAATTCCAGCCTAAGAGATAAAACTTCTAACAATGTCTAATTAGTATAGTACACATAGTACACATTTAGTCTAGAATTTTATAATATTACAGATTTTGTTGTTTTGATAAATACATAGTTTTAAGAGTGGTAACTTTTATATAATCTAATATAATAGCTAAAAAAAAAAAATTATTCATGAGTTTATTAAATTTGGCGTGAAAATAGTTAAATATGCGTTAAAGGAAATAAAAGTAGATAGAATAGAATGTAATTTTTTTTTTTTGAAAGAGTACAGCAGACAGGCAGATGGCCCACTTGATGGAAAGCGGTTACCATCGCCTATGGACATTTGCAACACCAAAGGTGCTACTAATGCGCTGCTGCTCTCTTAAGGGAGACTGGAACCTGGTCACTAATGCCGGAACACCACTCAAGGTTGTTATGGCGGCATGCTCTAGACCAGGGGTGGTAGCCATCCAGTCGGGCAAATGCCCTACCACCTGGCTGTGGGTTGTTAAGTCGCCTCTTACGACAGGCCGCTCGGCCGCAGGAAATTGTATTCTTTCTCCGTCCCTGCACGGATAAAAATTATTTAATAATAAAATAATAATAATAATAATAATCGGCAGACAAAGACACACATATTGTATATCCCCAAATTAAGCAAGTGACGCTTGTGTTATGGGTAATATACAACGGACTACTCTAGGGCCGATCCCAGACACCCAGACCATAGTAAATAACGGAGAAAATACGTTTCCGAAATTTACTATACCAGGAATCGAATCCGGAGCCTCTGCGTTGCAGTGAGCTAGGCCGGCAAAGGCTTAGCCCGCTCAACCACAGAGGCCGACAATGTATAGATATAAAATAATCATAATAATAAATAGTAATATTAGCCCATAAATGTCCCACTGCTGGGCTCGGGCCTCCCATTATAGGGGGAACGGACGTATACCTACGCTTGTCCGAGGCAGCTTGGCAGGTTTGACACATCGGTTATCTCGATGTGCAGGTTACATTACGATGTTTTCCTTCAGCGTTGTTAGTACGTGGTAATTGTAACAATATGCACATTAGGTCAGAAAAGTGCCTAAGTGGTGCATGCGTTCCGGCCCGGGATCGAACCCGCGCCCTTTGAGTTTGGGACGCGTGCGCCAGCCATTACGCTACCACGACTCATAAATAAAATAATCATGATAGGTAAGAAATAATATGTATAACGTATATTTTTTATTTATATTTGCCAGGTGGTAGGGCATTTGTCCGACTGGATAGCTACCACCCCTGGTCTAAAGTATGTCGCCATAACAACCTTGAGTTGTGTTCCGGCATTAGTGACCAGGTTCCAGTCTCCCTTAAGAGAGCAGCAGCTCATATGTAGCACCTTTGGTGTTGCAAATGTCCATAGGCGATGTTAACCGCTTTCCATCAAGTGGGCCGTCTGCCTGACTGCTGAACTCCTGCAATAAAAAAAAAAGGAAAAAAAATATCAATATATACATAAAATACATACTGTGCGATCCGAATAAGAATAGGAATGTCAATAACCTCTATCTGTCTAATGTCACTGGAAAAGTACAGTTTGCAAAAAAACTTATTTGCATATCAATAATAAATAGTGTCGCGGCACGATTTAGAATGGAAGGTACACACCGGTCCAGCCGAGTATGAAATCAGTACGCTCGCGCCGGTGTGTACACGCAATATCAAAATTGCCTATGACAAACGCTCATTGTCTACGGCCAACCGCCAATGTTCGAAATTCGAGAACCAAACGACGACGAAATATTGTACGCGCAACAACTATTTTATAAAATTATTGTAAAATCGCAAATTATTGAAAATATACGCATTTCAAGCCAAAGGGTGCTTCATTGAAGAATTCCTACGCTTCAAATAGTCTTACATCAAATTTAAATAAAAAGGTTAAATTAGTAGTACATACATACATACATACATAAATAACTTCACGCCAGTTCCCTTGCGGGGTAGGCTCGAACAACAGAGCGCCATTCAGGCTTATTCTTTCACACCTCAGTTGCTTCTTTGACATTCATAAGATATACAAACTCATTTACTTGCTCCAGCATAACATCATTTCGTTTATTTTGTTTATTGCAATATTTATTTCGGATGGTTTAAATGAACTTTATAATGTCTGATATATGTTGCTACATCTGCAGTGTACAGGATAAAGAGAATTGGCCCTAATATTGATCCTTGCGGTACGCCTCTATTCACTGGAAATTTTTCAGAGAGCTGTGAATTTCCATTATTGAGCTTAACTTCCTGGCATCGACTAGTAAGAAAACTTCGAGACCATTTTGATAGTTTTCGCTTCGAATCCATAGTAACTCAGCTTAGAGAACAGCAAATTAATATTGACCGAGTTGAATGCTCTTGAAAATTTAACTTGTATTATTCGTTTATTGTACTTGCCCTTGTAAATGAATTATTTCACTTACTGATGACAAGTTATTGCGTCTTTCTTGTACTTTGAACTCTCAGAAAAGTTCCCAAATAATCAAATAATTTCATTGAACATGTAGGCATATTATCTTTGAGTAAACGTGCAGATACGCATAGTTCTGAGCTCTGGTCAACATTAAACGCGTGCTTTTGAACTATAGCGGACATAGGATCTTTTAGTGTTTAGTGGACATATGACAATTTGCCACCGCTTCGCAAGATGTTGTGTCTTGAAGAGAAGAAGCGGCTCAAGAAACTCTTCAGCAACATGTCTAGCTCTAATAATTTTAAATAATACTAGGTGTCCCGGCAGACGTTGTTCTGCCCTTACGAAATAAAATTTAAAACCCGATTGCAGCGCCACCTACCGGGTCCAATTGTGAATCTAAACCATCCTCGAATCCACTTGAACACACAAAAAAATCATTCAAATCGGTCCAGCCGTTTAGGAGGAGTTCACTGTCAACACACGTACAGAAGAATTATATATATATATATATATATATATATATATATATAAAGATTAAAATGGGTGGGAGATAAAATAAAAAGGCGAAAACTTACGAAAATATTATTGTTTCAGTAAAATTGAAGAAACGCAAAGCGAAGGAAGTGAAAACTAAAAGAGGCGGGAAACGTTTGAAGGCTACTTCCGGTAATAAAGACGAATCGAACATATCGGATACAGAGAGTAAGTCATAATTCTGAATTTTATTATGTATTTATTTTTTTACATTTTAGTTGCAAGTTTTGATTACTAGAAAGTGTTGAAAATACGCAGGAAATTTAAAATGTGAGTTTTTTTTAAATAGTTTTTAATTTAGATGCTAATAATATAGTAGAGAAACATCTGTTGGCCTGATTAGATCGTACAACAACAATTATAACGTAATTACAATAATTGTATCATAAATTGATTGTCTACATAAATAACAAATAATCGTATAAATGATGAATTAATCGATATATAAAAGTGAAATATGCTTCAGGAACAACTGAAATTCTTGAAAATAGTGAAGAAAGGAGCAAAATCAATAGAATTACATTCAACATGCACCAATGTTACGTCTGTTTTCAGGTATGTATATTATTACTGCTTTGCGAGAATACTGTATATTATACACATAGCTGGGCATTAACTCGTTAATCCGTTAATCGTTAATTAACGAAGTTAACATTTCGAGTAACGTATTAACTTTTAAGTTAACTTAAATATAGGTTAACGGACTCGTTAACTTCCGTTAAATTTCCCAAAGTCTGTTAATTGTTAGTCCAGCACAGATACCGCACGCACCGCGAAAAACACGTTCTGGTACGCGAGTGAAAGAAAGAAAGAAAGAAAACGTATGTACACACAAAAATGAAAATATAATTAAATAACTATACATTGTATATTTAAGGCATGAATATCTATACTAATATTATAAAGCTGAAGAGTTTGTTTGTTTGTTTAAACGCGCTAATCTCAGGAACCGCTGATCCGATTTGAAAAATTCTTTCAGTGGTGAATAGTACATTTATCGAGGAAGGCTATAGGCTATATTATATTTTCAAAAAAATTAGGGATCCTTACTAAAAGTCCAATAATGTAAACCAAGGTGTAAAACAATGACCCGAAAAAATCTTTACACGGCGTACGCTGCGAAAACTATTGATTATAGACCAAAACAATGTACTAGCACTTTGCAGAACATATAATTGTCTACAAAAAATATCGCATAACCATATATCTAACTATTGTAGTTATCTCACAATAAGTGTTTTCTTTAATTTTTTAAAATAATTAAAATGCCGTCGCTTCAAAAACTCTTTATTTTGTACTTTGGTATTAATTGTTATCAAAATAAATTACTCCATATTCAAGACGAATTCAATACCTTTCTAGAACTTTTTGAATTATTCAATTCGGACGTTTCATTCAAAAGATATCGCGATATTTAAAATGTAAGTATTAGTGTTGTAGCCAAATATACTAATATATTGTTTGATTGAACGCGCTAATCTCAGGAACTACTGGTCTGAATTGAAAAATTCTTTCAGTATTGGATAGCCCATTTATCGAGGAAGGCTATAGGCTATATATCATCACGCTAAGACCAATAGAAACGGAGCACCAATGAAAAATGTTTCAAAATCGGAGGGTTTTCAAAGCAAATTCCACGCAGACGACGTCGCGGGCACAGCTATTATAATTATAAATTGAGTGAAATGACACTATTTTGCCGGCGGTGTGAGTGAGAAATCTGCGAAGGATTCATATGATTCGTTTCGTTCGTTATCGCGGGCACATAGAGTGATGAGTTTTTTTGTTAAGTGGTCTATGTAGCAATTCGTCTAAACAGCAATTGGTCATTATATTACTATCAAATCGTCTTAAAATTAGTTCGTCTAATTAGTGTTTCGTCCAGACCGCAACTAGTCTCTCTTAATAAAATAAATTCTAAACCTTAATCCAAATGAATGAAAAAACATTGTTTGCCAACATGCCTATATTAAACACTAACAATTATTATACTCGTCTTTTTTTTGTTTCTAACCTGTTAACTTCCAGAACCAACAGTTTTTATAAGATGCAACTTTTATCACGTTTAACGGATTAACGATTAACGTTAACTTACGTTAAATTTTCTGAGCTGTAACGCTTTCAACTTTTAACGAAGTCATCTATTTGATTAACGGTTCCCAGCTATGGTTATATAAAATATTGAAAATGGATACGTGCATCTCAAAGTTGAATCTTACAGATTACTTATATAGGAACTATATTTAAATACTAGGATATGTCTGCGACTTCGTCGACGCTTGTCTTGAAATTGCAGCGGCATTTCCGGGACACAAACTACCGAAGCTTTAGACTGGAAACAGTGTCTATATAATAAGCTAACTTTTATTACACCCGAACAACTTCAAGCCGCTGCCGGGAAAATTCCCGTTATAAAAAAAATTACACATTTTATTAGAAAAAAAATTGCTATCGATCAGTGAAAAACATCATTTTGGAACTGGATTTTTTTTTATTTGGACATTTTAAGTAATTCCCAGAAAAACTTCCACGGGATTCCCAGGATAAAAGTAGCGCTGATGTTAAGTCTTAAGAATTTGCTGTCGATCAACGAAAACCGCGTCGAAATCGGCCCAGTAGTTTTTACGTAAACCCCGAACAAACTAGAAATCTAAAATTCATCGTTTATATAGTCTATTCTAGTTGTTTTTTTAAATAGCTTCAATTTACAGACACGGCATGTTTGTATGTACTCTATATAACTAGAATATTTTGTCTATGACGTTACACGATGAGATTTTACAACATAAGCAAACTTAATCCGCTCAATGATTATTGCGAGCGGTTAATTTGCTGCTCACAATCGTGTCCACGTTATAATTAGAAAGGAGAACTAACCATCATTCCCGACTCGTACAGGGCCGTTTATTTTAGTAGACAATCACTTTGTACTCTCCATATATCTAGGTGTATTAATTTTACAGGTGTTCGAAACGAAAAAACTACTGACGAAACACTGTGCGCAACATTTCGACGTGTGCAGCGAGACACAATTAAAAAAGTGTCCGTTGTGCACGTTCGTCACGAGGAGCTCTAATTTCGCGCTGCATATGCGCAAAGTGCATAAAATGAGTATATCTTATAACTATGGGCAAATCCAAGAAAATGTGAACGGAACTAAATATAGTTTCAAAGGAAACAACGGTTACGATGTAGAAATAATACCTAGTATAAAAAATTTGAACAAAAGGGAATGTATGAAACTCGATAAAAGAAACCGCTATATAAAAGATAAAAGTATAACCAAAACAAAGTTAGTGAAGTTGGGTAACGAGTGGGTGGTACAGAAAGACAGTGTTCCGACGAAAGCGTTCGTCAAGCCGAATTTGGAAGAATTCATCAAGCCAGATTTGAAAGAATGCGCTAATTATCTGGAAGTTCTGAGACAAAAGTATAGAGAATATAAAAGTATTGGCCAAAGAATGCTCTTCCCTTGTCAATTTTGTGATAAACCTTATCAGAGTTTTAGCGCTTTGAAATTGCATTTGAGGAAGCATGAGAAGAATCCTAAGCCATTTAAAAAGAAAGTATGGAAGCATAAATTAAATAATTTAGCCGCTATAGATCATTCAAATAATGCTCCTAAGGGAAATGATTTTAGTGTATTCAGTGAAAACAATAATTTAAATATAACTGCTACAGTAAATAGTAAAGATAGATTTATAAGAAAATCGAAATTTAATGATGTATTAATTGATGGTAAATGTTTAAAAATTGTCTTAAAAGATTGCATGAAGAAAAATTTTACAACACAAAAGAACACAGAACTGAAAGCAAAGAATTCACTATACTTGCAAAAGAATCCAGAACCAGTTCAAAATTCTTTACAAAAGTATCCGGAACCAGTAGTTTCAAATTCTTTACAAAAGGGTATAAAAGTAACAAAGCGTCCAAGATCGAAAGAAACTAGAGATCCTTTAGCAGATCCCAAACCCGTTACATCGAAACATAAATGTGACAAAGCATTGATAGAGTTCTACAAAAACAATATCAAGGGTAGCGATATAGAATTTTGGCAATTTTTGAAAATTTTCAACAAAATGACCCGAGAAAAAGTTGAAGACTGAAGATTTAGAAAGCAGATATGATTTTGGTATGCACATAGATAACAGACTTAAGAACAACAGTGAAAATAGTCAACAAAATTCAACAAATTGAACTGTATAAAATATAAGCAAAGTAGTAATGATACTATAAAAGAAACAGCTAGAAATTTCAAAAGAATTCAGAACATTACAAAAGAAAAGTGAATTTTAAATAAAATTTCTTTCAAATGTAGTTTTATTGAATTGAAGTGAATATTTTGAAAGACTTGAGATAAAATGAGTTAGCGCGAGAAGATTTTAGGAGAAAAGAGAATACCAACTAATTTTATTTAGATTTTCAGCTTAATAGAGTATTATTTTATAGATTTCAACGTCATTAAAAAAATATTTACATTGTATAGGTTATTTACTTCGTCTTTTGAATTTTATCATAGATATTTTGGCAAAAAAGGAACTAATAAAATAGTAATTTGTCTGTCTGTATGTTAGCAATTTTCCTCTTAAACTATTGTATATATATATATATATATATATATAGTGTTACGACCTAGACGCCGACAAAGACAAATTCACACCTGCATACCTGTAGAAACACTTTTTATTACCTTTCGGCATTTGGACTTCTTTTGTTTACTTTGTGTTTAAAAATTGTGATTAGAAAACAGCCCATTGTGTATTGTAATCTTTTATGGTAGTCATTAGCCAGGTGTGTCGGATGTAAAGTACAAACTGATTCTAGGAAATTCGGTCACCCGGCCGGGGAGACATATTGCATCGGTGCAGTATAAAGCAATGCTTCGATTGAGGGACGAGGCAGTCGAGCAATAACCACGGGCGAAGCAAGACTTGTGTACATTCGGTAATCTATTTAGTGAAGGACTTTGCACGTGTTATTGAATTACGATCTTCTGCATTACGTTTGGACTTGTTGCGTTCGGTTATATTTGTACCTGTGTTATGCGTGTTTGTATAGTTCTAATAAACTATAATTATTACAACGGTATTTTAATTCGGGACCTGCAACTCGTAACAATATATATGAATATTTAGTGGGAAGTTGTTTATACTATAATATTATAAAGAGGAGATTTGTTTGTTTCCATTGAATAGGCTCCAAAACTACGGAACCGATTTGAAAAATTCCTTTCACTGTTGGTAAGCTACATTATCCCCGGGTGACATAGGCTATATTATATTTTCAAAAAAATTATGGATCCTTACTAAAACTCCAATAATGTAATCCAAGGTGTAAAAAACTAGCTAAGCAGCACCTTACGCGATGTAGGCGTCACTGGGAAATTGATGGTGATGTCATCTGTTACAACATAAAGAGACTTATTTTGACTCTTGAAAAAAAAAACATAATAAAACTGACTTTCGTAAGGAAATTTGATTTTATAGTAAATTGGTTTTTTTTTTCTTTTTTAAGGACCGTTCCCACCTATTTCACTCTTCGTACTCATTGAAAGAAATGGTCCTATCCTTGTTGCGCTTATATCTATACATATAATAAAACTGTAGAGGTCGAATTTCTGTACAATGAAAAAAAATTGCTAAAAACCGAGTCTGGTGATGTAAGAAGTGAAATAGAACTAATTTAGATTTTTTCAAATTTTTTGTTTCTCTGTTTGTCTGTTTGTACCGGCTATTCTCCGAAACGACTGGACCGATTTCAATGAAATTTTGTATGGTGGTAGCTTATATCCCTGGTCAACATATAGGATACTTTTGATCCCAAAAAATTAAAGAGTTCCCGTGGGATAGTTAAAAAACCGCACAACGCGGACGAAGTCGCGAGCATCAGCTAGTAGTAAATAGAAACTCAAATAAGAAATCTTTGTTTACTAGAAATTATAAACCTACATTAGCAGGGAATGCCTCTTAAAACGTAGTAATTATTAATAACTAGCTTGCCCGCGACTTCGTCCGCGTGGAATAGTAAAAGAAAACTAAATTTAAAAAAAAAACCCCGATTTTGAAACATTCTTCATTTGTTCTCCGCTTCTATTGGCCTTAGCGTGATGATATATAACCTATAGCCCTCCTCGATAAATGTGCTATCTGACACTGAAAGAATTTTTCAAATCAGACCAGTAGTTCCTGAGATTAGCGCGTTCAAACAAACAAACTCTTCAGCTTTATATATTAGTATAAGATATAAAAATTTAAGTTGGTAATAATACTGTTTAAATATTTTGTAACATTTTTGAATAGTTCAAGATCAAGCATAAATTTTAGCGCTGATTAAAGAAAAATGGCACCAATCTATTAGTGATAGTAATAATTAAATGCCAGTGTAATTTAATTAAGTAGTATAACATTCTATTATAGCTATATACATAGCTGGGCACCGTTAATCAAATAGTTAACTTGGTTAATCGCTAATCCGTTACTGAAAAAGTTAACTTCGTTAAAAGTTAAAGCGTTACATTTCAGAAAATTTAACGTAAGTTATCGTTAATCGTTAATCCGTTAACACGTGATAAAAATTGCATCCTGTTATAAAAGCTGTTGGTTCTGGAAGTTAACAGGTTAGGAACAAAAAAAACGGGTATAATTATTAGAGTGTTTAATATAGGCATGTTGACAAACAATGTTTTTTCATTCATTTGGATTAAGCTTTAGAATTTATTTTATTAAGATAGAATAGTTGCGTTCTGGACGAAACACTAATTAGACGAACTAATTATAAGACGATTTGATAGTAATATAATGACCAATTGCTATTTAGACGAATTCATACATAGACCGCTTAGGTCTTAGACGAAACGATACTAACCCGTCCAATTTATCTGTCAATTTAGTCATCTGGCATAATATGAATATTCCCCTTCATGAACATTAATATGCTGAAGTTCTCGTCTGGAAGCGAGGCTCGTTTCGGCTGTAGTATCCTTGCCGGTGGAGAAAAGACGTTCAACTGCAGCGCTTGAGGGTATAGCAGTATTATATTTAATAAACAGATTTACGAATATCTGTTCCCCGACCAATGCCGCATCATTTAACGAGTCTTTCGACTTTATGTCTAGCCACATTTTGACGAGACCGAGCTTTGCTCTTTAAAGATTTATTGCTGGATTAACGGACTTAGGGAAATTTAACGAAAGTTAACGAGTCCGTTAACATATTTTTAACTTAAAAGTTAATACGTTACTCGAAATGTTAACTTCGTTAATTAACGATTAACGAGTTAATGCCTAGCTATAACTATATATATAATACAGAGAAAATGATATTGCGTAAATGTACCAACTGTTTTTTTCAAATGCCAGCTTTTAGCGACATCTGTACCAGGTTTGTTTGGCTACTATCTAACATCCCTGCAATGGGCTCAGTGGCTCACTCGCGCGGTCGGCTCCCTACGCATCGGTCGTGTGCGGAATCGAATAATTTTAGCTTGAAAACTCAACAAAAGGTTCTTAGATACCCGTGCGAAGCCAGGACGGGCTGTTAGTATTTTATATATTGCTATAAAATGTTATGGTGAACTGTGAAAGAATATAAAGAATACTAAAAATTAAAACATCACAGATTATATTTAGTTGTTTATTTTTAAGAAGGTTGTGTTCTTTTATTTTAAAAGATTAATAAAATATGGTTTTTATACATAATTGTTTTATTTCGTATTGTTAAGTTGATTGAAGTTAAAATTCTGATTTACATTTTTTATTTATTTGTAGTTAAATTACGAAAATGGCAAACCAAGCAATGGCAATTTTCCAGTTAAGTAATAAGTAGTCTATGTCAACAATGATAAGGACATTCGCAAGCTAACTACTTAACTGTGGTCGCGTAATGGCTAGCGCACGCGTCCCAGACTCAAAGGGCGTGGGTTCGAATCCTGGCCGGAACGCATGCACCACTTAGCCAGTTTTCTGACCTAATGTACATATTGTTACAATTACCACGTGCTAAAAACGGTGAAGGAAAACATCGTGATGCAACTTGCACATCGAGATAACCGATGTGTGAAACCTGCCAAGCCGCCTTGGACAAGCGTGGCGGGCACTGTCTGATCCCCAATAGTACGCCAGAGCCCAGCTGTGGGATGTTTATGGGCTGTTATTATAATTAGTTAAATAATGTGATCAGGCTTTAAATAAGTGAAGATATTAATCTCCGTGTATCTGAAACAATAAAAATGGTAAGTAGTGTTATTGTATTGCCCTGAAACGAGTTATTTGTTCGATTTTTTTTACCAAAAACGACTTCAAACTAAGCAAAAAAAATTTTTTTTTATAGCTGGAGTACATTTCATCCGTACAGAAACGGAGAAAGAATACATTTTACCAGGGTATTTGCCCGACTGATGGCTACCACCCCTGGTCTAAGTTATGTCGCCGTAACAACAACCTTGAGTTTTGTTCCAGTATTAGTGATCAGGTTCCAGTCTCCCTTAAGAGAGCAGCAGCGCATTTGTAGCACCTTTGCCGTTACAAATGTCCATAGACAATAACCGCTTTCTTTTAGATGGGCCATGTCAGCCTGTCTCCTGTACTCCAACTATAAAAAGAGCGGTTTTATCAGAAAATAAATCACGTATGCAGGAATTAATTATATAATTTAGTGGCAAAAGTTCCTCAGTATGGGAGCTTTGCGTTTATTGATTGTATCTTATAATATACAACTCTTGTAAGGCTCCTCAAATGTCCTCCTCCTATGAGGTGCAGTAATCATAAATATTCATAACCAACTCTTAGTGGCCAGGTTCCAGTCTCCCTTTAAAGAGCAGCAGCGCATTTGTAGGACCTTTAGTGTTGCAAATGTCCATAGGCGATCGTAATCGCTTTCCATCAAGTGGGCCGTCTGCCTGTTTACTAACTCCTGCAATAAAAAAAAACAATTCTTAACCACTATAAATCGAATGTTTCCTTACGAAATTCGCTTAAGTCGAAATGTCTATAACTCGAAATTTTTGACGTCGCCTTCAAGTTCGACTTAGAGGTTTTACTCTATGGACCTTACTTATAATTGTTTCTTAAATTTAAAGAAACTGCTTAGCAACTGATAAGCGAAAATCTTACCCATAAACTCCTGTTTAGTTGAATATTATGGGTACAACCTACGTTAATAATTCAAATTTCGTTTATCTGTGCTCCTCTTAGATAAACAACAGGTAATCCACGTTTATAAGTGAAAGAAAAGATATTCATTGGCGGCCTTACTTATAAAAATCTTTTTCAACACACTTGCTCATAAAGTGGCTCTATGGTCACCGCAATTAGGCACAGAATGATACCCATTATCAAACTGTGAGTAAAAAACGTTATAACTCACTAGTGAGTTATAGATTTTTTTTTTAATTTTATTGGTTGAGTTGCTTTGTTCTTAAAAAAGTTTTTATTCAAAAAAAAAAAAAGATCGTGTTCTATAGAACAAATAAATTAATGTTCCTATTGCTTGCTCATTTCATGCAACTTCTTATTTAAATAGATAATTTTAACTCGTACGTGTTTAATAAATAAAACTTTCACTCATATATAACTTTTTTTTATCTACTAAATAAAATGAGTTTTTGTTGTTATTTTATTCACAAGTGTGTTGAAAAACGTCGTATGATACACGTGTGTATTGATGATTACCGTCCTCGGCTCTCTTAAGACCCTCGCCTACGGCTCGAGTCTCAATGGCGCCTCGGCGGTAATCACCAATGTTACACACTAGTACCATAATGTACTATTACTGGTATATTTTTATACACAGATTCGGTCCCCTTATTTCCGTACTCGGTGATAATCAGCTGTTTCAAATGTGAATTGCCATTTTGCCTTTTAACAGTCATTTAAACTACCTCTCGACGTTGATTATTTTTGACAGTTAGTTATGAGTTGCTTTACAACCTTTTATCCTTAAGAGGAGTTTATGGGTAAGATTTTCACTAATCTGCTGCTGAACAGTTACTTAAAATTTAACCAACGGTTATAAGTAAGGCCACGGATGTCTAATTGTTTCTTAACGAGATTATTATAAGGCCGTATATGTATGTTTTCTACATTTTAGTTGCTCGAATACCTTTAGAAATAGTCTTTTAAGTGCCTGTGGAAATTCTACTACTGGCACACGTATAAAAGTTCGCCTTTCGAAGAGTGCGAGATAAAAATGTATGCACCAGTATCACTCGCCTCTTCTAATTTGATTTTTATAAAGTTTTGCATACGTCACGATACGGTGGATTAGTTATGAGCTCTTATTTAAAGAATTTGAGTAGAATTTTTTGAGGTAAGTAGCGGCGAGTTTTGCAGCATTTCTTTTTGGAAGGGATGTGGTTAGAGGGAGGAGATTTTAAATACAGAACAGGAAGGAGCAAATGAATGGTGCGTACACCCTGCAATCCACTCATCAGATGACTAAGTGACAATGGCACCACCACAGAATTATGCTTGGTAAATCGGTGTACAATTGAAAGAATAATCGTGTAACAAACATAGAAAAACACAGATGAATTAGGAACCTCCTCCTTCTGGAGGTCGGCTAAAATACAAATTTAAAGTAGACACACAATAGAAGAAATTACAAAACAACTCACAGCCTCTGCAATATCGATCCACTCCATAGCTTTAATAAAATTATCATTTCTAGATGGTTTTTTGTCCCAGTTCCAATAAATTAGGTCTTTGAAGCCGCCTGCGACCTGACAAGCAAAGTTTGACAAGCTCTTTACGATTCTATAACAATTTTGGCAAAAATTAATTCCGTATGAAATTTTAATACTGGGTACGTATAATTGCTGCTAATAGACTATTAAAATTTTGCTGCAACTATCAATTAAGGTCAGGTATATAATAATACTATCCATGCAGGAATGGAGAAAGAATACAATTTCCTGCGGCCGGGCGGCCTGTCGTAAGAGGCGCCAAAAAACCCACAGCCAGGTGGCAGGGCACTCGCTCGACTGGATGGCGACCACCCCTGATCTAGAGTACGCCGCCATAACAACCTTGTTTTCTGTTCCGGCATTAGTGACCAGGTTCCAGTCTCCTTTAAGAGAGCAGCAGCGCATTTGTAGCAGCACCTTTGGTGTTGCAAATGTCCATAGGTGATGGTAACCACTTTCCATTAAGTGGGCAGTCTGCCTGTCTGCTGAACTCCTGCAATAAAAAAAAATGGTGATAGGAGTTTACGATATATTTACAAATCATTTATAAGAATGAAAACTATTTTAAGTGTAGAAAAAGGTTTTTAAATAATTATGGCAAATGAAAATCCACAACAATGATCCCTTAATAAGGGTTTTGATAATAACAGTGTCATTTGAGTTGAGGGAATATACTTTTTTTTCCTATTTGTCACCTACAATCGGCTGGAGAGCCATAATTAGATAGGTTCAATGTTCTTTGTTGGTCTATACTCCAGTGAGTACTTAACTATTACAATAAATCAGGCACATTATAGCCTTTGGTCTAGATTTAGTATATGCCATCTCTTTAGTTGATGGATTTTGTTCCTTCTGTCGAGCAGTACTCTGGCCAAGCTATTGCTGTGATACTGTAAGCGGGATTTATATGCTGTGCTGTAGTATTTTACTTCTTCCTTTACAGTAGGTATATTTAAATGTTCGTGCACTTCAGAATTCCGAATGTATATGTACAGTTTGATATTGTTCTCAGAGCAATATTTTGAAACCTTTGCAGCATTTCAAGACTCGAGTTACAAGCTGATCTCCACAGTTGTATACCATAGGACCATATTGGTTTAATGATGGCTGCAGAGACCAATAGCTTGTTCAAAAGCGATAGTACGGAATGTCTTCCCTATCAACCACTGGATCTTTTTAAATTCAATATTTGCCTCTGTCCTCTTGGCCGTAATATGTTTTTTCCAAGTCAATCTTCTGTCAAGGTGTAGACCAAGATATTTTACACAAGTAGTCACTGGTAGTTGTTCCCCATTTATTGTTAGTGGTGTAGTCTCCTTTACGAATTGTAAATGTTATTTGTTGTGATTTAGATGCACTGCATTTAATTTGAGGGAATGTACTTAAAAAAAATATATAAATTCCATTTTTTTTTTTTGAACTAACTATGTTATGTAACACTGCTTTCTCAAAAATTAATGGATAAGAAGAATACAAGAAATAAATCCTTTTTTTTTACCTGAAACCTCCTATCAGCATCCTCGGCCAAGGGTTTCTTAGCTTCTGTGACTACTATAGCTGTATAACCTTCAGGCAAATTCATTTCCTTTCCATCTAAAGGATGCCCCCTAAACGTTCCCGACAGTTCATCTACAAGGATAAAAACCAATATACGAATGTCCAACAGATTGAAAGTAAAAATATTATTATTTTCCATTCAACACTGTCTAACCTGTTTCTTTATTTTTAACAACGTAAGGATCGAAGTATTTTTTAACATCTATAGGTCCGTCTGATTCTATCTTACACGCCATATAATGTGCTTTCTGCTGAAATATTTCTTTGTTGTCTGTTTTCTTCAAATTATTTTCGACTTGAACAGACATTATTCAATTTAAAAACAACTTGTATACACTTTATTTACTTTATTTTTCCCGCCGAAATTCCGCAATTCGTAAAAAACTAGTTGTCAGTTGTCAATGTCTAAATAAAATATATGTTTTTAAAGCTAGATATAAGCAAATATAGTTTGCCTAATCTTGGCCTAGCGAAAACTATAAGGGCCCATACAAGACATGCAGTGGATGGGGCTTGCAGGACTGCGAAGCAGGATATAACTCACACGTCATCGACATTGTTTCGCTTCACACTCGCGTCTGTGTTCTTACAATTAAAGAAAATCTATTCTGTTGTCTTTTTTTATTATTAGTTAAGGAGTTTTTGGCGGGAACTGGAAGGGGACGTTGTACTGTGCAGTTTTATTTTCTAAAAATTTGTAAAATTACTCTAAAATGAACAATAGTTGTAGGATATTGATAGTTTTTGAGTAGTAATCATGTGTTTTTGTGAGAAATTTGAACTGTATAGTCAAATGTGGCTTTTCGAGTTTTCACAAGAACTCCGTTGAATGGCGTCGGTTGGGCAGGTCAGAACGCCATTGTCATAGTTATAGTTTATTGCCACCAAATGGTCGGGCTTTCAGCTCATTGCGCTTATCATCGAACTGATGATGTGCTGATCCAGCTGATTAGGTCTAAGAAGGTGTACAACGAAATTCCTTAACAACAAACAGCACGAACATATAAATTGAGTTATGAGTTTTGCTTCATCCAGCTATCATTTCCGCATTTCAGAAACTACAATATTAGAGATACTATATAGGTAATTTAAAAGTATAAAATAAAAATGTAGCGAAAAAAGAAGCAGACTTTAAAAGTAACTAATTAACAACCAAAAAGTAAATATTTTTACATCTTGAAGTGGGTGCCAAGTAAAATTTTAAATTACTGTAGTGCCATTGAGTTATAACATGTCTAGAGAGAGCATTGCTAACAAACAACACCGGGAAAAACGGCTTCAAAAACGCGAAGAGTTGCTAAATTCACTCTGCGTTTTCGGGATATCAGGAAAAAATATTACCCCATTTTTTTATAATTAAATATTTTTTTATGTAAGTGAAAAGTTTAAATGTCTTGTCTTGGAACGAACCATAAAAAAATACATGCACAGATGAATTCATAACACATTTTAGCACATGTAGTAATTTTAATTCGCAATAAAATGCTTGTACAGATTATTAGTACATAGTTATAAGTCTGTTAATTACCAATACTAATGTAATAATTCTAAATAAACTATTCATAATGGCAAATTATTTTTGTGTTACACATCATGTTGACGAAGGTTATTAGATGACTATTTATAACCCAAAGATTATCCTGCGCTAAAAGTCAGTGAAATCATTTGTAATAGTAGACTTGGAACGATTCGATAGGTTTATATTGGGTAGTAGGCTTTATGTGTAATCCAAAGTTTATATCAGTTGTAGGAACTACGGGGTAGGTACACGGGATAGTTTAATGCAGGGACTTAAGAGCAACTAAACCACTTGAAAAGGGCTATTATAAAAATAAAAATATTCATATCCAAAAGTTTTTATTGAAACTAGTTTAGTTTGATTATTTTATGAACTAAAATTTGTTTTTTATCATATTAATATATTAAATTATTTCTTTATTAGGAATTAATGGAGATGCAGCTAACAGAATATAGACAAAATTTAATATCTTAATTATGACAATAAAGAGTTATCTATAATATTACTAGCGGCCCGGAGCGGATTCACCCGCGGTCTGTCCCGTTCCCGTGGTATAAAGCGTCATGTTATATAGCCTATGACATTCCCTGTTAACATAGCTTTCCAACAGTAAAAGAATTTTTAAAATCGGTTTAGTAGATCCCGAGATTATCCCCTACAACGTTACAAACTTACAAACATTACCTCTTTATAATATTAGTACAGATAACTTCGACCGAAGCATCTGCTTTAAACGATATTCAGTTTTTTTTACATCCTCTTTAACGATATTTGCAGCACGCATTCTGTCAATTCTATGTCAAACGTCATAAGGTTACATTATAAAGTTTATATTGTCCAAAGCGCTAAGGTTAGATTAGAAATAATTTTATATGATGGTTAAGTATTCTTAAATTTTCTAATTATCCTTCGTACAACTTACATCTTATCGGTCACGATCATATATAATTATTTCAGGTACTTTATTTCAATACAACTGTGCCGTTGATAAGAAAATATAAAAAACATAATGCAAAAATAATTCCGAAAATTATTCAAAATATTTTCTTTCAAAATCCATCTCTTTGTCCAACAATATGCTACAATTGGATCCGTAGGAAGTCTAAAACGTAATATAAACTAGTTTAAGAAAACCGCATACACAAACATTACATGTCTGTTTTCTATAGATTTTTTCAATTATTCATATATCAACATCAATCAATTCGATAACCTTGAAAATGTAGAAATTAAATTTCACGTTTTTACAAAGAAATCATGAGAAAAGTGTTAAGTTTTCCGATTAAATAACATCTTATCTTTATCCTTTCCCGTTTTAAAATAGTTCCGACACATTTTAATAGCGCAGGCCGGGGTAATAAAACACACACAAGTACTTTCCGTGATCAGACTGATTTTATTACTGAACTACCTACATATATAGTACATTATTATTTCTTATGTAATACACTCATACATTACACCTCCCTCCTGAATTCTTACTCTACTGCAAATCTTACTACGGGTTTGCGTTGACGGCTTGGGTAATGGCTACGGGGTGAAACCGACTTCGCAACATCAGTCGTTGGAGGTAAAGTGCTACACCCAGGATTCGCAACGTTTTCATTACTATTAATCCCACCATCCTCCTCCAATGGTAATTCTTTCGAAATATCATCGGTATTGTGATCATCAGCTTGAGGAACGACACCCTCAACCCCATTATTATCGTTATTCATAGACTTTTTTTTTGGACTTTTATTTGGACTAGTAACATTTGATAATAATGACCTGCGCCGTACCTGATCTACATGTCTTTTAAGAAACCGACCGTCACCACTATCTATTATATATCTACGGGATCCTTCTGCTTTCCTAACCGTGCCTTCTACCCATTTATCAGGTGAACCATAATTTCTAGCCCACACAGTATCACCAATGTCTAAGGTTCTAGGTGTTCTATCTGTATACCCCGATTGACGGCGCTGTCTATCAAATACATTGTTTTCTAATGTGTGTTGATTTCTTAACAAATCCAATCGGTTGCGCAGAGCTCGTCTTTGGAGCAACATCGCGGGCGTCTCACCCGTGGTGCCATGTATAGAATTGCGGTAGGCAAGTAAAAAAGTTTGTAACGCGGCATCTACATCAACCTTGTCCCTATAAGCCTTTTTAATCGCCCTTTTACATAATTTGACTGCATTCTCTGCGGCGCCATTAGACGCTGGATGATAAGCCGGTGAGAAAAGCTGCCGTATTCCATTACGTTTTAAAAATTCACTGAACTCAAAACTAGTGAATGGGGGACCTTGATCCGATACAAGTTCAATAGGTAAGCCAAAACGTGCAAAAATTTCTCTTAACACCTTTATAACGCTACTCGCCGTCGTCCGATTCATCTCATAGATCTCTATCCACTTGGAGCTCGAGTCGATCAAAACAAAAAACGTTTTTCCTTTGAATGGCCCCAAAAAATCGACGTGCACTCTTGTCCAGGGTTGCGCGGTGTATGGCCAAGGTTGTGGCGGCGCCCTTGGCGGCGCATCTGCCTCGGCGGCGCAAGTGACGCATTGTTTGCACATCGATTCTATGTCGCCATCTATATTAGGCCACCAAACATAACTCCTGGCTAAACCCTTCGTTTTCCCTATACCCATATGGCTGCTATGTAATTGTTTAAGAATAGTGGGCTGCAATTGTGCAGGAATAACCATTCTATACCCCCACATAAGGCAACCGCATTCTATGTACAGTTCGCGACGACGACTGAAAAATGGCTTAATTTCATCGTTAGGGCATAACCCTGGCCACCCTGAATGAGTATATGTCATTACTCTACTTAGTATAGTGTCCTTACTTGTAGCTGCTTTTACATTATGACTATTTATTGGTAAAAAGTTTTCAACGAAATTAACATAAGTGTTTTCGTTTATTTTTGGACTCAGTCCTGTTTTGTGCGGCAAGCGGGAAAGCGCATCCGCACAATTACCTTTGGAGGTCACGTATTCTATCTTGTAATTATAACCCGAAAGTAAAATAGCCCACCGTTGTAACCGTGACGCCGCCATAACAGGTATACCGACTTTATTTCCAAATATATACGTTAACGGCTTGTGGTCCGTTCTCAAAATAAATTCGCGCCCGTAGAGGTATTGGTGGTACTTCCTGACCGCGTATACGATCGCGAGTGCCTCCCGGTCTATCTGTGAATAGGCCCTCTCGGCCGGCGTGAGGGCGCGCGAAGCGTACGCGACGGGCCGCTCGCCATCCGGCGTGTGGTGCGCCAGCACGGCGCCCACGCCCACTGCACTCGCGTCCGTCGTCACTATCAGCGGAAGATCCGGCGAGTAGTGCACCAACACCTCACTGCTAGCTAATCGCTCCTTTATTTTTGTAAAGGCGTTTTTACACTCTATACTCCACCTATATTTTATTTTCGATTTTAACAAATTGTACAAAGGAGCTAATACAGTACTACTGTTTTGCATAAATCTGTTATAATAATTAATTAAGCCTAAGAAAGCTCTCAACTCCGACACATTTTTCGGTTCTGGAGTTTTCAGTATGGCTTCAACCTTATCTGGACACGTGTGGACGCCCCGCTTACTAATAACGTGACCCAAGTAAACCACCTGTTTCGCGAAGAATGAACATTTGTCGCGTTTTACTTTGAGACCATACTGTTGCAAACGGCTAAAGACTTTATGTAAGGTATCTATATGGGCCTTAGTCGTAGGCCCCGTTATTATGACGTCATCCAAAAATATTCCGACGTTAGGTAAGTCTGCAAATATCTGTTCCAAATGTCGTTGGAATATAGCAGGACTCGAAGCCAAACCGTAAACTAACCTGTTATACCTAAACAAGCCTTTATGAGTGTTGATTACTGTGTATTTATTTGAATCGTCCAACTCAAATTGCGCATAGGCCTGGGAAAAATCAATTTTCGTAAAATGCTCCCCACCATTCAGACGTGTTATTAAATCCTCAAACTTAGGTAGTGGATATCGGTCGATTTCTATGACTTTATTTAAAGTTAATTTGTAATCGGCACAAATCCGTATGTTACCATCTTTTTTTACAACCGGCACAATCGGTGTGGCCCAATCCGAACGCTCGACGGGGGTGAGGATGCCGTCCTGCACGAGCTGCTCCAGCGCACGCTCGACTGGCTCGCGCAGCGCGTACGCCAGCGGCCGGGCGCGCAGGAACACGGGCCGCGCCCCCTCGCGCACGCTGATGCTCACCTTGCCACCCGTGAACCGACCCAAGCCGTCAGCGAACACCTCAGCATATCTGGAACTGAATTCGGTTACATTAAACTTTGAATCACTGGACATATTGACACAATTTATTCTTAAGTCTGGTAAATCGATATTTAGGGAGGCTAACCATTGTCGTCCAAGCAAAACAGTTTTTCCCTTCTCAATAACATACAGGTCTAAATGTTGGGATATATTTTTGTATTTCACTAATGGTCGTATGACGCCAACGGGTCTTACTGATTCTCCTGTATAGTACCTAAGAACAATATTACATTTTTGTATGTTAATTTCACTAAACAACCGTCTATAGACATCTATGTTAATGCAAGATATGACACTACCTGTGTCGACTTCGAATTTTAATAATTTACCATGGACTTCTAAGGACATATACATAGGCTTGCAGTCCGCTAAACACACTTGATTTATTTCTATAACAGTTACCTCATCGCTCTGATCACTCTCCTGGTCACTATGGTTGTTTATTTCCACTCCATGATGTTTAATTAGTCGAGGACACATTCGTCGTAGGTGGCCTGCCTGATTGCACACACGACACACATATCGCGCGTACCGACAGGTGCTTTCGTCGTGTGCAGCCCCGCACACCCTGCACTGCCGCTGTGGCTGGCCCCGCTCAGCCAGCCGACGGCCCGATGCTGGCGCAGGCCGCGGAGCTCGCGCGCCCTGTGCAGTCCGCCCTGCCTCGCGCCGCGGTCCTATGCCGCGCTCGCCGTCTGCTCGCGACCGCCCGTTCCTGCGTTCCACTATTGAACTCCTATACCCCGTTGACATGGCTTGGCATTCCACCCCCTTACTATCTGTGCCTGATCTTAATTGTTGTTCTACTGCCGCCGAGTCTTTCTCTGCTGCTTCTATACTGACTCCCAGGTTGTATGCCTTCGTAAAATCTAGCTTAGACTCCGCAAATAACCGTTGTCGAATTGTATCATTACTGATTCCGCACACTAGTTGATCTCGTAAATTTTCCTCTAGAGAAGCTCCAAACTCGCAAGTTTTTGACATCTTTTTGAGTACAGCCACGTATTCCGATATACTTTCTCCTTGTATTTGTTTTCTACACCTAAATTTGTAGCGTTCCGCCAGCTCATTAGGTGTCGGTTGAAGGTGACGCGACATGATTTCCGTTATTTCCTCAAACGTTTTTGCATTTGGTTTTGTAGGCGTACACAAGTTCACAAGCAATTCGTAGCTATCTGCACCCATAACTGTTATTAACGTTGGCACTTTTAAATCATTGGTTATTTTGTTTACTATAAAGTATTGTTCAAGTCGTTCGACATATAACCTCCAGTTGTCCGTAGCAATATTAAACTCCGCGATCTTTCCGATAGACATTATTGGTTCCTTTCGAACCGTAATCATCCCCTTTGGTTCCTCTTTGAACCTCATTTTCTACCTCTTTCTTTCGTCACGTAATATTTTACGTATACTTATCACCTTTATCAACCTCTTTATTCGCATTAAACATACATATTTCGTATTCCGCTTCCCTTGATTGCTTTAAATAAGTACGTTTTTTAAATTACGTTCATTTTATATTTAAACAGTGATATTTTAAATTAACGTATCGTTCATTCATTCGGTCATTTGACCGTCCGCGCACCGCTCTTGTTTCGCATACTCGTGTTGCAGGCATTAACTTAGGCTTTTCTTAAAGTTTCTAATCTTTTAAATTGAAATAAGCAAAATGACGTCTAAGCGAAAAGAAGTATTCGAAGATGCGCAATCCCTTGATAAATTTCAAATTCAGCGATTGACGTTAACTGCAAGACGTGACGTCATATTTTCTCGCATGCAAGATCTTTATAACCGCTCGTTAAATGTCGTAGATGATGATTCCGAGAGAGAATTATTTCTATATGGAATGATGTCTATCGAACGCCTACATTCAGATTTTAATGACATAGTAGATCAATTAAATGTCGTGGAGTTGACCTTGGATCCTAAATATAAGGTCAATTACCAAAGTCTTAATTCGTTTGAAGATATGTACTGCCGCTGTAAATTTATCCATGATAAGTTTCATTCAATTTCAAAACAACCAGAAACCATGATTTCAAACACTAATTCTCAACGTAAGTCAATACGTTTACCCGAACTCGAGCTTATGGGGTTTGATGGCAACCCTATTAAATGGCCAATATTTTACGAGTCCTTTAAAAGGACAATACATGAAAATCCCGATCTCACGGATCATGAACGCGTACAATATTTGATAAATAAGTTGTCGGGCCGGGCACTTTCAGTTTGTACCGGAATCGTACCAAACGGCGACAACTACAACATGATATGGCAAACATTGGTCGACAAATATGATGATAAGCGCAGTTTGGCCGCCGCATACTTGGATCAAATGTTTGAATTTAAAAGTTTTAACACCGCCTCTAGTAAAAATCTTGACATGTTTCTTGATCAATTTTGTACCGCAGTATCGAGTTTAAAATCTTTAAAATTAAATGACTTATCTGACTTTATTATTTTGCAATTAGCGTTGAAGAAAATTGATTTAAATACCGCAAGATCTTTTGAAATGCATAATAGGGGAGAATCCATGCCTACCTACAATGACCTTATTAAATTTATCCGCGAACAAAGTAAGGTATTGGAACGCACGATGCCATCTACTCAGTCCCGTAGTAGTGACACATATAAAACCAATATTTCAAAAACGACGCATTCTTTTGTAACGTCATATACGACGCATTGCCCACTTTGTAAACAATCAAATCATTACAATTTATATCGTTGTCCCGCGTTTGAAAAGCTTTCTATTGATGAAAGATTTAATTTTATAAAAAATTCAAGAGGTTGTACGAATTGTTTGAGCGTAAGCCACAACAATAATCTCTGTAACTCCAAATTTAAATGTCGACATTGCGAGTGTAGACATCATTCAATGTTGTGCCGTAAATCTCCGTCGTCACCGTCGCCTCAAGATGACCGCCCGCGCCACCGAGATCGCTCGCCGAAGAGCGCCCGCGCTGTTGCCACTTCGCCATTGCGCGCTCACGCGCCGGCGCATCCACCATTTGCGCATGCTGCTACAGCTCCGCCGCCGCATCTTACCGCTACCGCGTGCCTCCCTCACCCCTCTATACGAGTGGATGAGAACCGCGCTTGTTTGTCCACGCAACAAAATGTATCGCTATGCAATACGCATCCAATATCTATAACACAAAATAATACAACTTGTTTACTCGGCACGGTTCAAGTATACGCGACCGACTCCAATAATAAGCGGCACACATTACGTGCGTTAGTAGATTCCGCGTCTCAAAGCAACTTTATAACCGCAAAATGTTGCAATAAACTAAATTTAATTTATAATAATCTATATAACGATGTCGTGAAGGGTATCGGGTCTACGAAAAATCGAATTATAGGGCAAACTTCTACGACATTATTTTCGCGATTAAATAATAAATTTATTTCACTGGACGCACTTATAATTGACCGCATTACAGACAACCTCCCTTCTGTTGAAGTCGATACTTCGCATCTTTCGTACATCGACGGTCTACCGCTGGCCGATGACAACTTTTCATCGCCTGCGGAAATAGACCTTCTCATTGGGGCATCTTTGTTTGCTGACATCTTACTGTCAGGCCGCTTCTCGGGTTCACCTGGTACACCTACAGCGTTTGAAACTATTTTTGGCTACATCATCATTGGAAACGCTCCCGTCGCTGCCGCTCAGCATGACCCGTGTCATACTAGGAGCAATATCGCTTCTCTAAACAGTTCTTCAGTACATGTTTCACTTTGCTCGGTTACAGAGAAACCGGTCTTTACGTCAACCGCCTCGGAAATTCTGGCAACGCGAGGGAATAAGTTATACTCCGATTTTGTCCCACCGGTCTCGAAATCAAAAAACTTTTATATACAACAACCTTCCCCCTAATTGTGTTGGGCGCTATTTTGTGGCGTTGCCATTTTACCGCGAATCCGCCGCCACTTTTAACTATTCTTTTAGAACCGCGAAAACCTTAAATGTAAAACCGTATTACAACACCATTGCGCCTAGCTTACAACGCAATTATTGAATAACATATTCACAATTTATTTATTTATAAATTTAATAATTTATTTATGTTATTTTATCCGCATTTCCTAATTTTATATTTTTCTATTTAATAATTAACTAAACCTGCAACCGCTATTCCCGCTGCTAACTATTTTTATATTCAAGGTCATATATTCCCAATGACAGTTTGTTGCGAAAATTAATTCCCGTTTAGGTAAGAGCCTATCCTTTGTGGTGCAATGGATCCGACTGATTGTAGCCAGATTGCCGGTTATATAAATCAAAAAAGGGCCAACGGTGATAGTTATTTACCTGTGTTGAAAAATATTGTTGCTTTTCCCGCTACTCATACAAATAACGAGACCTCTAACCTGTTGTTACATCTCTTCTCCCGCGTTTACTTAAGGCTAATACTTTTACGCACAGTTGTTTTGAGATATCGTTTCATAAACTACCGCGAAATAAATATTATACTGCTGATGATGACCTTCATTACGCTGAATTTCAAGTTTTTAAATATTTACGATCTTTTCATTTCTCTGAAATTATTAAAAATCTTCAAAATAATTAACGCTATTCCCCCTCTATACAAAGGCTCGTTCGTGCCTTTTGAGACGTAGACGGGCTAGTTAGAGTTGGTGGCCATCTCCGTAATGCCGATCTGTCATATGGTCATCAATATCTACAAGTTCCGATGAATTGAATACGTCTCTCTCGGATGAATTGTCAGCGAACCGCGTTCTTTGGAAATTGAATCCGCCACGAAGTCCTCACTTCGGAGGCCAGTATGAAATTTATGTGAAAGCATTTAAAACGCATCTCCATCGTGTCATTGGGACACAACTGTTAACCTATGAAGAAATGTTAACCGTTCTGACACAAATCGAATGTGTCATTAATTCCCGCCCGCTAACATTATTGAGTGAGGATCCTTCTGAACCCACTGCTTTAACTCACGCGCATTTTTTAATGTCTGTTCCGCTTAAACATTTGCCTGCCTGTAACGTTGATAACGAACCCGCGCAACTATTTAAACGGTTCACTTTGCTGGATCAAATGATTCAGTCATTTTCCAAGCGATGGAAATTAGAATACTTATATTTATTGCAATCACGTGGAAAATGGAATACACCTGTAAATCCTATTACTATGGGCTCAATAGTCCTCATTGTTACGGACAATATTCCCCCGCTTTCATGGCCCCTTGGAGTCGTAGTGGCCACTTATCCTGGCAAAGACGGCATCTGTAGGGTTGCCTCAGTAAAAACGGCTACTGGCGTGTACAAACGACCAGTCGTCCGGCTTTGTGTGTTACCTACTCAGTAGTCACACCTCCCCTCCCCCCGGTCTACTCCCGCTTCTTTTACCGCTTATTTCAACCTTTTTATTAATTAACTTCTCCCATTTTTGAGTGTTTTAAAAACCATTGGTTTTTAGGCCGGGGGCATGTTCGCGCCGCTTATTTAAAATCCTGTCCCCTTGAAATTATTTCCACAACTACCCGCTTTCCTAACCGCGTTATCCAATCACCTTGTCCCAGCCGCCATCTTCCATTCCATTCGACTATCCTTGTCGTACTTACCGCTGTGCTAATACTGCTCGTTTTTACGAGTCAGTCTGCTGTCGACCCTCGTCGCACGTAGTTTGCTGTCGACCCTCGTACGACAACCCGCACATCTTTACCGCCACAACTTGCTATTAGTGCTGTTATACCGCTCCGCGTGTGTACATTTAATTATCGAAGGCCGCAAGAAGGAGACAAGCCAGAAGATTTGCTGCAAGGCTCACAACTTGGTGATCAGCACGCATAGTTAGTGCAGCCTAGAGGCACGCAGGTTAGTCTCCCTTCTTATCCATACCAGCAATCCTACCACCGCCATTTTGGATACGCGTTCAGTTCTTAATACTGGGCTGCCGCGTTGACACATTATGAACTTATCTTTTTATTATTTATATTTATTTACACACGTATTTAAATCCCATCCTCGTCGCCAGTATAGTATTTAAGCCTTTAATTCGTATAGATTGGTAATAAAACACACACAAGTACTTTCCGTGATCAGACTGATTTTATTACTGAACTACCTACATATATAGTACATTATTATTTCTTATGTAATACACTCATACATTACAATTAGAAGCCTAAATTAACTTGTGGTTTGGTTAATCTAAATGGCTTTTCGGTGTAGTTGTCTAACAGGCATATTTTTCGTCAGATACATCAGATTTTTTCATAGTCAATTCTCACTCTTGAGTAGCAATAAATCGGCCACATTTAAAATGTAGACCAGCATTAAAATTCACGCTCTGGCTTACAGTAAAGCAGTCCGCTACGCAGGACATCAAGCTGCTGACCGTCCTGCGAGGCGGACTGCAAACGGTGGACAAAGCTTGCAGGACTCGAGAGGAATCCTGCTCGGTATTGTAGGCCGCAATGCAGGCTTTTTTTTTTTTTGAGGCGAGGGAAAATGCTTAACCGATTTACGCACAGTCTGGGCCGTTGCTAGGGGAACGGCACGCGTCGGTCGGGGGCGATAACACTGCAGCAATAGTATGCTCTTGGCAGTGCTCCGTCCGCGATCGACGTCACAGAATAGTGTGGAGACTCCGAGGGTTGCTACACGAGCGAGCAACCCCAATACCCACTAAAAACCCCCTCCTCCCTGTCGACCCTGCGCTTTTGTTTGTGTTGGAAGGGCTGAGATTTAGAACATAGTTACACCCAGTCGATCCAGCGCAATAAAGTGCCTGGAGTGTGCCCTGGGAGAACACACCCCACTTCGTTGTGCGGGGGTAGAAGGTCCTTTGCTCAATCCTAGCAAGCTAAAGGCCCCCCGCGGTAAACGGAACCTACCTCAGGGAGGGAAGTAATGCGCGTACCTGCCTCTCCGGGTGCCAGCTGAAGGCCGGCGACCTCGAGAAGACGCATTAGCACGCGCTGCAGGACTCCTCTCCCTATCGCGTTCTGCGGCCTCCTTGAGTGACATTACTGTCTCACAAAAAGTAACCGCAGCCCCCCAGTTGTCGCTGCTCTGTAGCATGGCCTTGGCCAAGTCACAGAGCGAGTCGACTGGACCTACATGCGTCTCAAGTTCGAAACGCTGCGGCGCCCATGCGGCGCACTCGACTAGCGTGTGTAACGCCATGTCGGGCGCGCCGCACTGGCGGCAGTCCGGGGAAGGCAAGCAGCCCATAATGCGATACAGATACTTATCGAAACATCCGTGTCCGGTAAGTATCTGCGTCGTCCTGAAGGTCAGGGTGCCGCTGGTGCGGTTGACCCATTCCGTCAGCTGTGGCCTGATTGCATCCACCGTGTAGCCGCCATAGGCCGCAGGGTTGTCGAGCTCTTGTGACCAGACGGCGATCGCGGAGGCGGTTTCCCGTTTCCTGATCGCCTCGATTTCGACCTGACAGAAGGTCAGGCCTCTAGCTAGGGCATCCTGCCGGGTGCGACGCACCACTGTCAGGACGTCCGCCTGGAGATGCCAGGGCGGATCGCCTGCCAGGAGGGTGGCCGCCGTCCGCGACACTGTGCGATACCCCCGTATGGTCCTCACGGCCAGAACCTGCTCCGCCCGATGCAGCAGGGTTCTGTTGTGGCGGTGAAGTGCAGTGGACCAGACGGGTGCACCGTACAGCGCCATACTCCTCAGGATGCCAGAGTAAAGTTTCCGCGTCGCACCCCCCGGGCCCCCCACGTTGGGAAGCAGCCTCGAGAGTGCGCCCGCGGATTTGACGAGTTTGGGAACTAGCTGCTCAAAGTGCGCTTTGAACAGCCATTTCCCATCGAGAACTAGCCCCAGATATTTCATCTGGGGCCCTACTCTAATCGCCACCCCCTTGGACCGAAACGGTCAAGTCCGCGGGGGGATTGCGAAATTTCCTATGGAACATGACGGCCTCCGTTTTCGCGGGGGAGACCCTCAAGCCCAGCCTAGCTATTCGATCTACGACAATCGCCAACCCGGCGTTTGCGACGTCCACGGATTCCGCAAATGACGCAGCGCGTGCCGTGAGTAGGGTGTCGTCCGCAAAGCAGATCAGCCCTACCCCGGGCAGGACCGGAACCCGAAGGATCCAGTCATAACCTACGTTCCAAAGAATCGGCCCAAGGACCGACCCCTGTGTAACACGGGATTGCCGGACTCACCGCCCTCCCAAAGGATATGTCGATCTTGCAGGTACGCGCCCAACAGCCTCGTGAGGTACGGGGGATCTCCATGCGCGCGGAGCCCCTCCCTGATCGTCTCATGAGGGAGGCTGTTAAAGGCATTCGCTATGTCTAGCGACACCGCAAGAACGACATCCTTCGCTTGGACGGCTTCGTCCGTTGACGTTCGCAGCGTCTCGAAGGCGTCCATCGTGGAGCGCCTCCGCCGAAACCCGAACTGCGTTTCTGAAAGCCCCGGCTCCACAGCGTCGAGATGCTTCACGAGCCGCTCCGCCAAGATCTTTTCGAAGACCTTAGCGACCTCGTTCAGCAGCACTATGGGCCTGAAGGCGGACGGATCGTTGGGAGGCCGACCTCCCTTGGGAATCAGGCACAAACGACCCTCCTTCCATTGCGACGGGAACCGACCTGCGCGAATACAGGCTTCGAACAGTTCCCGCAGCTGGCCGCGTAGATGTTTAGCGGCCAGGAAGAGGAGTCGACCTGGAACCCCGTCGGGTCCCGGTGCCGTCTTCCTGCCCCGGAGCCGGTCCAGGGCAACGTCTAGTTCCCGCTCGGAGATGAAGTGAGGCTCCTCGTCCGTGGGGGTGTCGGGAACGGGTGGACCCATACTGGGGGGAGTGAAGTTTCCCGGATCCGGGAAGAGCCCGTCGATAACCGACCGGAGCACCTCGGGTTCGAGCGTTTCCGTGACCGTGGATGTGCAAGGCCGCAACGTGTTTTCGGGCCCCACGGTACGGACGCCCCCAAGGGTCCCGATCGAGCGTCTCGAGGAGCTCGGCCCGAGCCCGGGCTTTCGCTTGCAGTATTGCAATCGAAAGGGCCTTTCTGGCCTCCCTAAACTCTCCCACGAGTCCATTTTCCGCGACGTAGTCCGGAGGACGGCGCGCCCTGCAGCGTTTGAGCCTGTGGCTGATGATGCGAACTGCCTTTCGCATCTCGCCCAGCTCCTCGGTCCACCAGTGGACCTGCTTGCACGGAGGCTGCCGCTTGGAGACGCGAGGCATCGCCGCGTCGCAAACCCTCGTCAGGGTCTTGCGCATGTGCTCTGCCTGCGACTCCAGGTTCTCGAATTCGGCTGGGTAGGCCCAGCTTTCCGTGAGTGCCCACTCCTCGGCCTGCTCCGGATCGAGCTTGGTAAGGGCCCAACGCGGGAGGAGAGGGGGGTGATGAACAGGGCTCGGACCGGAGGAGGGGGTAAGCTCAAATCTGATGTACCGATGATCAGAGAGCGACTCCACCTCCTCCAGCACCCTCCATCCGACAACTCTGTGGGCGGCCGCATGAGTGGCGAATGACAGGTCGATGACCGATCCACCCCGCGCGCGCACGCAGGTCTGGACCGATCCCTGGTTCAATATGGTCAGGCCGGATTGAAGAGCCCATTCCTCAACCGTCCGGCCCCTAGGTTCCGTGAACGCATTTCCCCAGGAACAGTGCTTTGCGTTAAAGTCGCCCATTACGAAGATCGTTTTAGGCGACAATCTGCCTATGGCAGCCCTGATGGCGTCCAAGTGAAGCTCGAACTCCGCCAGGGGGCGGTTGCGCGAAAAGTAAACGCCTATGACGATGATACTCCCGCTCTCCGCCACCGCATAGCCCTTTCCTCTTTCGAGACATGTAAGCGGTGTGCCAGAACCGGCTCTGGCCACCACCGCTACCACGTCGTTGAGGTCGCCCACCCAATTGCCGCAAGGCGGCACGTAATAAGGTTCGCTTATTACGGCCAAGTTCGCTTGCCACTCCGCCATCGCCTGCAGGCACAAATCCTGAGCGGTGGGGGAGTGGTTTACGTTCGCCTGAAATAGTATTGTTACGGGCGTACTAGGCATTGGAGGTATCCATTGCGCGTACTCCCGTAACACCCGTGCGTTGTTTCGTCCTCGGATGGACGAATTTGCCCTTCACGTAGGGAGGCTGGCAGAACCTCGCCAACGTGGGGTGGGCAGCGTTGAGTCCCCCCGCCGCGCACGCCACGCAGTGGGGGTTCCGGGCCGTGCAGTCCGGCATCTTGTGTCCGCTCTTACCGCAGCGGAGACACAAGTTGGTCCGGTCCGGGCACGTGTCCGGACAGGTCTGGGCGCCATGGCCGACGTTGTAACACCGGTAACAACGTATCGGTCTGGCTTCCAGTGCCTCCACCCTCGCCGAGGTGAAGCCTACCACGAGGTAGCCCAGCTTGACGATGGCTTTGGCAGCAGCGACGGGGCACATCACGTACGATGCGCCCAAACCGCCCGGTCCTGCACCGATGTGCTTTGTGCGCACGTCGTCGCGCCGGCAGTTGCCGGCGCGCGCGATCGCGTCACGCAGCCCATCGACCGTGACTGATTCGTCCAGCCCAGAGACGTAAAGCTCCCCACGCTTTACGGGGCGGACGACCTCAGCCATCCCTACAAGGGCTCCGCGCAGAGCCTCGGCGACGCGGTCCGCCTTAGCCGCGCTCTCGGGTCCCGGCTGGAACTCGAGGAGACGCGCGTCCCTGACGGTCCGCACCACCTTCAGCCCCTCGCGGAGGCCCATGGCCGCGATGTCGACCACCGTCGAGGCCTTTGCAAAGACCTCGCGATAACCGACACCCTTCGCGGCCGCTGCCGGCAGCAGTTTAATGATAACTGCGGCCGACTTCGGCTCGCGGAATACGACCGCAGGCTTTGCAGCCTGTTTCCGCTGTTGCTGCCCCCGCCCCGTCGGCAGGGGAGCAGCTTGTGCCTGGGGGAGGGGAGGGGGCCCGTCGGCCCTCGCCCCTTTACCCTTTTTCCGTTTGACGACCGTGGTCCACGCCCCCCCCTCCGGGGCGGGGGCGGGGGCCACGGGCGCCAGCGGCGGCGCGACGTGCGTGACGCGAGCGCGGACGACGGGCGCCGCGACGACCGGTGTCGCGGCCGCGGGCACCGCCCGTTGCCTGGGGGCCGGCACCACAAGCGCGGGCACCGTAGCGGAGGCCGCTGAAGCAGCGGCGGCGCGCGCCACCCTTCGCTGCTTTCTGAGCGTCCGCTTCACGCCCCCCCTGTGCTTCTTTTTTTGGGGGGCCGGTGGCAGTGGGGAGCCTGCCACCCCGACGGCCGGGGCCGCCACCACCTCCACCGGGACCGGGGTACTTGTTTCCCCCAGACCCCGTCGGACGGCGGCGGCAGCCGTGACCGGTCTTGGCCTTCCGGTGGCCTGGTCGCGAGGCGCCGGTCTGGGCGCCGGCGCCTTACCTCGGTCAGCCGCGAGCGGCGGACGGAGGGTCGGCGCGGGGTTCAGCCGGTCCTCGATCGCGGCAAATTGCGCGCGAACGAACGACGCGACGGCGTCGAGCACGACACGCAAGAACGCATCGAACTCCCCGCCGCCGGGCCCGATCGGGATGGACGTCGGCGCCGCCCCGTAGGCGGGCGCCGCGGCCGGTTCCGTCCCGTCGACGGGAACCGGTTTTGGCCCTGCTACCGCAGCAGGGGCCAGACGCGGTTTTTTAGCCGCAGCGAGCACGGCGGGTGGTTCCGGAATCGCCGCCACCTCCGCCGCGACAGCCCGGGCCTTCCGCTTGACGGGTACGGGGGGCGGCGCCGCCACAAAAGCGGGCGCCGGCTCCACGGCCGGAGCGGAGGCCTTTAGGGCCTTGCGCATTTCCTCAAACTCCTTACGGTAGGAAAGATTTTCCCCCCGCAATGAGTTCAATTCCATGCGCAAACGCGCATTTTCGTTTCCGAGCCTCCATGCCTCGGTTTCCGGATTTCGCGTGACCAGGGTGTCGACAATGTCCGACAACCTGCTCGCGGCATCCTTCAGCCGACGCACGTAGCCCCCGTTCAGATTGCCCGACGTCTGGGCAATTTGAAGGATTTCGGCCACTTGGGCGCTCGCCGCGAGGCGGAGCTCCCCTGGGCCGAAGGACGAGACGTCCCCTACGAGGGCGGCGCACTGGCTAGCCGCTGCCAGTTTGGCGGCGGTGGCCTTGCGCGTCTTGCGCCCTTTTTCCCCCCCCTCGGTGCGGAGGAAGGCCTCCGCACCCGCGAGTACCGACGCGGTTGCGCCCCCCACGGGGCGCAAAGGTGAGCGCGCGCGCGCTGGGGTGGAGGCACCCGACGTAGCGGCCGAGTCGGTGCCGCTGCTTTGGGACCGATCCCAAAAGCGCGACCTCGATCCGGCCACAAAAACGGGCGAACACAATATGGGCACGGTTGCCACCGAAGACGTGGACAGCGTCGCCGAACCCGAGGCCGATGGCATCGATGCTGAAAACGACAAGCACGAAGACGCCGAATCCGCCAGGCAGGCGAATTGGGGCGGGAACAATTGAACGCGCGAGTCGCACCGTCGAGCGCGTTCTCCAGCGAGTCTGGGACGCTACCAGACGGTGGGATGTCATCGTGCTCTACATACGCGCCGCCCCCGTGCACGGGTGAAGCCCGCGCAGAGGTTGACGGCGCCATGCATGCGTACTCGACTATGGTGCTCGCGGCACTCACAGCTAGGCAAACAGCTGAGTTTGCCGCGAGCAGCACTTCCCTATCTATGTCTGGGCGTGCCGCACTGTATCGTGCCGCACGGCCAGACGGAGCCCTATGCGTGACGGGTGCGGCAGGTGGCCCCATCACGTTATTCCTGGCCTCGGGGGCGTCTATGGTGAGATCCACCACCGACGCCACCCTTTCTAGCGAGTCAGATGCCTCGGTTGCCGCCGTGATAACGGCAGCAGCCTGGCACCGCGGGCGAGGCTCGGCAGCAGACTTGCTGCGTCGGGCTGATAATTTAGGCGGGACTTTTTTCCGCCGCGTTTCGCCGATCTCAGCCATCTGCCAACCATCCTTGGCCTTCACGTGTCCCCTTTTACAAGGAGCACCCGAAAGCCCAGGGGCCGACTTGGAATCAGGGGCATCCATTACTGGATGCCCTATCTCCCGCCAAGACCAGGAAAGCGCACCGGTGTGTCTGACAACACGAAATAACCGTTAAGTATTGCGTAATGCGCCGAAGCGCGCGAAAACAAAGCGAATAGAGCTTAAAAACTCACCTCAGTCGAAAAAACAACTGATTCGCGCCGGAATCGAACTAAAAAACACTGTACACTGTCACTACACAACTATTATCGCAATTATCGCTTTTCAGCTGAGAAAAAGCGCGGAAAATTGCAACTTTCGAGAAGAGCACGGGCATTTGCGACTGCTTTGCACGAATGCCCTCCAGGAACTGATCGGAACGGTCTCTGCGTTAGCAACAGGCTTTCCATGACCTTGCAGCAGCGGACAGCTGTTTATTTGTAAGTGGCTTTTACATCTAATAGAATATATTATTGCATTATAAAATCAATTAAGTGCTTACAGATAAATTTAAGTGAATGGTTAAATTGACTCGGGTGTTTCTGTCTAGCAGAATTGTGTAAATTATCATATAATTATATATAAAAAGTAATTAACAAAGTATGCAAGTAAGATGAGTGAAAGTAGGAAAATAGACCCCGAGGTTTATATTGAAAACAGTATGCAACCGAGAATTAACTATAGATTTCTCTTAATTAAATATTTTTTGCAATGTTTTTTTATATAGTGATTCATTGAACTAAAAAATTATACAAAAAGTAGATTCTCTGTGATAAAAAAATATATCTTTAAAAATTATAATATTTGTCTATAAATTTTTTTTTTGGAATCTCCAACAAATAGTTTTTATTAATTTGGTGCGGCATGATACTGGTCACCAAATATACTAAATGTTTAAATTTAGAATATAGATGTTATTTTTTTTTTTTTTTTTTTTAATCTGTTCTATTATTATTAAAATCATCATTATATTATGCATGTGCAGTTTTCTTTTATAATTAAAATAAATACAGTCCACAAAATTTTAAAATTTAAAGAAGTATCTGACAAATTAAAATTTCTATATTGAAAATTACTTTGTACAGTTGTTTTTGGCACTAGTTCGAAGGTTTCTTACACAGTTTGTTGTGTTTTAACAAGTAACTATTATAATGTTGTGCATTTTTGTAAATTTTTGCTTTGCGGAGCAATATCTTACCTACCTATTTGGACCATTCAAATTCATAGAAAGATGGACTCTCAAACTATCAAAATAAAGCTGGCTAAACGATGCCAATCTAAGAATAATATTCATACTAGAAACTACATTCTAGCAAATAAAGTATTTTAATTGCATTGAATTGCACCACATTGCATTATGAGAACTTATATTAGTATTAACCTCCTGAATAGTAGATCGTAATGACTTAGCCACAAGTTTATTTGGATGTAACTGCTAATGGTGTTAAACTGGGTAGAATTGTTATTGAGGTATGTTCCACAATTTCAGCTAGTTATTCCAGCTGGCGTGATTTTTCATGACCACACTATTTTCTGGAAACTGGTGTTTAATTTCAAATTGGTTTTTATTGTAAAATAAAAGTTCTATGTTCTATTATGATGCACCTTAATATTACTTAATATCAGACGTAATAATCATTCTATACATATTCTTATTCTGAAATATATATATGTAATTCTTAGACATTAAATCAAATTAAATTTATTTATATAATACATTATATTAACCAAACAGACATTATATTAACCAAACAGATGCAAACCATGCCCTATACTATATAAGTTTATGCACATAAGCTTTTTAGAAAATGTTTCACTTCATTTGGCACTTTTGTACATGCATGCTCTGTCTATATTTTTATTTCGTCAGAGTCTATCTATCTACCTTAATGAACTGTAGGTCGCACTACAGTTGCATTGCATAAAACAAATAATGAAAATATTAGAAAAGATGTTGCAATATAATCTTCCTGAATGTCACCTAATTTTAGGAAAAATTAGATTTTCCTTATAAATGTAATTAGTCATTGCAATGAATTCAAATTTCCTCTATGTTAGGTTTTAAATTTTTATTTTGTAATCAAATAGTAAAATTTCGTCGCCTATGTTATAAACTTGCATCATCATCGTCATCCGCGTGTTAAGTTCCAGTTGCGTTCAGAGTGTTATAAACTTGTATGTGCTATCCTAACTCTGTTCACTTTGGCATGACTATGACATACTAGTTAGCAGTGGTGCGGGTTGGAAATTTGTTTAGGGTAACCTCCTTAAAATAACTATGCAAGCGCCGCCTACACCACTGTTGAAAAAACATCTAACTCGTGATATATTTTGCAATCTTTCGGCATATTTTTGAAACAAAAGCTGGTGCCGATCGGGTTATTAGGTGCTATTTTATCTAATACATGTGGAAAGCCGCCATGCATAAGAGATAGTCATACAGTAATAATAAATCAATATATGTACGAATAAAAAATGTAAGCGCCAATAAAGCTTAAATTCATGGTGCTTTCAACCATTTGGTCACTAGTTTCTTAAAGGTAGGCTATGGGAATTGAGTTGTATTAAGTCTATGCCACTGCTGGTTAGTGAATTGAAATGGCAGTGCAAAAAAATGCCATCATAACATTAACTTTTTTGATATATTTGCTTATTCTACAAAAACCAAGTCATTTATCAGGATGAAAAGTATACTAAGGGAACATACCTATATGTAACCAATTTTTTACAATTTTTACCCCCCTATTCCCCACAGTGACCGCTCGCTCGTATTATATGCCAACACCACAGCACATGAGTTTTTGCAAACAGAAAGTTTTTTTTTTGTTTTCCTCTTTGTCATCTGCAATCGGCTGGAGAGCCATAATCAGATAGGTTCTGTGCATCACTTTGTTGGTATATACTCCAGTGAGTACTTAACTATTACAATAAATCAGGCGCATTATAGCTTTTGGTCTAAGTTTAGTATATGCCATCTCTTTAGTCGATGGATTTTGTGGTTTCTGTCGAGCAGTACTCTGACCAAGCTATTGCTGTGATACTATAACCAGGATTTATATGCTGTGCTGTAGTATTTCACTTCTTCCTTTACAGTAGGTATATTTACATATTCATGCACTTCAGAATTCCGAGGGTACCAGGGGCAGTTTGGTATTGTTCTCAGAGCAATATTTGAAACTTGCATCATTTCAAGATTCGAGTTACAAGCTCGAATCAGACAACAGAAAGTTCAAACTTTTTTTGGTCTATATTTGTCTTTATTGATACGGCCGCGTGATGTGAAAGGTGTGTACATACCTATAATGTACTATGTTATAAGTGATAAAAATATTGTTACGAGTGCGGGACTCGAAATAAAATGCCGTTGGAATTACTATAGAATTTATTAGAACTATACAAACACGTATAACATAGGTACAAATATAACTGGACACAACCAGTGCAAACTGCACGTTTCAATAACATGCGCAAAGTCCATCACTATATAGTTTGTCGAATGTACACACGTCTTGCTAGTATAGTAATCGTCGCTTGACTGCCTCACCTCACCTCACCCCTCCGTTCAGGCATCGTTTTATACTAAACTGTACAATACAACAATAGTCCGCGTGGACTAAAGTTTCCAAGAAACCGTAATCCGTACAGCTGCGGCCATAAACAAGTACAATAACAATAGGCTATTGTCTAATTGCAAATTTTAAACACAAAGTAAACAAAAGAAGTCCAAATGCGGGAAAGGTAATAAACCAGGTGTGCATTCACTTTGTCGGCATGTAACAATATTATGAAGAAGAAAAACTATTATGATGGTGATCAGTTAAACATAAATCATTTCATTAAAAAGCACTAAACGCTGGGGCTATATTTGAATATAGCTCGAAAAATTGTGATATTTCTCTAGAACAGCCATACTCAACCTTTTTTTATATGGGCCGCAGAGACATATTAGATCAAATGCTCCGGGCCACAACTATATTTTATTTAGGTGTCTTTTACTACTAAAATTCATAGCAGACGGACCAACCGGTTAAGTGAGTAAAATTGACATCGTTTTATCATCAGAATTTAACAATATAAATAGAGATATAATTCAACAAATATCAAGTGTAATTAATAATTATTAATACAATTTACATCTACGCAGGAAAGGAGAAAGAATACAAATTCCTGCGGCCGGGCGGCCTGTCGTAAGAGGCGATAAAACAACCCACATCCAGTTGGTAGGGTATTTGCTCGACTGGATGGCGACCCCCCTGGTCTAGAGTATGCCGCCATAACAACCTTGAGTTGTGTTCCGGCATTAGTGACCAGGTTCCAATCTCCCTTAAGAGCAGCAGCGCATTTGTAGCACCTTTGGTGTTGCAAATGTCCATAGGCGATGGTAACCGCTTTCCATCAAGTGGGCCGTCTGCCTGTCTGCTGAACTCCTGCAATAAATAAAAAAATACAAATTATGCAAAAATACTTAGGAGATAATTATGTTTTGAAAATAAAACGCACATTTGTACACGTAACACAACTAACACAGTATATTGAAAGTCTCAAATAAGAACTTGTGTTCATTAATAAGGCTCGATTATTGGACCTCGTCGATCCCCAAAATCAGTTTTCGTTTATATCGATCGCTGGAAAACTGATTTCGACACCAGGGGGTCGATATCGACCACTTTGTGAATCCCTGGTCTAGACCGTCCCAATTTTAGCGGCAGTAGCAGTTTTAAAATTGAAACCTGTTCGAATGTGATAAGAATTATTTCATCGACGCAGCAACAATGGAGCACTTTTGCTCTGTCTAGGCTCCTCCCTGGGTGGTATGGGTTCTTGTAGTAATCAGTGGACTGTTCTAATTATATGAACTTTATTGTGACCACAGTACAGATATTATACGCGACAAAGGTAAACGATGTGAGGTTTTACTATATGCGTAAGCGTCGCCGGACGGTGTAAGGCGGACTGGGCGTGTGTTGCAGTATTGGCGGCTCCCCTCCTAGCAGAGTAGAACCGTTAAGCTCCAACATATTCCCGGCGTTGAAGATTTGTCTTCAAAATAATAAATAAGGTATAAAGAAGAAGTTGAAGACACGACGAATTACTCCCTTCTTATAACAGTCCTTACGTTATCCACCCTTGTGAAGTCTATCCTTGGCATGGAGTATCGTCTCCCAAGACGCCACTTCAAAGGCCGGATGTTCTTCTCCATGCGGCTACAAGAGCTGCTTTCTTAAGATGATCCACATAACTGCATCATTTTGTCTTACTCTGAAGCCAGAAAATATATACATTATGAGGGCGTTTCCAATATGTTAACTAAGACCCTTTACATGTTGAACCTCTGAATACTGTTCATGTTCTGGTTGGAGACCTTCGGATGCGGCTAAGATGTAAGCGATCTTCCAATGAGGAGATAAGCGGAAATAAGAGGGTGGAAACAAGGCAAATGGAAAGAGGAGTGAAGGCATTATGAATTAAGACTGGTTTTTATCTATGATAGGCACGTAGTCATTACTTCAAAGTTAAGATGAACTAGACATAAGATACGCCTAAATGAAGCTTGGAAGAGTTGATGGTCAACTCTCAAAGTCCAGAAAGCGTGGTTATGAGCCGATACAAGTAAACCTTTATACGAAAATTATGATGAATAGATGGACTGCCACGACGAACAATGAAGAGCTCGAGAGCAGCCAGATAAGAAAGCTTCCTTTGGAAAGTCAGAGACAAACTCCAGTTGCACCGCCGATATAGCTAAGTAAAAAAATGCATGTAGATATGTATGAGATTTAATTTAGCTTATATACGTATGCAGCAGGCTATAAGAATTGGTTTATTAGTCTGTCCCTGTTACTAATAATTTAGATATCTCAATAAAGGTTATTTACTAACAAATATATTTCAATAATACGATGCAGTACGAAGCTCGGTACTTGTTGCAATACGCAAATTATAAGTTTGTATGTTTTATAATTATATTGGAATGTTATATGAACAATCAATTCAATTAAGATTTTAAAATAAGGCAATTTATGAATTAACGTTTGATTTATGATTATCATTAAGGAATAATTGTTTCAAGCTAAATATAAATAAATAAGTGTAAATGAACTAAAGTGATGAATGATGCCTCATCTATAAAACTCGCGCTAGGTCCGCGAGCCCGCGAGGTGGGGGAGTTTTATATGTATTCTCCAAGAGGCACACGTATTGCCCCGTATAATCAGAATAACCTTCCCGTATCTCCGAAACACAAAGATTTATGTAATTGTCATCAGTTGACACGCCGCATTACTGATCTTCGTCAAGTGATTCTTAAATAAAGAATAAGACACCGTTGGTACTCAGATAAGTTGCTGGATGCCGTGTCACCTATGAAGGCAATTAAGTTTATAATTTCGAAATCAATGCGAAGTTGTGCCAAATACGTTCTCGACGCTGTCCGCTCCATCTTTTATGATGATGAAGAACGCGACAAGCAAAGACAGATCTGGCGTGCTAATGATGTCCAGAAGATGTTCGCTCCATCGAGTATGTGAATGGAGAACGCAACAAGAAAGACGGACAAAGCCATCGGCATTGGTATATTTTATGTCATATACCTTAAGTATGTTTGTACATACTTAGCAGACATGGATGTTCTATGCAATAGTAAATTGTTAATGATTGTATAATAATGTTACCAGTGGAAGACGTTATTTGAAGAACGCAAGATCTGGCCAACATTGTATGTTTATGCTAATATGACGTTGCTTAAATGTAGTAATTTGGTAAATAAGGCTTACCGAACAAACTTTGTGTAAGGACAAAGTTTGCAATGCTACCTATATCCAATAAGACCCCGGCGTGGTGTGTCCGTACGTCGGCACCCACCACTGTGACCAGCGCTGTGGATGGTAACATATGACGTGATATAATAAGAGTCGTTATTGTTCGATAAGATGAAGAGCTCAAGCGTCGGTGACTCGTCATGAAGATACAATAAAGAAATATGAGATTGAAATTCTTTATATAATAAAATTATTTAATATATGATTATTATTATATATATAAATTATACTTAGCCTATGACTTAATGTTGCAAAGTCATAACTATTTAAGACGGCACTTCCTTGAAGGGAGGCCCGTAAATAAAGAATGAATGAATTAAATTAATTATGTATTAAGTATAAGAATAATTGACAATGAATTTTAACCAATCCTGATCGCCGCCGCTAGCTTAAGTCAGTTGAATTGATTTTATGACGAACTAAAATTATTACGTTTACTATGCTGAACTACAAGAGTGGGGTTGGCACCGGAGCGTACCTCTGACAGATGCAAGACTGGCAAGGCTGGGAGCGAAGATCGGCATGAAACAGCGTGTCGCTGCAACAAAGCGGCTGCCAAGCTGCTCTCGAGCTGCACACAGCTCGTCTGGTGTCTCCGAAAATACTTCCAACGCGCTCTGAAATTCACCATTATAGGAATATGAAAAATCTTTTATGAATAAATGTGAATCATGAAGTTGCTCGCATGACTTAGCAGCTGTAAGATGGAAAATAATTTGCATAAGCTTTGCTACAAAAGATGTCAATTTAAAAAAAATTATATTACCCATTATAAGAGGCAAGTATGCTTAAAGTTTCAAGAAAGAATAGACAAGAAAGAAAGGATTAAATGAACTGTAGCAAAGTGAAATTAAACAATAAATATTAGACATTATTAAGTTAAAGAAATAAGGTAGGTACACTGCTAATGAGCTCGGTGGATCGACGTAGCAACAATGCTAGCTACACATATGTATACGATGAATGTTGTTTATAACAACTCGACGATTTGTAAGCGGCTATAAGTAAGAATGAATTGAACAAAATAAATAAGAAAATATGCAACAATGTAAGTGTCTTAAACTCAGTTTGCGGCTATGCGTATGTACAAGAGCATATAGCAAATTATGTAGGTATGTTACGAATTGATGGTTTACGAAAAATGTAATAAGAATTATATGAAATTTATATGCAAAAAAGGATTAAAATATGAATAATTAAGACATAGATGATTGAATTAAGGAATAATGACGTGAGATATGAATTTTTAAGGATTTTGGAAAGATCTCACTTAACTTTTGTGCCGTCCGACTCGAGTCACGTAGGCCTGGGAGTCCAAAGTCCAGGCGATGATCACTGCGCGTTCAACTTACAATACTTGTACGTTAAATGATGCTTTGATAAATGATTGAAGTTTCTATTGTGAAGATAAGATGCGAAGACTGATGAACTGAAGTCTGTAATCCGTAGAATGCTGAAGAGGAACTTTCTTCCCTGAAGTGCACCTTCGGTTAAGTACAGTTGTTCATCAATTAAGACGCTGATGAAGCTACAGTTTTAAAGGTCACTCGCTTCGGTTTCCTCGCCGACGAATAATAAGCCCACAATCACGCATGGGATCGCGTGATGCGCGTCGTGTAGGTCACTGTAGGTCGTAGTTCTTCACGGTGAGATGGACCATGTCTAGGCTCCTCCCTGGATGGTATGGGTTCTTGTAGTAATCAGTGGACTGTTCTAATTATATGAGCTTTATTGTGACCACAGTACAGATATTATACGCGACAAAGGTAAACGATGTGAGGTTTTACTATATGCGTAAGCGTCGCCGGACGGTGTAAGGCGGACTGGGCGTGTGTTGCAGTATTGGCGGCTCCCCTCCTAGCAGAGTAGAACCGTTAAGCTCCAACAGCTCAACTATGGCGTCATAATCCAATTTAATTTTAACAAAGACTTACTTGATATTAATGAATGCATGTATTGTATTATAAAAAAGGCTGATTATTATGTGTTACAGTTTGGATGAATTTTCTTTGTTCTTACTTTCAGGTGATCGTAATTTTGATAACGAAATAGTTATCATGTAAATTTCGTTATATATTTTTTTTAATTCTGTTGAGACGTAACATAATACCTGCACGGAGCAGGGACGGAGAAAGAATACAATTTCTTGCGACCGGACGGCCTGTTGTAAGAGGCGACAAAACAACTCACAGCCAGGTGATAGAAACCACCCCTGTTCTAGTGTATGCCGTAACAACCTTGAGTGGTGTTCCGGCATTAGTGGCCAGGTTCCAGTCTCCCTTAAGAGAACAGCAGCGCATTTGTAGTACCTTTGATGTTGCAAATCTCCATAGGCGATTTTAACCGCTTTCCATCAAGTGGGCCGTCTGCCTGTCTGCTGAACTCCTGCAAAAAAAATATGCGTGAAAAGCTTTCACATACAGATACTTTCAGACAAATGTGTTAAAGATGACCAGCAATAACACGACCTCCAGATCGTCATTATTAATAGATACATTTTAATGCTTGGCTCGAATTTTTACCTCCCAGAGGCAAAATTTTACATCTACTCTAAAATGTTTTGATCCTAAACAAAAATGAGTGAGTCGAAATTTCACCAATAGTCATCTTGATCAATTTTCTAAGGTAAAGAATGGACTGAAACATAAAATATCATTATATTGTTACGAGTTACAGGACTCGAATTAAAATGCCGTTAGAATTACTATAGAATTTATTAGAACTATACAAACACGTATAACACAGGTACAAATATAACTGGACACAACCAGTCCAAACGTAATGTATGATTCAATAACACGCGCAAAGTCCGTCACTAAATAGATCATCGAATGTACACTTGGCAATTACTTTATACTGCACCGATACAATATGTCTGCCCTACCGAATTTCTTAGAATCAGTTCGACATACCTGGCTAATGACTACCATACACAATGGGCTGTTTTTCTAAGTACAAATTTTAAACACAAAGTAAACAAAAGAAGACAGTCATAAATAGTTTCCATGTTATTAGCTCAAACGCCGGGTGTGTAATAAATGTGCTTTGTCTACAGGTATGCAGGTGGCCCAAATTGTTACAATATTAATACGTGAAGCAAAAACTTTGAACCCCTTTTTACGAAAATTGCGCGGACGGAGAAGTATGAAATTTCGTACACGTATAGTTTATATCGAGGAGTGCAGAATGCTAATATTTGTTTAAATTATGCATAAAAATACATTAAATCAATAAAAATAAAATAGTTTAAAAAAACTAAAAAATGCGCTTTTTAGACATAAAAACATTTACAATAAAATCATTTTGTCTTACACTATTTTTAATTCAAATTTATTTTATATTTTTTAGTTGGATTTTCTAAAAAGCGTGTTTTTTAGTTTTTTTAAACTATTATTTATTTTTCATTTTTTTTATGATTATTTAGTGATTTAATTCCCTTCTCCGTGGAAACTTTGAAAAAAGAATTAAATACACTCTTATGATAAAATGGAATGTTATGTAAAAATAAGCTTTTTTAAAAAGCTTTTTAAATACAAGCTTTTGAGATCCTGCATATTATGTAGCAGCCGAGTGCTAGCCAAGACAAGTAAAACGAGCCCAAACACGACGGGTCTATCTTGTTTAGTACAGGAGCTCCTATGGCTACCTTCCGACTCTATCATCAGATCAGCTCCATGTTACCATATTATGGCATTGTCACGCGATATACATGCACCTGCAAAATTCCAGCTCAATGGGAAACCGGGAAGTCGATCAAATTTAACTTGCAAGATTCCACCCAAGAGTGGTTACCATCGCCGTTCCAGCAGTTCCGTAATTAGTTTTATTTCTCTTTAAATATTTTTTTAATAATTTCAACATTGCTCATACAGACAGATCTTAAATATATAATAAAACTACGTTTTAACGGTTTTAAGCGCGGTAATTTTATTTGATTTTGGTTTTTCCGACGTTTCAGACGTTTAAGATACTGTGAGCTCTTTCTGCGTACAACGTAACACAAACCAACTTGACTGATAATTACTTTTATTTTTCCTTCCACCCATCTTAATATTATATAAAATTATTAGAGCTAGGCATGTTTGCTGAAGAGTTTCTTGTGCCGCTTCTTCTCTTCAAGCCATAACATGTTGCGAAGCGGTAGTAAATTAGATTAGGCTCCCATAGAGTAAATAATAACCATAAACAAAATTAAAACTAAATAATTAAAATGAACAAGTTGGCGGTAGGCTAAATAAAACTTTAACAATACTCGTTGACACTTGACATCTTTGTCTTCCGTGATCACGGCCACTGAAAAGTGGCCGAAACGTCGGAAAAACCAAAATCAAATAAAATTACCGCGCTTAAAACCGTTAAAACGTAGTTTTATTATGTATATAAGTCGCGAAAACTTAAGAAAATATTAGATCTTAAATATTATGAATTTTATCGTTAATAGTTCAAAGTTCGTGTTTTAAAGCTTAAATATTATTACACTTTGAAATGTGACGTCATGAAACTTAGGACCCCTCTCCCCTTGTCACCCTTAAGTTACTTAGACTTACTAGATAGCTATCACCCCTGGTCTAGAGTATGGCGCCGTAACAACCTTGAGTTGTGTTCCGGCATTAGTGGCCAGGTTCTCCCTTAAGAGAGCAGCAGCGCGTTTGTAGCACATTTAGTGTTGCAAATATTCATAGACGACGGTAACCACTTTCCATCACTGTTAGGCCGTCAGCCTGTCTTCTGTACTCCAGCAATAAAATAAAAAACTTAGTCGACCCCCTTTAGAGAGCGGCAGCAAATGTCGATAGGTAACCGCTTTCCATCAAGTGGGCCGTCTGCCAGTCTGCTGAACTCATACAACAAAATAAAAATTCCAGCATGTGGAAATCTACCATGTCAACATCATCAGTAAATCGCGGTCGTTAAAACCGAAATCGTTTAATACGTGTATTATTATTTTGCCTCTATAAAATGTCAACGACCTTCAGGCAGGTTATAATGGATTAAGAATATCGCGCGATAAAATTAGGCGCGTAGGTGGATAGTGGAGATAAATATAGTGTTATTATGTGTCTCTGTCGACACACAGTGTTGTTAGAAGAAAGCATGTAATAATTTGCCACTATTTAATATCTATAGTATAATTACTCACCAATTTCATCATGATTTTATACCTTTCTCTTTTACTCACCAGCATGACATCTCTTTCCTTGATGTGACAGATTTGAGATAGCTGTCAATTCATATGCATTGTAAAATTTTGCCGGTAAAACATTGCAAAATTTGTAAATTATTTCAAAGTGTTAAAACTATTCAATATTAATAGAATTTTGAAGTGTTGACAACACAGTGCCAAGAAAATAATATAGTACTTCATTATAATACTTACCATTCGTCTTTTAATTGTGTTATAATAAGTACAAACTACGACAAACAAGTGTTCAGGTGGAATGTGCAACATTCGAAATCTTTAAGCCTTTGGTGATTTCTGTTATTACTAGCACATCGAGTGAAACCAATTACGATAAATTATCTTCGTTTCTCAAGTTCGGACGAAGGGGGAAGTACTTTGCTTTATTCTACTGAACATGAGATGTAAGTACAATTACGAGTTTTGAAACAGGATTGAACTTGTTTTAACACCTAACTGAAAATCTCAGTAGGGGAAATAAAACACCGAGGTTAGTAAACCGGTTGTTTACTTAAGCTAACGAAGAGTTAGTGTCAAAAATTAAATTGATTTTTGATTAATATGATTGAAAGGACATTTATCACAAACTTGTCTTGCTAATAGTGTTGTACTAAGACATAACATTTGTCATTTCACTGTAAAAGAAGACCACTTATCGGTGCAGAACCATTGTGGACAAATTTGTTTTTTATAATATTCTAGAACAATGGCAATTTCTGAACAAAGGCTATAGCTGGATAAACATCCAGCTGCTGCTGGCTGAAGTTGAACAGCTTCTTTAATTCAGTGATAAAACACTGGGGTGTGTATAGATAGTCGGCCCATTTATTTATTATTTGAGATATAAAGATAACTTTGGGTGGTTATAGCCTTCTAACCTATATTAAAGAAAGTTTGGATCTGTTCATGGTACATAGATGTGCCATGTGACTATAACCCACCTGAACATTGGTCTTGTAAACGAGGGCTTGTAAATTAAGTCCTCACAGGAGGCACCACGACTGATTTTCACCAAAGCCTAGTAATTTTTACATTACTCATTGACAGGATTAATAAAGTCAGTGGGACCAATGTCCCATAATTAAATATTAGAGACTACATTGCAAATTATTTGTAGTCAAGACTATATTTTTGTCCTGATGTTGTACAACTTATTAAAGCATCATTGAGTGGCTTACAAGGGTGATTAAAATTTAAAGACAAGTACATACTTTAAGTTAAAAAGTAACACATCTAATGTCTTATATGACAAGTGATCTAAGCCTTACTAATTATACAGCCAAGACTATAAATCTTAGTGTAAATTGTTTAGACTACACAATACACATAATGAGAAAAGAGATAGTTCACCTATTAAAAGTAGTGAATATAACAGACTCCATCCAAAGAGCTGCATTCAGATGGTTTTTGATAAAGAAGTAAGATGTTGATTTCTGCCCTCTTGGACCTCAGAGGTCTCAATTCATATGTAAAATATTGTAAAACATTTTATATTACAAATAAAGAGATTAATTAAAGTTAAGACATATTGGTTAGTGACAACAAACATTCAACAGGCATATTTTCACTTACCAATAGCTAAACCTCATCCGGACATTCCTCCGGGTGGTTTATAGCAAGATTTCCAGCAAACATTTAGTTACACATTACAATAAGTAATTGTATTAATTACATATAAGAGAGCAGGGGTTAAAACAACAGCTTATCATCTTACTATTATAATAACATAAGAGATAGTTTGATTAATCTTAAGACAGCAAAGTAGTGGTCTATTTGTATACTAATTTTAAACCTTATTTATACAAACTTATAATATCATAAGTGTCTATGCTATGAGACTGTGACATTTTGTAAGATGATAAGAAGTATCTCAATTGATGTTTAAAGACTGGAAACTCCCCTCTTTATTGCTCTTGCTTTGTGGCTTAACATTTGGCACAAAAATATTTGCTATTATAGCAAATTGGATTGCAGAAATCCTATAGACACCATATCCAGTTACTCTAGAGTCAGTCAGGACGGAAGGTCCTTGATTCTCAGGTTGCAGAAACTCTGAGAATGTTCGATACGAGGATGGCATATAAGTTATCAAAAAGTCTATCTTACAATCGCCATCATGTGAGCATTAAATCTCAGGTGTGATCAAATTATTTGCTCTAATGTCTAAGGTCTGTTTTCCTATTGTTATAACTGTCTGGGACACCAGGCGAGGCAGAGTGAAATTGTCGTAAAAACCATAACTAAAAATAACATTTCTGATTTCAAACATGTGGAATAGATATATTACTACTCCTAAAGGGGTTATGACTAAATTGAGATTTTGCATACTATGCAATTTTAAAGAATTGACTTCACAATCACTGTATGCAAATGTTCCTAAAATTATTCAAACAGAGCAGGCCAAGAGGGAATATCTAACCCTACTGTTTAGCAAGACCTGAAATAAAGTTGATCAAAGGAGAGCAGGGCTCAGAACCAGTCCTCAAATAGCTATATTACTCAGTCTTTTGACCTCAAATTCAGGTTGAGGTGCTCAGCTAAACAGGATTTGCTCACTGATTGGAAAGTGGGCCTGTAACCAATTTTTTGGAGTTCAAAGAGGAACGAGATGTATACTATTTTTGTAACAATAAATAGTCAGTGTATGACTCAAAGAGGTGCATATTGTAATACATGGTGAGAAAAGGACGTAATCCCTTTACCTAAAAAAGTAAATAAATAAAGATGCTTACCAGATTGTCGAATCTCACAGAACAATGGAGCATAACTCTCTTTCTCTGCCACTTAGCTCTCGGGGAAGCTAAACTGAATGAGAAGCCAGATGCCAAATGGTCCTAAAGTTCTGAAGTAGCTCCTTCTGCTCCAGGCCATGGAGGCTATGTTCAAAATTTGGAGCGTCCAAGGCATGAACTTATTTTCATCAAAGTATGTGATGAATGGCCCCAGACAGGTGTGCTCATTTTTCTACAATGTATTCGGTAGAAATGAGACTTTCGGCTGGGCTTGGCATTTTTCCCCACCCAGCCTAATAGAATACTGTCTTACTTGAACCAGGTTAAAGGAAATTTCCTTTTATTAATACCAGAATAGACCAAGGGCTTTCGGAGGCCAAACTTGAAAGCAAAGATTATTAACAATTCTCATTTAAGACAGGAGGAAGATCTCAGTAGATGGACAGACAGACAGATTGCCCCTTTTTGCTTAAAAAGTAGTAGTTTGAATGATCAAGTCTCTTACTGAATCACAAATGGCAAGACTTATCAAAGTAGTTGGCAGACACCTACTTAATAATACTTACCACTACAATTACTATATATCTACAATAGGCATTGCCAAAAATAAATTTTAAAAGGCTATCATATATTACTAGTTCTTAAGTTTTTTGAAAGGGTGTAAATTAAAGTGTTTTCTATCTATCATATAATAATATTATCAGAGATGTAAGATGATCATCAAATACTTAAGACCATTTCCACCATTTTATTTGTCTAGAATATTAACATTTCTATTTGACAAAATTAAAATAAATAAATAAAATTATATATATATATAAGTATATATAATTTCGTATTAGTAGCTGGATAGTCACTACTATTACTTGCCTCAGGCTGTAGAATCTATGATCTGTTGACACCAGGGCATCCCCAGACAATCAAAACAATTGGCTGGTAGCCACAACTTTGTTTAATAACAAGATTATAAATAAAATAATAATCAGTCTAGCTGGATGTTACGGAAACACCGAAATTATTGTTTTGTCCTGTAACACACATTAAACATTTTACAACAATATCTGAAAGGTCAAAAAGCCTAGGTAGAGAATGAGTACAAGTTTATACATTTCTATCATTATCTTGAAAGATAAAAATTGCTTAAAGAACCATAATTACTGTTTTCAGAGACATTGTATATAATATTTTTTGTAAATAAATACAATATAGTACTCTATAAAAAAAGGGGGGGGGGGAGAGATTAATACTACTCTACATATATATCTATTAGCTAGATGTTGATACAAGATATTAGTTATAAAATTACCAGTACAAGAGATATTAGAGGAATCTTATAAGTATTGAAACATACAGATGTTTCTATTAATGATATCAGACCTAGTCAAGATTAGCTATAAGCTAATTTTAGTTGTTATTAAGGCTCTTTAGTTATGTTTACCTTTAGGTTTCCATTTTTAATGGAAGATTCATAAGATAAGTTTTTTACCAAGGAACCTTGAGATCTTATCATCTAATCAACATTTTCTTTAAAATAATAATTGATTTCAGATAGGAGGATTATTATTTTTTCTTTCTTTATTGTACACAAAGTAGTTACATATAAAACTACAGAGAGTGGTGATGTACCAAAACAAGATTAACAACTCCAAAGAGAGTTTTCTTCCAGCAAACCTAGGGAGACAGGGAGAGACTATTATCCATATAATAATATAAATCAATATTGTTGGAAATTGATAAATTGTGAGGTTATTAGTATTATTTTTTTTTTTTTTTCCTTCACAGACAAATTAAAATTCTTAAAGTAAATCGGATATACTTTGAGAAATATTTTAAATCTCTAATCATCATATGCATTGTATTACTTGTGTTTTCACCAGCAGATAACAAACAGGTCTTCTAACAACACTGTGTGTCGACAGAGACACATAATATAACTGTTTTGCATTCCAACAAAACAGGTATTATGTGTTGACTGAGACACACAGTGTTGCAGCAAGTTTCTTGCTGGTGTGCTGAAGACCATATGAATTGACAGCTATCTCAAATCTGTCACATCAAGGAAAGAGATGTCATGCTGGTGAGTAAAAGAGAAAGGTATAAAATCATGATGAAATTGGTGAGTAATTATACTATAGGTATTAAATAGTGGCAAATTATTACATGCTTTCTTCTAACAACACTGTGTGTCTCAGTCAACACATAATACCTGTTTTGTTGGAATGGAAAACAGTTATATTATGTTTGGCAACATTACAACGCGCGAGTATAATATTCATCTACTTTACGTAGTATAAAATAAGCATTTTTAAAAAGGTTTTCAAATACAAGCTTTTGAGATTCTGGATATCATGTATCATTTAGTGATTTAATTCCCTTCTCCGTGGAAACTTTGAAAAAAGAATTAAATACACTCTTATGATAAAATGGAATGTTATGTAAAAATAAGCTTTTTTAAAAAGCTTTTTAAATACAAGCTTTTGAGATCCTGCATATTATGTAGCAGCCGAGTGCTAGCCAAGACAAGTGAAACGAGCCCAAACACGACGGGTCTATCTTGTTTAGTACAGGAGTTCCTATGGCCACCTTTCGACTCCATCATTAGATTAGCTCCATGGTAACATATTATTGCATTGCCACGCGATATACATATGCGTGCAAAATTTCAGCTCAATCGGAAACCGGGAAGTTGGTCAAATTTAACTTGCAAGATTCCACCCGAACTTCATACATACATAGGTACATCCATTGCAAGTTAAACAAAAGCTTGTAGAAAAGGAACTGTTTGGAGTGGTACCTTCATCTTCTTTTTACCACCGCACCGCACGCCATCGGCGTTCATCCTCGCTTCCTAGAGCCGCTTCGCTCTTATACGCAACGGTTCTCTAGAACAGTGTTCCGCAAAGTATGTACCGCGGCACACTGGTGTACCGTGGTCATTAATTGGTGTGCCTCGGAAAAATAAGGTTATTCTGCAAATTGATGATGGCCTCTGTGGTTGAGCGAGCTAAGCCTTTGCCGGCGTACCTCACTGCAACGCAGAGGTTCTGGGTTCGATTTCTGGTATAGTAAATTTCGGAAACGTATTTTCTCCGTTATTTACTATGGTATGTCTTTTGAGACCACGGGCCATAAAAATAGCCCGGACATTTGGAAGGCTTGCGTGGAGCCATGGGACGGCCAACACGTAGAGGCCCCGTGACAAATTTAATGTAAATGTGGCGTGACACTGACCGGCGATTATCCCTGTCTACAACATATATTGCTGCACCCAAGGACAAGCCCCGGCCAGTGTAGGACTATTGTGGGAAATGAGGACACAAAAGTACCGGGCTATTGGGGTGAACTGCTAGTGGTACAAGGGGTCTGGGAATATGGGGACTATGGCGTCTGCCCGTCGCAATGTTCGGGGAACATAGAAAAATGGGCAGACGGTGACTCGCCACTCCCTGCATGGGCCCCTAAAAATGCCATAGAAGGCAGGGGCAACATGGATGTGAGTGGCTAAGGGGTGTAGAGAGGTGGGCTGCAGGTTCACCGTAGCTACTTCTGACGTGATGCCATTTATCACTTCCACCCCTGGAGCTTGAGTCTTAGCCGACCCGATTTGTATGCCGATTTTTATAATTATTATAATTTAAACTTTAGGTTTGTTGATTAATAATAAATATTGTTTCGATGATTAATAAATAATTTTGATTAATATTTGTTTGGGCCACTTCGTGATTTTCCTTAATTCAAAGAAAGGTGGACAAACGCGCTCCGGTTTGTTCACACCCCCGCCCCACACCGCACCTCACCGCGGTCGCCTGCACGCGCTGGTTAAACCAAAAAATGCACCCCGCGACACGCATCAGTGGCTATTCTCACCTTTACGCAAAAACTAGTGTCGTGTGCGCAGCCTTCTTACTCACAATATTTCCATCGCGAGTGGTATACTGCACCTTCGAATAATCATATCAGGCCTGGTAAAAGCATCGTGGCGAAGGGACAATCGTGAGTACCGTTTTGATCTACTCATTTTTGAATCGTGGACAATTACGACGTGGCTACACTCTTTCACCGCCATTCCGCATTTTTATACAGGGCCTTTGGCCTCTACGCCCCCAGATTTGCTGGTCCTTCGAACCCAGGATCTCCCTAGGGGTTACAATCCTTTAATATTTATAATTTATAATATATTTTATTTGTATAATTTTTACCTTACCGCTTACCTTATTTTACCTTACCGCACCTCATTTCTTTTAAACAGCATACATATTATATATATTTCTGTCTTATCTTTATTCGTACCACTCGACAAACTGCATATTTTTTTAACTGCTTATAATTTAAACCGCTATTTTCGCTAATCTGGTCACTCATAGTTGATATTTCATTTTGTGCAACTGCACAATTACCTACCTTCTTTCTAATTTTTATATTAAAGTTATTTATAAAAGTATTCATTAAAAATGAGTAAAACTAGCAAATATACCGCTGAGAAGGAGGTTCCCTCGAAGATTAAACTCTTAGAAGCTCGTACGCAAGCATTCTTTAACCGCCTACAGAACATTTATGATTCTTCTCGTAATGTTTCCTCAGAAGAATTGTTGAACCGTTTCAAGAATTCTGCGGCAAACATCGAACAATTGAGAACGGACTTTTTAAATTGTTGCGATGAACTCAACTTACAAAAAATAGAACATGACCCGCATTTCACGCCAGACTATGACAGTTTTCTTGCATTCGAAGAATTGTACTCTTCTATAAAAAATACTGTCCAAAACTTTAAAGAAGAAAACGTACAACCCAATAAAAATGAACGTCCTTCTTTGAAACTACCCCCTATTAACTTGTCCACTTTTGATGGTGATATAAAGAATTGGCCTACATTTTTTGAGTGTTATAATAATGCCGTTCATTATAACTCCAATTTGACATCATCGGACAAAGTGTTTTATTTAAAAGGTGTTTTGTCAAATTCCGCGTTGACATGTATTGCCGATATTCCTCCAACCGCAGATAACTACAATTTAATTTATACCACATTAGTAGATAAATATCAAGATGTCCGTATGTTAGCGAGTACTTATTTGATAAAAATAGTTAACATGAAACCGCTGACATCAGCGTCAGCGGATAACTTAAATTATTTTATTGATAAGTTCTCTGCGTCAGTTTGTGCCTTTAATAGGTTAAAAATTGATAACAAAGTAGACTTCATATTTTTATTTTTGGCTTTACAAAAAATTTATAAAGATACCGCTCGACTGTTTGAAAATTCTGTTCGATCAGAGTCAGTGCCTACATATGAAAGTCTTATTAAATTCATTAAAGAACAAGTTAAAATTAACGAACGGACAGACGGAAATAATTTTTCTTCAACATCCTCAAATAGAAAAATTAACAATAAATTACCTTTTATTCCAAAAATTAATAATAATATAAAACCTACTAAATCTTTTATTACTTCCTCTAATTCTTCAAATATTAAACTCTGCCCGCTATGTTCTAAGTCTGGACACGAACAATTTTATCGTTGCCCAGAATTTCTGCAATTAATTCCAAAAGAAAGATATAATATTGTAAAAATTAATAACGGTTGTTGTAATTGCTTAAGCTTTAGTCATAAAACTATATTGTGTAAATCTACAAAATCTTGTGCAAACTGTCAATCTAAATCCCATCATACACTTTTACATTTTTCTAATAATACGCCTCCCGCATGTAGTACGACAGTCGAATCCGCAACGAGCGCGCCGACGCCGCGCGCTACCACTAGTGCACAGAACGCTTCACCTTTGACCGTTTTGAACAACGTCGTTCGCTCGCATGCTAGCGACTCGAAAACCGTTTCTGCTGTACCACACAAACAATTGTCGCTTCACTCACAATCATTTATTCAACCGATTTGTCAAAATAATACTGTCTTGCTTGCGACCGCACGCATTATTATTAAGAGTGCCGATGGTTCGGTAAACACCGCCCGTGCACTAATTGATAATGGGTCGATGAATGATTTTATAACGCTCAAACTTTGTAAAAAAATATCTTTAAATATAGAATCATTACCTCAAGATATAACTATAAATGGTTTTGGTGGTTCTACCAACATTGTTAAAGGTTATACAAACATTTCAATTTCTTCCCGCTTTAACCGCAACGTTTCATTTGAACTTCACCCGCTTATCGTAGATAATATTACTGACCGCCTACCTACATTACCAATAAATAAATCGATGTTAAATTATCTTGCTCGCACTCCGCTCGCCGATGATACATTCTCCGATCCTAGCGAAGTGGAACTTTTGATTGGTGCCAAATTATTCGCCCGTTTATTGTTACCTGGCCGTATTAGGGGCCCACCGGGATGTCCTGACGCCATTCAAACTTCATTTGGATTTATTTTAATGGGAGATGCTCCGGTCGCAAACCCCCCTCCCCGCGCCTCTCGCTTACTATCTCATACTTTATGCGCTTTTACCGGTCAGCCGCTTGATACTTTATTGCGAAGTTTCTGGGAAACTGAGGAGGTTTTGACACCGAGCTCTGAGCTGCTAAGCCAAGAACACCAAGCTTGTGAAAATATTTATAAGGCTACTACTACACGTGACCCCTCAGGTTCTTACGTTGTTGCGCTTCCGTTTAAAACTGACCCGGTCGCTTTAGGCAATTCTCTCGCTTATGCTAAAAATAGATTTTTTGCTTTGGAAAAACGATTCCAAAAATCTTCTAGTTTTCGCTCCGCTTATAATGATATTTTGCTAGATTATTGTGAAAAGGATTTCATCGCTCCGCTACGCTCAGAATACTTACCATCGCAGCCAGACGGTTACGTCATACCACATCATGGAGTTATCCGCGAAGATAAGTTAACCACTAAAATTCGCATGGTCTTAGATGCAAGCGCTTCCACAGATACAGGCCTATCACTTAATGATATTTTATACTCGGGGCCTAATTTACAGGCAGATTTATTCTTAATTTTACTGAACTTTCGTTTATTTCCTGTCGCGCTTTGTGCTGACGTCGAACAAATGTATCTAAGAATAAAAGTGAAGCCAGAGTTTCATAAATATCAACGCATTTTATTTCGTTTTGACGATTCAGACCCTTTACAAATTTTCGAATTTAAACGTGTTTGTTTCGGGCTAACTTCAAGTCCATATCTGGCATTACGTACATTGAGTCAGCTTGCAGAAGACGAGAAAAACAATTTTCCTCTAGCTTCTAATGTAATTAATAATGGTTTTTGTTATATGGATGACGTTTGTTTCTCAGTTGATGACGTCACCGCTGCTAAAACCACCGCCTTACAATTAATAGATATGTTTTCGGCGGGTGGTTTTAAACTTCATAAATGGTCAAGTAATTCTACAGAATTACTTTCATCTTTGCCAGACGATCATTTACATCCACAAAATATAATTTTCGATAACACTGACACACAAAAGGTGTTAGGCGTTAACTGGGACCCGTCTAATGATTATTTCTATTTTGTAACAGCTCTTCCAGTTGACGTTTCATGCACAAAACGTAATATGTTGTCCGTAGTAGCCCGTCTATGGGATGTTATGGGTTTCGCCGCGCCTTTAATATTTTATGCAAAATTATTAATAAAGACACTTTGGTTATTAAAATTAGATTGGGATGACGCACCTCCGCAAACTATAATTTCACAGTGGAATCAATTTCAAAATGAATTACCCCTTTTGTCAAACCTCACTATACCTCGCCATATAGGTATAACTTCCTCATGTACCGCACACCTTATGGCGTTTTCTGATGCTTCAGAAAAAGGCTATGGAGCCGCACTGTACATTCGTTCAGAAACACGCTCTGGAGTGTCTGTAAATTTATTATGTGCCAAATCTAAGGTTGCGCCTGTACAAACTATTAGTCTCGCGCGTCTAGAATTGATGGGTGTTCATTTAATGACAAAATTAATACGCACTGTAATAAAAACTTATGAGAATCGTTTTAAATTTATTCAAATTTTTGCCTTTTGTGACTCCACTGTAGCCCTTAACTGGGTCCACTCCAGTCCGCACCGCCTGAAAACCTTTGTAGCCAATAGGGTTACAAAGATTCAAGAAATAATTGAACCGCGTAATTTTTATCACATCTCAGGAAAGGATAATCCTAGTGATTGTTTGTCACGAGGATTTACTCCCGCTCAACTTATTAACCACTCTCTTTGGTTTCACGCTCCCTCGTGGCTATATCAGGATATATCTGATTGGCCAATCCAAGTTTTTAAAGCATCAGATAAGGATTTACCTGAACTCAAAACAGTATCCTTATGTAACGTGCTACCACAACCACAAGTAGGCTCACCCTTTAGTTACTTATTTGAAAAATTCTCTCGTTGGTCCAAGTTGCTTAGAGTAATAGTTTACGTACTGCGCTTTTCTAAATGTCTAACTTCTCGAGCAGATATAACTGCAGATGATTTGAATACAGCCGAAATAACGATAATTAAACATGTTCAAAAGGTGCATTTTTCTGATTTAATTAAATTACTACAGACAGGTAAGCAAATCCCACGATCCTTTCGGAAACTGAGGCCTTTTTTGGTTGATGGTGTTATTCGAATTGGAGGACGGTTGGAAAATAGCGACTTGACTTTTGACCACAAACATCCTTTACTTATGCCTAAGAACAATAAAATAACAGATCTTCTAATTGATCACGTTCACCGCACCGCTTGTCACGCCGGACCTCAACTTGTAATGTCATTGTTAAGACAAAAATTTTGGATAATATCTGCACGTCGTCTTGTAAGAGCGAAAATTTATTCCTGTATTCAATGTTTTAGGGCACGACCTAAATCGGCACAGCCCCCAGTTATGGCTAATTTACCCTCATGTCGTTTACAAATATCTAAGCCATTTGCCCATTCTGGTCTTGACTACGGAGGACCGCTGTCTATTACCCTTACGCGAAGACGTGGTATCAAAAGTCAAAAGGCATATTTATGCGTATTTATCTGTTTAACCACTAGGGCAGTGCATATTGAACTTGCTCCTGACTTAACTACTGACTCTTTCTTGAACGCTTTTAAACGATTTATATCGCGCAGAGGTCCGATTGAAAGGATTTATTCTGATCATGGTACCAATTTTGTTGGTGCAAAAGCATATTTAAACGAAGTCCAACAATTTTTAAACTTAGAACCGTATAATACCGACTTAAAATCAGAATTAGCGAAAAATCGCATTACGTGGGAGATGATCCCGCCCAATAGCCCGCATTTTGGTGGCGGCTGGGAAGCCACCATTAAATCCTTTAAAACTCACCTTTCCCGCGTAATTGGATCTCAAATTCTCACATACGAAGAACTTCTAACTCTTTTGTGTCAGATAGAGGCTATCCTTAATTCTAGGCCGCTTGGTGTGCTTAGTGAAGATCCTGCTGAGCCTTTACCACTTACTCCCGCACACTTTTTAAATACCAGGCCTCTAGCATACTTACCTTCCGTGAATGTGCACGAGATGAGTCAAAATCTTCTATCGCGATATATGTTGCTAGACAGACTTGTGCATTCATATTGGCGAAGGTGGAGTGAAGAATATTTGCATACTCTTCAGGTTCGCGAAAAGTGGAACACTGATTCTCGACCAGTTAAGGAGGGAATGGTAGTTTTAATTATGAAAGATAACACTCCACCGTTGCACTGGCCGATAGGCATTATTACCCATACTTTTGCTGGTTCAGATGGCAAAGTAAGGATCGCGCTAGTCAAAACTAAAAACGCCATATTTAAACGTCCAGTGGTACGTTTATGCCCTCTTCCTATTTATTAACCTCTTTCTTTATCCGCATATATATTTTATTTTTATTTATCCTGCTACTTATATATTTATCATTACTCCTTCTTTCTTATACAACCGCTTTTAATTGATTTTTGTTCCTGCATCCTTCTAAATTTTATTTATTTTTCATTGAAAGACCTTTTGGTCTTTCAAGGCGGGGGAAGATGTTTGGGCCACTTCGTGATTTTCCTTAATTCAAAGAAAGGTGGACAAACGCGCTCCGGTTTGTTCTCACCCCCGCCCCACACCGCACCTCACCGCGGTCGCCTGCACGCGCTGGTTAAACCAAAAAATGCACCCCGCGACACGCATCAGTGGCTATTCTCACCTTTACGCAAAAACTAGTGTCGTGTGCGCAGCCTTCTTACTCACAATATTTCCATCGCGAGTGGTATACTGCACCTTCGAATAATCATATCGGGCCTGGTAAAAGCATCGTGGCGACGGGACAATCGTGAGTACCGTTTTGATCTACTCATTTTTGAATCGTGGACAATTACGACGTGGCTACACTCTTTCACCGCCATTCCGCATTTTTATACAGGGCCTTTGGCCTCTACGCCCCCACAATATTACTTAAAAAGATATTTTTATTTGTGGTGTGTACCTCCAAAAATTTTCGTTTTTCTAGATGTACCTTGAACACAAAAAGTTTGCGGAACACTGCTCTAGAACGTTCCCCTTGTGCATTTGGAATTGGCTCCCAGTGGTTTTTCCATAGCGCTACAATATGGGGTTCTTTAAAAAGGATGTCATAAAATTTCTTCGAGGCCGGCAGCGCGTTAGTGACATCTCTGGTTTTGCAAACGTCCGTCTGCCTATCTGCTGTACTCCAGCTATACAATCCTATCCGTGCAGGAACGGAGAAAAAATACAATTTCCTGCGGCCTGGCGGCCTGTTGTAAGAGGCGACTAAACAACCCACAGCCAGGTGGTAGGGTATTTGCTCGACTGGATGGCGACCATCCCTGGTCTAGAGTATGCCGCCATAACAACCTTAAGTTATGTTTCGGCATTAGTGTCCAGGTTCCAGTCTCCTTTTAAAGAGCAGCAGCGCATTTGTAGGACCTTTAGTGTTGCAAATGTCCATAGGCGATGGTAACCGCTTTCCATCAGGTGGACCGTCTGCCTGTCTGCTGAACTCAAGCTATAAAAAAATACAAAAAAGCAAATTCATTTTCCGTCTCTGTCTGGATATATATATTTTTTATACGGGGGAAATCCGATGGAGGACCGTATATAATTTTATATGCAATTAGTAAAAAGCTATTATTTTGACACATTACAAACAGACACTACAATTTTATTTATCAGTATAGATAGATGAAAACTTTTGAATTTTAATATGTAATTGTATTTCAGAAAGCATGGATTCGTTCTTTAGTCTCTTCGATCCGTCTGATGGTAACCAGAACAAGCAATACATAAAGAAGAAGCACAAAAACGAGCAGGACAATGTTAAGAAGAGAAGTGAAGGTCCGAAAGGTAAAGCGAGACTCCCCTCCACTGACTTATTGAAAAGCTGGCAAACGCTATTTTTTTTATTGCATGATTTCAATAAACGCGACGATAAACGGCTCCCATTAGATCGGCCGTCTGCCTGTTTACCAGATTTGCAATTATAAAGATAAAAGCAGGCGGCTCACCTGGTGGAAAACGGTTGCCGTCATCTATAGCCGTTTGGCCGTCATCTATAGCCGTTTGCCAAACCTAGGGCGAAGCCAACGTGTTACCAGCCTAACAAGGAATAAAATAAGACGGACGAGATAAAGGATTGACACGGAAGGAATGTGTATTGTGTTTGCTTGAAGAGCGCTAAAATTCGGTAAAGCTTTATTTAAATATACTTTCCAGGACGTAGGAGAGGTAAGAAGTCGTCGGGCAAGAACGAAACTTTGCCAGAAGAATCCTCTTTCTTATGTGAGCCGGATCTAAGTAACGAAGTTTTAGTCAAAGACGTAAGCTACATTGAGAACTACTTCGAGATTACTAAGAAAGATGATGGTAAGTGTTTATTGTGTATTGTAGTGTATGTCAGGTATTTATAAATAAATTGCGTAGGACTATTGCACTTTGTAGGAGCCATCCATATTAACATTATCTTTCTTGCTAACGTGGCATATACAGTTGTTCAGGTATACACTTGTTATTAAGTAGTTTAATGTTTCAGAATCAAGAACAGATGACAAAAAACCAAAACGCCGCAACTCAAATCGCAAAACGCGTAGAAAAAAGAGATCACCACAAAAAGACATAAACAACATAACCAATAAAGACGCAATGAAAGCTGAATCGCTTAATAATCAAACGTCGATATCCAAAACCACAGACGATAATATAGGAAAGAATGTCAATAATCTATACAATGCTGATTTTAAAAGAAATAAGAGGAAAGAGATGAGTGGAGTTGATGATTTCACTGACGGAGAGAGTGATAAGAGTTGCAAAGAGAATATTATATATGATAATGAGGTTGTATATAATGTTATTGATAAGTTAGAGAAGGTTAACTTGAAGGACGATATGTACTTAGCTGGTGATTTTGATACTAAGGATCTGGATAGTGATTTCTTTTATTGTTCGGATGGTGAAGAATTTATGGACGATTCGTAAGTCCATCTCTCTTTTTAATTTTTTTATTGTAATAATATCTAAATATATAGAAGCTGTATTAAAATAGCAAGAAAATACATCGAAATTATCTAATAATCCTGTTTTCTTCTTTCTATTTGCATTTATAGCGTTGAAGTCTCTGTAAAAGGCTGCATAAGCAGTTGTATGTTCTTCTTTTACAAGGTTTGGCTTAAGTTAGTGCCAATGTAAATTAATTGCTATTACTTTGCAAATAAGATCATGGACTGTATAGTTATTTTAATTCCTGCGTAATCCAAGCGAGAATTTTTATTCAAGCTAAGTTCCACTAGAGAACATTCTTTAAAGATCACATATATAAAAGTTAAAAATTGAGTCTACGTCCTACTCTATGTACACCGTTTCGAAACTTGTCATCGCTGTTTAAGTGGAAGAAGTTGCATCACACTCCTTACCAGCATTACACTTTGCTTGTGGTGAAGACATATCTATATTTTCCTGAGATTAGAAGCAGGTGTGATTTGATGGCACTCCTGCAATTGATCGATTCTGACGTAATACAGTAAGTATAAATATAGGAACACTTTATGTTTCAGTACATCAGAACCCGATGACTCTGGGGATGAAACATATGGCAGTCTACCACCAGAACCCAGGTTCGGTAATGTTGAGTATAAACTACAGTTGGTTTCACTCTGCGAGAGGAGGTTCCAGCATCTGGTCACACAGGTATTTTCACTAATATAATAAATGTTGGGATGTCTAGTTTATATAATGAATTTAAAATGAGAAAATTATCAAGCGGCTAATTTGGACCAGCAAATTTAAAAAAAAAATCTGTTTGTCTGTCAAAGCGTTACGCGAAAACTACTGAACGAGTTTAAATGAAACTCAACCCAGAGATAACTCACATCCCGGGTCTATAACGCTTAGGATATTTTTATCCAGAGGAATGAGATATAAACGAGTATAGTGTAAAAATGACGCCGCGGTCATTGTTATAATTCACTCACAGACATCTCATTATCATAGTTTATCGCTATGAAAGAAAATATTAATATGTCTTAACAGTGGATACGTCATTGCAGAGTCATTCTGTAATCAGTATTAAAACGTAACAGTATGAAGATTCTATAACAAGTCAAAAAAATCAATTTGATTCTATTGCATTTTTTATTTGTGTGTGGCTGCCAGTTGAAATGGCGATTGCGCTCTGGCGGTGGCAGCTGCGTGTACGTAGTGGGGGTGCGCGACTGTGGGGCGCTGGTGGGGCTTCGTCCGAGACCGCTGCGCTCATCGCTCCACTCTTTGACCAGGATGGCGAGGTGAGTCCATCTTACTTATCCAAGACCAGTTAATACACCAAAGGAAAAGGCTGGAAATTAAATTATAATAATAATTAATATGTTTATTAGACATTTGTTTTTTTTTGTATTATTAAATTGGAACTTATAAAGGCTTTCGATAGTGTTTCAATTCCTAAAATTCTACTTGAACATAATTATGGGCATTGGAGACCTTGTGTTGGAACTGTTCAAAAGCTACCTAACTGTTCGTGAACAGTATCTCGTCCTCAACATGTACACGACCCATCAGATTGACATAAAATGTGGAGTTCCTCAGGGTTGTGTCCTCGAGCCTACCTTGTTCTTCGCTTATATTCTTCACTGTATTCGGGGCGACATGCACTTTTCGATTTTTTTCATTGTTATGTTCTTCAAATAGGGCGTTGGACGCAACTTTAACACACGTAACGGCAAGAAGGGTGGCACCACACAGAGCGGTCGCCGAAGTGTACATCAGAAAGGTATGTCACAGACCTTATATTTTTCAAGTGTTTAATAATAATTTTTTATGTTTGTAAACAAACAGACGATCCACCCGACGGAAGTGATTATCGTCGTCCATCGTCTGCAACACTGAAATAACCGATGCGTTGCCTGGCTCCTCGAAATTTTAAAATCTGTTTAAACCCTTTTTTCAAGATGTCTAGAAAACTTCTTAAAGGCTGGATAACGTTTGCATTAGTTAAGTACTCAGTTCACTTTCAAAATTAAGCTAGACTTTATCACTGATTGAACAGATGTTTTCGAGTCATATAATAAGTTGTCACTTAAGTAAGCGTCAAAATAAATTAAGATAAGGACTTATTCACAAGTTAACTGAGCCTATATCACTGTATTTGGGGTGACTTGTTTTGTTACTTATGGTTTGTCATTGTTTTTCTGTAATAATAATCGTGTATTACAGCTGGCTGATCCGCAACAGAGTGTGGAATTGAGGGTAGCTGTGATGGGGGCGAACGAGGCTGGCAAATCCACCTTGATAGGTGTCCTAACACAGGGTGGGTATATTCTAGGTTATATTTCGGTAGCTAAAAAATTTGTAAATATAGGTATTTTTATTAAATAAATGCAGTGTAACCTTGATACAACAAATCTGAAGGAGATTAAAAATTATTCGTTATATCAAGATTTTTTTTTCAATGACGCTTGTTATGTAGAGGTTGGTTTGGTTTAAGATTCGTTTTAGCAAGGTTAAGGGAAATTTAATATAAAAATAAAAACACATTGTAATGAATGCACTACATTTATAGATCTATCTTCTAAGTATTATGCGATATATTTATGAAATTTTAAATTTCTGGAATATCTTATGGTAAACGAATATGTTGAATCTGTCGAGACATGATATCTTGTTAGATTTAGTTGCATCAGAATACTTTATGCAAAGGTTGACAAAAATCGTTATACACAGAGGTCATTTATATTTTCTAATAATAGTTGCAAATTCGTTATAAAGAGGTTTTTACAAAATTTAATTCAAAATTTTATATATATATATATATATATATATATATATATATATATATATATATATATATATATATATATATATATATATATATATATATATATTATTGCAGGAGATCAGACGACCCACTTGATGGAAAGTGGTTACCATCGCTTATGGACATTTGCAACACCAAAGTTGCTACAAATGCGCTGCTGCTCTCTTAAGGGAAACTGGAACCTGGTCACTAATGCCGGAACACAACTCAAGGTTGTTATGGCAGCATACTTTAGACCAGGGTGGTAGTCATCCAGTCGGGCAAATGCCTTACCACCTGGCTGTGGGTTGTTTTGTCGCCTCTTACAACAGGCCACCCGGCCGCAGGAAATTGTATTCTTTCTCCGTTCCTGCACAGATAGAGTGGATACGGATTTATAATTTAAAATAAAATTCGTAACACAGAGGTGTGGCAGAACAAAGTCTATATTATAGAACTGTAATTTAGGTAGGTTCAAATATTTTATACGTATGAGAATAAATCGACTCTATGTTAATTTGCTTATGAACACAACTAATCACTAGCACGAAATCAGAATTATAGTTTTGATATGAATTAGATGTTGTGATTGAACACTTATATTTATTTTTTCCCCGGGCTCCTCTATCATTGGTCAAGACAGGTTGTCATTATGTTATTCTTTTTATTTCTTTATTTATTTTATTTCTTAACAAAAATATACATTTGTACTTATATGCTATTCTTCTTATTGTGATAGGTAAATAAATTTCAATAATGGGAAGTGTGTTAGGTAAGCATGGGGTGGGGGGGGGGGGGGGAGAGTGCGTAGTTGATGGTTGGATGGACAGATTTGGGAGTTTTCTTTTTATTTCTTTATTTATTTATTTATTTTCTTAACAAAAATGTACATTTGTGCTTATATGTTATTCTACTTATTATGATAGGTAAATAAATTTCAATAATGAGAAGTGTGTTAGGTGAGGATTGGGGGGGGGGGGGGGGGGTAGAGAGTGCGTAGTTGGACGGTTGGATGGATAGATTTGGGAGGGTTTTGTGTTTTATCTGTTTATTTATTTATTTGTAAATTATTTTGCGAAACTCTTACATATTACATTGCTATATTTGTAAAATTCCTCATGTACATTATTTTGCGAAAACATTTTTGCTCTTATTACAATAGTCAGTCTAATTTTATATAATAATTTAGAATTTCTGTTTTAGATTTTATACATTTTAACACTTATGTATTGTTATAATATATTTAAATAATAAAATGTTACTATATTCGAGGGATTAAGACATTATTTGTAATTTTATTTTTGTTCAAAGGCGAGTTGGATAATGGCAGAGGCAGCGCTCGCCTGAACATGTTCAGGCACCTCCACGAAGTGAAGAGTGGCAGGACGTCCTCCCTCAGCCACGAGATACTAGGGTTCGATGCTCAGGTAAGGCAGAAACAAAATTACCATATTTCAACGAGACCAGTAACTAGATTTCCTCGAAAGCAATTGCACAAAAAAATATAGATTGAATTAAGTTTATTTAATTCGCGTGGTGGCGTTGTAAATAAATTCCTTAAAATATTCGTAATCCTCGAATAGCTTTTTTTTATTACAGAAGTTCAGCAGACAGGCAGACGGCCTACTTGATGGAAAGCGGTTACCATCAGCTATGGGCATTTGCAATACCAAAGGTACTACAAATGCGCTGCTGCTCTCTTAAAGGAGACTGAAACTTGATCACTAATGCCGGAACACAACACAAGGTTGTTATGGCGGCATACTCTAGACCAGGGGAGGTCGCCATCCAGTCGGGCAAATACCCTACCACCTGACTGTGGGTTGTTTAGTCGCCTCTTAAGACGGGCCGCCCGGCTGCAGGAAACTGTATTCTTTCTCCGTTCCTGCACGGATAAAATAGCTTACAAAATATGTGTTCTATGAAACTTGCCCTTTCATCAAAATCCATACTTGTTGTGAAAAGTGCAAAACATAACATGGTTCATTCCATACAGACAGAATATCCCACCTTTCTATCCCATCCCCCCCACCATTCTATCCCATTTCTCCCTCACATCCCACCTTCCTATGCCATCCCTCTCCCCTATCCCATCGCTCCCTCATATGCCACTTTCTTATTCCATCCCTCTCGCCACATAGTGTTGCTAACGTCTATAGACTACGGTAATCACATTTCATTAGGTTGGACTATCTGCCAGTTTGTCAGCGTCGCAGTAAAAAATAAATTGATTGATAAAAGTTACATTATCGCGAGCGAAGCAGCGCTTCCAAACTAGTGATATGGTGTATGATTGTTTGTAGGGCAATGTAGTAAACTACGGATGTTCGGAATTGATGACAGCCGAACGAATAGGGGAGAGGAGCGCCAAGCTGGTCTCGTTCCTGGACCTGGCAGGGTACAGCAAGTACCAGAGGACCACCGTCCACGGCCTGACCGGATACTCGCCTCACTACGCCATGGTCGTGGTGAGTTGATGTTGTCTATACATTAGAGATGCCACGAATCGGCGCTTGAAATACCGTTAAAAATATAGTATCGTTGTTTATGCTAATTTCAAATAACGTTAAAAAATAAATATCGTTATAAAATTTATCATTATTTCTAGCCATTTTAACAGTAAAAATAAATAATAGTTAAAAATATACGCTTTTTAGAAAATCCAACTAAAAAATAGAAATTTATTTTCTATTTATTTAGTTAGATTTTCTAAAAAGCGTATTTTCTTAGTTTTTTTAAACTATTAATTATTTTTCATTTTTTAGTGATTATTTAGTGATTCAATTCCCTTCCCCGTGAAAACTGAAAAAAGAATTAAATACACTCTTATGATAAAATGGAACGTTATGTAAAAATAAGCTTTTTTAAAAAGGGTTTTATTTTAAATACAAGCTTTTGAGATCCTGAATATCATGTAACAGTAGAGTGCTAGCCAATACAAGTAAAACGAGCCCAAACTCGACGGGTCTATCTTGTTTAGTATAGGAGTTCCTATGGCCACCTTCCGACTTCATAATCAGATCAGCTCCATGGTACCATATTATTGCATTGTCACACGATATACACATACGTGCAAAATTTCAGCTCAATCGGAAACCGGGAAGTCGATCAAATTTAACTTGAAAGATTCCGTTACATACTAACACACGTATGAAGCTAATAAAAGCGTAATAATATATAACGTTAATACTATTTTTATCGCTAATTTTACCGTTACAACTATGTTTTGTTACCGTCGTCGCTCCCTTTCACTCGCAAAGATTGTCAAACAGCACTGTGCTAGGAGCCCGCGTAATATTTAAAGTTGTGTTTATCGTTCGTTTCGGTAACATGCAGTCGTAATAAAGCCAATTCTTAATACCGGCAACGTCGCTTGAAGTAACGTAAAAATTACCGATACGCGTAATGTTATACATACGATTTTTAACGTTATATTATAACATTTTCTTAAGTTTTCGCGACTTGTATACATAATAAAACTACGTTTTAACGGTTTTAGGCGCGGTAATTTTATTTGATTTTGGTTTTTCCGACGTTTCGGCCGTTTTTCAGTGATCGTGATCACGGAAAACAAAGATGTCAAGTGTCAACGAGTATTGTTAAAGTTTTATTTAGCCTACCGCCAACTTGTTAATTTTAATTTTGTTTATGATTATTATTTACTCTATGGGAGCCTAATCTAATTTACTACCGCTTCGCAACATTTTATGGCTTGAAGAGAAGAAGCGGCGCAAGAAACTGTTCAGCAAACATGCCTAGCTCTAATAATTTTATATAATATTAAAATGGGTGGAAGGAAAAATAAAAGTAATTATCAGTCAAGTTGGTTTGTGTTCCGTTGTACGCAGAAATAAAATAAAATTACCGCGTATAAAACCGTTAAAACGTAGTTTTATTATTATATTATAACGTTAAAATCATATACGTTACTAAGTAACGGTAAAAAAATATACCGGTATGGGTGGTATCTTTTTCGAAAATACCGGTAAATACCTCTAGTTTTAAACGTAATTGATAAAGTTTTTAAGCCCTGCCACGAATATTCGGTATTCGGTCCAATACCGATTTATTAATTTTTTTCATTGCTGAAGCACATGAGACAGGCTGACGGTCCAACTGTGATGGAAAGTGGATACCGTCGCCTATGGACATTATCAATACCAGGGGTGCTGCCGATGTGCTGCCGACCTTGATACTCTAGAGCAGGGGTGGTAGCCATCCAAACGGTCAAATACCCTACCCGGCTGTGGGTAGTTTTGTCACAGGCATTAGTGTTCTTTCTTTATTCCTGCACGGAAAAAATATGTATACAGAACCTGTCTTTATGCGTCGAAGCACACGCCCTTGACCGGATATTTATATAATCTATGGCAGATATCGGCAACGGCCGGCATAACCAGCATAACCGAGGAGCACATAGACCTGCTGCTAGCCCTGGACCTGCCCTTCTTCGCAGTCATCACCAAATGCGAAGTGGCTTCCGTCCAAGTTCAGCATATCGTTAACAAGATGGAAGGGATACTCGCACAGGCCAATAAGGTAGGTGACAAACACTTATTAAAGTTAATACATTGCTATATATTACGATGGCGCAAAAAACCGACTCTTTTTTTGAGTTTCTAGTGAAAAAATATTAGTTTTTGGTGTTTTAAGAACAGCTCAAAAAAACATTTTTAAGAGGTCGCTCCAAATTTTTTGAGATTTCAAAAGTCGCCAAAAACTGAAAGAAATTATTCAATTTTTTTCTCGTTAAGGTATAATTTTATAGACCAAAAATAATACGTTTCTGAAAGTTTCACTTCAAAATTTGAATTTTAAAAGGTCGCTTATAATTTTTTTTTAATTTACTAATCATTACTCGCTCGAAAAGATCTAAAGTAAGGAATATTTTTTGAAGATCATGCCTTTAAGTTTTCGCGACTAGTACACACAAATAAAACTACCTTCTAACGCTTTGACGCAGTATTTTGTTTGATTTTCATTCTCACGTTTGCGCAACTTCTCAGTAGCTGTGATCGTGGAAGACAAAGATCTCAATTGCCGATGAGTAATATTGAAGTTATTAATAAGCCTACCCCCAAATTGGTCATTAAGATTATTTAATTTTAACGTACATACATACGTAACTTCACGCCAGTTCCCTTGTGGGGTAGGCACGAACAACAGAGCGCCATTCAGGCTTATTCTTACACACCTCACTCGCTTCTTTGACATTCATAGCTCTTGTCATGCACGCTCGTCTGTTCTTAAGGCTGCTGACATCACCTTCTGCTAGTACACGATCAACTTGAACATGGAAGGTGTGTCCGTGGCCTTCCACGACTTCTGCATCCATCCACTTTTGCATTGTGTATCTGCTTAGTCATCCTTTCCACATGCCCGAACCACCGGAGCATTCCTTTCCTTACCTTCACCCCGACACTCTCTTTCAGAGCAACTCTCTTTCTTACTTTACGTCTACTCTACTTTCGTGCTCTCTCTTCCATACCCAACTCTCGCTTCCATACGTGAGCGTAGGTACCAGCACCGCGTTGTGTATGGCGAGCTGGGCCTTCTGGCTGAGGTTCTTAGCGCCTAGAAGTTTAGCTGATTTAATTTTAAATTTTGTTTATTATTTATTGTATATGCTGGAGCGCTTCTTTGGCCTATATTATAACAATAGATATATAGACAAAAACTACTTCATTGTTCACCGCATAGACATAATGTAAATGATTTAAAGATATTTCGTGTCAAGGTAGGAACAAGAGGAGTCCTTGTCGCTTCAGAGCGATCTCATGTAGGAAAATCAAAATTAAATAAGTGCCACGCTCAAAACCGCCGAAACATAGTTGTAATTACTTGTTAAAAATATGAAATATATGAATATCATGAAATGTTTTTTTTTTTTGTAATTCTCATATATTTTGTTCACAGAAACCCCTGTTGATAACGGATGAAAATCTAGCAAGGAACTGTGTCGCACCACAGAAGCTGATTTTGGATACCATCGATTCTAAAGTGGAGGAAGAGCAGTAAGTGCCAATTTCACACCCCTCCCCCCCCCATATTTTATCTCTCTCTTTTTTTTACTTTGCTTTATTATACAACGAAAGATATTTCAAGGCCTTTCAGTATTTTACAAGTGGGCCATCAGGGCTAAATTCAAATCCGAAAGCGGAAAACATTAATCAGGAATCTCTCTCCCCTCTCTCTATCTCATTCCGTCTGCCCTTCCCCCTCCCTCTACCTCTCCCCTCCCTCTCCCCCTCCCCCCCCCACCTTCTTCCATTCTCCCCCCCCCTCTCCCTCTCCTCGCCCTGCTCTCCCTCTCCTTGCCTCCCTATCTCCCCCTCTCTCTCTTCCCTTCCCTCGCCCCTCATTCTCCCATTCCCCTCTCTCCCCTCTCTCTATTATTTTCCTTAGAGTCTGTGTTATTTATTGATAGATCGGAGTTGGAAGAGATCCCAGTGTTCCCAGTGAGTTGTGTGAAGGGCATAGGACTGAATTCACTGCATGCGTACCTGCTGGCGTTGCAACCGCCCGCCGTGGAAGTGCAGCCGAAACCGGATGATGTGAGTGCAGTTTTCTTTTACGCGGCAGCGGACTCGTAGTGGTCGTCACGTGGAGAAAGTGTGTTTACCATTGATTTTTATTTATAAATTTTGTATTGAAAAAATACCACATTAATATTACCATCTCATCTAAAAGGACTAATAAGTAATTAAAATATATTCCAAATTAACAAAGAGTATTCATACTAAGAAAGTGTCCAGTGGCACTTTTCTTATTGTCTCTATTAAGGCGAAGACACTGAAGGGTGAGCCCCGATAGGGTGTGGAGGAGCGAGATGGTATGCTCCTCCGTCTCAAAGAAGAAGATCTTCCAGCGAGGCCCCTCTGTATTTTTTTTTTTTTTGGAGTTGGACCCAGCTCAATAGCCGCAGATGGCTGTTTCAGCGATACCGGACTTTGGGGGTTTCCCGACTCCGTGGGAGCGGAGGCGTCCAGCCTGGAAGCAGCGCGCTCGAGGAGGCACCTCCTGTGAGGTTCGACCTCGGCTCGACCGCTGCGGGGGATTGACTAAAAGGCTGAATGAGCTAAGCCAACAGGCTGAAATGATCATTTGGGGACCAATTATCGACTCCGCCGGCGGAGCCGATCCTAGTCTATCATTACTACCGCTTCGCAACGTGTTGTAGCTGGAGGAGAAGAAGCGGCGGAAGAAACTCTCCAGCAACCCCTCTGTTATAGTTGAAATTTTTGTATATATTCTTTGTATGTTTCGGGAAACGTTTGTGACATCAATTATTGCACAGCGCCATCTGTTGGCTTGTAAGTGTTCCACTACAACACTTTGTTCATGTCTTCTTTATGAACCAATCGTCCTTTAATGTATTTTTTATTATACAACTAGAATATACCCGCGACTTCGTCCACGCTTGGCTTGAAATTCAAAATAGCACAACATTTAAAAAGAGAATGTCAGCTATCGTTTTAGTGGAAACTGTATCGAAATAAACTAATTCGTATACATCCGAACAAGTTCAAACCGTTCATTTCATTGTTGTTGTTTCATTGACCATCGAAAACCGCACCAAAATCGGCCCCGTAGTTGTTACGTGAATCCCGAACAAACAGACAAAAGATCTAAAAAAAATTGCATCGTGTTATCCATCGTTTATATAGGCGTTTCCAGTTTTTTTTTTTAATAACTTCAATATACAGACACGCCATGTCTAGAATTTTATAATATTATAGATTTCGAACTTTAATACAATGAAATAAGATCAAAATAAAATAATATCTATCAGTGTAAGTATATATATATATATATATATATATATATATATATGTATATATGTATATATATATATATATATATATATATATATATATATATATATATATATCTTAATATATATAAATTACGTGTCACGTTGTTTGTCCGCGATGGACTCCTAAACTACTTGACCGATTTTAATCAAATTTGCACACCGTGTGTAGTTTGATCTGACTTGAAAGATAGGATAGCTTGCATTTGGATCCGGTAGGTGGCGCTGGAATCGGGTTCTAAATTTTATTTCTTCAGGTCAGAACAACGTCTGCCGGGACAGCTAGTATATATATATATATATATATATATATATATATATATATATATATATATATATATATATATATATATATATATATATATATATATATATATATATATATAATTCTTCTGTTCGTGTTTCCATATAACGGTTGGACCAATTTTGTTGAAATTTTTTGTTTGTTCAAATTGATTGGGGAATGGTTTAGATTCTCAAATGGACTCGGCAGGTGGCGCTGCAATCGAGTTCTAAAATTTATTTTTTAGGACAGAACGAGGTATCTCCTTAAATTGATTTACTCAGCAAATAGTGTATAAACTTGATGTCTTTCTCAGGAGTCGTGCGAGTTCCAAATAGACGAGATCTTCCATGTGGACGACTCCACCGGACCAGTGGTTGGGGGGTTGCTGGTGAAGGGGGAGCTCTGCGAAGGAGACAATCTCATTATGGGTAAGGTTTTTATTTTTTGTTTTCAGGAATACATAGCGCACGAGCCGAGCGAGCGAAGGGAGCGTGGTGTTGCAACGGCCAACCGTTATTAATAATATTAATATTGTTTATTTGGAAACGATTGTTCTTTCGTTGATTAGGTTTCCATAACATATATTGTAGACGACGAGATGTTGTATGCATCTTAAAATTAACGTTATTAGTGGTCGCCCGTGCTCGAAATTCGACCATAATAATTAATGTCAAAGACTATATATACTTCTATAATCACAGATCTCGCCCAGGCAACAATAAACAAGAGAGTATATATGCGTGTGTGTGTCAAATACATGGTAGTGTGTGTAAGATTTTTTTTATTGATTTAATGTATTTTTATGCATTATTTTTTTAAATATTAGCATTTAGCGCTTCTTCTCTATATAAACTATAAGTGCGAAATTTCATACGCCTCTGTCCGCGCAATTTTCCTAAAAAGGGGTTCAAAGTTTTTGCTTCACGCATTAATATATAGATAACTAGCTTCTGCCCGCGACTTCGTCCGCGTGGAATAATTGGAAAAATAAGTTTGGTCTTAGCGTGATGATATATAGCCTTCCTCGATAAATGGGCTATCTAACACCAGAAGAATTTTTCAAATCAGACCAGTAGTTTCTGAGATTAGCGCGTTCAAGCAAACAAACAAACTTTTCAGCTTTATATATTAGTATAAGATATAAGATGATATATAGCCTATAGCATTCCTCGATAAATGGGTTATCTAACACTGAAAAAAAATTTCAAATCAGACCAGTAGTTCCTGAGATTAGCGCGTTCATGCAAACAAACAAACAAACTCTCCAGCTTTATATATTAGTATAAGATACAAGATGATATATAGCCTTCCTCGATAAATGGGTTATCTAACACTGAAAAAAAATTTCAAATCAGACCAGTAGTTCCTGAGATTAGCGCGTTCATGCAAACAAACAAACAAACTCTCCAGCTTTATATATTAGTATAAGATACAAGATGATATATAGCCTTCCTCGATAAATGGGTTATCTAACACTGAAAGAATTTTTCAAATCAGACCAGTAGTTCCTGAGATTAGCGCGTTCAAGCATACAAACAAACAAACTCCAGCTTTATATATTAGTATAAGATAACGAAACTCTAAATAGTACCACTAGTTTTTTTTGTACAAACTAAGTTTTGAGCAATGTATATACAGTTGTTGTACAATTGCTTTTCGAACTTTTCGAAGAATTAATGGAGTTATATTAATTTAAGGGCCTCTGGAGTCGGGATCGTTCGTGCCGGTCCACGTGCGCAGCATATACACGAATAGGGTGGCCTGCGCCAGGGCCCTCAGGGGCCAGTGCGCGTCGCTGGGCCTCGGACCCGGGGCCCCGAGGCCCAGGGCCGGCATGGTGCTCTTGACCCCCAGGGTCCCGAAGGGCGCCCGGCCGGTGTACGGCGGTTGCGAGCCCAACGAATGCGTCACCAGGAGTCAGGTGAGGCACTTCTGCAAATACGTATTTATCTTATCCTTCATATTTTTTTTAAAATTTATTTCAGGTCTGTTTGTTCGGGACTCACGTAAAAACTATTGGACCGATTTGAATGCGCTTTTCGTTGACGGATAGCAAATTCCCGGACTTGAATCTGCGGTACCTCGGATCCCGCGGAATCCCGCGGGAGTTTTCTTGGGAGCGGTTTCACTGATTCAATTCCTATGCGTAAAAAACCTCTGGTCTTTGCTACCCTAGTTTCACAATGGTATAGTTTTTTCCCTTACAGATATCAGATATAGTGAAGAACCGCGAACACATCCTATCCACGGAGAACGTGAAAAATCGAAAAAATTCAAAATTAAAAAACAAAAATCTACTGCAAGACATCGCAAGGCCGAAGAGTGTTTGGCGAAGGAGATCAATAACATTGACGCCAATAATATTGACATCAATAATATTGACGACAGTATATTCAAAGAGGAAGAGTGCATATGCAGTGACAGGGTGTTTCTAGAAGATTCTAACGACCCCAGAGGATGTATATTCTTTCAGGTGAGTTATATTATAGATTGCATTTTCTTAAGTTGTCGCCACTTAAAAAGCCCGATTTGACACTTAAGAATGTCCATAGAATGTAACTTTGAATGAAATCAACAAAAGCCAATAACAATTTATTAAGTTGATAATATACATAATATTTTTACTGGTGCATTTGTATAAAATATTAAATTGGTCGATTTCGTCGGTTTGGCCGAATTAGTCTATTTCGTCGGTTTGGCCGAATCGATCGATTTGGGCGAATTAGTCGATTTCGTCGGTTTGGCCGAATTAGTCTATTTCGTCGGTTTGGCCGAATTGGTCGATTTGGGCGAATTAGTCGATTTCGTCGGTTTGGCCGAATTGGTCGATTTCGTCCAATTGGTCGATATGGCTGAACTAGTCGACTTCGTCGGTTTGGCCGAATTAGTCGATTTCGTCGGTTTGGCCGAAATGGTCGATTTCGTCGAATTGGTCGATTTGGCCGAATTAGTCGATTTGGTCAATTTCGTCGAGTTCGTCGATTTGGTCTTTTTGATCATTTTGATATATATACAGTTTTGGTGTTTTAATACATAGAAAATGGGCATAGATACTTTCCATCCGGGAGATGGGATAGTTAGCGATATAAAATGAAGTGAATCTTCCGGGGCAAATAGCACTAACATAAAAATTTAATACAATGTAACCTCTTTAAACAAGAGGCAGACACTAGGGGTTGCCCCCGACGCAGCCGCGAGGTAAACTCTAGTAACTTTATATAATATTAAAATTGAAGGGAGGAAAAATAAAAAATCAAATAAATTACTGCGCTTAAAACCGTTAAAACGTGGTTTTATTATGTATACAAGTCGCGAGAACTTAAGAAAATAGTAAATAATTAAAATTAAGATGTTGGCGGTAGGCTAAATGAAAATTAAAACATCACTCATTGACACTTGATCAAACTTGATCTTGATTCTTCCTCCGTTAATCATTTCACGCTGATATTCTGTGTTCGCGTGGTACCACACCGTGGCTCCACCACGTCTAAGATTCGACAAAGCCGTGTCGGTCGTTTTTCTTCAAATGACTAATTGTAATGACACGGTACCAACACGCACTTGGCCGGTTTTTGAAGTGAAACTTCTATATAGACCGGGGAGGGGGGGGGGGGGGTTGTATTAGGATTTTTTTCTGTCACGAAAAAGCGTTACGGCCGCGTGGAGCGGCGGCATAATTTTAGACTAGACGTGGTGAGAGGCGGCATAATTTTAGAGTAGATCAGTGTTCCGCAGATTTTTTGTGTTCAAGGTACAACTAGGAAAACCAAAATTTTTGAGGATACACCACAAAAAAAAATCGTTTTTTAAGTAATATTAATCAACATTTATTTATTAATCATCGAAACAATATTTATAATTAATCAAACCTAAAATTCAATTGCAGCATAAACTTATTTTTCCGAGGCACACCAATTAATGACCACGGTACAAATGGATCATTTTTTTGGTTCCGGATCCAATTCAGGTGTTTTGTTTGATAAAATAAAATATTTTTAAATAAAAAAATGCATTAATTAAAATGTACCTAACCTAACCAAATCATAATTGGATCGACTTATGCAAAATGGAACCAACCCACATACTGACAGTTTTGATAAAAAGTCGTTTTTATTAAAATTTTGCGTCCAAAAAAATATGTCTATATTTTCGAAAACACATTTAGAATATTGTATATTATATTTTCGACAGTGCGAGAGGAATGGCGACGAATTGTGAAGCTTGCCACCACCCCTGTCATGAGGACCACGACCACTCTGCCAAGAGTGTGACGACGGAGAAATAGTATATTTTCTCGTTATGATTTTTATCGAGTCGATAGAAGGTGCACTTTGAATGTCTTCTGCATCCTTAACCCAATTTTGGCATGTTTGTGGATTGGTTCTGTTTTGCATAAGTAGGTCCAATTTGCAGTAAACCTGCGAAAAATCGAAATGTGTGCTGGGACACATAGTAGAGGTGAGAAACTTCAACGGACAAGTGGAAAAACGAGTCGCAACAAAGTTTTAACTTGAAGTTTTACGAACAGATTTTTAATTTACTTGTCCAATTTAATCCGTGCAGGAATGGAGAAAGAATACAACTTCCTGCGGCCTGGCGGCCTGTCGTAAGAGGCGACTAAACAACCCACAGCCAGGTGGTAGGGTATTTGCTCTACTGGATGGCGACCACCCGTGGTTTAGAGTATGCCGCTATAACAACCTTGTGTTGTGTTCCGACATTAGTGATCAGGTTCCAGTCTCCTTTAAGAGAGCAGCAGCGCATTTGTAGCACCATTGATGTTGCAAATGTCCATAGGCGATGGTAACCGCTTTCCATCAAGTGGGCCTCCTGCATTAAAAAAAAAAAACCTGCCCGCAAAAGTTCAAGTTATAACTTTGTTGCGATTCGTTTTTCCACTTGTCCGTTGAAGTTTCATTTCTATGTGTCCCAGCACACATTTCGATTTTGTTTTCAATTGGAACCTGCTTTGGTTCTCAGGCGACTGTGCACGTGTTGCGACACGCGACGGCCATTTACCCGGGCTTCCAGTGCACGGTGCACGTCGCCAACGTCAGGCAGACCGCCATTATTGAGGTATGTTACGAACGATACTTGAGTTTTATTAGCGTCTTTTGCAAAAATCTTTTCTTGCTACTTAACTTTCCGATTATATTATACTACGCCATAGTAAAAAAGAAATGAGAAGGGACTTCGTAGTAACTTGTAATTTTTTTTTATGGCTTGGCAGCTGGGCCTTTAAGCCAGATCTTAGATTCAATGTAGTTTCTTCATTTTCTTAAACCTATGTGTAGCACAGCTGAACTGTAGGTTATCAGCTAGTGCCATTCAACGGAGTTCTTGTGACAACTCAAAAGGCCACATTTGACTTTACAGTTCGTATTTCTCGCAAAAACACATAATTACTACTTAAAAACTGTCAATATCCTACAACTATTGTTCATTTTAGAGTAATTTTACACATTTTTAGAAAATAAAACTGCACAGCACAACATCTCCTTGCAGTTCCCGCCAAAAACTCGCCTGTAATATATATAAATATATACAAATGAATCATAGAGATTTATTTGAGAATGATGCATCTTGAACGCATCATGTGATGAATGTAAGACGATATTTCTGAACGAGTCCATAGTCTTGTAGCAGCGAGAGGTAGAGGTTAAATAATTCTTCAAATGGCAGAGAGTAGTATTCACTGTCGAGTGCTCATGTGAACTGATTCATTTTGGAAACTGTGACCTTAAGTACTAATATTAACAAGTCGTACAGCTGGTATAATATATAGCACAGTGTGTGAGCGGGACGGGTCATGTGCGAGCGAGATAGAGCAGCTGTTAATATGTGCGCTCCCGCGTTGCGCGTGCCAGTAGTTCGTTGTCCGCTACTATGACAGGACGTATGCAGCTCCCATAGACGACGTACGCGCGACGTAATACAAATACGCTCTGAGTATTAATTATTCTATTAATATTGTACGCTATTAATGTTAAACGATAAACGCTCACGCATCATTGCAAAGCGTAAATTCGTAAGTGTTGTTTTTTTTGCCAGCCACCATTCCCGCATGTATGTGTGCGCATAACTTGATAACGTAACGACTTTACCGATTTTGCTAAAATTTGTTTTGTGCATGTCGAGTGGATCCTCGGATGGTTTAGATACACAATTAGAACGGATAGGTGGCGCTGGGATCGTGTCCTAGGTTTTAATTTTTTCGGGGCAGGACAGCGTCTGCCGGGACCTCTAGTAGATAATAAATCTTGGGCCGATCCCACACACTCAGACCGGAGCAGATAACGAAAAAAATCTACGAATGATGTCTCTTACGTGTCCGGCATTGACGTTGTTATAGGTCGCAAAAACCGAATTCGGTTTAGTGTAATACGGTTATATCTCTTCTCCAGGGCATTATGTCCCACAACAGACTGCTTCGTGCCGGAGAGTCCGCCTCCGTACTGTTCCGGTTCGTCAGATGTCCGGAGTATCTCGTGCGGGGCCGTAGGTTGCTGTTCACGGCCGGACTTGGCACCAGGTGAGACATTTGCGTACTGACTCTGGGGCCATTAATGTGCCGACTCTGGAGCCATTGGTGAATGACAGGGCCATTCATGTGACAAATCTGGAGCCATTAATGACTGACAGGGCCATTAATGTGTCGACTCTGGGGCCATTAACGTGCCGACTTTGGGGCCATTGGTGAATGACAAGGCCATTCATGTGACGAATCTGGGGCCATTAATGACTGACAGGGCCATTAATGTGTGGACTCTGGGGCCATTGGTGAATGACAAGGCCATTCATGTGACGAATCTGGGGCCATTAATTTGCCGACTCTGGGGCCATTGGTGAATGACAGGGCCATTCATGTGACGAATCTGGGGCCATTAATGACTGACAGGGCCATTAATGTGTCCATTCTGGGGCCATTAATGTATCGACTCTGTTGTTATTAATGGCTCAAACATAGCTAACATGTGTATTATGGTGTAAAAAATTAACAGGAGATTGCTTTTATATCCTGGATACTTTTTAAAATGATTTATGGTATGGTAACAAAGATCTTTTGGCTGAAAAATTTCCTGTCTGTAATCCCTCAAAATTATCATTTACATCAATTCAGCCCTTCTGAGACAACATTTCTAAAAGCTTAGCATCATATTAACAACAGTTTTTATTTAAATTTGTTTTATAATCAACAGACAGACACTGCAATATTATCTATAATATTATAAAATGCTAAACATGCCGTGTCTGTACAAAAGCAACTGGGATACACTATATAAACGATGGATAACACAATGTAATTGTTTTTAGACTTCTTGTCTGTTTGTTCGGAATTCACATAAAAACAACTGGGCCGATTGCGATGGGGTGTCCGCTGATCGGCGGCAAATTCCTAGACTTAAAACTCTTCGCTACTTTTTTTTACCGGGAATCTGGGACTGATACCGGGATTTGAAGTTGTTTGGATGCATAAAAATTAACTTATTCCGCCACGGTTTCCATTAAAACGATAGCTGCGCTACCTTGTGTCCCCGGGAATCCCGCGGGAATTTCGAGCCGAGCGTGGACGAAGCCGCGGGCATATTCCTAGTTGGTATATGTCTTAATATATATAAATCACGTGTCACGTTGTTTGTCCGCGATGGACTCCTAAACTACTTGACCGATTTTAATCAAATTTGCACACCGTGTGCAGTTTGATCCGATTTGAAAGATAGGATAGCTTACATTTGGACCCGGTAGATGGCGCTGGAATCGGGTTCTAAATTTTATTTCTCCAGGGCAGAACAACGTCTGCCAGGACAGCTGGTGTAACATATAATATCATTTCGTAAATGTCTCACTGCTGGGCTCGGGCCTCCCATTATAGGGAACATATATATATATATATATACATACAGTGGTGGTTATGTAATTAGAAACACTACCAACGGTCCTTGGCATTATGTAAGATACTTCACCGCAATCGTTTTTATTTTCAAATTAAACAATAAATAGGACAACAATATGTTCAACGGTTTATCATTTATTAGAAAAACATTATAAATCCCATTACACATGTGCAGTTTTAATATTACATTACGGAAAAACATTTAAATCAGTTTTAAGGTATGAACAATAATGGTCAACTAATTAGAAACAACAACAAAAAAGTATAAAAAGCAATATTTTTTTAAGTATTAGTAATTAGTATTGTTATTTACGAAATAGCTACTATCCACAGCCTACCAATAGTTGTAATTAATATTTAGTGGCGTATCCCTTATTTTGAATAACAGCACTGCAACGACGTGGCATTGATTCAATCAATTTCATACATTTTTCTAGGGGGATTGAATTCCATGCTTCAACAAATGCTCCATATAGTTCGTTATGACTGGTGTTACGTTTGTTTGAGACTTTCTTTTTAACAATACACCAGAGATTTTCTATCGGGTTTCAATCCGGACTATTTGCTGGCCAGTCTAAAACGGATATACGCTGTTCGCTAAGGAAATATTTGACGCTATTGGCCGTGTGTTTAGGACCATTGTCATGCTGAAAGATCCAGGTTACAGGCAAATGATCGTCCGAGTAGGGAATCATTGTGTGCTCTAAGATATTTTTGTATTGCCATTGATCCATTGTACCTTCAATCTTCCGAACGGGTCCAACTCCACATCCGGAAAAACACCCCCAAACTTTAATGTTACCGCCACCGTGCTTGACTATACTCCTTGTGTATTTATAATTAAAAGCACTGTTTACAGGACGTCTAACATAGCGCTTTCCATCGGAATTTACCATATTTATTTTTGTTTCATCTGAAAATAACACTTTTTTCCATTCTTGTACCGTCCAATTAACACATTTTTTGGCGAATAATAATCGCTTCTTTCGGTGTTGCTTGGTAAGAAGCGGTATCTTTCGAGAGATACTTCCAAACAATTTAGCTTCCACTAATCTTCGGCGTATCAGTCTTGACGAGATGTTTCTCGGGTCATCAGGCGAAAAAACTTCATTTTTAATCTGGTTGGAGCCTCTACTTGGGTCTTTTTTAGCAACACGAACGATTAGCGTATCTTCTCTGGGAGAATTTTTCTTGGCCGAGCCTTTCTAAGAACATTTTCAACAGTTCCAAGTGTTTTATAATGATCAATTGCATTAAAAACTTTCTTAACAGTACAATTTAAATGCTCAGCTATTCTTCTGTACGCCCACTTATGATCCATATGTAATTTAACAATTATTTGCCTAGTTGACGCGTCACAACTTTTATTTTTGCCCATTTTGAACAAAATAAAATTCAGATTAAATTTTTTATTGCCTTTGGCGGCATAATAGACAAAGCCAAGAAAGAAATGTTATTCTGCAATTTCAAAAAAAGAACGAGCTATGGATGCTTTTTTAAAATGTTTCTAATTAGGCGTCCAAGCGGCCAGTAACAGGAAATAAACTCTTACATGTGTAAAACTCATTTTGTAATTAAAAGTAAGATATGTTTTATATTTTATGCATTTAATGAGTTTTTTATTTGAGTGGCTATATTATTGCATGATTATTCATTATTGAATGTGTATATTTTTACGAACATTTGTACGTTGAAGTTATACTTTCTTTATTCATAAGAAGTGTTTCTAATTAGATGACCACCACTGTATATATACTAGCTGCGCCCGCGGTTTCACCCGCGTCGTGATGGAGAATCGTTATATTTTGGATAATTCACACTATATCTTTATAAATTATAGCTTATGTGTTATTCTCATGTGTGAGCTATATTACTGTAAAGTTTCATCGAAATCCATTCAATAGTTTTCGATGATCGAAATACATCCATACATCTAACTAAATATCCATTCTTACAAACTTTCGCGTTTATAATATTTATAGATATAATTAATAATTATTTTATTATTAATAATATTTAATTCTTAATAATAATTATATAGTAATTAGGGAATTGTTTATAGCGTGCATGACAAGAGCTATGAATGTCAAAGAAGCGTGTGAGGTGTGTAAGAATAAGCCTAAATGTCGCTCTGTTGTTCGTGCCTACCACGCAAGGGACCTGGCGTGAAGTTATGTATGTATATTTATAGTAGTATTTAATTTCAAAGTTTTTGTTTGTAGTGTAATTATTACTTATATCGCCATTTTAAGTAGATTCTCAGTTTCATTAGGGAATATAAAACATAATTATATGTATACATGTAAGTAACATATACGCCTAGTATATATTACTTACATATATACATATAATTAGTAATATAGTGTTTTGCCGAAAAGTTCCTAACTCGTTTGTGTTTTCTATTGCAGGGCAATCGGAAGGATTACTCAAATCTTTCCATACATACCTTGAGGGCGACTTTGACAATTTCGAAAAAAATAAATAAGCGTAAACTAGGAACCATTATTGGCACCCCAACCTATGTTTGGCACCGAGTCAATTCATTCAAGATATTAAAAATCTTAATTTTTATTCTGTACCTATATAATATTATTATTCTCCATATATACTTTACTAGAGTTTACCCCTTGGCTCCGCCGCGCGTCAAACTCTAGTCCGTACCTCTAGTTTTAAGAGCAGGCGCTGATACAGGATATATTGTATTGTATTTTTATGTTGGTGCTATTTGCCCTCGGAAGATTTACTTCATTTTATGTCGCAAACTATCCGATCTACCGGGATGAATAGTATTTATGTCCATTTTCGGTATTCAGACAGACAGACAGATCGAGTGAAAGTCGCATTTTCTTAAAGATTATGAATTTCTATATCTATAAACTTGATAAATGATTGGTCCCCCATACAAACTTTAATATCCTATTTCAACCCGTCATAGTTTTATTTATATAAGTAAATATTGTGTAAACTACACAAACGACTAAAACTACCAAACGTACTAAAACTGCCGAAACTACCAAACCTACCAACCAAAACTACCACAACAACCTAAACTACCACAATCACCAAATCCACCAATCAAAACTATCACAACTACCAAAACCACCACAACTAACAAAACTACCACAACTACCACCACTACCAAAACTACCACCACTACCAAAACTACCACAACTACCAATACTACCCCTAGTACCAAAACTACCACAACTACCGAAACTACCAAATCTACAAACCAAAACTACCACAACTACCAAAACTACCACAACTACCAAATCTACCGAAACTACCAAATCTACAAAACAAAACTACCACAACTACCAAAACTACTACAGTTACCAAAACTATCACAACTACCAAAACTATCACAACTACCAAAACAACCGAAACTACCAAAACTACCACAAATACCAAAACAACCGAATATACCAAATCGACCAACCAAAACTACCAAATCTACAAACCAAAACTACCACAACTATCAAAACTACCACAACTACCAAAATAACTGAATCTACCAAATCTACCAACCAAAACTACCAAATCTACCACAACTACAAAATCTACCGAAACTACCAAATCTACAAAACAAAACTATCACAACTACCATAACTACCACAACTACCAAAACAACCGAAACTACCAAAACTACCACAATTACCAAATCTACCAATCAAAACTACCACAACTACCAAATCTATAAACCAAAACTACTACAACTATCAAAACTACCACAACTACCAAAACTATCATAACTACCAATACTACCACTACTACCAAAACTACCACAACTGTCGAAACTACTAAATCTACAAACCAAAACTACCACAACTACCAAAACTACCACAACTACCAAAACAACCGAAACTACCAAAACTACCACAATTACCAAGTCTACCAATCAAAACTACCACAACTAACAAAACTACCACAACTACCAAAACTACCACAACTATCAAAACTACCGCAACTACCAAAACAACCGAATATACCAAATCGACCAACCAAAACTACCATAACTACCAAATCTACAAACCAAAACTACCACAACTACCAATACTATCACTACTACCAAAACTACCACTACTGCCGAAACTACTAAATCTACAAACCAAAACTACCACAACTACCAAAACAACCGAAACTACCAAACTACCAGCATAAACTACCGAAAATAGCAAAACTACCAACCAAATCTACCACAACTACCAAATCTGCCAAACAAAACTACCAAAACTACCTAAACGACCAAATTGACCAAAATAAACGAAATGACGAAAATGGCAAACAACAAATAAAAAACCTTTCGTAGTTTCCGGGATAAACTTTACATAAATCTATCCCAAAATCTATCCCAGTATCCGGGATGAAAAGTATCCCTTGGCCACCCTCGGTATTCAAATTACATATGTACCGAGTATCAGCCAAATCGGTCCAATAGTCTTTCCATAAAAGGATAACAAACAGAGAGACAAATATACTTTTATCCCGGAAACTATTCCATTTTCCGGGATTAAAAGTATCCTATGTTCATTCTCGGCATCGAAAATATATATATACTGAGTTTCAGCCAAATCGGTCCAGTAGTTTTTACGTGAAAACGGAATAGACAGACAGACAGAGTTACTTTCGCATTTATAGTATTAATAGGGATTTTCCAAATTTTTTACATTTTTCTTATAAAAAAAACTAGCCGATGCCCGCAACTTCGTCCGCGTGGTGCGGTTTTTTAACTATCCCACGGGAACTCTTTAATTTTTCGGGATCAAAAGTATCCTATATGTTGGCCAGGGATATAAGCGACCACCATACAAAATTTCATTTAAAACCGTCCAGTCGTTTTGGAGATTAGCCGGTACAAACAGACAGACAAACAGAGAAACAAAAAATTTGAAAAAATCTAAATTGGTTCTATTTCACTTCTTATATCCCCCTGACTTGGTTTTTGCATTTTTTTTTTTCATTGTACAGAAATTCGACTTCTACAGTTTTATTATATGTATAGATATACATTTATTTATAAAAAAATACAAAGGACTGGTCACCACCGGCAGTAGGGCCTAGGGTCCAGGCTACCGGTGGTTAAGGCTCCAGACACAGGATTCTCCTCACAATGCGGGCCGTGTCCAACAGAGCTGCCTTCTGCATCCGACCCTTGACCCAGTTACCAAGCGAGAGCCTTTCAAGGTGGTGGTCAAGGCCCTTCGCTATTAGTCCATTATTATAGTGTATGTCTTCGAAGACCACGGGCCATAAAAATGGCCCGGACTTTGGGAGGGCTGGCGTGGGGCCATGGGAAGGCCAACACGTAGAGGCCCCTTGACAAATTTAATGTAATCGGCAGACAAAGACACACATTGTATATCCCCAAATTAAGCAAGTTACGCTTGTGTTATGGGTAATATACAACGGACTACTCTGGGGCCGATCCCAGACACCCAGACCATAGTAAATAACGGAGAAAATACGTTTCCGAAATTTACTATACCAGGAATCGTGACACTGACCGGCGGTTATCGCTGTCTACACCATACAATAATGCACCCAAGGACAAGCCCCGGCCAGTGTAGGACTATTGTGGGAAATGAGGACACAAAGTAACGGGCTATTGGGGCGAACTGCTAGTGGTACTGGGGGTCGGGGAATATGGGGACTATGGCGTCTGCCCGTCGCAATGGGACTCGCCACTCCCTGCATGGACCCCAAAAGGTGCCATAGAAGACAGTGGCAGCATGGGCGTGACCAGTCACGCCCATGCTAAGGGGTGTCGAGAGGTGGGCTGCAGGTTCACCCCCCCCCCCTCCCCCAAACTTGAGTCTTAGCTCTAGCGATCTCCAGTCCATATTATTATTATTATATTATACATATTGTCTTTATATGGCTAGAATTCTTAATAATTTTGAATAAAATAATAGGGTGCCAAGATTTGTACTAGGGTGCCAAGAATGGTACAGTGTCCTCTAGTAATGAAAAATGTATGTGTCGCAATTGGATGCATATACTCTCTTAATTCAAAAGGTCGATTATTTTAGACCTGTTTTAATTTATAAGTAATAAATAAATAACCGCGCAAATTTGTGTTAATCGCCTAATATTAGTATTAATCAAAATATATATATATACAGGTATACACGAGACTAATTTAGAACCGCTTCTTTTTGTGAAGTCGGTTAGCAAAATTATTAATTATGAGCAAGTTATTTTTATTATAGTTACTAATATATATAGGTAAATTCCATGTTGGGTTAGTAGGTTTCACACATTGATCACTTCGATACATAGGTATCCTCCCTATGTCTTCCTTTGCCGTTAATACGTGATCGTCGAAATAATATGCATGTTGGGAAAAAAAATACCTAAATGTTAGAAACTGATTCGAATCCGCGTCATTAGAATCGTAGAAGGGTGCCTTAATCACTAAACAATCACTTACAATTTATGTTTCAAGGAAATTTCTTAAGTAGTTATTGATTACAAACGTAGACGTAGAAGTAAATAGAGATGACATAGGTCAGTAAAATAGTTACGAAAACACGATGGACTTAGTGCAATATTATTAGTTTGAAAGAGACACGTTGATATATTTCGTGCCTTGTTCTGCCCTTCGTATGGTTTGTGTTGTGTTGGTAACGGTGGTAGGATAATGGCCGGTTCTTACTTCTTACTATTCATTCATTTACTTGCCGTACCATCGGTTAAGTTTTGACATTACTCATATGGAGCTTATGTCAAATTTTAACTGATAGTAAGGCAAAGGGATGGTCGGAAAAATATAGGAATCGGCCATCAGCGAACCTCGTGTAGTTCATGAACGAATAGAAACTGTGATTCGACTGCCATCTATATATGACATGTAAGGTACTTGGCACTCGACATGGCACATATCAAGTGCCAAGTACAGTACAGTATAGTACAGTAGTACCAAGTATAGTACCATAGTACCAAGTACAGTACAGTATAGTACTGTAGTGCCAAGGCGTTTAATTGTGTAGTGACATATTAGCCTATCTAGTTTACAGGACCTCAGATCCCGTGTTCGATTCCTGGCATGGTAAATTTCGGAAAACGAATTTTCAATTATTTACTACGGTCTGGGTGTTTGGGATAGGCCAGATAGTGGTCCGTTATATATTATCTAAACACAAGCGTAACTTGCTTAGCTTGTGGTTATACGATGTGTTTGTTTGCTGATTTACTTATATATTTATTAAATAAAATATTATAATTTAAGACGAATAAAACAAGTAGACCGAGGCTGGTCCGCCTTATTGACGCCTACTAAAAATTACGTCTCAAATGCGTGAGAATATCATTTATTGCTCCACACATTATGTGAGGGGCTGTTCAAGTCATTATAAAATATTATTTCACATGTATATTTTTGATTCTTTTTTATGCTTTTCTAATACATATGATATGTAAAAAATACATATTAAAAAAGGTGACCTCCGCCGACAGCGGGGTCTAGGGTTCAGGCTATCCGTGGTTAGAACTCCAGAGACAGGAACCTGCTAAAAGTGCGTGACATGCTCAGGAGAACCGCATTCCTATTATTATATTATTTATATTATATACTATTATTATACTATTATTATATATCCGTGCAGGAACGGAGAAAGAATACAATTTCCTGCGGCCCGGCGGCCTGTCGTAAGAGGCGACTAAACAACCCACAGCCAGGTGGTAGAGTATTTGCTCGACTGGATGGCGACCACCCCTGGTCTAGAGTATGCCGCCATAACAATCTTGTATTGTGTTCCGGCATTAGTGACCAGGTTCCAGTCTCCTTTAAGAGAGCAGCAGCGCATTTGTAGCACCTTTGGTGTTGCAAATGTCCATAGGCGATGGTAACCGCTTTCCACTAAGTGGGCCGTCTGCCTGTCTGCTGAACTCCTGCAATAAAAAAAAAAAAAAAAAAAAAAAAAAAAAAATATTATTATCGATTATTAAATACAATTTTATTTTTTTATGATATAAGTATTATTATTGTACAGCTCCTTGACAATGCAGACCTTGTAAGAAGACTCAAAAGGACCAAACCTTTTGAGTCAGTGTAGTAAAACTATCAGGATAAAGTAAAGTGAAGTGCAAATATATAACATTAATAAAGAACACAAGAACAAAGTGTCTTCTCCTTAATAGAAACAGTAAGAAAAGTGTTATTGGACACAAAATTAGTATAAATAATTAAATCTATTATTTCAGGTCAGATTTAAATTACTTATTAGTCTTGATTAGAATCTTTAAGACGCAGAATTTAGTAAAAAAAAATATGTAAATTTTACTAAGTAACTAGACAGAAATTGGCCAGGTCCTTTACATTATTTATTTTACCTACTGGTCCCAAACTAGGCGAAGCTTGCATTTTAGAGACCAATTTGATTGATGTTTATAGCCATTATTAATTAATAATTACACAAATTATATGTACATCTCTCTTGGCCATTACATATCAAAGCAACTTAAGCATTTTTATTTCAAAAATAAATCAAAAATCCTTATGTTACTCGCTAATTGTGGCCTTACAATATTTTTAGCCGATTTGAGCAGCCCCTGACATAATACGTGGAGCAATAAATACTATTCTCACGCATTTGCGATGTAATATTCGTAGGCGCAAACACAGCTTAAGGTAGCCGATCGCGCCGTATTACGTTACTAGAACTCAGTATTAAGTAATCGAATTAGCACGGTTAAAGATGGACTGGTTTTCAGTGGATATATTGCTATCCCCGCACAGGCGCAAACCACGTGTATACTACGTAAGTTTACGTACACAAGTAAAAAATGCATCACTTCATTTGACTCTTGTTTACGTAGGCTCCATCTACACTTATTCGCTCGTCTGAGATGTCAAATAATAGAGAGAATTTAAAAAAATAGCTCAATTAAAAAAGTATTTTTAATGTTATTGTCATGTGAAAACCTGTTCATTACATTATTTTAATATATTATAGTTAGGTCAAATTTTCTATAATTTATGTTTTGTAATTAACAAATATATAATTGGACTTAGTTATGGTGTGACTTCATCTGCGATAGTGTTAAGGCTTGTAGCAACGTCAACGTCCTTGAGGATTTTGCGGTACTAATTTTTCGGACAATATCAAATCAACAATAACTTAGAAGCTTTAATTATTAATATTTTGATATAATTTTGTGAAGAGAAAAAAATACGTCTTTTATTTTACTTTTTTTTTGGTGATGGCTGCAATGCCATTTATGCATTGATTTTGTCAATGTCAAGTGTATAAACAAGCCAGGTGATTTCAATAGGGAAATTAAAAAGAAAAAGAAAAATCTGCCAATCTAATACAATACAATAGACATATGTACAACAAAACATAAGAGCAAAGGACAAAACTATATTTTACATATCCATATTTCGAAAAAACATTTTTTTTATTTAATGACAAATAATAAAAACACCAACTTATCCAACACTATGGTACAAAACATGGAGGTTCTATTACGAACAAATAGTGAGGATTCCATATTATCTTATTATTTGTTTATTCTGTATAAAATAAAGTTGTATTAAAAAAAAGCAAATTATTTAGCTCTGTTTTACAATGATGTAGATTTTTTTTGCTGTTTTGATAACAATCGAAGGAGTAAAATGGACTTTTTGGCGGGAACTGAAAGGAGATGTTGTGCTGTGCAGTTTTATTTTCTAAAAATGTGTAATTTACACTAAAATAAACAATAGTGGTAGGATATTGATAGTTTTTGAGTAGTAATTATGTTTTGAGAGAAATGTGAACTGTAAAGTCAAATGTGGCCTTTTGAGTTGTCACAAGAACTCCGTTGCACGGCACTAGCTGATAACGTACAGTTCAGCTGTGCTACACATAGGTTTAAGAAAATGAAGAAACTACATTGAATCTAAAATCTGGCTTAAAGGCCTAGCTGCCAAGCCATAAAATCCAAAAAAGGGATTAAAATGGTTTAATGTCAAGAATTTGAGGTTATTTGGTGGTATTTTTTTTGAACTTAAAATAACCGTAGAAAAATTACGAGAAAACCACATTACGTCTCATATCGGGAAGATATATGATAATGATGGTAAATTGTTGATCAATTAATACCTACGAAAAGTTTCATTTACACTTTTGACCTTTTAGTCAAAATAATTTATTTGTTTGAAACATTTTTGGACATTTTTGCTGAGGTTATGTTAAGTGTCAAGTAACATTGCGGTAGCAGAGCCGACACCGGCTCCCGTCGTCGGGACGGAGCGAGCTCCGGCGGCCGCCAACGGGGCGGCGCCGACACCCGCTCCACCGGGGCTCGGCGGCATCGATTACGACATGTTTGTGCGTGCCGTGATCGACGTCGTCGCCCCCATACTCGATGCCCGGTTCGCCGGTATCGAGAACCGGCTGAATGCCGCGCCGATTCTCCGTCCACCGCTAGCGGCCAACCGAGGCAAGGCGCCGGCAACCAGACCGGCACCAAACGTGGCTGTTAGGCCAAAAGCGGCCACGGCTGCAGCCGCCGTCCGGCGGAATGCGGGGGAATCAAGTACCCCGGTTCCGATGGAGGTGGTGGCGGCCTCGGCTGTCAGGGTGACGGACTCCCCACCGTCACCGGCCCCCCCTAAAAAGAAGACGAATAGAGGGGGGGTGAAGTGGAGGCTGAAAATGCAGCGGAGAGTGGCACGCGACGCCGCCGCTGCGTTAACGGCCCCCGCCCCGGCACCTGTGCCTGTGGCGCCGGCCCCTAGGCCGGCCCCTAGGCAGCGGGCGGCGCCCGCGGCCGCGACACCGGTCGTCGCGGCGCCCGTCGTCCGCGCTCGCGTCGCGCACGTCGCGCCGCCGCCGACGCCCGTGGCCCCCGCCCCCGCCTCAGAGGGGGGGCGTGGGCGATGGCCGCCAAGCGGAAAAAGGGTAAGGGGGCGGGGGGCGAGGGCCGACGGGCCACCTCCCCCCCCCCCCAGGTGCAGCAACAGCGGAAACAGGCTGCGAAGCCTGCGGTTGTATTCCGCGAGCCAAAGTCGGCCGCAGTTATCGTTAAACTGCTGCCGGCAGCGGCCGCGAAGGGTGTCGGTTATCGCGAGGTCTTCGCAAAGGCCTCGACGGTGGTCGACATCGCGTCCATGGGCCTCCGCGAGGGGCTAAAGGTGGTGCGGACCCTCAGGGACGCGCGTCTCCTCGAGTTCCAGCCGGGACCCGAGAGCGCGGCCAAGGCGGACCGCGTCGCCGAGGCTCTGCGCGGAGCCCTTGTAGGGATGGCCGAGGTCGTCCGCCCCGTAAAGCGTGGGGAGCTTTACGTCTCTGGGCTGGACGAATCGGTCACGGTCGATGGGCTTCGTGACGTGATCGCGCGCGCCGGCGGCTGCCGGCGGGACGACGTGCACGTAAAGCACATCGGTGCAGGACCGGGCGGTTTGGGCGCATCGTATGTAATGTGCCCCGTCGCTGCTGCCAAAGCCATCGTCGAGCTGGGCTACCTCATGGTAGGCTTCACCTCGGCGAGGGTGGAGGCACTGGAGGCCAGACCGATACGTTGTTACCGGTGTTACAACGTCGGCCATGGCACCCAGACCTGTCCGGACACGTGCCCGGATCGGACTAACTTGTGTCTCCGCTGCGGTAAGAGCGGACACAAGATGCAGGACTGCACGGCTCGGAACCCCCACTGCGCGGCGTGCGCGGCAGGGGGACACAACGCTGCCGACCCCACGTTAGCGAGGTTCTGCCAGCCTCCCTACGTGAAGGGCAAATTCGTCCATCCGAGGACGAAACAACGCACGGGTGCATCGGGAGTACGCGCAATGGACACCTCCAATGCCTAGTACGCCCGTAACAGCACTATTTCAGGCGAACGTAAACCACTCCCCCACCGCTCAGGACTTGTGCCTGCAGGCGATGGCGGAGTGGCAAGCGAACTTGGCCGTAATAAGCGAACCTTATTACGTGCCGCCTTGCGGCAATTGGGTGGGCGACCTCGACGACGTGGTAGCGGTGGTGGCCAGAGCCGGATCTGGCACACCGCTTACATGTCTCGAAAGAGGAAAGGGCTATGCGGTGGCGGAGAGCGGGAGTATCTTCGTCATAGGCTTTTACTTTTCGCGCAACCGCCCCCTGGCGGAGTTCGAGCTTCGCTTGGACGCCATCAGGGTTGCCATAGGCAGACTGTCGCCTAAAACGATTTTCGTGATGGGCGACTTTAATGCAAAGCACTGTTCCTGGGGAAATGCGTTCACGAAACCTAGGGGCCGGACGGTTGAGAAATGGGCTCTTCAATCCGGCCTGACCATATTGAACCAGGGATCGGTCCAGACCTGCGTGCGCGCGCGGGGTGGATCGGTCATCGACCTGTCATTCGCCACTCATGCGGCCGCCCGCAGAGTTGTCGGATGGAGGGTGCTGGAGGAGGTAGAGTCGCTCTCTGATCATCGGTACATCAGATTTGAGCTTATCCCCTCCTCCGGTCCGAGCCCTGTTCATCGCCCCCTCTCCTCCCGCGTTGGGCCCTTACCAAGCTCGATCCGGAGCAGGCCGAGGAGTGGGCACTCACGGAAAGCTGGGCCTACCCAGCCGAATTCGCGAACCTGGAGTCGCAGGCAGAGCACATGCGCAAGACCCTGACGAGGGTTTGCGACGCGGCGATGCCTCGCGTCTCCAAGCGGCAGCCTCCGTGCAAGCAGGTCCACTGGTGGACCGAGGAGCTGGGCGAGATGCGAAAGGCAGTTCGCATCATCAGCCACAGACTCAAACGCTGCAGGGCGCGCCGTCCTCCGGACTACGTCGCGGAAAATGGACTCGTGGGCGAGTTTAGGGAGGCCAGAAAGGCCCTTTCGATTGCAATATTGCAAGCGAAAGCCCGGGCTCGGGCCGAGCTCCTCGAGACGCTCGATCGGGACCCTTGGGGGCGTCCGTACCGTGGGGCCCGCAACACGTTGCGGCCTTGCACATCCACGGTCACGGAAACGCTCGAACCCGAGGTGCTCCGGTCGGTTATCGACGGGCTCTTCCCGGATCCGGGAAACTTCACTCCCCCCAGTATGGGTCCACCCGTTCCCGACACCCCCACGGACGAGGAGCCTCACTCCATCTCCGAGGGGGAACTAGATGTTGCCCTGGACCGGCTCCGGGGCCGAAAGACGACACCGGGACCCGACGGGGTTCCAGCTCGACTCCTCTTCCTGGCCGCTAAACACCTACGCGACCAGCTGCGGGAACTGTTCGAAGCCTGTATTCGCGCAGGTCGGTTCCCGTCGCAATGAAAGGAAGGGCGTTTGTGCCTGATTCCCAAGGGAGGTCGGCCTCCCAACGATCCGTCCGCCTTCAGGCCCATAGTGCTGCTGAACGAGGTCGCTAAGGTCTTCGAAAAGATCTTGGCGGAGCGGCTCGTGAAGCATCTCGACGCTGTGGAGCCGGGGCTTTCAGAAACGCAGTTCGGGTTTCGGCGGAGGCGCTCCACCATGGACGCCTTCGAGACACTGCGAACGTTGACGGACGAAGCCGTCCAAGCGAAGGATGTCGTTCTTGCGGTGTCGCTAGACATAGCGAACGCCTTTAACAGCCTCCCTCATGAGACGATCAGGGAGGGGCTCCGCGCGCATGGAGTCCCCTCGTACCTCACGAGGCTGTTGGGCGCGTACCTGCAGGATCGACATATCCTTTGGGAGGGCGGTGAGTCCGGCAATCCCGTGTTAGGTCGGCGCCGCGTCGCGTGCGGCGTTCCACAGGGGTCGGTCGTCGGGCCGATTCTTTGGAACGTAGGTTATGATTGGATCCTTCGGGTTCCGGTCCTGCCCGGGGTAGGGCTGATCTGCTTTGCGGACGACACTTTACTCACGGCACGCGCCGCGTCATTTGCGGAATCCGTGGACGTCGCCAACTCCTGGTTGGCGATTGTCGTAGATCGAATAGCTAGGCTGGGCTTGAGGGTCTCCCCCGCGAAAACGGAGGCCGTCATGTTCCATAGGAAATTTCGCAATCCCCCCGCGGACTTGACCGTTTCGGTCCAAGGGGTGGCGATTAGAGTAGGGCCCCAGATGAAATATCTGGGGCTAGTTCTCGATGGGAAATGGCTGTTCAAAGCGCACTTTGAGCAGCTAGTTCCCAAACTCGTCAAATCCACGGGCGCACTCTCGAGGCTGCTTCCCAACGTGGGGGGCCCGGGGGGTGCGACGCGGAAACTTTACTCTGGCATCCTGAGGAGTATGGCACTGTACGGTGCACCCGTCTGGTCCACTGCACTTCACCGCCACAAAAGAACCCTGCTGCACCGGGCGCAGCGGGTTCTGGCCGTGAGGACCATACGGGGGTATCGCACAGTGTCGCGGACGGCGGCCACCCTCCTGGCAGGCGATCCGCCCTGGCATCTCCAAGCGAACGTCCTGGCAGAGGTGCGTCGCACCCGGCAGGATGCCCTAGCTAGAGACCTGACCTTCTGTCAGGTCGAAATCGAGGCGATCAGGAAGCGGGAATCCGCCTCCATGATCGCCGTCTGGTCTCAAGAGCTCGACAACCCTGCGGCCTATGGCGGCTACACGGTGGATGCAATCAGGCCACAGCTGACGGAATGGGTCAACCGCACCAGCGGCACCCTGACCTTCAGAACGACGCAGATACTTACCGGACACGGATGTTTCGATAAGTATCTGTATCGCATTGTGGGCTGCTTGCCTTCCCCGGACTGCCGCCAGTGCGGCGCGCCCGACACGGCGTTACACACGTTAGTCGAGTGCGCCGCATGGGCGCCGCAACGTTTCGAACTTGAGACGCATGTAGGTCCGGTCGACTCGCTCTGCGACTTGGTCAAGGCCATGCTGCAGAGCAGCGACAATTGGGGGGCTGCGGTTACTTTTTGCGAGACAGTAATGTCACTCAAGGAGGCCGCAGAACGCAATAGGGAGAGGAGTCCTGCAGCGCGTGCTAATGCGTCTTCTCGAGGTCGCCGGTCTTCAGCTGGCACCCGGAGAGGCAGGTACGCGCATTACTTCCCTCCCTGAGTTAGGTTCCGTTTACCGCGGGGGGCCTTTAGCTTGCTAGGAGAGCAAAGGACCTTCTACCCCCGCACAACGAAGTGGGGTGTGTTCTCCCAGGGCACACTCCAGGCACTTTATTGCGCTGGATCGACTGGGCGTAACTATGTTCTAAATCTCAGCCTTTCCAACACAAACAAAAGCGCAGGGTCGACAGGGAGGAGGGGGTTTTTAGTGGGTATTGGGGTTGCTCGCTCGTGCAGCAACGCTCGGAGTCTTCCACACTATTCTGTGACGTCGATCGCGGACGGAGCACCGCCAAGAGCATACTATTGCTGCAGTGTTATCGCCCCCGACCGACGCGTGTCGTTCCCCTAGCAACGACCCAGTTTGTGCGTAAATCGGTTAAGCATTTTCCCTCGCCTCAAAACAAAAAAAAAAAAAAACAAAAAAAAAAGTGTCAAGTAACATGTTTCGCCTTGACAGCCATACAATTTTTTTTTTTTTGTAGTTTTGTTTACAAACCGTTTGTAGTATTAAATATTATGCGGCAACGGGAGCCTTAAATGTAGAGGCTCTTTCACGCAGATGTGGCACTGTGTGTAATTTATGCATCAAATGTCGCACCTCACATTGTTAACGTCATTAACGAATAAGCAACTTTTTTTACAACTGACAGCCCTATTTCGTATGAAACTCCAACATGGCGGCTGTAATTAAATTCTTTGCCGTTTGACAGATATGTAAGTGGGAAGAACTATGACATAGCCTGCCCGTAGAACAGCTTTAATAGGGAAAAGTATATTCTGCATGGCGCCAGTAATATTTAATAAAGTACCCAAATCTATTAGGGATAATAACATAGATTTGTTTAAAAAGAGATTACAAAATACATTATCCGAAAAATGCTATTACGACGTTAAATGTTTTCTTGATGACCAATTTTAAATTAAATTTGACATTACATAATATATACCGTGACAATTTTTATTATTCTAATATTTCATTTTTACATTTTTGACATTGTATTTTATATGGAATAACTTGCACTTGACATATTATCTACAATTAAGTACCTACTGTATAATTCTAGAAAAAAAGAAAATTTAATGTCTGTGGATTGAATGGGTTATAATCTGTTATTACTAATTAGTTGATTTTCAACTTTGAATTAATATTTGCATGCCTGAAAGGGCAAAAACATGTGAAACAAAATAACATATCTTCATCTAATGTTTTTACTAACCATGTTTTGAAGCAAATAAATGATTTGATTTGATTTGATAACTATGCTATGTTTTTTAACTGCAAAGACCAAACTGACGTTACAAATGCGTAACTTTTTTTTTTAATACTTTGCATCAAAGTAGATGGCATTGATTTTGCCAATGTCAAGATTGTATGAAAACGCAGGGGAAAAATTATATGAACCTAAAATTTGGGCACTATTTTATAAATGTTTTCTGCAAACCTGAAAAATATATGGTACATATATTACACTGCAGTGTATTAAAATAATTATAACAATACAAAGTACTAAAATAATGTACGCATTTTGATACAATTGTATGAAAAGGCAGGGGAAAAAATTATATTAACCTAAAATGTGGGCAGTATTTTATACATGTTTTCTGCAAACCTGAAAAATATATGGTACATATATTACAATGCAGTTTATTAAAATAATTATAACAATACAAACTATTGAAATTAATGTACGCATTTTGATACAAGTTTGACACTTGGAATTGTTAATATAGTATCTGCAATAAAAAAAACTAATAGATCCAATTTTTTAGAAAAAAATGTAAAGAATTATACCAAAAAGCTTAGACAAATTATAAACATATAGATCTCAAAGAAAATTTATTGCAGTGAGTGTCAACAACAACCAAAACAAATACACCCGAGTCATGCACGTAAATAATGCACACCATACCGCGATGTAACTTTCTAGTGGCGCCATCTAGTTCTAAGTAACAATATCTACAAACATTCCGCACCCTAAGAACAAATTGACAAATTTGTTCTTTATCACACAAAGAAAGTCACAAAAAAAATATACTAAACAACTCAAAATAAAAACACAATAATATGAAAATTAAACATTAGAAATAGGCAAAATACAAATTTTAGACGTAGGTCTTTTTATGACAGATGCCTTGGTACGCAATGATACAACTCGTGTTATACCGTCACTGCCCGGATGCTTGGCAATAATTCGTCCCAACAACCATCGTGAAGGAGGCAAATCCTCTTCTTTAACTAATACTAAATCCCCTATGTTTGGTTCCGGAGATTGCGAAGCCCACTTGTATCGATGCAAAAATGTGGTTAAATATTCCTGCGACCAACGTCGCCAAAAATTTTGCATCATCCGCTGAGTTAACTGCCATCTACGGAGGCTAGTTATATTTTGTGATTCATAATTTTGCTCCGGCACTGTAAGTAAAGGCTCCCCAACGAGGAAGTGACCAGGAGTGAGAACCTCAAACCCATCTGAATCACTCTCAATGCGTGAAAGCGGTCTAGAATTTAGGCACGCTTCAATTTGAGTTAGAACTGTTGCCAGCTCCTCGTACGTCAGGGTTGTATCACCAATTATTCGACGCAAGTGAAATTTGACCGACTTCACACCGGCTTCCCATAACCCTCCGAAATTTGGTGAATGTGGCGGGATAAAATGCCACGTAGTTCCGTTTGTTGCTAAAGTTTCTGCTAAATCTTTATGCAACCCCGATTTCTCAACGTAGAACAATTTATCTAGTTCCCTAGACGCTCCTACGAAATTTGTTCCGTTATCACTCCATAAATTGGAGCAATAACCTCTACGAGACACAAATCTTTTAAAGGCAGCTAAAAAGCCTTGTGTTGTCAAATCGCTAACTACTTCAATATGTATGGCTTTTGTAGCCATACACACAAACAAGCAAATATAACCTTTGTAGGCATGTTGACCCCGTCCCTTGGAAATTCGCACATTGATTGGACCCGCAAAATCCACGCCACTATTACTAAATGGGCGTGATGGTGTTACCCTAGGTGACGGTAACTGTCCCATCAATGGCGTTGTAGTTTTGGCTGAAAATCTGACACATTTTACACAGGTACGCACATGACGTTTCACTAAATCTTTAGCTCCCAGTATGCAATATCTGGACCTTAGGTACGCCAACATCAACTGCGGTCCGCCATGTAGTGTTTTTGAATGTGCATCAGTTATCACCAAATCTGTGAGATTAGATTTCTTCGGAAGTAGTAGAGGATGTTTCTGACCTTCACTGAGTGATGCTTTTTCCAACCTTCCTCCTACTCTTAAATTGTCATTTCCATCTATAAAAGGATTCAACGATTTCATCTGCCCCTTCAATTTTCCCAATTTATTAATCATTAAAAAATTTATCTCTTCAGCGAAATTTTCCCTTTGACATTTCCTCACACATACATTCATTGCTTCTCGTAATTCTTCCGCTCTTAAAAATCCTTTCCTTCTGCTCATATTCTTTCTCCATGATAATACACGTCTCACATATGCAACCACTCTGATAAGTTTAGTTAAATTCGAATATTTATCCCAAATTATATCTTCATTGCTAGCAACCAAATTAACTTTAATTTCTTCTAAATCTGTATCTAAATCTTTTACTTTATTGTACTTGATATCCCTTTCATGCAAAAACTCTGGACCTTCAAACCATAATTTATTTCCCATTAATTCTGAGGGTTTAAGACCCCTCGAGGCGCAATCAGCAGGATTCGATTTCGATTGCACATGTGACCACTGATGAGCTTCTAATGTCATCAAAATTTCAGACACTCGATTTGCTATGAACGTCTGCCAACGACTTGGATGGCTGTTCAGCCATGCAAGCACCACCGTAGAATCAGTCCATGCCTGGATGCATCTTTTCGAGATGTTAAGCGTTTCTGCCACTTCAATTAAAAGTTTAGTAACGAGAACCGCTCCACAAAGCTCCAGTCGCGGAATAGAAATTTGTTTGATTGGCGCTACTTTCGTTTTGGCTGTTACAAGCGAAACATGAACATCTCCGTTCTCACCAACAACTCTGATGTAGACAGCCGCAGCGTATGCCAATTTCGAGGCATCGCTGAATCCATGGAGTTCAACAAGGACATTATTTGCACTAGTGTTAAGCCAGCGAGGTATTTGCAACGTGGAAAGCTGAGTAAGTTCCCTGCGATAGGTAAGCCATTCATTTAAAATATTGCTTGGAACTGCTTCATCCCATGCTACACCCGATAACCACAGCTTTTGTATCATCATTTTTGCTAGTATTACTGTAGGTGCAACCCAACCAAGCGGATCAAATAAACGTGCTACGTCTGACAAAATTATTCTTTTTGTTACAGGTTCCTGACCCTGCGGTAGCAACACCGTATATTGGAAGGTGTCCATCATTCTGTTCCAGGTAAGTCCTAACAACTTCATTATATCATCTACTTTGAGTTTTAGTTCTTCATTCATACCTATCCTATCTCTGTTTTCTTGAATCCTATCCAATAGCTGTTTACTGTTGCTCGACCATTTCTGTAGCTTAAAACCTCCTTTCTGTAGTAATTCATTCATCTCATTATAAATTGTTATTCCTTGCTCAACTGTATCACAACCTGTTAGCAAGTCATCCATGTAGAAATCTTGCATTACTCTTCTAGCTGTCATTGGATACTTTGCCCCTTCATCGATAGCAACTTGCTGTAATGCTTTTACTGCCAGATATGGAGCCGACGCAGTACCGAATGTAACCCGCAACAATCGATAATCTGTTACTGTACTTTCAGCATTTTCCTTCCAAAGGATTCGTTGGAAATCTATGTCTTGCTGTGCTACTTTTATCTGCCGATACATCTTTATGATATCTGCCGATAAACAAATCCGGTATAACCTCCATTTCATTAAGAGATGTCGCAACTCTGGCTGTAATCTTGGACCGACCATCAGAAGATCATTGAGTGAAATTCCATCTTCACCTTTGCAGGAAGCATCGAAGACTACTCTGACCTGAGTTGTATCCTTGTCAAACCTTACTACTGCAAAGTGAGGTAAGTATACTGCTTTAGAATTATTCACTTCTTCTTCCGGTACCTTTTCCAAATGTCCCAGTGATAAATATTCTTCCATAACTTGTGAATATTTTGCTCTCATATCCGAATTCTTTTCTAATTTATTTATTACGAAATTTAATCTGTTTCCTGCTATTTTCTTACTATTCTTTATTTTCAAATCCGGTTCTTCGTTCTTGAATGGCAATCTAACCACATATCGACCATTCATGTCCCTGGTAGTCGTCTGACTGAAGAACTCCTCACATCTCTTCTCTTCATCGGTGAGTATATCACATTTATTTAATTGAGGTTCAGCTTCCATTTCCCAAAACTTTTTTAACATGTCATTATCCTCCACACAGGAATGCATGACTACTACATTCGCTGTTGGTTGATGTAAAGCTGTAACTCTACCTGATAATATCCAGCCCAACGAAGTATTTTGAGCCACCAAGTTATTTTGAGGTCCCTTTCTAACACCATCTTGAATAACTTTACTATATACTTCGGCACCTAACAAGATATCAATTTTGTTAGGTGTGTTATACTGTGGATCAGCTAATGGTAAGTCGCATACCCACTCAGCAGTTACTATTCTCTTGCTAGGTAGAAGAGTAGTTATAGTCTTTAGAATATAAACATCTACTGATAATTTTACCTTTGCGTCATAAATCGAGCTAAAGGTTAAAGTTGTCCTTCCTTTAGCTGAAACACTTTGATTTCCTTCTAAACCTGAAATATATCCTTTTACTGGCGACTTCTTAAGACCCAAGTACTGAGCTGTTGCTTCCGTAATAAATGATGCTTGTGCACCTTGATCAAGCAAAGCTCTGATAGTATATTGTTCCCCCTGGTTATTTTCAGCTCGTACAAGTGCTGTTGCGAGCAGCACCTGACTACGTGCTTCCATCCCGCCTGATGAAAAGCACACCACAGGAGCAGAACTAGTTGCTCCACCCTCGACTGTTGATATCGCGCCAACTTCACTCGTTGATGAACCTGTACCTGCACCACCTAATGATGAACCTGCATCCCCGGAACCATTAGGATGAAGCAACGAGTGATGTTTTCGATTGCACACCCTGCACGATATCTTTGATAAACAAAACTTGGCTGAATGTTTATCACCCAAACAATTAAAACATATTCTGTTTTTCTCAACAAAAACACGACGAGCCTGTACCCTTGCGTTGGCAAACTGTTTACAGTTAGCTAAACGATGATTATCGCTACAAAATTTACACACCACATTTGCTACATGAAATGTCTTAGGTTTATGAGTGTAAGATCGATTGTTAAATTTGGCTCCTGAGTCCAGGAATTCTAACGCGCGATATCTACTGGTTATAAATTCCTTAAATTGCGTCATCGTTGGCAAATCTTGTGAAGAGGTGCTAGCTATCTGTAATTCCCATTGTTTTCTGGACTCAGAATCCATCTTTAACGTAAGCATATAAATTACTATAACGTCCCAAGTAGATACATCAACTCCTAAATTAGTTAAAGAACCAAGACATTCTGTAGTTGTATCTATCATTTCTTTTAACAATGCTGGTGATTCTGATGAAATTATTTTCTGATTAAACAACCTTTTTAAAACCGAATATGTTAGAAATCTTTTATTATTATACCTCTCCTCAAGCATTGACCAACATCTATCATAATTATCGGAAGATATGTTAATGTGCCTTACTAATTGCTCTGCCTCTCCCGAGAGAAGCCCTTTCAAATATTGCATCTTTTGTGCTTTGTCAATATCTGACTTGTGCACAAGAGATACAAATAAATCTCGAAATGTAGACCATTGACTATAATCACCAGAAAATTGTGGAATAGTTATTTTAGGTAATTTCACATTATTATGATTAGAGCAATTAGCATTTTGAGAAGTTTGTGTTACATTAGTTGAAAACGCAGACAACTTAGATTTCAATACACATTTGTATTCTACATAACACTCCTCGGTAACATAAAACAAATCATCAGTTATATATTTTGTAGATTGTAACAACTTAACATCACTACTACTGACAATATTTGAATGGTTACTCATATATTGAGCCCACATTGATTCTAACGATTCCAATCTACTTTCAATATAATCTTTAGTCAATCTTTCCTTAGAAGACTTTTTAAAATTCAAAAAACTTTTTTCAATGCGTTTTTGCAAATCGCATTGTAAATGTATCTTAGACTCCATCATAGTAAAAGAAAAATAAACTAACTCCAAATTTACAATAACCGTTCAATTTCAATTAGTTAAAAGTTTCAATGACAAAAATTCTTAAAACTTTTCTAAGTCCCAAACTACAAGTAAATTTTCTTCAAAAATATTCTAAGTGTTTGAAATAACACGACATCAAAAAAAAAATTGGGCATAGGTTCCCCGTCTGAACCAAATTCTTAAAACTATTCTAAGTCCTAAAATTAACTCTAAAATTTTACAAGTGACAAATTGATAAAATTATTCTAAGTCCATAAACAAATGAATTTAAAGTTCAAAATTGACTAACTTTAACCACTAATAATATTAAAGTACTTACAGTTTATTCCACGGATGACACACACTTTACTACTGGATGACGTCACGACGCACACGCACTTAGCCACTTAATGACGTCAAAATTTACACGCACTTAGCCGCTCAATGACGTCACAACGACCACGCACTTGGCCGCTTGATGATGATGTCACGCCTTCGCCGCACCCCCTGCTGCTACCTGATTGGTTGGACCCCTCCTGGTCACAACTCTGCTCCTCCCTCCGACCACTGCCCTCCTGCAGGTATCCGATGGTCTGCTGATCAGTACCCCGCCTGGTACTGAGCTTCCCTCTTGCTAGTAGGTTCCAAACGGCTCTTCACCGTACCCCCGGAACCAAGTCCTTAACCACCCAGGACTTATCAAAAACGCTCTTTGATTTAATCCGTATCCGACTCAAGCAAGGACCAAAAATTGTATAATCAGTCCTGGGAGAGAGGGGATTCTCTATACGATATAATAAAATTATAAACATATAGATCTCAAAGAAAATTTATTGCAGTGAGTGTCAACAACAACCAAAACAAATACACCCGGGTCATGCACGTAAATAATGCACACCATACCGCGATGTACTTGTCCTAGATGACCTAAGATGCACTGATACTAAATAAAACACTTAACTTGATGTACTGGTTTATTGTACTGAACTGAATTACTATAAAAGTACAAAAGAGGTTATCAAAATGTATTGTACAAACAATAGCGTGTTCCATTATTAGATAGCGCCATCTAGTTATAACGCTTACAACTAATGCCATCTGCGACATGCGGCCCGCCAAGGACATTTAGTGGCAAAATGTACTTAAACAAACATGTATTGTGGTGGTGTCGTACAGAACACAACTACTAAACAATTTTCTTAAACATAAATAATTATTTGTTTCAATTAAAGTATTGATGCTACTATCGATATATTGAATGGTAACTATGAATTTGAATCAATCTTCTACCCACAGAGACATTATAATAACAAAACAAATTTAAAGTAAATATGTGAAATATTAACATAATGTAGTAATATCGAGGTGAACTTTTAACACTAGAACTTAGAAATTAACAAAAATGTAGAATTACTTGCTTAAATTCTAATCTTAAGTATTTAAGTTTAAACATACAAATATTTAATCATTTTACAAATTAATCATTTACTGGAAGGGTACAAATTTTTGACGTTGGTCTACGAATAGTAGAACCTTTTGTACGTAGTGTGACTACACGAGTCACTCCATCGTGACCAGGATGTTTATTGATAATACGACCTAATAGCCAACGCCCAGGTGGTATATTATCATCCTTAATTATAACTACATCACCTACATTTGGTTCTGGTAACTTGGATGTCCATTTAGTTCGATTCAAAAAACTGTTTAGATATTCATTTGACCAACGTCTCCAAAAGATTTGTAAGGTTTTTTGAATGAATTGCCATCGAGTTAATGAATTTATGTTGGAATTTTCGTAGTTATAGTCTGGTACTGCAACTAGTGGTTCTCCAATCAAGAAATGTCCTGGAGTCAAAGGCAGTAATTCGCTAGGATCAGAATTACTAATAACATTTATTGGCCTAGAGTTTAAGCAGGCTTCAACTTGAGACAAAAGTGTACTAATTTCTTCATACGTCAAACAAGAATCGCCAATAGTTCGTTTAAGGTGAAACTTAGTGGATTTTATCCCTGCTTCCCAGATACCACCAAAATTGGGAGAATGCGGTGGTATAAAATGCCATTCTGTACCCTTAGCCTCTAAGTTTTCAGCTAATGAACTTTGGATTGACGCTAATTGCTTCAAGTCCTTATTTGCACCTATAAATGTAGTGCCATTATCACTCCAAAGTTGTGAACAATGTCCCCGTCTTGATACAAACCTTCTAAACGCAGCTAAAAAGGCTTGTGTCGTCATATCACTTACGGGTTCTAAATGTACGGCGCGGGTGGCCATACACACAAAGAGGCAAATATAACCCTTGTGGGAACGGTGTCCTCTTCCTTTTGTAGTTTTAATATTGATAGGGCCGGCATAATCGACTCCACTATGTAAAAATGGCCGTGCTGGTGTGCATCTAACTAATGGTAGAGATCCCATCAATTGCGTTCTGAAACTAGCATTAAGTTTAACACAAGTGACACATTTATGTACTTGTTGTTTTATTAGATTTCTAGCGCCAATAATCCAATATGCTGATCTTAAAAAATTTAACATAACTTGAGGTCCTCCGTGTAAAGTTTTGATGTGAGCGTCAGCAATCAATAATTTTGTAAATTGTGATGAATTTGGTAGAACTATAGGATGTTTAGTATCTTCTTCTAATTGAGCTTTGTGCAGTCTACCCATTACACGCATAATACCATTTATATCGAGATACGGACAAAGAGATTTTAGTTTGCTACCCTTCGTTTGTATAAATTCTTTTTCCTGCAATTGTTTGTATTCAGACTCGAATTCGTCCTTCTGTACCTTTTTAATACAACATAGTAATGCTGCGTCTAGTTCTGTTTTCAAAATGTAAGGAGTCCTTTCTAAATTGTTTGGTTTTAGAAATCTGCGACAGTAAGCAATGACTCTGAGCATTTTTTGAAAAGATGAAAACTTACTGAAAAAATCTTCACGTGGAAATGTAGACAGATGAGATTTAATTGATTGTTCTAAATTAATGCTAAGATCTTTAGGTTTGGTATAAAGAATATGGGGATCCTTTAAAAACTCGGGTCCATTAAACCATAGAGTATTTTTTAATAATAGTGCAGGTGAAATACCTCTTGAAGCAGAATCAGCTGGATTCTGCTTTGAACTAATATAGAACCATTGTGATGAACTTAAGCATGTTAAGATTTCTGAAACACGGTTTGCTACAAAGGTTTTCCATCTACTTGGATGGCTATTTAACCACCCTAGAACAACTGTTGAGTCAGTCCAAGCTCTTAGATTATTTTTTGGAATATTTAGGAGTTCTGCAGTTTCAATTAATAATTTAGCTAATATTACAGCTCCACATAATTCAAGTCTAGGTATACTTATTTGCTTAATTGGAGCTACTCTTGTTCTAGCAACAAGTAATGATACGTTAATATCGTCTGATGCTCCAATTATTCGTACATACACTACAGCTGCGTAGGCTGAACTGGATGCATCGCAAAAGCCATGTAACTCTATGATTTTATCATTGGATGTTAACTTTAACCACCGAGGAATTTGAATTTTAGTAAGTTGTTGTAATTCTGAACGATAAGTTTCCCATTCACTTATCAATGTATCCGGTAGAATTTCATCCCACCCCAGACCTGTTAGCCATAATTTTTGTATGAAAATTTTGGCTAATACTATAGTCGGTGCTATCCATCCTAATGGGTCGAATAGACGAGAAATGTCTGCTAATATTATTCTTTTTGTAACAGGAATGATTGATGGAGAAAGAGTAACTGTATAATTAAAAGAGTCATTTTTGCGATTCCACGTAAGTCCTAAGATTTTTACGTTTGTATCTTCTTGAATTTCAACCTTAATTTGATTTGTGTCTTCATTAATTGATATATCACACTCTGTATTAGATATATTCTCTTTATTGTCACAGCTCTTAGTTTTCATTTTCTTATTCTGATTTGTTAATAAAGTTATTTTTTTTATTAATTCTTTACTGTTACTATTCCATTTTTGTAGAGTAAATCCTCCTTCATTCAATAGACCAGTCATTTGTTTATATAGCTCTACCGCATCGTTGACATTATAACTTCCAGTCATCAAATCATCCATGTAAAAGCTGTTTAAAACCTTTTCTGCCGCTAACGGATATTTTTCTTTTCCATCATATGCAAGTTGATGTAGAGTTCTGACTGCTAAATATGGAGCAGCTGCTGTTCCAAATGTAACTGTTAATAATTCATAATCATCTATATTTTTGTCAGGAGTACTACGCCATAATATTCTTTGAAAAACAGTGTCTTCCTCTGAAATTTGAACTTGACGATACATTTTAATTATATCAGCCACTAATGCAATAGGATAAACACGCCATTTCATAACTATATGTCTTAAATCTGCTTGCAATGTTGGACCAACCATAAGTGTATCATTTAGTGAAACTCCCTTCATATTTCTTTCAGAAGCGTTGAAAACTACTCGAACCTTTGATGTAGTTTTATCATTTCGAATTACAGCGTGGTGGGGTAAATATACTGCCTCATCCTTTTTATTATCATTTTTAGTTAAAAGTCTCATATGCCCTAATTGTAAATATTCATCAATAACTTCATGGTAATTGTTTCTGAGACTGTCGTTTTTAGACAGTCTTTTTTCTAATGATTTGAGCCGTATTTCTGCGATTTCTCTAGATCGTCCATATTTACATGCTGGATTTTCTTCACGGAAAGGTAATTTCACAACATACCTGCCTTCATGTGTTCTTCTAGTTGTTTGAGCATATATATTCTCACACCTTTGTTCTTCATCACTAAGTATTTTTTTACAGTTATTATGTTCTTCTATTTCCCAAAACCTTTTCAACATTTCGTCATTATTGATTTGTGCATGCATAACATTTATTTCTACCGTTTCTGTGCTTGATAATTCCTTAGGAGAATCAGGAACTACACCAGAAATTATCCACCCCAAAGCTGTATTTTGTGCAATTAAAGTTCCAGGTGGGCTTTTTTTCAACCCTTCCTTTATTATTGAGCTGTAAACGTCAGCACCTAACAAAACATCTATTTTATTAGGTTTGCCGAAATAAGGATCTGCCAGTAGAAGAGTATTTATTTCAGCCCAATTTATTATGTCTATGTTTTGCTCAGGAATATATGATGTAATATTTCTTATAACATATGCTTTCACTGTCAGTTTGAACTCAGGATCTGTTCTTGATTCAATGAGTAAATGAACTATATATTTTGTTGAAATCGTTTTGTTATTACCCAGCCCTGTCACTGTACCCTTGACTGGAATCCTTTTTAAACGTAGATATTGAACCATTGCTTCAGTTATAAAACAAGCCTGTGACCCTTGATCTATCAAAGCGCGAACTACATGTAGTTCTCCCGTTATAGATTTCGCTTTTAGTAATGCAGTTGCTAATAATACTTGTTTTGATTTTTTGAGTTTATTTGTAGCTAAGCAAGACACTAAAGGATTTGTTTCTGTGAAAGGATCGGGTTCTTCGATTGTATTCAAATTACTGGCAATTGTATCATCTGGAGTTTCATTAGTGACGCCTTGATGCAATAATGAATGATGTCTTTTGTTACATAATCGACATGAGGCCTTTATATTACATTCATAAACTGTATGGTTTCTGCCTAAACAGTTAAAACATAATTTATTTTTAGACACAAACTCTCGACGAAACTCAAGATTTTGTTTCGAAAACAATTTACAAAAACACAACTTGTGAATATCAGAACAGAACTCGCAAGGTAAGGGGTTGTTATTATTTTTATTATTGGCTAAAAATGATTTACTTTGGTTTTGCGAAAAACTAGTGCCAGCAACTTGTGGTCTTTTAGGCTCCAGACATTCAAAGGCACGGAATCTATTTTCTAAAAATAATTTGAATTCTTCGAAAGTTGGTAAGTTATTACAATTATTATTCGAGACATTAAGTTCCCATTGTTTTCGTGTTTCCATGTCTAATTTGTACGTAATAACGTGAATAATAATGATATCCCATGTGGTCACATCAATATCAAGATTTTTTAAAGCATTTAAGCAATCTGTGGTAGTATCAAGGAGTTCTTTAAATGCAGTTGAGGATTCTGTAATGATACGCCGCTGACCAAATAATCTTTTTAAAATACAATTAGAAAGATAACGTTTATTATCATATCGTTTCTCCAACTGAGACCAGCAATGCAAATAGTTAGCTTCAGTTAGTGGAGTATATCTGATCAATTGTTCAGCTTCTCCACTTACGTGACCTTTAAGATAATGCAATTTTTGTACATCGGTGAGTGATGAATTTTTATGAACTAGGGCTACAAATAAATCACGAAAAGTTATCCATTCACTGTATTTACCGGAAAATACCGGAATTGTTATTTTCGGAAGCTTAACTAACTGTGAACAACTACTTTGCATACTGTCTCGACTGTTCTCTAACAGAGTTGTAACTGATGTCATAGTTTTTAACAATTTTTTCATTTGAGACTTATAATTATGATATGCTTCTTCCGTAACATCATACATCTCAAGTTTATCATAATCGGATTTAGATAAATCTTCAGGATTACTTATTTCACATAATTTATTGTTATTTTGTCTAAACAGATCCCAATCTCTTTCTAAATTATCTAACCTTGATTCTATATAATCACAAGTAAGTCTCTCCTTAGGACATTTTTTAAAATTAATTAATCCTCTTTCGATCGATTTTTGAACATTTTTTTTTAACATTTATTAATGCTTCCATATTTGCTTAACTTATAAAGTAACTATAATTTTGATCCAAATATAATATAACTAATTACACTAATTTAGAGTTCATTAATGCTTCTAGAACTGGTTTCTTCAAAGAAATATTTTTTATAATAATTGTACTTACAGTTTTTGATTGCACTTTTATTTGTTCACACATTAGTTAAAGAACGTTTGATCTAAATTTATTGAGCTTAAACCGTGGTAAATTGACCTCACATCACATGTACTTTTTGACAACACTGAACAGTCCTCTTATAATAGAGTAGGTAAACTCTGGAACTCGGAAGCGATGTATTGACCTTTGGTGTGGCTATTTAACTCTAGGGAGTGCACTACAATCCACGGGGAGGTGTTGTTCTCACTGCAATCCGACAGAGGGAGGGGTGCGCTGCGATCTCATAGAGGGGGCGGGCACTGCAATCCGGAGGCTGTGGGGGGGGGCAATCCAACAGGGAGAGGAGTACACCGTAAACCCGACGGGGGGGCGACACTTCACTACACTACACTACACTAATACACTTCACTTCACTTCACTTTGCTTATATCCAGCTCCGTAGGACCAAAATATGTCCTAGATGACCTAAGATGCACTGATACTAAATAAAACACTTAACTTGATGTACTGGTTTATTGTACTGAACTGAATTACTATAAAAGTACAAAAGAGGTTATCCAGCTCCGTAGGACCAAAATATGTCCTAGATGACCTAAGATAACACTGATACTAAATAAAACACTTAACTTGATGTACTGGTTAATTGTACTGAACTGAATTACTATAAAAGTACAAAAGAGGTTATCAAATATGTATTGTACAAACAATAGCGTGTTCCATTATTAGATAGCGCCATCTAGTTATAACGCTTACAAAACTGTGATTTTCATAGGGATAGTTAAATATCGATACTTTAATGTCGATATTTTTACTAGGAATAATAATTTTGAATACTACAGATATGATGACAGTGGAATAAAACTAAAGTATAAGTTTAATTTGTTTATTTTATAGTATTTTCTTAGAAATTCGCGACTATTACACATAATAAAACTACGTTATTTACAGTTTTAAGCGCGATATTTATTTATTTTGCCAACGTTTCGGCTACTATACAGCAGCTATGATCACGGTTTGACTCGAGGTTACATAATAAAACTACGTTTTAACGGTTTTAAGCGCGGTAATTTTATTTGATTTTGGTTTTTCAGACGTTTCGGCCACTTTTCAGTGGCCGTGATCACGAAAGACAAAGATGTCAAGTGTCAACGAGTATTGTTAAAGTTTTATTTAGCCTATCGCCAACTTGTTAATTTTAATTATTTAATTTTAATTTTGTATATCTAAAAATATCTAGTTTTTGATTGGAAACTTTTTATTTTTTTGGCCTGAAATTCAATTTTCTTTCTCATTTTCTTTTTCCTTGGAGTTAATTCAATATTGCTCTCCACATTTACATCATTTTTTACAATGGATGGTACATATTGCGAAGTTCCTGGAAGTTGGCTTTCCTCTAGGGTTTCACTTTTGGTATCTGATAAAAATAGTGTCGGTACTGCATTATCTATCAATTTTCGTCGTTTATTAGCCAAACTTTGGAATTGAGACCGATCAAAATGTACAGAACAAATAGTGCTTGTACGAGTAGGTTCCCAATTTCGCTTTCTCTTGCACGATTGTGTCCACTTCTTTTTTAATACAGTATCTTTTGGAAATCTGCAAAATATAGAAGTATATTCAAGTTATATTATTTTTGTTTAATGTAACAAACTAATGCAGATGATTACTCTACGTGATTTTTTTATCTAAATCTATTAATAATACATATAACGATAACCGATTCGATGGGATAAAAGCAGTACTCTTTACCATCGTAACTTTTTATGTTGTGGGAGCAGTACTTAAAAAAACTCTCAGAGCATTTAAATATTTTTCCTAGTATCGGTTACAGTTAAATGTACCAAATTTCAGCAGTGTAGACCTAATCTCGCAAAATAGATGGACAGACGGACACCACGAAATTATAAGGGTTCCTTATTTTACAATAGAACCCTAAAAATGGGTCATTATTAGTATAACGTAATCATATTTTCGACTAACTGTATCAAAGGTAGTTTTATCGATATCGACACGGAGTTATATGTACAGATTATCATCACTATACGTAGTCTCATGTAGCAAAAAAACAAACTTCGATATTCAAATTTCAAATTAGTCTCAAACGCAATAAGGGCTATAATTTCTTTAAGGATTTCGCATTAGTCTCGTGGGGAGTGCGCTAGAGACGCGTAACACTTATCAATATTTTGTTATTTGGACATTGTTATACTGCGGTGTGCGGGGTTCGAGGGAGTAAATAAGAATGCACGTCTGTGTTGCACAACGGTTTAATCCAGACTAAAAGTACTTAATAACTAACATACACTACTACACCACCGGGGTTATTTAAAAAAAAAAAGAATTAATTATTTTTTTTCTTATCCTAACACATTAAACACATATAAAAAAACAATTTACTATTACTACTGTATTAAAAATTAAGTTTTAGGTTATATCGTTAAAAGGTTTTGTTCTATTTTTATGCACAATGTCACATTTTCCATTTATTTCAATTTTTACATTGGCTCTTAAATCTTCTATCACTGAATATGGTCCCTTATATATTTCTGTTAATTTATTTCCTGTTTCATTCTTAACTAAAATCAATTCATTTTTACTATAACTAACACTGTTAACATTCTTATCGTAGTTATATTTCCTATTCAACTTATTACTTAACAATTGTTGTTTCGCATCTCTCTGCGACATCTGTAATCTATATCTTAATTCTAACATATAATTATCAGGATTATATAATGGATCTACTTTGTCTCTTAAATTACTAGGGATGTTACATTGCTTTCCGAATACTAATTCGAAAGGTGTATACTTTGTAGATGTGTGAACAGATGTATTATAGGCAAAACACCAGTACTGGAGCCAGTGACTCCATGTCTCTGGGTGTCCATCACACTGTATTCTTAAGAAGGCGGCAAGGTGTTTATGCATATTTTCCAAACTACCTATAGATTGGTGATGATAAGCAGTCGAGTGTAACTTAGTTAATATGTAATAATTTACATACTTCTTCCATAGTTGTTGAAGTAAACTCCGTTCCTCGATCGGTAGCTATGACCCTAGGTATGCCATATCGAAGTATAAAATTATCTACAAAAGCCTTTGCCACGCTTATCGTGTCCTTACTTCGTAGCGGAAACGCTTCGATGTATTTAGTAAGTTCGCATTGAACTGTGAGAATGTAATTGTATCCTTCGACATCTGTGTCCATGGGTCCAGAGATATCGAGATAAATCTTTTCGAATGCGGTATTTGCCGTTGTTGTAATAACCATTGGTTCCTTTATATTTTTAGAATATTTCATTTTCTGACATTTACTACACTTCCTAACATACTCTCTAACGCTATTTTCTAGACCTGGCCAGTAATACTTTCGCTTTATATTATTAACCATACGACGAACACCCGCGTGTCCACTCGCTGGCAGCAAATGAAAATCATTTAATATGATGGTCTTTTCATCATTGTCGACAATTCTTCTAACATTTCTTAAAACGTTTATTCGTGGTCCGGACCACACTTGTCTACTTTGTATTTCATTCAATAATTTCTTTATAAATAACGCGTTATCTTCTGTTTTTATTAAACATATTTCTTCTACGTTTATTTCATTACAAAAATCACTTAACATATCTGCAAATTCGTCTCGCGAGATTTGCTGTATATAGTTAAGGTTTATGTATATTATATAATTACTTTGTACGTACGCAAAACATTCTTTTTCTTTCGTTATTTGTTTCTTAATTCTAAGTTTATCTAATTCTTTTCCTTCTATAAATCTCATTTCAACGAAATCGCTAGGAATCCTAAATATTTCTCTTATCCTTGGTTGATCAGGCCTTGGAATTGGAGATGAAATATTTGGAGAACTAGTTCTTTCACTAACACTACCTAAACTACTAACTTCCTTTTCCTGTTCTTCTAACTTTTTCTTTTGTGCTCTTGTAAGAACTAAAATTGTTTCATTAAAGTTTTTAAATTCATCCGATGTTATGGTCACCCTACTCAGTGCGTCTGCAACGCAATTATCTTTTCCACGAATGTAAACAACTTTATAATTATATTCTTCTAACTGTAATCTAAATTTTATTAATCGACTTGACGGATCCTTCATGCCAAATAAATATATTAATGGCTTATGATCGGACATGATAGTAAAACTTTTTCCAAAAAGATAAGGTCTAAAATATTTAACACTCCATACAATCGCTAATAACTCTTTTTGAATAGTAGGATAATTTAATTCGGCTTTATTTAAGGGTCGGCTGGCATATGCAACTGGGCGCATATCTTTATTACATAAAACTGAACCTATGGCAATACCGGAAGCGTCTGTTTGTAATATAAATTCATTGTCATCGGAAAAATCGGGGAACTGTAGAATAGGTGGGGAAATCAAAGCTTGTTTTAAATGTTCGAAGGCTTGCTTGCATTCTAAAGTCCAATTAAAAGTTTCATGTTTTCTACATAATTTATTTAAAGGTATTGTTATGTGGGCAAAAGACGGTATGAATTTCCTGTAATAATTGCAAAAAGCGACGAAGCGTCGTACTTCATCAGAAGATTCCAGGTTCGAATCCTGGCAGGGTCGCCATGCGGTGTGCGGGGTTCGAGGGAGTAAATAAGAATGCACGTCTGTGTTGCACAACGGTTTAATCCAGACTAAAAGTGCTTAATAACTAACATACACTACTACAATACAAATATAGACTCATTTTCTTCACAGTAACAGTTCAAAGTAAAACAGAGATTCGGCGGAAGTCGATGCTAAATGTTTCATTAATTCGATTATCGAATCGATGTTCTAGACATCAAGTTTAATAAACAACTATAAGTTATTTTATTAAAAATAAGCAATAATTACACAAAAAAATACTTACATGTGAAATGTTACACCATCTTTTTCTAGATTTGAGGTATTTGACTTCTTATCGCACACGTTAACAGCACAAGTTGGCATTTTTTAGGAGCTCCTCACACAGCGATAACAATACTAAGACTGTTAGAAATCGATTATTGAACTAGTTTTTATAGACGCGTTAGATTTTATAATCTTATACCTTGGCAGAGGGGTATGCTCATACGAGGCTCGTCCATGGTTGACTGGTCTAAGCCAAAAGGGATATAATACTCTCTTAAGCGAAAATTTCTCACTTTATTTTATATCAAACAAACTACTTAAATAACTTTATTAATTGTGAAATTATTGAACATAATTAAAGTGTATGGAAAGTTCTATTTTGTTTTATTTTAATAATCAGTTCCTGAGGTCTGTGGGGTTTTGGCTGATGAGGTGGCACGTGACTGGAGACGGTGTCGGATGATGTGCAAGGAAGTAAACCACGAAACGTTTGTATAGTACTGGCGTCAGGATTTTTACTATTTATCCACAAAAATTCTCAAAAATACTAAATTTTTACAGCTTAAAAATTAAAATACTATATTGTCTTCAAAAAAGGTGGCAACCCTAATTGAAAGGCACAACTGAAATGACTCGACAGTAATGAATGACATCGAATGACTCGCTTTGAAGTTTATATGGCTCACTTTGGTTAATTCATCAAAATTGAAAGACAAGTGAACCATATAATATCGGCTTAAGAATCAAGTATCATGCTGAGTAAAACCGAAACTTTTATAAATATTATTTTTCAAAACTATTTCTTCATCACTAGACAACTCTTTTTCGACTTTAATATTTCTTCTTAAATTATCAAAATTTATATTTCCATGTATTAAAGCTGCTTTCAAATTTATTTTCAAATCTCTCTCTTCGTCTGTACAACTCGATTCTTCTCTTCTCTTCTGTTCTTTTGCGAAACGTCTCACAAATTCATTTACTAATGACATTGGTTTTCGAAATTTATTTATTTTCCTAGTTAAGTTAAATTTATTATTTTTTGAACCTGTATTAATGTCGGCTGGTTTTACGAAATTTTCAATTGTATAAGTGAAATATTTGGTTTTTGATTTAATTGTAGCTCTATTATTTAATGATGTAGTTTTTTGTATTTTAATTGAAACTGGATCCAAGTTATTATTATAATTTGTATCAATATATTCGGTAGTAACATGTGTTTCTTTTTTGTCCTTTTTATTGATATAAAATCAGCTTCTTTCTTCGTCTTCTTTACTCTATCTGCACTCTCATTCTTCTTCCTTCTTTTAAGTGCAACGTTCAATCTTTTTTCTCCCTTATTGAATATATTAGCAATTCTTTGCAATGTTGTACTATACACATCTTTAAGAGCAGTCTTCTCTTTTCTAGCCATTTTCAAATATCTTTCGTAATTATACTCTCTCCTTTCAATTCCAATTTTTTTCAAAATTCTATTACGATTTTTCTTTTTTGTGATTATTTGCCGGATTTGTTGTCTTACGTCTTTTAATTGTTTTTTGTATCTGTCAGGATGTTTATTTTTTAAATGTCGCTTCGCTTCCTTCAATATTTCTTTTGAAGTACCTCTTTTGTACGCTTTACGTTTCTTTGGTGATTTATCTAACGTGTATTCTTTGTCTGCAACATGTAAAAGCTTTTTAAGCGACAGTTATCTTAAAATGAAAAACACAGTTGTTATATATACATACCTGTTTCAATCTTTGTTACTTTTTCACTATACCAACGTCTTTTTAAATCGTTTCTTATTTGAGTCGTTGTATTAATGTCACTGCAATGATAATTATAACTTCATGTAGGTATTAATAATTACTTAAAAAACAACCCACAGCCAGGTGGTAGGGCATTTGCTCGACTGGATGGCTACCACCCCTGGTCTAAAGTATGTCGCCATAACAACCTCGAGTTGTGTTCCGGTATTAGTGACCAGGTTCCAGTCTCCCTTAAGAGAGCAGCAGCGCATTTGTAGCAGCTTTGGTGTTGCAAATGTCCACAGGCGATGGTAACCGCTGTCCATCAAGTGGGCCGTCTGCCTGTCTGCTGAACTTCTGCAATAAAAAAAAAAAAAGAATTCTATTAGGATATCAATCGCTTTTACCTTAAAATTTCAACTTAATAGTTTCTAAGAATAATGAGTGAACTAACCTAACCAAATTATAATTTGCAGTAAACCTGCGAAAATTCGAAATGTGTGCTAGGACACATAGTACAGTTTGTCTATAAAGTCGTGACGTTAATGTTAGAGGAACTAACAATAATCATGTGTCTGGCAACACTAAACATCAGTACATCTGTTGTCAATGCTGTCATCGAGTTTGAGTTGCAGAAAAGTTTTCCTTTTATATTATTTATTGTTATTTTTAAACTACAATAAATTAAGACAAAACTACGCAGAAAGGTTTAAAAAATGACTAAAGTAAATAGGAGTGGGACGCGGGAAGTGATTTTCAAAGTTTTCCAGCAATGTTTAGCGGAGTACGAAGCTGGACGAATTTTGTGTGATTTGGACGATATTTATGGGCGAACAGCATCTATGACTGGTATGTAATCGTGTTATTGTTTGTTTTTAATCTGCCTGAAGTTAAAATTTACTGAATTTACGGTTTGGAGAGCGAAAAAAGGCATTGTTTACATTGCAGATTTTTAGGTTAGATTGACATTGTAAGTAGGTCATAATTAAAGTACGACCATAATTTTTGATACATAGGGATGGTACAACTCAGTCCATTCATTTTTTCTACCAATTCTGAATTCGAATTAATTGCTTCATATCAATAAGATACTATTCCATTCGTTTATGTACATTCCTTTTTACTACTTATGTGGTTTATTCTGTTTTTACTCCTTTTTTCAGGAAAATCTGTGAGTACGGTTAGGCGGATAGTCAACGAAGGTCTTAAAAATGATGGAAAGTTTGAAACTCCAGGGAAATACAGGAAAGGCCGGCCAAAGAAAGAAATGGATGATTTTAATATTTGTGCACTGCGGCAAATAATCCAGTTCTTTTACACAGTGCAAAAAGAGGTAATATTTTTTGTCTTTAGTTGTATGTTTTTGTGTGTAAGTCTAAAAGGGCAACATTTAGCATACCAAATTTATTGTATGATACAGTGAGATGTACAATCAATGGAACCTTTTGATATTTCAGGTACACACGCTCAGAAAATTGCAGGTGATCGCCAGAACTGACCTGGACTTTGATTGTAGTCTTGAAGTTCTCCGTAAAATTTTAAAAGCAATAGGGTTTACCTACAAGAAATGCCAAAATAATAGAAAGGCTCTAATCGAACAATCTCATATTGCTGCAAAGCGAGAAGAATACTTGGCGATCATAAACAAAAATCGAGATTTGCCAGAAGAATTAAGAAAAGACATAATTTATCTCGATGAGAGCTACATTCACTCTTCATATAAGGTAAAGCTTGTTCTTATTGTGTACATACCTATAATTTTTGTTTTAGAAAATTTACAATTAATAATCATGCTTTGTCACACATTACATGTCCTATCCTGATTTTAATATTATAAACTAGCTTCCGCCCGCGACTCCGCTTGCGTTGAATTTTAGAGTTTCAGTTTATCCCCTATTTCTCCCCTTAGGGGAGGAATTTCCAAAAATCCTTTCTTAGTGCTACCTTACACTCCCCAAGGAACATACGTGCCAAATTTCAGCTTCTTGCATTCAGTAGTTTCGGCTGTGCGTTGTCTGTCAGTCATTCAGTCAGTAACGCAAGAGTTTTATATATACAGATGTGAAAGTTTGTCTGTCTATTTGTTATTTCATAAATCAAAATTTTGTGTGAAATTTAGCATACGAGTGACTGGGAGACGGATTTTAGGCTACTTTTTATCCCACGAGAACATAAAATACTTGGCAATACTGCGGGTGAATGTTAGTTGACGAAATGACAATAAATAAGAATATAATATTATTTATTTTCCCACCAGGTCACAAAATGTTGGCAGTCTTTAAACATCAAAGGTGTCACAAAAGACATATCCAAGGGAAAGCGGTATATAATAGTCCATGCTGGAAGCGAAAAGGGGTTTGTGCCAAACTGCCTCCTTATATTCACCGGTAAAAATAAACTCGAGGACTACCACTCTGAAATGAATGGGCATAACTTTACCAAGTGGGTGAAAGAAAAACTAATACCTAATCTTCACGAGCCTTCGATCATTGTAATGGATAATGCGCCCTACCACTCCGTCGTGACAAACAAGGCTCCCACCTCTAATTCCCGCATAGACGAGATAAAACTTTGGCTATTAGAGAACAATATTGATTTTGACCCGACACTTAGGAAGCCAAATTTACTAAGTTTAGTAAAAAAAAATAAACCTAGCCCCATCTATGCCATTGATGATCTTTTAGGAGAATATGGTCACACAGTGGTACGGCTTCCGCCGTATCACTGTGATTTAAACCCTATTGAGCTTATTTGGGCTAAGCTGAAACAAAAAGTAGCAGCACGAAATGTTGGGTCATGTGACGTGAAGCAGCTTACTGAAGAGGCCTTCAACAGCATCACACCTGAGATATGGAAAAACTGCTGCCATCACGTCCAGACGCTGGAAAAAGAGTACTACGAGCGAGGACATCGCCTGTATCAAGACATAGACGAATTGATTATTCGCTTAGGCGATGATAGTAGCAGTGATGACAGCAGCTGCTGTAGTGATGACAGCGCTGCTGATGAAAGTGGCAATAAATTATTCCTTGATATTGAATATTTGGAATCTGATGATGAGTCAGATGAGAGAGAGTGATTAATAATTTTTTTAACTATAATTATTTTATTTTGGTTCTGTAAAAAATATGTATATGTACTAATGTGTCTTATTTATTTACTCATTTTATTTAAACGGAGTCCCTAGCCTTTGTCCCAACTACTTTGGGGTCGGCATTCAATCTAACCAGATTCGGCCAAACATCAGTATTTTACACAAAGCGACTGCCTTCTGAACTCCACAACCCAGAACGAGGCTATACGATGTTCAATGGTTAGACCAAATGTCGGAGATTTTTGGCTACTGGGAGTCTGACTACCCGTAAGTTACGGGTAGGTTACTTTGACAACCGGGACCGATGGCTTAACGTGTTCTCCGAGGCACGGAGGAAACTCAAGATGTTAAGGCCACCCATCCCAGACCAACCACGGCAAGCGTTGCTTAACCTTGATAACGACGGATCATTCTGGCCGTAACTGTCCCACGAGCTCCTCGTACTTATATGTATATATATTATTATTACCTCATACATATTATATTACTTAAACGAACTATTAGTACCAAATCGTTTTTATCACACTATAAAGAGTTGCTACATGCACGACAGCAGCGCCATCATTTATTTTTATATTGTAAATGTTCCAAAGTTAAAGGGTAGAGAAAATTATGACGAGTGGGCATTTTCCGCCGAAAACTTTCTAATATTAGAAGGCGTGGACACTTAGATCATATAAACGTCTAGATCACGCATCAATTGCACAAAAACGGCCCAAAAACAGTGCACCAAAATTGGTGCACTGGCTTCAATGGCTTCCCACGCCTGTTAGTATCGTTTCGATTACTTTACTGGTTAGAGCTCTCGCAAAAAAAATAATTATGCCGGCCTGCGCTATTAAAATGTGTCGGAACTATTTTAAAACGGGAAAGGATAAGTATGAGATGTCATTTAATCGGAAAACTTAACACTTTTCTCATGATTTCTTTGTAAAAACGTGAAATTTAATTTCGACATTTTTAAGGATATCGAATTGTTTGATGTTGTCAGGTGACAAGTGTGACTTATTTTCCAAAATTTGGGGACTTTTGTTACGATTTTTTTTTATTTATGAAATATGAATAATTGTAAAAATCTATAGAAAACAGACATGTAATGTTTGTGTGTCCGGTTTTCTTAAACTAGTTTATATTACGTTTTAGACTTCCTACGGATCCAATTGTAGCATATTGTTGGACAAAGAGATGGATTTTGAAAGGAAATATTTTGAATCATTTTCGGAGATATTTTTACACTATGTTTTTTTATATTTTCTTATCAACGGCACAATTGTATTGAAATAAAGTACCTAAAATAATTATATATGATCGTGACCGATAAGATGTAAGTTGTGTGAAGGATAATTAGAAAATTTAAGAATACTTAACCATCATATAAAATTATTTCTAATCTAACCTTACCGCTTTGGACAATATAAACTTTTTAATGTAACCTTATGACGTTTGACATAGAATTGACAGAATGCGTGTTGCAAATATCGTCAAAGAGGATGTAAAAAAAACTGAATATCGTTTAAAGCAGATGCTTCGGTCGGAGTTACCTGTACTAATATTATAAAGAGGTAAAGTTTGTAAGTTTGTGCCGTTGTAGGGGGGTAATCTCGGGATCTACTAAACCGATTTTAAAAATTCTTTTACTGTTGGAAAGCTACGTTAACAGGGAGTGTCATAGGCTATATAACATGACGCTTTATACCACGGGAGCGGGACAGATCGCGGGTGAATCCGCGCCGGGCCGCTAGTAATATTATAGATAACTCTTTATTGTCATAATTAAGATATTAATTTTGTCTATATTCTGTTAGCTGCATCTCCATTAATTCCTAATAAAGAAATAATTTAATATATTATATATATATATATAATTATATAGTTTTTTTTAGAATTATTACATTAGTATTGGTAATTAACAGACTTATAAATATGTACTAATTATCTGTACAAGCAGTTTATTGCGAATTAAAATTACTACATGTGTTAAAATGTGTTATGAATTCATTTGTGCATGTATTTTTTTATGGTTCGTTCCAAGACACAACTTTTGTTGCTAATACTTTATTTAAAAAAAAATTAAAACCTCTGAGTAATATTAAATTTTATCACTTAAAGCGATTAAATCATAACGATTATTTAAACTTTTCACTTACATAAAAAAATATTTAATTATAAAAAATGGGGTAATATTTTTTTCCTGATATCCCGAAAACGCAGAGTGAATTTAGCAACGCTTCGCGTTTTTGATGCCGTTTTTGCCGGTGTTGTTTGTTAGCAATGCTCTCTCTAGACATGTTATAACTCAATGCGTGGACATTAACAAAATTGCCACCGGTTCGAGTGACGGGGACACGCAAAAGGCGAAAGCCAAGCTAATTATGACGATAGATTCATCTTTATACGTGCATATCAAGTCTGAAAAAACCGTTCACGATGTGTGGAAAAAATCACTTTTTGACGACTCCGGTTTCACGCGGCGTATTAGCCTTCTTCGAAAACTTATTTCAATTCGGTTAGAAGATAGCGAGTCAATGACTACTTATATCACTTCAATTATCGATACAGCTCAAAAACTAAAGGGAACGGGTTTCCAAATCAATGATGAGTGGATCCGCTCGTTGCTGTTAGCGGGTTTACCAGAAAGGTTTTCGCCGATGATCATGGCAATAGAGCATTCTGGACTTGCCATATCTGCAGACATCATTAAGACAAAACTGATGGATATGAGTGCAGATCTTGGCAATTCGAGCAATGAGACAGAAAGTGCATTCTTTTCACCTAAAAATGTACAACATAAGAAATATAAAACTACTAAAAATGTCGATCCACGACCTGTTAAACAAGTAAAATGTTTTAAATGCAAGAAATTTGGACACTACAAGAGCCAATGCCAGAAGTTAAAAGATAAAACGATAAATGCATTTAGTGCAGTTTTCTTTAACGGCACTTTTGACAGGCAAGAATGGTATATTGACTCGGGAGCCAGCACTCACATGATGAACAACAAGGAAAAGATAATAAATTCATCAAACATGTTATCCATGAAGGAAATAATAGTAGCAAACCAGACAAGTATGCCGGTATTGTGTGCAGGTGATACACACATAACAACTGTAGTGGGTAAATCAGAATATGACATTATAGTTAAGGATGTCTTATGCGTTCCAGACCTTACAACAAACTTGTTGTCTGTCAGCCAGCTGATGAAGAGTGGTAACAAAGTTAGCTTTCATAAAGAGCATTGTTACATTAGAAATCAGCAGAATGAGCTGATTGGGATAGGTCAGTTAGTGAATGGTGTATACAAATTGAGTACCAGGTCAGAATGTATGTTAGCTGCTGCGGCAACTACGACCTCAAGTATAATTTGGCACAGAAGACTTGGCCATATTAACAGCAGGGATTTAAATGTCATGAAGAATGGCACTGTAAAAGGCTTGATGTACAATGAAAAGGCTGAGATAAGCAAATTCAATTGTACAGTTTGCTGCGAAGGCAAACAGACAAGATTACCTTTTCAAAGTAATAGTGGTAATAGAAGTGAGGGTCTTCTCCAGCTTGTGCATGCAGATGTGTGTGGCCCAATGGAGACCAAATCAATTGGTTTATCCAGATACTTCTTGCTCTTTGTGGATGATTACAGCAGAATGTCATTTGTTTACTTTTTGAAAAGTAAAAGTGAAGTTTTTAAATATTTCAAAGAATTTAAAGTTATGGTTGAGAAATAGAGAAATATTAGTATAAAAACTTTCAGATCTGATAATGGCACAGAATTTTGTTCAAAAGAAATGGAAATCTTTTTGAAACAAAGTGGCATAGTTCATCAGAGGACAAATCCCTACAGTCCAGAACAGAATAGAATGTGTGAAAGGTTTAATCGCACTATTGTGGAAAAAGCTAGATGTTTGCTTTTTGATGCAAAGTTAGATAAAAATTTCTGGGCAGAAGCAGTTCACACGGCAGTGTATTTGAAGAATAGATCTTTGGCAACAGGATTGCCCCAAAGGACCCCTTATGAAGTATGGATGGGGAGAAAATCAGATGTTAGCCATATCCGATTATTTGGCAGTAAAGTTATGGTTCATATACCAAAGATAAAAAGAACAAAATGGGATAAGAAAGCTGGAAAGTATATTCTTGTGGGATATTCAGAAAACATAAAGGGCTATAGACTTTATAATCCAGAAACAAAGAAGGTTATCACTAGTAGAGATGTGACAGTTATGGAAGATTTCACAGGATCAGAGATAACACAAGTGTTGGTACAGGAAAAGGATGTTAGCATAGAACAAGACGAGTTGTTTGGAAGAGGAACTGTGTTCTCCAAACCAACCATCAGACATAACCTATGTACCAGGTGATACCTCAAGTTCGAGTTCTGATGAATTCCATGATACAATCACAGAGAAAGAAATTAATAACCTATTACCGTCATCAAATGATTTATTAAAGAAGCGTGTAAGAAGAAAGGTTTTGGCTGCTACTTAAGAATCTAATACACAAATGTTAAGTTGTGGGTAGGCGTAGTGAATAGGGGGGAGGTATACTTACCCCTACGACAACCCCTAAGGTCCGGAGGTTTTAAATTTTTTTTAGTTTATAAACATAACCTCACTTATTTTTGTTGTAAAATTGTGCCACTTTTGATAATAAGAAACCGTGATTTGAGTTTATGAATGTACTCACGAATTGTTTATGAATGTACTCATGAATTACATATAACCACTAGAACTTTTTGTAACACTAAAACTGTTTTTTAATGTAGAAATAAAGTTTCAAATTTAATTGACGCATTAATACAAATTCATGCTAGACATATATAATCGATTGATTAAAAAGTGACAGTTTTTAGTGTCACTTTTGTTTTTAATGGCTAGGCTAACAAGGTGTGATTATAATAATAAATTAATCGATATGTCATTAATACTTATCGATTTGAAATTAAGAAATTCGAAATCTTGTAGCTCAAGATTTAGAATTAATTAATATATTGTTTTATATAATTTTCGGAAATCGATATATTTCTATGAAAAAAAATTTGATAAATATTTTTGTTTGCCGCCTTTATTGCCAACATAGGTATAATTTGCTAAGCCTCACAGACTATGTATACGCGACCGTTAGGCGCAGGAAAGAGACGGGTCGGACTGAGATAGATATAGTTTATTTTTAACCGTTATTAATTTGAAATTAAATAAATAAATTATAATTATAAGAATTGAATATAAAATGTAATAAGCCTTAACTCACTAGGAAATAAATGTTGTAGCGTTGTGCCTTTTATTGACCAGTAGGACCCTATTAGATCCCGGTAAATGAGACCGGGCTACAGGCGTGCAGAACGCCGCCTGGAGCCCGGGACTCAGCATGTAAAGGGAACCGGGTTACAGGCGTGCAGAACGCCGCCTGGAACCCGGGACCCAAAAGGGTAGCGGAAACCGGGCTACGGGACTGCAGAACGCAACCGGAGCCCGGGATCCGTGAGGTATGCCTGCACTACTGCCTACTCCGAACGCGAGTAGGCCATAATGATGGTGCAGGCAGAGGTCCGCGCTCGACAGCGCACGTTTTTGTAATGAGGTAATGGTAAGGGCGCTCAGCGCTTTATATTTATACTAATGAAGCGGGGGGCGAGGTAAACGCCCATTACGACGTCCCGCTAACAAAAACCATGGGTCACAACTGTGTAAGGACCCTCGAAATGTACTAAGATCTAGGGTGTACCAAAATGTATAATAGTGGTAAGTTAACATAAGGCTTAATGTATGTAAAATTAAGGAAATAAAGTAAAGGGGGTGTTACGACGAAGCGAGGGGTCGGCGGAGGTAGCCTCTATAAATATAGGACGCCTTTGGGGCGCATTTTTGTAGTTCGTGAGTAGTTCGTGAGTAGTTCGTTCGTTTAGTTCGTTCGCAGTTCATAAGAAGAAGCTCCCTCCCGCCAACGCCAACGAAGTCGAAGCCTCCCGTAGCATCGTTTTCGGTTGTTTTCATTTCGGAAAATCGGTTACCCGAACCAGCGACCAACCCTCTACAGTCCTACAGTCCACTGCAACACCAACATCGTCTGGTCAGCTTCGAGCCGTATTGGAAGAACTGAAGTATGCCGAATACGAGAAGCAGAATCGAAAAGGACGCTGCGCAGGCGAACAAGAAGAGTGCGACAGAGGTAGCAACAACCTCAACGACAACTGGCAGTGTCACGGCGGAATCCGGAACAGAGACTAGCTCAGTAAAAGCAACGACCGTAAAAGCAACGACAGTAAAAGCAACTGCCGTAAAAGCAACGCCAACGGCGTCGGCAACGACAGTAAAAGCAACAATGCCGGTCTCTGTTACGGATTTGCAGCCACAACCACCGCCAGTTTTACGCGAAATACTTCGCAGAAAAGAATGCACTCTAGAAGAAACTTCAAGACCGCAGTCACTACGCTCCACGACTTCCCGCAGACGACTTGCCGAGCTGGAAGCCAAAGAGAGACTAGCCGCATTGAAGTTGAAACAGTTGGAGGCAGCCGTTGAACTCGAACAAGCGAGAATAAATAGGCTACAAGCCGAATCATCGGACGATGATGACGTCATCGAAGAAAGCGAACTACCATCAAGAAGAGTAGACATGTGGTTCGAGAGACTGCCGCAAACGCAGGAACCACATGCCACAGAACCCCCCCCCGCCCCAGCGACGTTAGCCAGCGATATAGGGAGAATGAATGAACGGGGACAGGGCGTCCACGTCGGAAATATGGCACGCGGACAACGGGTCTCAGAACGAGGCCCGCCTGCACGTTCAAACGTCATGGATGTGACGTCACTGGCAGAAGCGATCACTGAAGCGGCGCGAACGAGCACAAGACAGGCGCAGCGATACATGCAAGAACTCCCGACTTTTAATGGAAATAGTGGCGAATGGCTGTCCTTCCAGGCAGCCTTTCGGGAATCGGGAGGGAGCTTCTCAGCAGGGGAGAACGTCGCGCGCCTACGTAGAAGCCTAAGGGGAGCCGCACTGGAGGCCGTCAGTGCCCTGCTGATTACCCAGACGGGGCCTGAAGATATTTTGAAGGCATTGGAAAGAAGGTTCGGCCGTCCAGATGCCCTTGTGCTGGGAGAAATGGAGAAAATGAAGACATGGACACGAGTCACCGACAGCCCTCGGGACTTGTGCCTATTTGCCAACAAGATGGCAAACCTAGTAGCAACAATTGAAGTATTGAACAAGCCGCAGTATTTACATAGCCCAGAGATGCTACGCGCGGCAGTGGAGAAGCTGACTCCAATCGTAAGGAACAAGTGGTACGACTATGCAGCTATGAAGACCGAAGGGGTTCCGGAACTTAAGAAACTTGCGAGCTTCCTGAATGAAGAGGCAGACAAGTGCGCCGCGTATGCACCGATCGAACGCGAGAGCGAGATGGCACGATCGAAAAGGAGGACGGAGCACATACACATAGTGAACAACGACAGTGAACGCGTGAATATGAGAAAAAGTGAACCGTGCCCAGTCTGCAAACGCGATCATAAACTTAGCGATTGCCGCAAGTTCGTCGGTGCGGATGTGAGCGCGCGGTGGGACTTAGCCAAAAAGTGTAAAGTGTGCTTCCGCTGCCTGCGAAGTAGGCATCGACGTTCTTCGTGCCGCGCCCCGCCGTGTGGGGTGGAAAGGTGTACGCTACACCACCACCGCTTGCTGCATCACCAAAGGAGACCTGAAGTTAACGAGGTAAGTCCAAGTGCAGTGAGTGTGACGTCAGAACCGGCGGGAGAAGTGTTAGCGTCCGCGATCAACAGCGTTATCAATGATGGAAGAAACAAACGACGTGCCTATCTGAAGGTGGCCCCGGTCGCTATAACCGGACCGAGGGGCAGTCGTCACACCTACGCACTATTGGACGAAGGCAGCACCGTGACCATTATTGATGCGCAGCTGGCCGAGCAACTGGGACTTAGCGGACCACGGGATCCCATGAAGATGCAGGGAGTCAACGGTGAAGAATCATCGCATGACTACAGCATGCGAGTGTCCGCCAGGATAAGAGGCTCATATGAAACAGAAGAACACACACTGAGGGACGCTCGCACAATAAAGAACATGAGCTTCTTCAGCCAGACCGTTCATCGGAGCGATGTGCAGGGCTGTGCACATCTGCAGGAGATAGAAAATGTACTCATCTATGAAAAAGCTACACCGAAGATACTAATCGGCCAAGATAATTGGGAGCTGATTATTTCAAATGAAGTACGTAAAGGCCCGCGTCACCAACCGGTCGCCTCTCGTACGCAGCTGGGTTGGGTGCTGCACGGCTGCCGCACCTCAACCACATCGCCGGTCGTGTTCTGCTCACACTTGAGCATGATGGAAGAAGACCACGACCCGCTTGAAGAAATTATGAAAAAATATTTCGCGTTGGAATCACTGGGAATCGAACCCAGAACGCAGGTTAGCGATCCGCAACAACGCGCCTTGGAAATATTAGAAAAGAAAACTCGTCGTTTGGAAAATGGACAATTTGAAACGGGACTTTTATGGAAAGATGAAAGTTCACCTATGCCAAATAATTATGAAAATGCATTGAAGAGACTTCAGAACTTAGAAAAAAAATTGGATCGCGATGAAGAGCTTAAAGCGAAGTATGAAGAGAGAATTGAAAATTTAATGTTGTCAGGCTACGCCGAGCGCGCCTCCACTCCCCCCACCAGCGGGAGGACGTGGTATCTTCCCCACTTCGCCGTCGTGAATCCAGACAAGGAGAAAATAAGGGTGGTCCACGACGCAGCCGCCAAGTATCATGGCAGAAGTCTGAACGATATGTTGCTGCCTGGACCCGACCTTCTTCGATCACTACCGGGAGTCATCATGAAGTACCGGCAGTATCCAGTGGCAGTGTCTGCCGACATAAAGGAAATGTTCATGCAAGTGAAGATCATAGAAGCCGACAGGGATGCATTACGCTTTCTGTGGCGTGGCAACCGCCGCGATAGCGAGCCTCCAGAGGAATATAGAATGACGTCGCTCATCTTTGGTGCAACGTCTTCGCCTTGCGTAGCCTTGTACGTGAAAAACAAGAACGCAAGGGAATTTGAAAATGAAGACAGAGAAGCGGCGAGGGCAATAGTGGTCAATCATTACATGGACGACTATCTGCAAAGCCTTCAAACAGTTGAAGAAGCCAGGAAAATGACAGCTGCCGTTGACAACATACAGCGGCGAGCGGGTTTCCAACTCCGAGGGTGGACCTCCAATTATAAGGAGGCGATTTCAAGCTTCGCGCCATCCGGTCAAACCACCGTTGAAATCGGCGGGAGCGAAATAGAAAAAACATTGGGTCTGATGTGGCACGTGAGAGAAGACACGCTTGGCTTTCGTGTCAATCAAAGAAGAGTTCCGGCAGAAGTATTGGCGGGGAGTCGAATGCCGACGAAGAGAGAGGCACTGGGACTCATTATGTCAATATTCGACCCCCTGGGGTTCATTTCCCCCCTCACCACACCGGCGAAACGCATCATGCAAGATACATGGAAATATAAAACAACATGGGACGAAGTCATCCCGGAGGAACTGCAAGACAAATGGAAAAATTGGCTGAGAGACTTGATATCTCTACCTAACTTACGCATTCCACGCTGCTACGAATATTCACCGGCAGCGATCAGGGAGTTGCACACATTCGTCGATGCTAGTGAAGAGGCATACGCTGCGGTTGTGTACATACGCACGACACGGGCGGACGGCCGGGTCAACGTCATGATAGCGGCAGCTAAAAGTCGCGTGACACCAATGAAACCAGTCTCCATTCCGCGACTCGAACTCCAAGCAGCCGTCCTGGGAGCCCGCCTGAGCAAGTCCGTGCAAGAGGGACACGACTGGGAATTACACCGTCACACATACTGGAGCGACTCGCGCACTACGCTAGCATGGATTCGAGCGGAACCGCGAACTTACAAAACGTTCGTGGCCCATCGCCTCGCCGAAATAGAAGACCTCACTAAGAAAAATGAATGGCGATGGTTACCCTCGGCGCAGAACGTTGCAGACGACGCAACGCGTAAAACACCAAGTGACTTCAACCCACAACACAGGTGGTTTACGGGCCCCAAGTTCCTGTATCTTGACATAGAAAAATGGCCGCAAGAAACGAAGACCGAGGTGCCAACCACCGGAGAAGAAAAGTGCGCAACATTAACTGAAGACAATGACGTCATCGTCATCGACTTCAAACGCTTCTCACGTTGGACTACCATAGTGAGAACGATGGGACGCGTACTTCAATTTATCAGACTATGCAAACGACCCACGAACACGGTGGCAGCCGCGCGCCGTAAAAGAACAAAGAAGAATCCTACTCCAGACGAAGAGTGGAAGAAAAACATAAAGAAGAAGAACAAAGAAAAATCGAAGTGTCCAAAAGAAAATAACGTTGAAAGAAAATTCAAGAAAATCAACGGGAAAATGTTAATGTTGTCTGAGCGTAAACTCATTGCGCTCGCACAACGCGAATCGTTCGGCGATAAACCGCTCGATACGATACGTCGACGTCATAACAAGGGAGAGCTCGCCGGTTTAACTATAGAAACCGACGAACATAACATATTGCGGCTGCGAGGAAGAATCGACGAGGCGCAAGAAATAAGCTACGAGATGGCCAATCCTGCCATCTTAGACGGGAAACATAAATACACAAAGTTGTACATACAACATGTACACGAGAAACTACACCATGGTGGCGTCGAGATGGTGGTCAACGAGCTACGACAGCGGCTGTGGGTTATGAAGATACGGCCCTCAGTCAAAGCAGTGTTGAGGAACTGCCTCCAATGCCGACTGAGGAGGGCCCAGCCAGCGAGTCCATCGACGGGGAGCCTGCCTGCAGCTCGCCTGGCGCATCACTCGCGCCCCTTCACCTTCACGGGCGTAGACTACTTTGGCCCACTGGAGGTGACCGTGGGCCGTCACCGGGAGAAGAGATATGTGGCGTTATTCACATGTATGACGTCACGGGCACTACACCTCGAGGTCGTCGCGTCGCTGAGTGCTGACTCAGCCATCAACGCGCTGCGCCGCTTCATAGCGCGGCGCGGCGTCCCCACCGAACTCTGGAGCGACAACGCTACGTGTTTCCGCTCGGCCGACCGCGAACTCGCGGAGGCTGGGCGCGCCGTCGAAGAGGAAGCGTCGCGCCGGCAGATCGCCTGGCGGTTCTTACCGCCGGCGGCACCCTTCATGGCCGGCGCCTGGGAGCGCATGGTGCGCACCGTCAAAGAGGCGTTGCGCGTCACCCTGCGCGAGCAGCGCCCGAGCGATGAGACGCTCGCCACACTGCTCGCCGAAGTCGAAGCCACCGTGAACTCGCGGCCGCTCACTCATGTGGCCGTGGGTCCCGACGAGCCCCCAGCCATCACGCCGAACCTGCTACTCCTGGGGCCGAACTGCCACATGCCGGCCCCCGGGAACTTCGAGGCCAGCGACGTGACTGCGCGCGCGCACTGGAGACGCGCGCAGTACCTCGCCGATGTCTTCTGGCGACGGTGGGTGCGGGAGTACCTGCCGCTACTACAATACCGGCGGGAGCCCTACGCAAGTGGTGACAACCCTAAGGTAGGCGATTTGGTTATTATTTGCGACCCAAATCTGCCCCGTAACACATGGCCCCGAGGACGAGTGACTGCAGTGCATCCCGGCAGAGACGGCGAGGTTCGAGTCCTGGACGTGACGACGGCCAGCGGACGAGTGCTGAGGCGGCCTACCAAGAGAGTCGTCGTGCTGCCCATAGGAGAATCGCGAGACGCGACGGCGGGAGAATGTTGACGACGACAAACACAATGTATGAAACTCACCGACCCGTCTCAATAGGCGATAAGAACATAGGTATAATTTGCTAAGCCTCACAGACTATGTATACGCGACCGTTAGGCGCAGGAAAGAGACGGGTCGGACTGAGATAGATATAGTTTATTTTTAACCGTTATTAATTTGAAATTAAATAAATAAATTATAATTATAAGAATTGAATATAAAATGTAATAAGCCTTAACTCACTAGGAAATAAATGTTGTAGCGTTGTGCCTTTTATTGACCAGTAGGACCCTATTAGATCCCGGTAAATGAGACCGGGCTACAGGCGTGCAGAACGCCGCCTGGAGCCCGGGACTCAGCATGTAAAGGGAACCGGGTTACAGGCGTGCAGAACGCCGCCTGGAACCCGGGACCCAAAAGGGTAGCGGAAACCGGGCTACGGGACTGCAGAACGCAACCGGAGCCCGGGATCCGTGAGGTATGCCTGCACTACTGCCTACTCCGAACGCGAGTAGGCCATAATGATGGTGCAGGCAGAGGTCCGCGCTCGACAGCGCACGTTTTTGTAATGAGGTAATGGTAAGGGCGCTCAGCGCTTTATATTTATACTAATGAAGCGGGGGGCGAGGTAAACGCCCATTACGACGTCCCGCTAACAAAAACCATGGGTCACAACTGTGTAAGGACCCTCGAAATGTACTAAGATCTAGGGTGTACCAAAATGTATAATAGTGGTAAGTTAACATAAGGCTTAATGTATGTAAAATTAAGGAAATAAAGTAAAGGGGGTGTTACGACGAAGCGAGGGGTCGGCGGAGGTAGCCTCTATAAATATAGGACGCCTTTGGGGCGCATTTTTGTAGTTCGTGAGTAGTTCGTGAGTAGTTCGTGAGTAGTTCGTGAGTAGTTCGTGAGTAGTTCGTTCGCAGTTCATATGTAGAAGCTCCCACCCGCCGACGCCAACGTTTATTTTTTAAATTGTTTGAAAACTCTAAAACAATTATAGCTTTGTTTGTTGATGACTTTTTTGTGTTTTCAAACTGTAATGTTGAAGTAAATAACCTAAAGAGTGAATTAAGTACCAAGTTTAAGCTGCCAGACCTCAAGACACTGTGAGCTCTTTCTGCGTACAACGGAACACAAACCAACTTGACTGATAATTACTTTTATTTTTCCTTCCACCCATTTTAATATTATATAAAATTATTAGAGCTAGGCATGTTTGCTGAAGAGTTTCTTGCGCCGCTTCTTCTCTTCAAGCCATAACATGTTGCGAAGCGGTAGTAAATTAGATTAGGCTCCCATAGATTAAATAATAACCATAAACAAAATTAAAAATTAAATAATTAAAATTAATAAGTTGGCGGTAGGCTAAATAAAACTTTAACAATACTCGTTGACACTTGACATCTTTGTCTTCCGTGATCACGGCCACTGAAAAGTGGCCGAAACGTCGGAAAAACCAAAATCAAATAAAATTACCGCGCTTAAAACCGTTAAAACGTAGTTTTATTATACCAAGTTTAAGTTAAAAGACCTAGGTCAACTGAAACAATGTTTAGGTATGTCAATCAATATTGAAAAAGATAGAATAAGTATTGACCAGGAACAATTTATAGAAAGTTTATTACTAAAGTTTAATATGAGTAATTGTAAAAGTATTGAAACTCCTACGGAAGTTAATTTAAAACTTGTAAAATCTAATGTAATTGATAACAGATATCCTTATCAGCAATTGATAGGAAGTTTAATGTACCTTTCTATCCTAACAAGGCCAGATATATCATTTTGTGTTAGCTATTTAAGTCAATTTAATAATAGTTTTAATCAAACACATTGGCATCATGCAAAACGGGTGTTGAGATATTTGAAAAGCACAAAATCCTTTGGTTTACAGTATAAAAAGGATGATTCTGATATAACTGGATTTGTAGATGCTGACTGGGCATCAAATATTGTGGATAGACGGTTATATACTGGATATTACTTTAAATATTCAGGTTGTGTGGTTTCTCATGAATGTAAGAAACAACAATCAGTAGCTTTAAGCAGTACTGAGGCCGAGTACATGGCAATTAGTGAAGCCAGTAAGGAAGGTATATTTTTAAGAAATTTGTTGTTAGAACTTCAGATGAGAAACAACACACCTATAGTTATCAATAATGATAATCAGAGTGCACAAAAGTTATGTGAGAATACTATGTATCATAAAAGGACTAAACATAGATGTGAGATATCATTTTGTTAGAAATGCAGTAATTGGTAGCCAGGTGGTAGGGTATTTGCTCGACTGGATAGCGACCACCCCTGGTCTAGAGTATGCCGCCATAACAACCTTGTGTTGTGTTCCGGCATTAGTGACCAGGTTCCAGTTTCCTTTAAGAGAGCAGCAGCGCATTTATAGCACCTTTGGTGTTGCAAATGTCCATAGGCGATGGTAACCGCTTTCCATCAAGTGGGCCGTCTGCCTGTCTGCTGAACTCCTGCAATAAAAAAAAAAAAAAAAAAAAAAAAAAATGATAAATTAATTAAAATTATGTATTTAAAAGGAATAGATATGCCTGCAGATATTTTAACTAAAAGTTTGCCAAAGATTAAGCATTATATATTTTTGCAAGAGTTTGGACTTGTAAATTTAAAATCATATTAGCTTTTGTTTTATTATTGTATAATTATTAGATTGTTTGTTTAATAATGACAGTTGTTAAATGTTTTATAATGGCAGGCAGTATTCTTGTATATTTAATTAGATATATTTTATGTAGATATACTAGATTATTTTGTTATGGGGGCATGTTATAAATATTGTTTATGGTAACAAAATAATAGTTTCCGAACATACATGTAACATGACAAAAGTTTAAAAATAAAGTTTTTTTTAGTCTATGGCAGCCCTTGTTTTAATAGAGTCGCAACAAAATTTTAACTTGAAGTTAAAAAAAAAAGTTAGGTGTTCAAATTGGACAAGTACATTAACAATCTGCCCGTAAAACTTCAAGTTAAAATTTTGTTTCGTTTCGTTTTTCCACTTGTCCGTTGAATTTTCACCTCTACTATGTGTCCCAACACACATTTTGATTTTTTTTATTACTGTACAGGTTCGCATTTGACCATTATCTTGCTCGATTTAAGCGGAGATATGGTCTAAGATCCAGCACCTATTCATACGAGACTAGAAGACACCCAGGTTGTAGGTTTCGGGAAAAACAGACTCCGGCAGTGTGTTCCCCTCCATTGCGGTGCGCATAATGAAGCTGGACTCAAAGCACTTTGTTCATATAGATATATCGATTATATATATATATATATATATCTCTATATATATATATATATCTATATATATATATCTATATCTATATCTATATATATATATATATATATATATATATATATATATATATCGTTTCCGCTTGCCAGTGCGTCTGGTTCAGTGGTGGATTTATCAATAGGCTGAGTAGGCTGGAGCCTAGGGCGGCAGACTTTGGAGGGGCGGCAAATTTTGCGCCAATTTTTTTATATATTATGTCTTATACAATCTTCAAACTACGGTAAAAAGGAGGTCTAATTCAAGACTGTACACGTCTCACGATATGTACACAAAACGGCCCACTTGATTGAAAGCGGTTACCATCGCCTATGGATATTTGCAACACCAAAGGTGCTAGACATGCGCTGCTGCTCTCTTAAGGGAGACTGGAACCTGGTCACTAATGCCGGAACACAACACAAGGTTGTTATGGCGGCATACTCTAGACCAGGGGTGGTCGCCATCCAGTCGAGCAAATACCCTACCACCTGGCTTTGGGTTGTTAAGTCGCCTCTTACGACAGGCCGTCCGGCCGCAAGAAATTGTATTCTTTCTCCGTTTCTGCACGAATAAAAGTACACTAGGTAACGCCTCGATTGCACTTGGAACTCAACTAACCTAGTCCTCGACAGATCGATCTTATATATTTGCAAAATAGACACGCTGGCGACAGCAACATGCCATTTAATCCTTTAGAATCCACGGAGTCGTAAGCTTAATGGCTTCTAGGGATGTGCAACGAACTTCAAACAAAAGAAGAAAGGATTTATGACGTCTTACAGCGGCGCAATACAAAGGAATTAACGCCAACAATAGATCATTTAAATTCGAAGGGATAATAAAACACCTGTAAAGGATTAGTATCAGTTCGGAACAGTATATTATAAAAAATGTAATTAATTTTATGTAAGTAAAATATTGACCCGCAGCGTAGTAGCGGGGAAAACTCAGTAATATTTGTATGCATATGTCGTCCAAAAAATTACCTTAGAATAGAATAGAATATTCTTTATTGCACACAAGTAAATAATACGAGTTAACAATCGTATAACCAGTACAATCAGCGGTCTTATCGCTAACAGCGATTTCTTCCAGACAAACTTCTGGAGATAATTTTACATTTTTAATAATGGGTCGGTATTCAGTGCGCATAGTTTAAAATATATACAATCATATTTACATATATCAACAGTAAATAGAGTGTCGGGGTGAAGGTAAGGAAAGGAATGCTCCGGTGGTTCGGGCATGTGGAAAGAATGCATGATGAAAGGATGACTAAACAGATATACAATGCAAAAGTGGATGGATGCAGAAGTCGTGGAAGGCCACGACACACCTTCAATGATCAAATTGATCGTGTACTAGCAGAAGGTGATGTCAGGAGCCTTAATAACAGACGAGCGTGCATGACAAGAGCTATGGATGTCAAAGAAGCAAGTAAGGTGTGTAAGAATAAGCCTGAATGGCGCTCTGTTGTTCGTGCCTACCCCGCAAGGGAACTGGCATGAAGTTATGTATGTATGTAACAGTAAATAAAAATACACGTACCTTATAGCTCTGGGAAAGATTCTATCCCCGGTCCTATCAGCTATTGCCTTGTTGACGGTGTCGAAGGACGCTCTTCCCTCATTGGTCATCGTGAGTCTTTTCGTTGGTTCAAAAGCAGCCGATAGCAAGTCTCGCATCAATTCTTTGGGCTTCTTCGATATATTTGGGAAGAGTTTTACTTCCTCTAAGATAACAAAGAGGGCCTTTCCTGGTATTTTAAATTGTTGACGTGGTAGAGCCATGATGAAATCATTATTACAAGCTTTTATTTAACTTGCAATGAATGTACCTATGTATTTATGTAAGTTCGGGTAGAATCTTGCAAGTTACATTTGACCATTGAGTTATATATATGATCTAAGCATTTGACCAACTTCCCGGTTTCCGATTGAGCTGAAATTTTGCACGCGTGACAATGCAATAATACGGTACCATGGAGCTGATCTGATGATGGAGTCGGAAGGTGGCCATAGGAACTCTTGTACTAAAAAAGATAGACCCGTCGTGTTTGGGCTCGTTTCACTTGTCTTGGTTAGCACTCTGCTGCTACATGATATCCAGGATCTCAAAAGCTTGTATTTGAAAACCTTTTTAAAAAAGCTTATTTCGACTACATCTCTTACAGAATATCGGCGTGAAACAGTTACTCTTGAGTTGATCATGTTTCATGCAATGAGTGAGAGTACCGATAGCCCCATCCCACTTTTATTGTAAAGGCATACGGCCCAGCTAATGTAGTGTTTTTTTTTTATTGCCTTCTACATTATTGGTTAAAATGAAGATTTTTGACTTTCTTTTCTTTTTAATATTTCTTTTCTTTACTATCTAGGCACAAATCTATCTATATATATAAAAGAAAGTCGTGTTAGTTACACTATTTATAACTCAAGAACGGCTGGTACCCATTTGGCTGAAAATTGGTGGGGAGGTAGCTTAGAACCAGGAGACTGACATAGGATACTTTATCTCGTTGGAACCGGTAGGTGACACAGATCGGGTTCTAGAATGCTCCTAATCACCTGGAGCGATTTTGGTGATTTTGTTTTTGTGTGTTTGAGTGGGTTCCCGGATGGTTTAAATCCACAATTGGAACCGGTAAGTGGCGCTGGGATCGAGTCCTAGATTTTTATTTTTTCAGAGCAGGACAACGTACTGACGGGGCCGCTAGTAAGGGATAAACAAAACTAAAAATCTGTTACATTTTGTTTAGCACTAATACGATTTTTACTTTTTATAGATGTACTCGGCAGACGTTTCCTGTTGCGAACACGTTGTGAAGCGGTGTACATAGAATAGGAAGTAAAATTTAATTTTATCTTATATGTATGACTGTTGGCTATGTTGCATTCAATGTATTAAACGTAGTATTAAATTCTCTTTTAGTTTAATTGAAATATTGTTAATATAGACAATTTATTATTCATTAACATAAGTCTGGTTTTTGTACATTTTTTTTTAAGTTTAAGGTTTGGCAACTAGGCCTTAGAGCCAGACGCCGTTGTATTGTAGGCTACAATCGACGTCATTCAACGGAGTTCTTGTGAAAACTCGAAAAGTCACATTTGACTTTACAGTTCTCATTTTTCACAAAAACACATAATTGCTACTCAAAAACTATCAATATCCTACAACTATTGTTCATTTTAGAGTAATTTTACACATTTTTAGAAAATAAAACTGCACAGCACAACATCTCCTTTCAGTTCCCGCCAAAAACTCCCTATTTTTCTCTTGGACCACATAGTGCACAGAGTATTGTCACAGTGCTGTGCTAGTTTCGTAGTGATGTGAGAAGTGACATCGATTTGCTGAATCGATAAAAATGACCTTCAAAAAAATGTTCTACAGTGGAAATTATTTTGAATAAAAACTTCAGAATTTAAATTTATTAAGAAGAATATTCAATTACAGTACCTTCATTTTCTTTAATGTTGTCATCTAAATAATCGAAGATTATGTTTATATCTGCCGCACCGACTTTCTTTCTATTCACCATGTAGTTATAGCTCATGGCAGCCAGACCTGATTTCAAATAAATCGGGTAAGTGCTTGGGGCAATTCACGCACGACGAAGTGGTCCTTAGAGTTGACAGATGTATTTTTAATCGACTTCAAAAGGGAAGAGGATTGGAGGATAAGCAATTGGACTGTTTTTTTAGTATGTTTATTACGCCATTTCTCTGTCAACTGCGGACAGATAAAAAAAAAAATTAAGTGCGTGTATACAGTTCACACGCGGTAGTAGTGAAACAAAATATGACAAGGGGTGGGACGGATTCAAAATTTCGTGACGTCCCCATTACATACATTATATCGTTATAATATATTTAAGCTTTAAAACACGAAATTTGAAGTATTAACGAAAAACTTCAAATCATTTCCAACTCTATTTATATGAGCATAGTGTTTAAATGATTAAATATAATGTATTGTTACGAGTTACAGGACTCGAATTAAAATGCCGTTGGAATTATTATAGAATTTATTAGAACTATACTCTAATAATACTCGCAAAAATTGTAAACGTCGGATATTATTTTCCACCAACAGTAAATAAGTAGATCTTATTTTTAATTTCTATTATGATTGTTATAGTTGAATTTACGATTTGTTTTTTACTATATATTTCGATTTTAAGTTTCTGATTTAAAATTATTTTCCTATATTTAAATTGTTGTTTCCACTATGATAAAATAAAATAAGTATTTCTAAAATAACAAAATATCAAGTGAACTGTTAATTTTACTCGTTCCCTTATAAACAAAATATGGTTGTTTTTTATAACTTTTGTTTCATGCCCGGACTACCAAAGCGTTGTTGTAAATTATTTATGATATCCTTATTATTTCTTCTGAGTCAAAACAAAACTTTTACATGTTCAATATTGTATACTAAGTTGTTGTTCATTAATTCGTTTAAATTACACCAACTGGCAGATGGATTTTATTAGTAACTTAATAAGTACACTTTAATATTTAATTATACTTTTTATTTATATATACATTTATATAATTATTTATACTTTTGATTTATAAATACATTTATATATTTATTTATACTTTTTATTTATATACTTATTTATATACATACATTTCTTTTCTTTTAGTCTTTTATTTACATCAAATTTATAATACACGGCCATAATGTCAGTTAGCAATTACGATTCTGACAGTTTCTACTCTGCAAATGATTCTGATGACAGTTTCCGTAGCATTCCCTCAACTGCTGAGACACTTGACGCACAGTTTTCCGACGTGACTGGGAACTTTAACGCCGTCCATATCAATGCTCAAAGTATTCCGGCTCATTTTCCAGATATGCTGGCTACCTTTGATTGTAAGAACCTCCACGCTATTTTAATCTCTGAGTCATGGTTAAAACCCTGCCTCCCCTCAATAAGCTTCCCCATTTTAGACTCATCCGTAACGATCGAACAGCAGGGGCTGGTGGTGGAGTTGCTATATATCTTCGTGATACGATTCCTTTTAAAATAATCAATATGTCAGTACAACCGCCACCACCCAATGCTGGCGAACATCTTTTCTTGGAGATACTAGTGAAAAGTACCAAGGTACTACTTGGAGTATATTATAGTCCCTCTTTACACATTGATTTCTTCTCTTCATTTGAAACAATCCTTGAAAATCTTATACCTTCTTATAGTCACTCTCTCATCATGGGTGATTTTAATACATGTCTGTTAAAGCAAGATTCCCGCTCTTTCTCCTTTAAATCTATTGTTGAATCTTGTAATCTTTCTATTCTACCCTCTAGCGCCACACATCATTTTCCCAACTGTATTCCCTCACTCCTTGATCTAATCCTTGTTTCTACTCCTAACCTAGTAGCTAAGCATGGGCAATGCCCTGCTGATGCCTTTTCCTATCATGACCTTCTATTCCTCTCCTACAAAATACGCACACCTAAACTCAAACCTAAGGTTCTTCTACAACGCAATTTTAGTGGTATGGATGTCGATAGTCTTGAAAGAGATGCGCTTGACATTGATTGGGTTCCATTGTTACAAAGTAATTCGATTGATGAAAAAGTCTATATCTTTTCTACTAAGCTGATCGCACTTTACGATTTACATTCACCTACTCGACCAGTTAAATTAAAACACTTACCTGCTCCTTGGTTAACTAAAGAGATCAAAGTATTGTAGGCAAAAAAAGCAGCATCCAAATCAAAATACGCACGACGCCCAGACTCCCTTAATCGAGATAGGTATATTTTGCTACGGAATCACTGCAATAAGGTGTGTAGAGATGCACAACGGCGCCACATTCATGAATCCATTAATAATAATGACTCATCCAAAGTGTGGAAGTTTTTAAAATCCCTGGGGGTCGGCAAGTTGCAAAATAATTCCTTAGATACTCACAATATAAATATTGATTCTTTAAATCACCATTTCTCTTCGTCAGCAAGTATTAGTCTAGCTACTAAAATGAATACTTTAAATTATCTTTCATCACTGCCAGACCCGGATTATTCTCCATTCTTCTTTACTCAGTTTACAGAATGTGATGTTAAGACGAGCGTATTATCCATTACATCTAAGGCAGTGGGAAGTGATACTTTGAGTCGTAATATGATCCTGCCCATCCTTAACATTATACTTCCTATCATCACTCATATTTTTAACTATTCCATTTCTAGCAGCACCTTTCCGAATAGTTGGAAAGAAGCTCAAATTATTCCGATACCAAAAAAACCTAATCCATCCTCCTTTTCCGAATACAGACCAATTTCCATCCTACCTTTTCTATCCAAAGTTCTCGAACGCCTAATCCACAGCCAGATCAGTGTTTTCCTGAACAACAATATCCTTTTAAATCCTCTTCAATCTGGCTTTCGACCCGGTCATAGCACTACCACTGCCCTAGTTAAAGTTACAGACGATATCCGCCTTGCTGTGGAGCTTGGCAAGATAACTATTCTTACATTGTTAGACTTTAGTAATGCTTTCAACACCGTGGACTTCGATATTCTGCTTGGTATACTATGCTCACTTAATATATCTCCATCTGTAATCGAGTGGTTTCGAAGTTACCTGTTAGGGCGCCGGCAACGTATTCGCATTGAGGATATATATTCTGCTTGGTGTAATACTTCTGCCGGTGTACCACAGGGTGGCGTCTTATCTCCTTTGCTTTTCGCCATGTTTATAAACTCAGTTTCCAAAAAACTTCAATGCTCCTACCACCTTTATGCAGATGACCTCCAAATTTACAGGCATACCACTGTCGACAGACTTGCTGAGGCTATTAATCTCACTAATCAGGATTTACGTAATATATCTGATTGGAGTAAGGCATATGGACTAACTGTGAATCCTTCAAAAACACAGGTAATTTTAGTGGGTAGTTCCAGGATGGTTTCCAAGATAAGGTATTCTCTACTACCGCAGATTATCTTCGAAGGAGTTCCTATATCTTTTAGCACCAAAGTTAAAAATCTGGGCGTTTATATTGATAGTCACCTCTCCTGGAGCCCCCAAATTCAGGAAGTCAGTAGGAAGATGTTTGCATCTGCAGCTGCACTTCGAAGACTGCGTAATTTCCTTCCCAATGCGACCAAAATTCTACTTGCACAATCTCTCCTCCTACCAATTCTAGATTACGCCGATGTCAGCTATCCTGATCTTACTGAAAGCCAACTATATAAACTTGAGCGACTTCAAAACTTTTGCATACGATTCATATTTGGTTTGCGTAAATATGATCACGTTTCAGAATTCCGCGCCAAACTCAAGTGGCTTCCAATACGTCTTCGCCGGAATGCTCATATACTGTCTCTTCTGTATAATACATTATTTAACCCTCAGACCCCTGCATACCTCAAGGAACAATTTCATTACCTTTATTCCGGTAACTTAAAGTCTCTCAGATCCTCGGAAAATTTGTTACTTAAAACTCCTCTGCATACAACTAGCTCTTATGGCAAATCCTTCACAGTCCAAGCAGTTCGTCTTTGGAACGCGCTGCCAGTTAATATAAAGCTAGCCAAATCACTGCCTATTTTCAATAGACTTGTGAAGGATTATTATAGCTCAAATTAAGGATACAACAGTTATTGTCATATTTTTGTAGATTATATTTATTTCAGTGTATTTTATAATACTTTATTTACATATATCGTATTACTATATATATATATATATATTTATTTATATATATATATATACATATATATATATATATATATATATATATATATATATATATGCACACTCGTCTGTTCTTAAGGCTATATATATATATTAGTATAATTTTTCATATAAGTATTATTTTTATTAATGTATTTATATTATATAATGTATGTATATATTTATAAGATACTGATTCGGTAGTGAGAATAATGCAACATACCTCTGTTCTTATCAAATTTTTTGTCCATCCAAAGGTTGTCTGGAAGAAATCGCTAATAGCGATAAGACCGCCTATTGTATTGTAAAATTTTATTTCTGTTAACTGTATCTTTAAAACACAATAAAGCATATTCATGCTACGCGGACGTAATGCAGAAAGCGAAAGCTAATATAAAGCTCGGCGATCTTGGCATCGGTGGAGTTAAACTGAAGACCGCGCGAACAGGAGCCCGTATGCTCCTTCTCCCTGGCAAGGACAGCGGGGGAGAAAGCCGATGCCCTCGCCGCGCGGCTCAAGGCAGTCCTGCCTGAGGATGAGGTTAAGGTGTCCAGGCCCGAGAGATGTTTGAACGTGCGTATCTCGGGCTTGGATGACTGCACCACAACGGATGAGGTCGTGGCCGCCGTCGCCCGGGTCACAGATGTTGCCGCCAGTCGCTTCAGCTCCAGCGCCATACGTCTGGGCCCGGATAGACTGGGCTATGCTATCCTGGCATGCCCAGTGGCGGCGGCCATAAAACTAAAGGACAGATCGAGAGTCATGGTGGGGTGGGCCTCGGCAGACGTTAAAGTCTTGCCAGGCCGGTCAGAGCGGTGCTGGCGCTGCCTAGTGGCAGGTCACGTGGCCTGTACCTGCTCCTCCCCTGTCGACCGCAGTAAGGATTGTTACCGCTGCGGTCAACCGGGCCACCCCGCCGCTACGTGCCAAAATGCGCCACACTGCAGCATCTGCAGCGCGGCTGGCCGTGCGGCTGGTCATTGGATGTGCAGGGGAGTGCCGGCCGCGCGTAAAAGCGCGGGCCCCCCCACCAACAAGGGGTCCACCACCACTAATAAGGTGGACCAACACTCAAAAGGCGACAAAAAGAAACAACCCCGGAAAAGGAAGCGTAACAGGAAAGGTCCTAGGCAGGCTGCGGCTGCTAACACTTCTCTACCGCTGCGGCCGCAGCGGCCGCAGCCGAAACCGCGTTCGCAGCCGCCGCCGCCGTCGCCAGCGCCCGGGACCACTAGGATGGAGGAATAAAAGTCGTCCCAATGGCTCTCCTAGTGGTCCAGGGAAATCTGAACCACTGCGCCGCTGCCCAGGACTTGTTGGTGCAGAGTTTGGCGCAGTGGGGCATCCAGCTGGCCGTAGTCGCCGAGCCATACTACGTCCCCCCCCGTTCTGACTGGGCGGGGGATCTTGATGGCTCGGTGGCTATCATCGTCCGGACCGCCGCCGCATGCCCTCCCTTAGCCGATGTGGTAAGGGGACGGGGCTATGTGGCGGCAACGATCGGGGAGATTGTGGTCCTTGGGGGCTACTTCTCCCCGAACCGACGGCTCGCCGATTTCGAAGGTTGGATAGAGGAAGTGGGCACTGTGGTGGCCCGCAGCCGACCTCGCCCCGTGCTCGTGCTCGGGGACCTCAATGCAAAATCCGTGGCTTGGGGATCTCCGAGTACGTGCGCACGCGGCGAGGCGCTCGAAGAATGGGTCATCGAAAAGGGTCTCGTAGTTCTCAATCGGGGCTCCGTACACACGTGTGTGCGCCAGCAGGGCGGCTCAATTGTCGACGTCTCGTTTGCCAGCCCTGAATTGGCGCGCCGTGTGCGGGACTGGAGGGTCGTCACGGGCGTGGAGACGCTCTCCGATCATCGCTATATTCGGTTCAGCGTCTCCGCCCGAAATCCGGACCCGCCGTCCCGAGAGCCCCCGGTAGGAGACTGTCCGCGCTGGGCATTGAAAAAGTTGGATCGGGAGGTGTTCAAGGAGGCCCTGATCGTCGCCACCTGGGCATCAGGGCCCGATGCGAACCCTCCCGACGTAAATGTTGAGCAGGAGGCAGATAACCTACGGTCGCTCGTCACAGGCGTCTGCGATGCGGCGATGCCGAGGAGGGGTCGATTCCGACCTTTCCGAAAGGTGTACTGGTGGAGCCCCGTACTCGAGGGGCTAAGGCGCGCGTGCAATAGCGCGCACCGCCAGTACACCCGACACAGACGACGGCTACGCTGTGCAGCAGACGCAGCGGCCGTAGAGGCTCAGCTGTACGAGGGGTACAGAAGCGCCAGGAAGAACCTACGCGTCGCAATCCGCGATGCGAAGAACGCGGCCTGGGGGGAGCTCTTGGAAAGCCTAAACCAAGACCCTTGGGGGCGCCCTTTCAAGATGGCACGGAACAAGCTCCGTGCCTGGGCGCCCCCGCTAACCGAGTCTCTCCCCAGGGACACACTACGTGACGTGGTTGGCGCTCTGTTCCCTTCAAGGGCTGAGCACGTGCCTCCTGCAATGGCCCCGCCAGAGGCGGAGCCCAGCGCGGATAGAGACCCTGTGCCCACCGTGGACCGGGTAGAGCTGGGGGTGGCTATGCTACGGCTAAAGGCTAAGAACGCCGCCCCCGGCCTCGACGGCATTCCAGGGCGTGCGTGGGTTTTGTCCTACGACGCCCTCGAACCCCGACTGATGAGGCTTTTCGGCGCATGTCTGGAGCAGGGCCAGTTTCCGCAACGGTGGAAGACCGGAAAGCTGGTCCTGCTGCGTAAGGAGGGGCGCCCTGCGGACTCACCGTCCGCCTACCGGCCCATTGTGCTGCTGGACGAGGTTGGAAAGCTCTTCGAGCGTATCATCGTCGACCGCCTCGTCCAGCACTTATCGACGACGGGGCCGGACCTGGCGGACAACCAGTTCGGTTTCCGCACGGGGCGCTCCACAATCGACGCTGTAATGCGCCTGAGAAGCCTGGCGGAGGAAGCAGTCTCCCGGGGCGAGGTATTATTGGCGGTGTCTCTTGACATCGCCAACGCCTTTAATTCCTTGCCCTGGCCTTGCATCATGGAGGCACTCCGGTATTTCGGGGTGCCGTCCTACCTCCGCCGAATAGTCGGGGATTATTTAAATGAACGAGCCGTCATTTACCCGGTCCACGAGGGATGGAATCGGCGAGCCATGGTGTGCGGTGTTCCACAGGGGTCGGTTCTTGGTCCCCTCCTGTGGAACATCGCATACGACTGGACGTTACGCAGCAGGGTCCTCCCTGGCGTCAGCATCATATGCTACGCGGATGATACCCTGATCGCAGCACGAGGGAGGACCCACCGGCAGGCGTGCCTTCTAGGCACGGCTGGGGTGTCCTTAGTAGTAGGCAGGATCCGGCGTCTTGGACTGGAGGTGGCGCTTCAGAAGACCGAGGCCGTGTTCTTTCACGGTCCTCGAAACCGTCCACCTCCAGACACTGCTATTATAGTAGGAGGCATCCGCATCGGCATCGGGGAGACCATGAAATACCTTGGATTGGTCCTCGATAGCCGGTGGGATTTTTCGGCACATTTTCGGCAGCTGCTCCCCAGACTCAAGGGGGCAGCGGGTGCGCTGTCGCGCTTGCTCCCCAACATCGGGGGGCCGAACGCCACGTGCCGAAAACTCTTCGAAGGCATCGTACGGTCGATGGCCCTCTACGGGGCCCCTGTATGGGCGGATCGCCTGACGGCCAAAAACGCTCCGCTACTGCGTCAAGCACAGCGCATAATGGCCGTCAGGGCAATAAGGGGATACCGTACGGTGTCCTTTGAAGTGGCCTCGCTACTCGCCGGATCCCTCCCATGGGACCTGGAAGCCAGGGTCCTGGCGTCACTGTACGTGTGGCGCAAAGAGGCCCTGGCCAGGGGCACCAGACCCGCGCCTCGCGAAATCGAGGCGTGCAGGTCGGAGCTCTGCCAGGTCGCCGTGGGAGTCTGGGAAGATCGCCTCAGACGCCCCAGCGCGGGCCCCGCCACCATCGAGGCGGTGAGGCCCGTCCTGCCGGATTGGATTGGACGAACTCACGGCACCCTGACGTTCAGGCTGACGCAGGTCCTCTCGGGGCACGGCTGCTTCGGGAGGTACCTGTGTCGCCTCGGCCGCGAGCCGACGTCAGGGTGCCACCATTGCGACACAGGCGACGAGGATACGGCGCTGCATACCCTACAGCGATGTCCTGCATGGACGGAGCAGCGCCGACAGCTCGTCGCCTTCACCGGATTCGACCTATCGCTCCCGGCCGTGGTTCGCACCATGGTCGGGAGCCGCACCGGATGGGACGCCGTCTCCTCCTTTTGCGAGCACGTTATGTTTGCGAAGGAGGAGGCGGAGCGGGAGCGTGAGCGTACGTCCTTGCTCCGCTCCCGCCAAAGGAGGACGCGCCGACGCCGGAGGTCCGAGTTCGACCTTCGGCCACCGTAAGCGGGCGGCGCGGGTGGGGCCCCTAGGGGTATAGGGGTTCTCACTCACCCGCACATACCGTCGAGATGAGAGCGCGAGTGTTCCGCGCGCGCTCATCTCTCTTCCCGTGGGGCGCGTTACAGACCGCCCCACGCATGGAATAGACCAAGTTGTAGCCGGGGGATACGTCCCCTGGCATAGGAAGAGGCCCAGTGAGGGGGGCCCACGCCTGCCAGGGCACCGCGGATTACCATCGCCTATGGACATTTGCAACACCAAAGTTGCTACAAATGCGCTGCTGCTCTCTTAAGGGAGACTGGAACCTGGTGACTAATGCCGGAACACAACTCAAGGTTATTATGGCGACATACTTTAGACCAGGGGTGGTAGCCATCCAGTCAGGCGAATGGCCTACCACCTGGCTGTGGGTTGTTTTGTCGCCTCTTACGACAGGCCGCCCCGCCACAGGAAATTGTATTCTTTCTCCGTTCCTGCACGGATAAAAATGTGTATGTGTACCAATGGTCTCATAATTAGGGATGCCGAAGACCGTGCGAAGTGGAGAAGAAAAAGCACAAAAGCGAAGGTCCGGGCTTCGCGGCAGACGCTCAAGACGCAACCGGGAGATACGCTAGGATGGTGATGACTTACTTTGAGTGACATCTATCGGTGCACCATTGAGAGCTCTAGCCTGGTCTAAAAATCTACTGCTAAACGGCTCACCATAACGATAGAACTCTGCTTGCATCAGCATTCTGGAAGAAAAACGTATCAGATAGACAGGCAGACGACCCACTTGATGGAAAGCGGTTACCATCGCCTAAGGACATTTACAACAGCAAAGGTGCTACAAAAGGACTGCTGCTCTCTTAAGGGAGACTGGAACCTGATAACTAATGCCGGAACTGTATTTTTGTACTGTAATTTATTTATAACTAGCGGCCCCGGCAGACGTTGTCCTGCTCTGAAAAAAGAAAAATCTAGGGACCCTATCTCAGCGCCACCTACCGGTCCCAACGGGATAAAAAAATATCCTATGTCCGTCTGCTGGTTCTAAGTTACCTCCCCTCCAATTTTCAGCCAAATAGTGTATATACACGCACACGCACACGCACGCACATATATATATATATATATATATATATATATATATATATATATATATATATATATATATATATAGATTTAGTTTATTCAATCCTTATTAAATAAGAAATAAAAAACATAAAAGCATAAAAAAAATATACGTAACAGAAAGAAAAACCTTCATAATCATGTTTGTTACGATGGAGAAGAAAAGAAATACCAGCAGAATTCTAGACACGTGTCAGTTTTATTAAGCGATTCTCCAAAGACGACCGCTTTAGGCCTTCAGAACTATGTATACTCACTGCTCCACAACAGGTTCTGCCGAGAAGAAGAATTTGGTAAGGGCGGTCTTATTTTTACAACTGGCAACCATTTCTAACAGTTTTATTAGAAACGTTGTATAGTACCCATTCTTTGATATCTCCATGTCTTGGTTAAGCTCCTTTACAAACGCAGAAGGAGTTGTCGTGAGTGGAGTGGTTTTTACTAGAATAATAATGGAGCAGATTAGAACCAGATGATAAAAAACTTCTAGCAAACTTACATCAATACATACATATTGTCACGCCTGTTTCCCATTAGGGTAGGCAGAGACGATCCTGATAAACACTTTTCGCTTCATCAACTTTCATTAATATCTTCATACATACATATCGGGTTCACGCCGGGAGTGAACGAATGACGCTTCGAGAATAACACAATAATAATCTGAAATATTATAATCAAAGTTTATTACACTAGAATTATTACAATTACGATATTACATATTGCACAATAATACACAGAAATATTAGGACAACTCCAAGAGTTGCATCCACGCTTGTCAGGTGTCGAGCAGCAATTTTCCCTCCAAGAATATTGCGATTATCAAGCAGTAATTATCGACCACAATATAGTATGTGCTCCTCGTCCAAGACTATCAATGCAGACTGTCGGTCGTAGACTTGGTTGTAGACTCGTAGACTGTCGGTTTAAGACTCCTCTGCCCGAACACCGCGTATTTAATAGATCCTCGTAGCGCGCCGCAGTGACACCATCCGGTAATGCTGTGGCGCCACGTCAGTTACGCTTCCTTCATAAAACCACCTTCCGCCATCCGTATTAACTTCCAACATCCGGTTACTCCATTTCCGATATCCGTTAGCTTAATAATAAATGTTTCTACGTCGACATCTGGTTATACGACTTCCGATTACTACATGAAAAAATACTCTATCCGGTTATTGACTACTTCCGTCATATGGTTACTTTATAATAACAAATACGATTCCTACATACACATAGCTTATTTTTATCTGACTTTTCTTCAATATCATCATCATGGTGAGTAAGTCTCGGTCTACCGGCACCGACTCTACCAGTCACATTGCTGTCATTTACTTACATTAGTAGTAAGTAAAAGGCAAACAAAATATCTACCTACATGTTGAAACCGGTGCTAAATCTTTACATCTATACAGAAATTAATTCTCTACACAATTGACTTTAATTTACATACAAATTATAAGCTATATGAAGAAATATATAAATAATACAATAAAAGAAAACTTATTTGTATTGTATTCTACCCATAGATACTCCTTCAAGACTATAATTAGAAAACAGCCTAGATCACCGTATTCTATGGGTAAAGTGCCCAGAAGGCTGGCCACGTTTCCTCGCTGGATCGCCATACTGACCCGTTGCCCGAGGTAAGCACCAGCCCTCCGATCGGCTAAAGAGTCAATGAGTCGTTTTTATAAATGTTGGTAGAGGCTCATGGCCTCAGGACCCCACGGACCAAGCGTCTCGACAGCAAACGGCACAAACGTATAACTCTCACTGAGGGTTGCATATTTGCGCCGCTTGAGTGATTCAGCTGTTCCCGCCGCCGAACCGGCTGATCTAGACGTGTTTGGTAAATGGGATGCGGCCAACGTGTCTACGCAGGTCGGATCCCACACCAAAGACTTGCCACGCTGCCAGGGAATTAGATTAATTCCTTCAGGACGCCTACCATCGTCACGTGCAATACCGTTCGGCTCCAATAAAGCCGGAATGTTAGCGTTGGCAACCCCCGCCCCCCACCCCGAGACATCACCCATACAGATAAATAAAATTTAAGTGTCTGTAATGTCAAAATAAAAACGTGAAAAAAATCGGGGAAGATAATTCAAACCAGGAGATTCAGAAAATGCGATTTTTAGAATTTTTGTCTCTTTGTCTGTCTGGATGTTCCGGCTAATCTCTGAAACGGCTGGACCAATTTTGGCGGGACTTTCACTGGCAGATAGCTGATGTTATAAGGAGTAACTTAGGCTACTTTTTTAGGGTTCTGCAGGGTGCTTTATGTTTACTTCGCACCAACTTCAAGATGTGGATTTTATTTATTTTTTACTTTTTAGTTACTTTTGAAGTAGGCTTTGTTTTTTGTAAAAGAAATTATATTTTATAGCTATACAATAACAATATTGTAATTTTAATAAAACTTTTATATTTGAATATGAAGAAAAAATGTATCACCTCCAAGAACGATATCTCCAACAGCAAAAACCTCGCTCGCCTTAGACTTTTCGCCAGTTGGCTCGTCGACCTGGCGAGCTGGCGATTCAGGGCCGCCTGGTTCGCCAGGTCTCTGCCTGGTGTAATCAAGTATGGTATACTTCGTGAGCAGGTCTTCGGAATAGACCAGCAGGTTTTGGGTGTAAGGTCCTGTAATTATTTTAAGCGATTTAGAAGTCATTTAAATGAAATATATTTTTTGAAATCCTTACCACCTTAATCATACTATTCGTACGAGGATTATAGGCTTGCCCTCTGCTGTATATCCATCCGTCCAGCACAGGGTGCCCAGATACATGATCCCCGGGTCCCCGAGCCATTTTACTCCCTTAGTTCCGTGGCAGTAGTGTCCTACTACTGTCTTAGCTGTCCTCTTTCCTATATCCCGCCTTTCCCTCCCCAAACACACATCTTTCAGATGTTCGCGTCGTGGAGTGAAGCGTCTAGTTAGGATTCGTCTGTGGTAACAGATTTATTCCTAATTGCTGCAATTCTTAGAATGGCCCAAGAATCACTCTCAGCTGGAGTTTGTGACGGACCCAACGTTGTCAAAAGGTGGGGGTTTGATATAAAAATACAATTAAAACCATATATGTAAATAAAATAATCAAAATTTCAATTAAAGACATTGATTACATGTGAGAAGCGTGTATTTTATTGAATATATTAAATTACAGCGTGCAGTTTATTGAATATATTAAATTACATATTCAATCAATCGAATATTGATTAATAAAAATGATAATTACATTCTTTTAATAGGATATATTAAAATTAAATTAAGAATGATGACATCTGGCGTCATTAACTTGGGTAATTCATATAAATCGTTGTCAGACATTCTTCATTTTCATGTAGTTTCAGCTTGCGATAATAGATGGCGCTGAAACAAAAATATGTTAACATGGAGGCGTTGCATTTTGAAATTCTGATTTTCTTCAGTAGTTCAGAGATTAGGGCATGCAAAATGCATTAGAAATAACCACAAGCATCTAATCTATGGTGAATTAACAAAATATGTTACCTTTATTATGTTGGGAATGCAGGATTCATTGATTTGTGTAGCAGTCAAAACACATTCTGGAAAATAGCTAACACTTTAGGATTTTCTTCTTATTTGTTGAATATACACTTCAGTATATGTTTGTGGCGAGTGTGTCGTTCTTGGGTTCCGTAAGGAAGTATGTGTTTTGCATTTGATAGCAAGTTCAAAGAACAAAAGCATATCTCTGAAAAAATAGACAATTATGTTATGAAATCAAAATATGAATAAAGTTTACACACTGGAGTAAGTAGTTAGTGATTTGCAGACGTTAGATAACATGTATATCGTAGTATAATTAACAAATTTTAGAAATGTTAGAGAATGAATAATTTATTGGCAAAAACAGAATGTGATTTAGGAGGAAAAATTCACAAAAACGGTTTAAGCTATTTCATCTTGTTAAAACGGAGCTAAGAGTTAAGAAACTTATGAATAGATATGCTAGATTAATGCAGAAGAAGTAATATCACTTGCAAAAGCCGATTAGAATTGGAAATTTAAAGATACATACATACATACATACATAACTTCACGCCAGTTCCCTTGCGGGATAGGCACGAACAACAGAGTGCCATTTAGGCTTATTCTTACATACCTCACTTGCCTCTTTGACATTCATAACTCTTGTCATGCAAGCTCGTCTGTTCTTAAGGCTTCTGACATCACCTTCTGCTAGTACACGATCGATTTGATCATGGAAGGTGTGTCGTGGCCTTCCACGACTTCTGCATCCATCCACTTTTGCATTGTATATCTGTTTAGTCATTCTTTCATCATGCATTCTTTCCACATGCCCGAACCACCGGAGCATTCCTTTCCTTACCTTCACCCTGACACTCTCTTTCAGACCAACTCTCTTTCTTACTTCGGTATTACGAACGCGGTCCGCGAGCGTCACTCCGCAGATTTTGCGCAGTGCTCGCATCTCGACCGCGTTTACTCTACTTTCATGCTCTTTCTTCCATACCCAACTCTCGCTTCCATACGTGAGCGTAGGTACCAGCACCGCGTTGTGTACGGCGAGCTGGGCCTTCTGGCTGAGGTTCTTAGCGCCTAGAAGTTTACCTAACGCTCCATTCAAACTATTCCCCAAATTCACTCTTCTTTCTATATCAGCGGTGTACCTTCCATTCCTGCTAAAAGCACATCCAAGATATACAAACTCATTCACTTGCTCCAGCATAACATCATCGACCATTATCCTTGCATTCGTTCTGGTTTCTTCTCTTTCAAACACCATAACCTTTGTTTTCTTCGCATTCAAATGTAAGTCTCTCGCCTGACAGTCATCTTTCATCATTGTGACTAGTGTTTGCAGTTTTGATGGCGATTCGGATAAAAGCACGGCATCATCCGCATAAAGCAAGGTGCTTACAACTAGATCACTCATCCGCACCCCAACATCCATCAATCTTATTCTCTGGGGACAATCGTCCAGATATAGGATGAACAGCAAAGCCGACAGCACGCAGCCCTGGCGGACGCCAATATTGACGTCAAACCAGGGCGACAGGCTGCCTTCCACTCGCACGCATGCCATACAGCCCTCGTAAGTGGACTGCACAGCACGCATCAATTGGCCATTAATCCCATATCCGGGCAATATGTCCCAGAGGTCCTTCCGCTCAACCCTGTCAAATGCTTTCTCTAGATCCACAAAACCGCAGAAAACCTTCCGGCCCATAGCCAGCTGCTTTTCTACGATATTGCGGAGAGAGAAAACTTGATCCATACACCCCCTTCCATTTCTGAAACCACCTTGTGCATCCCACAGTAATCCATCGGATACAACTCTCATTCTCTTTTCAATAATCTTCGCATACACTTTAGATGCTGTGCTGATCAAACTAATGGCCCTGTAGCCGGCGCACTCCATACGTGACCCCTTGCCTTTATACAAGGGCACGATGACAGCGCGCCTCCAGTCCTTGGGAACCTTTCCCGTCCTCCAACACAAGTTGCATAAGGACAGGAAAGCGTCCCGGACGCAGGTTCCACCATATTTGATCATCTCAGCAGACACACTATCGATTCCTACTGCCTTTCCATTTTTCAGACTTCTTATCGACCATTCGACCTCTTCCAAAGTGATCTCGGATGCTGACTCCTCGGAGTCGGTCACAGACTCAGTCGTGGTGCCAGCATCCGGGATATTATCATACATTTCTCTAAAATATTCACTCCATCGCGCTAATACCTCTTGTGGGTTAGCAAGAACGTCCCCTGCTTTAGATTTTATTCTTTCCATTCTGGAAACTGACGTACAACCCCGAGACTTCTTAACCTCTCTCCAAAAGAGTTTGGTATTCGCCTCGAAGTTCTCCGTCAGCTTCTCTTCTTCTTTCAATTTTATTCTTTCACGCTTCTCTTTCACTAAAGCTTTGGTTTCATTCTTGCAGAGGCGATAAATTTTTTTCTTCATCTCTTTCATACTGTCATTCTGTTGCAAGGAAGCAACATAATCCAGCCAGGCATTTCTCTTTCTCTCTACGCTGGATTTAACATCCGCGTCCCACCATTCATCACCTTTCGTTGTTATGTGCCTCTTCGCGCATCCACATGCTTCTTTTGCGCTTTCCACTATACTTTCTTTCATACTATCTCAGTCATTATCCACATCTAAGTCGGAGAAGTCTGCTTTTGCAAGCCTTTCTTCGACTAGGCGCGCATACATACTCCTTACACTAACATCTTCCAATTTTTCACACTTTATTCTTTCAAGCTCCCCGAAATTGGTACGCACTCGCCAGTGTCTTCACTTCTTGAAAAGGCCCACAAACCAGCTTATCACCAGATAGTGGTCCGTTTCAAGAGTGGGGCCTCTGTAGGCTCTTGTATCCATTATTGTGTTTCGGAGGCAACTATCAATTAAAATCAGATCAATCATACTTTTCTGATCATTCATTCTCAATGTATACGTGTGAATATCCTTATGATGGAATAGGGTGTTCGACACAAGCAAGTTTCTTTCCATGCATACGTCTATGATTGGCCTACCAGCATCGTTCACTCTCTTGTCACCATAGGGTCCAAGGACAGCCTCAAGGCCGTCTCGTTTGGTCCCCACCCAGCCATTAAGATCACCACACATAATTAGTCTTTCGTTCCCTTCAGCCAGATCCAGAATTTCTCTCACAGACTCCCAAAACTTCTCGAGTTCTTGGGGATCCGCTGAGCTTACGGGAGCATAAGCTGCGACCAGAAAAACTCGCGTGATCCCCAGTTTTAGGCGGACCCAGAGAAGTCTCGGGTTCACCAGACAATAAGCTTTTACTCCAGAGACAAAGCGGGATGAGAGTAAGACGCCTACCCCCCCACTTGCACGCTCGTCCAGGTCCACGCCGGACCACAGAGCAAGCATGCCACCGGGGAGGTCATCGACATCGCACCCCTTTCGCTTTGTCTCTGTCAGACATAAGGCATCCAGGCTTCTCTCATTCATTATATCAATCATTTCGTCCATCTTATCTTTCATTCCACCTCTCACATTCCACGTGCCTATACGGCACTCTGCTCCTCTCGACCCGCCAGGTTTGGCGCTGCGTGAAGGGTGGCGGCCCCCTTCGCCGCATGCGCGAGAATCCACACCGACGGGGGCGCATCGGTGAGCGTCGCCTGCGGGGGACGCCCTATCGTGCACTGCACTCGGGTGGATTCTGGTTAGAATTGTGGCCCTCTGGGCCAGCGGGGATCGCGACGAGCACGCTTCTGACATGACCCCCTTTGAAATTTAAAGATAAAAGGAATAAACTAAAATAATTTAGTCAATAACACCTCACAATAAAGATGAGAAATTATCAATATAGGTTTATAAGTATACAATTAGTTATTACAATTAAAAAATATAAATGTATATACACAAGTTAGTAATTAAATATTAAAACTTCTATGGTAAATGTAATTAGGAAATGAATAAATATGTGAAGTAGGAAATAATTAAATAAGAGGGTAGTTTTGAAAAAAAAGGAATTAGCATTTTATAGTTAATTTAGAATAGAATAGAATAGAATAGAATATACTTTATTGTACAATAAAATTTATGAAATAGTGCACAAAAACAGCTTAAGAATTAGTACAAATGGCGGTCTTATCCCTGACAGCGATCTCTTCCAGACAACCTTGGGATGCAGAGAGAAATATGGCACAAAAGCTAGGGCAGGGTTTACTGCACAATATTTTAAAAGTGTTACATATTTTATATATTAATATTATTATATAAATATACATACAGATTTATATACACATGATTAAGTACATAAAACATAGTAATATTATATATATAAACATACATATATATAAATATATCCATACACAAACACACACACGCACACACATATATATCGTCTATTAAAAGGAATACATATTATATTAATTCAATAAATAGAATAAAGATACGTACAATAATGACAGCACAAATTATACTTTGAGGTAGTAATCCTTAACAAGTTTATTAAAGGCGGATACAGATTGGGCTTGCCTTACTTCCAGTGGAAGCATGTTCCATAATTGGACAGCTTGAACACTGAAAGAGTGATTATAAAACCTGGTTGTATTGAGCGGTGTCTCGAGTCTCATATTCACTGATGACCTGAGGAATTTCTCCTGATTCACATTGAAAAATTGGAAACGTTCCTTAAGATAAGGAGGAGACTTAGGACTAAACAATACATTGTATAATAGAGACAGGATATGCGTATCCCGGCGAAGGCGGATAGGGAGCCACTTGAGGTTAGTGCAAAATTCAGATATATGATCATATTTGCGCAAACCAAATATGAAACGGATACAAAAATTCTGGAGTCGCTCAAGTTTATCTAACTGGTATTCTGCGAGATCGAGATAGCTAGCATCGGCATAGTCTAGAATGGGTAAAAGAAGGGATTGTGCCAGTGCAATTTTTGTGGTATGTGGCAAGAAATTCCGCAGTCTCCGCAAGGAAGCTGCGGAAGCGAATACTTTGCGACTAACCTCTTTAAGTTGGGGTTCCCAGGATAACGTTTTGTCGATATGAACCCCTAGGTTTTTTACATTATTAAAGAAATATATCTATTTTGTGATTAGATAATAAAATAGTTAAAATTTAAATAATTAATAGTGCATAAAGTAATAAACGTCATAGGTAGAAAAACAAGAAATTATTGAAAGAGAAATACAAAATACGAATGCTAAGTAGAGGGCGCTTTTAGCGATGTCGTATCGTTTAATATGGAATATTTCGGTATTTATTAGAAATACGTATAAAAAATTTATATCAGAAGATAGCAAAATAGTTTAAAAAGGTTTTATTATAATACAATGATTAGAAGTTTCTAATTTTACAAATTAACAGGTAAAAAGCAATGCTGTTTTATGATTGGTTGAAAAATAAGTGGTGCGAATACGAGGGGGGTGCATTGGGGGGGAAAAGGTGATGCAATAGTAGGAAAGTTACGGGGACTCGTGGAAAAAATATAAATACCAAGGGGTGGAGAAGATTAAGGACAGTCAACGTGATATTTTACTACCGCGAAGTGCTGCTAGTCGGAAACTAGCGCCTCCTAGTGGCCATTCCTAGGGCTAAAGCGCTGCCGCTCTGCGCCGTTAAATAATTATTAAATTAAATTAAAAATTAAATAATTTAATAAGTGCTGCGTCGTCGAGGAGGCCTGCGGTAAAGTTAAATCATTTATATTTCGATTTAGAATAGAATAGCTAGGTGATTCAATCAGTTTCTAATTAAATCAAAATCAAAAGAGTAATTTATAGTCGTGGTTAAATAAATTTTAAGATGTAAGGAATTACGTGAGTTCGTGCGATTTTTATTAATAGACGATTGTTTAATTTGCTTTAAAATCATATAAACGGCTCGTGAAAAGTTATTTCTAATATCTTGTTCGTTACCAAATTAATACGGGAAATAATGTAATATTTTAATGTATTCATAAAACGTCGCGTTAAATAAAGTCTACCTTCTTTTAAACCATCAAAAAAATAAATACATGGATTCGCTAAATGAAACGATGATGAATTCATTAAAAAAAAACAAAAATAAATCTACCTTCTTAATTTGATATAAAAAAAAATGAGAAAATAAAAATTATATAAGAAATTAAATGATAGAAAATCCAATTTAAAATATACAATTTTAAGAGATGGTTTGTCTAGGGAATTTAATATTTTTAAGATTTATAAAGCAATCGTTTCGGTTAAGTTATAATAAAATTTGGTGTAAAATTAATTCAGATCTGTATAACATAAACTAATAAATTATTTCCTGCAAGACATGTCTGATGCAACAAATTTAGTGTAACAAATGTAGAATAAAAGGGGTATTGATTTGTTTTAAATATTGCTGAGTTACGTTAGATTGCTTAAAAAATAAAACAATGATATATTAGTGGAGCCGTTGCGTGTAAATTGATCCTGGTATTGTAGACTTGATTAAATCAGTAAATGAGTAATTTGTGATCTGCGTATAGATGGTAGAATACCTAGTGTCGGGAGGTATCTTAGTGTAGGAGACCAGTGTTGTGGGTCTAATAGTAAATTTTGTGTTAGAATCTCCAAGGACTAAGGTAAATCGGGACAGGAGCTCCCGACTTCAGTGAGTTTTTGAACAAATTGACAGGGATTCCTCAAGTTATATTTAATTTATGCATTTATTGTTTTGTTGAAGGGTTTTTATAATGTGCACTGTATATATATATATATATATATATATATATATATATATATATATATATATATATATATATATATGACCAAAATACACGTTATTCAGAATTCTAATGTGATCAATAAAATATACCAGAGTCGGCTTTAATGTAGGTAGGGCAGATAATAAGATGTATAATTTTAATGCGTTACGATAAATTGCGGAGTGTTTAGTTTTAAGAACGTAGGTAGGGCGGTTATAAGGTTAATGTAGTAAGTAAGATTGCGTATAATTTTAAGGCGTTACGGTAATTTGCGATGTGTTAGTTTGTAAGAGTGATACGAACGGTTTTAGATTCAAATGCGGCAATTATAAATGGGTATAAACGAAAAATAGCGGAACGTTTAGGTTAAGCGTATAGGGTTTGCGTTAGTTGTAAGCGAATTACGTCTATCAGATACTGATATAGAAACGGCTAAAACGTTATTTCTAGTGCGTTGGTTTAGGCGTTATTTATAGGTAGGTAGGGCGGTTATAAGGTTAATGTAGTAAGTAAGATTGCGTATAATTTTAAGGCGTTACGGTAATTTGCGATGCGTTAGTTTGTAAGAGTGATACGAACGGCCTTAGATTTAAGTGCGGCAATTATAAATGGGTATAAACGAAAAATAGCGGAACGTTTAGGTTAAGCGTATAGGGTTTGCGATAGTTGTAAGCGATTTACACGTCTATCAGATACTAGTTATTTCTAGTGCGTTGGTTTAGGCGTTATTTATAAGTAGGTAGGCGGTTGAAACGCTCGTTAGGCACTGGTATAGGAATTGCGTATAATTTTAAGGCGTTACGGTAATTTGCGTTGCGTTAGTTTGTAATAGTGATACGAACGGGCTTAGATTTAAGTGCGGCAATTATAAATGGGTATAAAACGAAAAATAGCGGAATGCTTAGGTTAAGCGTATAGGGTTTGCGTTAGTTGTAAGCGATTTACACGTCTATCAGATACTAATATAGAAACGGCTAAAACGTTATTTGTAGTGCGTTGGTTTAGGCGTTACTTATAAGTAGGTAGGCGGTTGAATCGCTCGTTAGGCACTGGTGTAGGAATCGGCAAAACGTTATTATTAATGCGTTGATTAGTCGTCCTATCTTAAAGAATGCTTCCAATTCTTCCACAGTGATTCAAGATCCCTGAGATCATCAGAGAAGTTGCGGCTGAAGACACCTTTACATACCACGGAGATTTACGCACGATCGTTCTCTGTTTGTGCCGTGCATCTTTGGAACGCATTGCCGGCAGACGTGCGCTCTGTTAAATCGATTCATAGTTTCAACAGACTTGTGAGGGAGCACTATCTAACTGCATAATATGTATTATTTGTTGTGCATGTATATGTATATATACATGTGTGTGTGTGTGTGTCTGTGTCTGTGTGTGTGTGTGTGTGTGTGTGTGTCCGTCTGTGTGTGCGCGTGTGTGTGTGCGTGTGTGTGTGCGTGTGTGTGTGCGTGTGTGCGTGTGTGTGTGCGTGTGTGTGTGTGTGTGTGTGTGTGTGTGTGTGTGTGTGTGTTTTTATTGTGTGTTTTTATTGTGTATATATATAACTATATTATTGTACATTATATTGTATATATTTTCATTAGTATAGTCTTAAGCTGCACGCCAACAGTTTATCGTGCTTAAGATCCTTGTCCATCCAAAGGTTGCCTGGAAGAGATTGCTTTAAGCAATAAGGCCGCCCATTGTACTACTTCCTAATATTAAGATATGTATATGTGTTACTGTTTTAAGTTGGTGTACAATAAAGAGTATTGTTGTTGTTGTTGTTCATTAGATATAGTATATAGGAAGCAGATAAAACGTTATTACTAGTGCGTTGCTTTAGGCGTTATTTATAAGTAGGTAGGCGGTTGAAACGTTCCTTAGGCACTGCTATAGGAACCGGCAATACGTTATTATTAATGCGTTGATGAATCATTAATTATAAGTATTTAAGCGTTCATTAGATATAATATATATATAGGAACTGGCCAATACATTACTATTAGTGCGTCGTAAAATATCGAATAGGCGGTAGGAACATTGAACGATATCTATAGGAACTTGTATAAATAATAACTAAATCGTTAACTAAGAACTATCATAAATAACCTGAAGCTCGTCTTCCATCTACTGGTTAATTCGAAGTAAATTTTAAATAAATTTTACAGTCCTAGTTTAACGGTTTATGACTGCCCTTAAACTATGTTTTCATTACATATGAAATAAGCCTGGCCTCCTTCGCAGAAAGTTATTCAAAATGGTACAGGCTTAAAAATGGTTCACCTCAAGAACTTGTTAAATAGTTTGTTATGTATGTGATATAAACAATATTTAAATATTATAACACTTATGCGTTATTATAGTCCAAGGGTTAGATACTATTACATAGGTTCAATACTTATATCACTAAATATCTATACATAATACTAAAGTTTGGATTACAAACAATATTTAAATATCCTAGCACTTATGTGTTATTATAGTCCAAGGGTTATGTATTTATTACATGTATTTTATGCCCTATTTCACTAAATATCTGTACATAATATTAAAATTTGGAATACAAACAATACTTATATACCCTAACACTTATGTGTTATTATAGTCCAAGGGTTATGTATTTATTACATGTATTTTATGCCCTATTTCACTAAATATCTGTACATAATATTAAAATTTGGAATACAAAAAATATTTAAATATCTTAACACTTATGTGTTATTATAGTCCAAGAGTTATGTATTTATTACATGTATTTAAAGCCCTATTCCATAAAATATCTATGCATACTGGGTCCAATATCAGTAATGAATCGAGATACCAAGATTTATGTATGTATTATATATGTACTCGTACTCTGCTTTAATGAAATATTTATATGGTAATATATATACCAAACTCTAAGATAAGGTTAATATCAATATTCTAAAGGATTATACCTGTATTAGAATATATATGTACTTATTACATACACAGTTTAGATATTTATGTATGTATCCAAGTCCTATAATACTATTTTAATAGATTATTATGTATATATTTACATATCTATTGATACCCTACTATAAGTATTTACGTATGTGTGGATATATGCTGCATGCATACATATTCTATAATACTATTGAATTATATGCTTTAATTGGTTATTATGTATATAATTACATATCTATTGATACCCTACTTTATAAGTATTTATGTATGTGTGGATATATGCTGCATGCATACATATTCTATAATACTATTGAACTTATATGCTTTAATGGGTTATTATGTATATGATTACATATCTATTGATACCCTATTTTATAAGTATTTATGTATGTGAGGATAAATGCTGCATGCATACATATTCCATAATACTATTGGATTTAATATTTAATGGTTTATTATGTATATAAACCCTGCTTTACATGTTTAAGTATGTATACTACTTGCATGTAAGACTATTTACAATAACATACAATAATTATTTATGGTACATTTTATATGTATTTACAATATATATTTTCTTTGACACATTACACTCAACAATTAAACTAGATTCACTGGTTGTGCTTCTGGTGAAGTATGTGTTGAGGTTTTTAAGACATCGATGCCAATCGTAGTCCAACGTTCGACTCTCACAAAATGCGTTTTACTATAGGGTTCCCAAAGTCCTGTGAGTTGATTTGAATCGACCCTAGGCGAGCGATCACGAGATGTTAGTACATCTTCCGTTGGACGTCATCAAAGTCGTTGGCTTCTTAGTGAATTGCTTTGATTTCGTATCGTTCCAGCATTGTTAAACAATGACTTGGCTACAAGCCTAACCAGTCGTAGGATAACTGGGCCTTCCTATGTTATTGTCTGGTTTAGACTTCATGTCCTATAAGTCTGTTTAACGTGTTGTGAGACAAGGGTCGAATCTATCAACCAAACAGAACTGTCAGCTTGTACTGATAGTCTAGGTATGTCCTCTTTGTGTTGGTATCCACTGAGGGCCCAATGTTGGCCTAAAAACGATTGTATAATCAACGATCGGTTCTTATGAGCTGAAACACATATATTACAGACTAAAACAGGTGGTGGTAAAATCCTCCAATATACCTGTCCGATATTTATATATATACAATTTAAACAGGTGGTGGTGAAATTCCCCAAATTACCTGTCTGATCCGTCCCTATGGGTTCGAGATCATATAATGAATAAATTTAATGATGTATGAAGTATTATCATACACAGTTGATTTATGCTTGAAGTAAATGAAACGTTCAGGTGGTTGTCTTATGACTTCCATTTTATCAGGCTTCAAATACACATATGCGAGCTGTTTCACCGCTGAGTTGCACATATCGGCTTCTTTAGTCACGTAAGTCACAATATTGTAGACTCATCTTTTGATGTACGTTGACAAGCTGGCACTCCTAGGCGGATTATTTAAAGCTTCGCTCTCAGGTCTACTTGCAGCCTCGAGAATATACCAAATGGCCTTTATGATATACGAACCTGAAACGTGGAATTACTAAAGCAATTATCAGCAGTAATATAATATTTTGGACGAGGGTTTGGAACCTTATCCTTGTATCCGTCCTAAACAATGGTTTAGGACGGATTTGTTTGTAGTGAACAGCCCTAAGCTGTTCGGGCGGTGGTTTCTTGGGGACCTCTCACCATATTTTTATATATTTTATATAAAATATGAAGAGAGAAACAGTACCTCACAATCCATCGTTCATCCAAAATATACTTTTATTCATTATCCTATATCAACTATATAACGACCTTCTATTTAACATTATTATCTATATACTATTTACCAATTATTTATACGTATGAGAAAAAAGAATATATATTTTATAATATTGCATACGCGACCCGTAACAACACAATTCTAATTTTATTATTTACAATTTAATATACTGTTCTTGCAGCCGTAACACTATGAGTTTTAGGATTTTGTTAAAATTTATATCATAGTTCCTTTATAAAAATAAATTCATTACTTTACCCATGATTTATGTTATATGAGTATTATACTATATTATCTTGTCTTTATGTAGTATATAGTAATATTGACTTCTATTCATCTATAACACAAATATATCTTATATCTAATACTGTAGTGTAGGGCCAAAGTTCATATGTAATAGGTTTTCATCAGTATCTTATATCACATGTAGAAAATCTTAATGTTTATGACTATAGGTATCATAATAAGCAAATTACTATATGGATGTATAATAACTATTCTCTAAACTGGTTGTTAAATGTATATCTTATATCTAATACTGTAGTGTAGGGCCAAAGTTCATATGTAATAGGTTTTCATCAGTATCTTATATCACATGTAGAAAATCTTAATGTTTATGACTATAGGTGTCATAATGTATATGGATGTATATGTAATATGGATGTATAATAACTATTCTCTAAACTGGTTGTTAAATGAAGTTATTATAGTAAGGTTTTAGGTAAATAAATCTAATTAAACTTGTGATTTACTGGTTTCATTTCAAGACATTTCGATTGACTAAGCAGTCCTGTTCGATAGACCTCCATAAAAGACTAAGGGTTACTACAATACACAACAAAGAGTCCTACTCTGACGATTCACGCCAAATAATATAAAGTTAATTCTATACTCATGAGTGTATATCAGAAGCCTATGTGTATGGGTATGTGGAGTGATATACGTGATCTGCTTTACTCATGTGTGATGCAGATTGGTAGATTACTCCATATACGTGACATGTATGGTTTGAGATATAATCTCATGTAATATTCTAATTGATGGTTACACACACATCATATATCATACGTGTTGTTCATATGTGTGTTTATTATTACTCATGCGGGTAGTATAGTTATAGTTGTTTTTAAAGGGGGGGGGGGACGTTACAAGTTGAGATTGTCCGGACTGTCAACTCCACGGCACGGACTTGGTTAGGCTTCCTTCCCTTTCAGGTGGTGATTGCTTCGCACTTTTCAGCTCAGCAGGAAGCGGCCGCAGCTGGGTTGCCTTTCCGACGGGCAGTTGCTTCTCAGTTTGTTAGAATCGCACCGCCGATCCTGCTGTAAATAGCATTCGAATGACGACACCCGCTCCCATCCGTGGTTCTCCCATAGCTGGGAGTATTGAAGGTATAGGCGAATGGCGGCAAGGAAGTCGGTGCAAAGTTTATTAATTTATTTACCTGGACTTCTGAGAACTTCGTCAGTATTCTTGGTCAACATATTGTCTATATTCATAAATTGCAACCCTCTTGTATTAACTGCAATCATCTTCCAAGCTTCAGGTACTCCCAAAGTGGCCTTTGGACTTGTACGTCCATGGTTAGGTTCTGTCAGCCTTGGGTCTTGAATATGACCCGTTTTTGAAAGACCATGGTCTATGGGTATATGTGTACTAAAACGAAGACGTACAATACAAAGAATACATAATAGATTTCTATAGCCTTTGACTTCTTCTTACATCATGTGATTATTTGTACTACCTGGGTTAATACTTTGTGTAACTAAATTATATCCATCAAACACTGAAATAATTTGTTCTTGTGCAATATTTGCTGGAATTTGACTAACAGTTTGAGGTACTCCTTCAAAATTTAGATTTTCTTGTCCAATATTTTGAGGACTTTCGACATTTTGTTTTCCTTGTTGAATATCTTGAGGTCCTTTCTCGACATTTTCAAGTCTTTGACCAACATTGTCTATTCTCTGTTCAGTATTTTGGGATACACTTGAACATTATTCTGATTTTCTTGTGCATAACTGGGAATTTCTTGTTTAATATTCTGAGGAATTTGGTTATAATTAAGAATTGGAACGGCATTTTGAGTTACCTGGTCGTAGGTCGCAAATTTTTGTTCAACATTCTGAACTAAGCTATAATTGGGTTTATATGTATTTTGAGCATCTTGAACGTAACTTGCAGGTCTTTGTGTGACTATTGGACTAATTTGATCATAATTCCGAACTTCTACTCCTTTCTGAGACCCTTGTCCATAATTCGGAAATCTCTGTCCAACATTTTGTGAAGCTCCGTAATACAAGGTAACTTGTCTATTTTGAACATCTTGTCCATAATAAGGTACTCCAGGCCTATTATTAGGAATTCTTTGTCCATAGCTCAGTACTTTGTATGGTAGCTGTCCGTAATTTGCAGAGTATTGACCAAAATTTGGAGCTGTATCTTGCTGAGCATAATTGGGAGGAGCTTGTCGATTTGGTATTCCTTGACCATAATTTGATGCCCAGTAATCTTGACCTTTTGGGTAATCAGGAGATGGGCCACCCGGACCAGTTCGCGCGTAATTTATAGAACCTGGTCCATAGTTCGGAACGGCTTGTCTGTAATTTGGAGCAAACTGTCCATAGTTTGGTGGTACGTAATTCTGGCCTTTTCGTCCAAAATTGTTATTAACAGGCTCGGTTCTACCTTTTTGAGTTTGCTGCCATTTCCTAAACTGCTCGTAGAGACTTGAGCGATCTATTGGTAGTTGCTGAGCTTCTGTGACTGGCTGTATATCTTTAGTTCTAGGGGTTGGTTTGCTTGGAGGTTTCTGGTAGACTTTGAAGAATTTTGTTCTTACTGTACTATGCGTGGATGATGTAGTCTGCAATGAATTTAGATATATTTTAGAACTACTTTATCGAGTCGCCTACGCTGTTACGGCAACGTTCGATACAAGCCCGCTTGTTACTCGTATATGGAGAACAAATGTCTAGCCGTGCCACTTTCGTCAGGGCTCGATACGAGAGTTAGTACCAAGAAATACTGGCTAGACGTCATGATGTATGATATGTATACAAAATGGTCTCACGATTAGGGTTTTCGATGATCACATGTAGTGACGAAAAAGAAATAAGAATATGTAAACGAAATTTAACGCTACATTGATGAGACTTATAAACAGCTATGCAATTTCAAAATCTCTAGCCATGCCGCCTCCGCCAGGTCCCGGTCGAAGGGGAAGGCCCAAGAAACGTTGGTTTGACGTTGTGAAGGATGACATGCGTGCCAATGGTCTCAAAACGGGGGATGCTGAAGACCGCGCGAAGTGGAATAGAAAAAGTAGGAAAGCGGACGCTGGGCGTCGGAGTGAACGCTCCGAACGCAACCGGGAATTAACACTCGGATGATGATGATGATGCGATTTCAAAATCTAGCAACTGTCATTGTTAACATTCATTGTCATGATAGGCAGTATTTGCATTCATGACATTTCTTTGTGACGTTATAAAATTTCTTGGAAAGTATTTTCTAATAAATAAATGAATCCTTTCTTTCTTTCTGGATTTTGAATTTGCAAGAAATCGGATATTACTAACCTTTGTTATTCTGGAGGTATAAATATAATTTCTTGTCTTTTTTGTTTCCACGGGAATCCATGTTGAGAATTCAGTTGTTGGGTCTGGATTGTACCTGGTAAAGACAAAAAAATTGTTAACAACATATTAGATGGAGACTATAAAGGAAGTACATGCATGCTTATGTACGTAAGCAACAGGGTCGACATGGCAATTTTCTAGTGATCTGACACACACACCACGTTTTCTATATAGACTTTTTTTTAGTAAGAGGCCACAAATTACGTCACACGAATTTTATTATTTTTTTGACCCCTACCCGTCCTTGTCACATTACTGATACTCCTCCTTCCCCAGTGTGATATCACATCTTTTGCAATTTTACATCTAGAAATTATTAATTATTTTGATTTCCATTTAAATTATTTTCATGGTTTATCTTGTACCAAAAGTGCGGGCAGAATTCCGCGTCATGCAGCACTTAATGACATAATCTGTCGGGCTCTTGTCACCGCCGCGGTACCTGCCGTTCTAGAACCGAATGGCTTGTGCCGCAGCGATGGCAAGAGACCCGATGGTATGTCATTGGTGCCCTGGAGGATGGGTCGCCCTTTAGTATGGGTCGTGTCTTGCGTCGATACTCTGGCGGCGTCCCATCTTTCAGCTACAAGCATGTCTGCTGGTACAGCTGCTGCACAACAGGAGGCCCTAAAATGCCGCAAATATGCCGCCATCGGTAATGGTTACTGGTGATGCGGGTGACAAAGGTAGAATCTGTTGGTAGTGGAAGGAGGCAAAATCCACAGCCGGGTAGAATAAGCGGCACTCACCTGCGGATCCCCAATCCTCGTCGTAAACGTCTTTAGGGGTTGCGTATATTCACACCAACAATAGGAGCGGGTTTACTGGTAAAAGCGTTCTATGCAAATCACTTATGCGCGTGCGGTGCTCGCGAGGCCGTCGACGTACTGGGTCGCCACCGGCACGAGTCGTGGTTAGCCAACAGGTGGCACCGCCTGTCTCTATCCAGCGTGCGGATTTGCGGAAAGGAGGGGAAAGGTAGGTAATATAAGGCGCCTAACCAGTTACATATTTGCGGATTTTGGGGTCGAGACCCTGGGACCATGGGGGCCTGAAGCACACAAACTTTATCGAGACATAGCGAAACGCCTGGTAGACGTCTCACGTGACCAGAAGACTGGTCTGTACCTCGGACAACGCATAGCGTTGCGATACGGCGAGGTAATGTGGCCAGTCTTTTGGGCACGTTTCCAACTGACAGCGGTCTAGGACTAGATTTTATAGTTTAATTGTAATTTGTATATATACTTATTTATAATTTACTTTAGTTTTTATTTAATTGTTAATATTATCAAGTAGTTGTTAAATATAAATTTTCTGTATTCTTCTTTTGAAATATTAAATATTATGTAATACTGTCTGATATACCGAAGTAAGAAAGAGAGTGTCGGGGTGAAGGTAAGGAAAGGAATGCTCCGGTGGTTCGGGCATGTGGAAAGAATGCATGATGAAAGAATGACTAAACAGATATACAATGCAGAAGCAGATGGATGCAGAAGTCGTGGAAGGTCACGACACACCTTCTATGATCAAATCGATCGTGTACTAGCAGAAGGTGATGTCAGGAGCCTTAAGAACAGACGAGCGTACATGACAAGAGTTATGAATGTCAAAGAAGCAAGTGAGGTGTGTAAGAATAAGCCTGAATGGCGCTCTGTTCGTGCCTACCCCACAAGGGAACTGGCGTGAAGTTATGTATGTATGTATGTACTGTCTGATATATAGACTAATTATTTTTTAACAATTTAAACACCAAGCTCATACGGATAGAGTTGGAAATATTCTTCCAGTGACTAAGTCAGGGGCTCGCAACGCTGCTTCAACAGCTGAAGATCTCAAACGGCGCAAATATGGAACCATAAGAAGGGGTTACATATTTGTTCCGTTTGGAGTTGAAACCTTAGGTCCGTGGGGTCCATCAGCAAAGGGTTTCTTCAAAGACATTTGTAAGAAACTCTCTGATACCACCCGTGATCAGAAGGCTGGTTCGTATTTCGCGCAATAAATCAGCATTGCCATACAGCGTGGCAATGCAGCCAGCCTTCTGGGCACGCTTCCCTCTAGCAGCGATTTGTTACATACTTTTTGTCATATATGACAGGGCATTATGCTTATGGATAATGGCCTAACAGGGTACTAATATTACTTACCTGGTGAACTGTATTTCAACTAGTCGTTCGTGTGTTTCGTTCCAACTGGATATGCCCTCTTTTAGGAACTCCAAGAGAACAGCCTCCAGCTCTCTCCCTCGTATCATTTCAGTGTTGTTGTCTGGTCTCCTTATGAGGATAATTCCGTGGCCAATTTTGTTTAATTCGCTTAAATACCTACAAAAAGATCTGTTTTACTGACATAACTTTATTTTTCGTGCAGGAACCGAGAAAGAATACAATTTCCTGCGGCCGGGCGGCCTGTCGTAAGAGGCAACTTAACAACCCACAGCCAGGTGGTAGGGCATTTGCCCGACTGGATGGCTACCACCCCTGGTCTAAAGTATGTCGCCATAACAATCTTGAGTTGTGTTCCGGCATTAGTGACCAGGTTCCAGTTTCCCTTAAGAAAGCAGCAGCGCATTTGTAGCAATTTTGCTGTTGCAAATGTTCATAGGCGATGGTAACCGCTTTCCATCAAGTGGGCCGTCTGCCTGTCTGCTGATCTCCTGCAATAAAAAAAAAAAGCAGAAGTGAAACTTCAACGAACAAGTGGAAAAACGAATGGAAAACGGAAAAGTGGCAAAACGAATGGCAACAAAATTTTAACTTGAAGTTTTACGGGCAAGTTTTCAAATTGGACAAGTACATTGACAATCTGCCCGTAAAACTTCAAGTTAAAATTTTGTTGCGATTCGTTTTGCCACTTATCCGTTGCCATTCGTTTTTCCACTCTATGTAGAAGTTTCACTTCAATAACCTTATATAATTATAAGAAATGATTAACATTAAAATAGGATAAAGATGGATTATTTAGCCAATTATTACAAACTAGCTGTGCCCGCGACGTCGTCCGCGTGGAATTTGCTTTCAAAACCCTCCGATTTTGAAACATTCGTCATTGGTGTTCCGCTCCTATTGGTCTTAGCGTGATGATATACAGCCTATAGGCTTCCTCGATAAATGGGCTATCCAACACTGCAAGAATTTTTCAAATCGGACCAGCGGTTCCTGAGATTAGCGCGTTTAAACAAAAAAACTCTTCAGCTTTATAATATTAGTATAGATTGTGCTAAAAGAAAGAAAAAAAATATTCATTAATTTATTTGTTACTAGGTTTTGTCCGTGGCTTCGCCCGCTTTAATGATATCCCATGGCCATCCCAGTACTTCGGACACATACCGAGAAAACAGGGTGACAACTTATAAAAACTAATCGTCACCGGCAAAATAGAAAGGAAAAGATCCTGAGGCCGTAATCCTATGCGCTGATCAGATCAGATCCGCACCACACTTGACGACTCCATGTATGACGCACTGCTTATTGTCACTGATCGTCAACGATAACAAGAAATATTCCAAGTAAATTGTGTGTGTGTGCTATTCACACGCAGCAGAAGTCAAACTTCAGAGAATATACTCACCGATAATTCTTCTCTAACTTTTATTAATATACATATAAGCATAGCTGGGCATTAACTCGTTAATCCGTTAATCGTTAATTAACGATGTTAAAATTTCGAGTAACGGATCAACTTTTAAGTTAACTTAAAAATATGTTAATGGACTCGTTAACTTTCGTTAAATTTCCCAAAGTCCATTAATTATTAATCCAGCACAGTCACAATCTGTTTATTAAATATAATATTGCTATACCCTCAAGCGCTGCAGTTGAACGTCTTTTCTCCACCGGCAAGGATGCTACAGCCGAAACGAGCCTCGCTTCCAGACGAGAACTTCAGCATATTAATGTTCATGAAGGGGAATATTCATATTATGCCAGATTACTAAATTGACAGATAAATTGGACGGGTTAATATCGTTTCATCTAAGATATACGTGGTCTATGTAGCGATTCGTCTAAATAGTAACTGGTCATTATATTACTATCAAATCGTCTTAAAATTAGTTCGTCTAATTAGTGTTTCGTCCAGAACGAAACTAGTATCTTAATAAAATAAATTCTAAACCTTAATCCATATGAATGAAAAAACATTGTTTGGCAACATGCCTATATTAAACACTCTAATAATTATACCCGTCTTTTTTTGTTTCTAACCTGTTAACTTCCAAAACAGTTTTTACAAGAAGATGCAATTTTTATCACGTGTTAACGGATTAACGATTAACGTTAACTCGCGTTAAATTTTCTGAAATGTAACTATGTAGCTTTAACTTTTAACGAAGTTAACTTTTTCAGTAACGGATTAGCAATTAACGAAGTTGACTATTTGATTACCGGTGCCCAGCTATGCATATAAGTCCTTCGCCCTACATCTGTCAACATATTACAATTCAAAATAAACTTCTTAAGTATCACTTCCAAATTTTTTTCGGTCCAAATTGGACCTACGTTTAATAATCGGTCTTGCTGATTTTTTAACCTGTGCTGCATAATTTAAAACTCGTATCTCATTCTCTCGCAGGCTTAGTTCTATAGATTTATGTGATTATCTCTTTTTAGTGACGCTTTTTCGTTTCATCGAGTCTCAAATTACGACGATTCTAAATAAGTTTCACTTCAAAAAGTAGTGCGGAAAGGTCACAACCCGCAGGCTTCAGAGCCTAAATCATCGACGTAAAGTCGCTAGTTTGTCAGTATTGTCCAGCATACACTTCGGGGAGTGTGCCACAGGATTACATGAGTTGGTTCCTCCCTCACCATTTTACCACCGGACAAGCAGACGTACTGTTACAACTAGGCGTGCGTAACTCTTTACTGAACCGACTCACTGATCCGAAACATGTAGGTGTTCCAAAAGATTGGAACATCAATAATGTTTCAAATGCATCATTTGGATCTGGAACATCGCGATCTCTCTGGCTCTCTGTTCAGCGCGATCATGTTGCTTACGTGTGAGAGAGACCGACCAGAGCATAATGAATCACAGAGCAACAAGCGTAGCGAGAGAGCAGGAAAGCAATAAAATAAAGCAAATTATATTTTATTAATGATCTCACAATTTGTAATTTTTTCAAATATTACTATGAATATTCATCTTTGTTTCAACCTTAACACTGTCTGCCTCAATATGCCTGCGACACGACATATATATATCTGTATTTTTATCTTTGATAAGTTTGACACGATGTTTCAAATGAAAGCGTAGCCCGTTTCTCAGCCTCAGTCCGCGACGTATCATAACAAGACAACCATGATTCTATATCTTTGACTCAATGTTCCAAATGTTCCAAATGAAACATATCAGTGATCCGCAACATTTTACTGTTCCAGATACAAATGTTCCAATTACAAAAATGTGACATTTCTCCCACGCCTAGTTACAACCCTATTCGGTAAGCACTTATTGCTGAGTCGAACAGTTCATTAACATCGGTTTCCAAAATGTCGATCAGCAGTAATTGCCTATAAATACCAAATCTTTTTCCAAATTCGCAGAGTTCTCTTGGTTATTAGCCACAGCTCTACAGCTACGGGCCTGGTTTATTTATGCCTGCCGGCTGGATTGCCTGGGCTAATACCATATCGGTCCGGTAGACCTTTGAGGTCCCGTATATTGAGACTCCAAGTCACCTATTATTCATATTAGTGAAATAAAAAGGGTCCTAATAGCCAAAAGTGTTTTTTTTTAAACATATAAGTGCTCGGAACTAACAGTACGCACTCACGCCACCGATATATGGTGGAAATACCAACGAAGCGGACGAAACGCTATTCTTCCACTTTTGTCTTACGTACCGCTGAAGAGTGGAACTCCTTACCGTCGTCTGTTTTTCCTGAAGAATACAATCTAGGTGTCTTCAAGTCTCGCGTGAAGGTATCTTCTAGGTAAGCGTACTCCACCTTAGATTGCATTTCCACCTGACATCAGGCGCAATGTCAGTCATACGGGAACCTATTCAATATTGATACGAGCTACACAGGACTCGAATTAAAATGCCGTTAGAATTACTGTACAAACACGTATAAAATAGGTACAAATATACTGGATACAACCAGTAACACTACACGATTCAATAACACGCGCAAAGTCCGTCACTATATCGCTAATCGAAAGTACTACACACGTCTTGCTAGTATCGTAATCGTCGCTTGACTGCCGATCTCTCCGTTCGGGCATCCCTTTATACTCAGCTTACAATGTGTCACGACCAGGTAACCCATGACTTCCACGAATCACACTTGCGCTTCTGTCGACGCAATTCCCAGGAAACATAATTCTGCACACCTGCCTAATTATGCCTGTGAACGACCATAAATCAGTACGATAACAATAGGCTATTGTCTAATTGCAAATTTTGAACACGAAGTAACACACAAACAAAAGAACTCCAAATGCGGAGGGCCATAAAACTGTGTTTTATGGCCGGCCGGTTTACTTCGTGGAATTTTGGCTAAGTTGTAACAATTTAAAAAAAAGAGGAACACGACTCAAGGAGGAGGATGACCTCGGAACCCTACAGTCCAAGCATCTCAACAGCAAACGGTACTTTTTCAGCACTTCCCGCCGACTGATCTACCTGAGAAGTAAAATAATTGCACAGAAAAACATCAATTTTCAAGATCCTGCCAGATACTCAAAAGATTATAATTTTGAAACGCGTCTAATTGAGGTCTAGCGTGACCAAAAGGCTGGCTTGCACCTAGGGCAACGCACCAGCGTTGCCATCCAACGTAGAAATGCGGTCAGCATTTTGGGCACGCTCCCCGCCGACAGCGACCTGTAGTCTGGTTTTTACTTATAGATTGTTATTTGTAAGTATAGTTATTTATAGTATAGTTTAATGTTGAAATATCAGGTACCAGTTCAAAATGATATCTTCAAGATTGTCTTCCCCTGAACTGAACCCAAGATCATGTAATGTTTTATTTACAGTTCGAAATTGCTTCAAAGCTGACTCCTTGAGCGTCTCCAATATTAATTTTCTAAAAGATTTCTCTTGTACAGTAGTTGTTTGATTAACAATACCTAAAAACGTGAACAACAGCGTCAAACTAAGTTGTAGGAGCGAGAGGTAGAAGTTAAATGATACTTCAGATGGCAGAGAGTAGTATTCACTGTCGAGTGCTGATGTGAACTGAAGTGAACTAATTTAAATTGGAAACGGTAACCTTAAGTACAAATATTAACAAGTCGTACAGCTACTATAATATATAGCACAGTGTGTGAGCGGGACGGATGATGTGCGAGTGCGATACAACAACTATAAATATGTGCGCTTCCGCGTTGCGCTAGCCAGTAGTTTGTTGTCCTTTGCGATGACTAGACGTATGCGGCTCCCATAAAGTGAAGCATTTTTTTTAAACTTATATAGTACTAGGATATGATAGACTTCGTCCACGCTTGGCTTGAAATTCCCGCGGGATCCCCGGGATACAAACAAAGATAAGCTATCGTTTTAGTGAAAACCACTTCAAACCGCTCGCCAGGGATATAAAGTATGACACACTTTATTACATAAAAGTTGCTATTGATTGGTGAAAGAACCATATTTTCATCACTCCCAGAAATCATCATATCGCTAATTCATTGTCATCTGTCTCGCTATGTGAAGACCAAATAAAAGTTTTTTCTTTCGTTCAAACTAGAAATGTGTAATAACTTACTTGAATTTGTTAATGCGGTAATGTTTTCGGAGACATAATCTGGCACAAACGGCCATGATACCGTCTGCAACACGTAGTCGATTGTAAATCTGTCCTGTTCAGCGTACACATCTTCTGGGTAAATGTATGACACTGTAAACACCGGTTAACCAGTCTCTCTTCCTTTCTACATTCATATTGTTACGAGTTGCAGGACTCGAATTAAAATGCCGTTGGAATTATTATAGAGTTTATTAGAACTATACAAACACGTATAACACAGGTACAAATATAACCGAACACAACAAAGCCAAATAAAACGGGCAAAGTCCGTCACTAATAGATATTCCCGCTATGTACACACGTCTCGCTTCGTTCGTGGTTCTCACTCGACTGACTCATCTCTCAATTGGGGCATCGCTTTATACTGCACAGATGCAATATGTCTGCCCGGCCGCGTGGACCGAATTCCCTAGAATCAGTTTGTACTTTAAATCCGACACACCTGGCTAATGACTGTCATAAAAGATTACAATACACAATGGGCCGTTTTCTAATCACAAATTTTAAACACAAAGTAAATAAAAGACGTCCAAATGCCGAAAGTAATAAAATGTGTTGTTACGGTATGTAGGTGTGAATCTACTTTTGTCGGCGTCTAGGTCGTAACAATATAATGCAAATAAGTTAAGTTTTCTTTTATTGTATTAGACTATTTATAAATTTCTTCACTGCACTAGCTTATATTTTAAGTAATTCTGATTTGTATACTGCTTGAGCAATAAAAAGTATCGATTTGAGATATACAAAACCAGCAGTAATATTCATTAATAACTTACCAATTTTGTTTTCTGTTCGACTGAAAATACCCGTTTGTGTATACACCAAATAAAAATTCAATAATAATATGAAAAACACTTGTAAAATCATAATATTGCTACATTATTGTATCCATTACTATTATCAGCAATAGTGATGTTCATTGTCGGTTATAATGTCGATAAGCGAAACTCGAGAGTGACACATAACCACTTTGAAAGTTGCACCCCCCTTTTTTTTGCATAAGTTCAGCAGACAGGCAGACGGTCCACTTGATGGAAAGCGGTTACCATCGCCTATGGACTTTTGCAACACCAAAGGAGCTACAAATGCGCTGCTGCGCTCTTAATGGAGACTGGAACCTGGTCACTAATATTTGCACGTCAGGATGGCTACCACCCCTGGTCTAGAGCAGGCTGCCATAACCACTTTGAGTTGTGTTCCGACATTAGTGGCCAGGTTCCAGCCCCATTTACGAGTCCGGCAGCACATTGGTAGCACCTTTAGTGTAGCAAATGTTTATAAGTGACGGTAACCACTTTCCATCACAGTTGGGCCGTCAGCCTGTCTGCTGTACTCCAGCAATAAAAAAACTTGCCCCACGGGAGGAGAGTGGTGGCAAACTCGCCCCACGGGAGGAGAGGTGAGAGCGCTCGGAATTCGTCCCACCCTCATCTCGACAGCATAACGGTGGGTGGGTAACGATTTCCCCAGGGGCTCACCTGCGTCGCCCGCTCACAGCGTCCGAAGGTCCAAGCTTGCTCTCCGGCGACACCAATCGAGCCAACCCTAACAGCTGTAATGAAAATAATGATTCGAAAAAGGAATGTAAATGTTGTTTAGACATGTAGAGAGAATGGATAAAAGTAGAATCACAAAACAGGTGTGTGACAGCATTGTGAATGGTAGAGCTGCTGCCGGTAGACCGAGACGAACACACCATGACCAAATATCAGAAGTATTAGTAAAAGGTCAGATAAAAAGCATCTCAAATAAACGTGCATGTATGAAGAGATTAATGAAAGTAGGTGAAGCGAAAGTTGTTTGTTAGGATCGTCGCAAGTGGAGATTCATAGTCTCTGCCTACCCCCATGGGAAACAGGCGTGATATTATGTATGTATGATTCCAACCTGGCCTTACCACCGTACCACCACCTTACATCCGTGCAGGAACGGAGAAAGAATACAATTTCCTGCGACTGGGCGGCCTGTCGTAAGAGGCGACAAAATAACCCACAGCCAGGTGGTAGGGTATTTGCCCGACTGGATGGCTATCACCCCTGGTCTAGAGTATGCCGCTATAACAACCTTGCGTTGTGTTCCGGCATTAGTGACCAGGTTCCAGTCTAAGAGAGCAGCAGCGCATTTGTAGCACTTTTGGTCTTGCAAATGTCCATAGGCGATGGTAACTGCTTTCCATCAAGTGGGCCGTCTGCCTGTCTGCTGAACTCATGCAATAAAAAATAAAAAAAACCACTTCCAAAACGATCTTCAAAATTAGTAACTCGATTTTCAACTATCGATATATTTTGAAACTGAAACAGCACATGGCTAAATGTTTTTATTTTATTTTTGAAAACATAAATCTAATCTAAGTTTATTACGTTAAGCATAGATAATGTGACCAAAGCACGACGACATGTTATTTGGAATTATTGTGTTTATACTTGGATCGCTTGGTATATTTTCACCCGTTATTTTCATATATATATAAAAAATCTATTCGTGTGTATGTCACTGAACTCCTCCTAAACGGTTGGACCGATTTTGATGTCATTTTTTGTGCATGTTCAAGTGGGTCTCGGAATGGTTTAGATTCACAATTGGACTTGGTAGGTGACGCTGCAATCGGGTTCCGGGGTTATGTGTGTTTAAGTGGGTCTCGGGATGGTTTAGATTCACAATTGGATCCGGTAGATGGCGCTGAAATCAGGTTGTTACGGCGCAACACTAGTTCAATGGCGCGGCACTAGCTTCGCGTGTGCGCCCTGATTTGTTATTTTTTTATTTGTTTTTTCTTTTGGTTTTTTCCTTAGTTACCGTAAAATGCTAACACGCTAAACATGTTACTTTATAAAATATTGTTACGAGTGCGGGACTCGAATACTTTATAATTACTATATAATTTATTAAAACTATACAAACACGTATAACACAGGTACAAATATAACCGGACGCAATAAGTCCAAATGTAATGCACAATTCAATAACACGCGCAAAGTCCGTCACTAAAATGTACACACGTCTTGCCTCGCTTGTGTTATCGCTTTGACTGCCTCCTCTCTCCATCCTGCCGTCGTTTTATACTTCACAAATACAAGTGTGCCCGCCCGTATCGTCGACTTAATTTCCTAGAAATCGTAATCCGCACACCTGGCTAATTATGCCTGCAAACGGCCATAAACGAGTACAATAGTTTGTTCTCCACAATAACCAACAAATAAGTAAACAAAAGAAGACAATCATAAAGGTATTAATAGTAATCGGTTCAAATGCCGACAGGTGGTGATAGGCGTGCTTCGTGGAATTTGTCTTTGGCGGGGGCTAAGTTGTAACAATATGCTTAATTACTGATATCACCCATAAACACAGGTTATGTATTATAATAATGATAAAATGAATGGAATCTTACAGATCACTTATGGAAAGTTCTAGAACCACTTCCAATGCAAACTTATTTACTGTTGAAGGAGAAGAAGCGGCGCAACAAACCCTCATCACCATATTACTTGTGGTCTTTTTTAAATGTATTTTAAACTCACTATTAGCACATATGTGTCCGCGATGACAGTGCAGATCGCGTTTGTGCACGTGCTCGTTTTTGTGTTGTTGTCTCACTCTGTTTATATAGGAGTTGTATGATTTGTATGAAATGGGTATATTTTCTTGGTATATTACGAGATGGTGATAGTGTTAGTCTTGCGGCTTTTGGTAATATCGATAATAGCGTGAAGGGCTTGTGAAGAGTTAAAGTAATACAAGGTGTAACGGCATCCTGAGGAGTATGGCACTGTACGGTGCACCCGTCTGGTCCACTGCACTTCACCGCCACAACAGAACCCTGCTGCACCGGGCGCAGCAGGTTCTGGCCGTGAGGACCATACGGGGGTATCGCACAGTGTCGCAGACGGCGGCTACCCTCCTGGCAGGCGATCCGCCCTGGCATCTCCAGGCGAACGTCCTGACAGAGGTGCGTCGCACCCGGCAGGATGCCCTAGCTAGAGGCCTGACCTTCTGTCAGGTCGAAATCGAGGCGATCAGGAAGCGGGAAACCGCCTCCATGATCGCTGTCTGGTCTCAAGAGCTCGACAACCCTGCGGCCTATGGCGGCTACACGGTGGATGCAATCAGGCCACAGCTGACGGAATGGGTCAACCGCACCAGCGGCACCCTGACCTTCAGGACGACGCAGATACTTACCGGACACGGATGTTTCGATAAGTATCTGTATCGCATTGTGGGCTGCTTGCCTTCCCCGGACTGCCGCCAGTGCGGCGCGCCCGACACGGCATTACACACGCTAATCGAGTGCGCCGCATGGGCGCCGCAGCGTTTCGAACTTGAGACGCATGTAGGTCCGGTCGATTCGCTCTGCGACTTGGTCAAGGCCATGCTGCAGAGCGGCGACAACTGGGGGGCTGCGGTTACTTTTTGTGAGACAGTAATGTCACTCAAGGAGGCCGCAGAACGCAATAGGGAGAGGAGTCCTGCAGCGCGTGCTAATGCGTCTTCTCGAGGTCGCCGGCCATCAGCTGGCACCCGGAGAGGCAGGTACGCGCATTACTTCCCTCCCTGAGTTAGGTTCCGTTTACCGCGGGGGGCCTTTAGCTTGCTAGGAGAGCAAAGGACCTTCTACCCCCGCACAACGAAGTGGGATGTGTTCTCCCAGGGCACACTCCAGGCACTTTATTGCGCTGGATCGACTGGGCGTAACTATGTTCTAAATCTCAGCCTTTCCAACACAAACAAAAGCGCAGGGTCGACAGGGAGGAGGGGGTTTTTAGTGGGTATTGGGGTTGCTCGCTCGTGTAGCAACGCTCGGAGTCTTCCACACTATTCTGCGACGTCGATCGCGGACGGAGCACTGCCAAGAGCATACTATTGCTTCGGTGTTATCGCCTCCGACCGACGCGTGTCATTCCCCTAGCAACGGCCCAGACTGTGCGTAAATCGGTTTAACATTTTCCCTCGCCTCAAAAAAAAAAAAAGTCTCGAGTTACATGTTTCGCCTTGACAGGCATACAAACTTTTTGTAGTTTCGGTTATAAGCCGTAGTTGTCCTTATGACTACATAGATTTTATGATTGTATTATTGATTATATAACTGATTATGATGATCTTAGTTAAAATTACAACAAGTAGAGATGAGTTATAACAGGTCAATTTAAATATCTGTTACTGTTATCCAAAAATAACAGCATTGATTATCTGTTATTAAATAACATATTGTTATCTACTAGTTATTGGAACTAAGGTCCTTTACGCGGCTTGCGGTGCATACCTACGGTTGCCAACTTAGCGCTATCAGTGTTAAATTGTTATCTCTATGTAGGTACCATCTATGTACACACAAAGTTGTTTTTCAGCGGTTGGCACCTTATTTCGCACTTTTTGAAGTGAAACTTTTATATAGACGGGGGGTCTTAGGATTTTTCTGTCACGAAAAAGAGTTACGGCCGCGTGAAGGACCGGCATAAATTTAGACTAGACGTGGTGAGAGGCGGCATAATTTTAGAGTAGACTAGGGATGCGTTTTTAGTTCCGTTTCGATTTCAGTTTTTTTTTGTTTGATAAAATAAAATATATTTAAATAAAAAATGCATTAATTAAAATGTACCTAACCTAACCAAATCATAATTTGCAGTAAACTTGCGAAAATCGAAATGTGTTCTTGGACGCATAGTAGAAGTGAAACTTCAACGAACAAGTGGAAAAACGAATGGCAACGGAAAAGTGTCAAAACGAATCGCAACAAAATTTTAACTTGAAGTTTTACATGCAGATTTTCAAAATGGACAAGTACATTAACAATCTGCCTGTAAAATTTTGTTGCGATTCGTTTGGCCACTTATCCGTTGCCATTCGTTTTTACACTTGTCCTTTGAAGTTTCACTTCTACTATGTGTCCCAGCACACATTTCGATTTTTTTTTAACTCTGTAACTCTTCACTGAAATATCGACGTGTATTACAATATTATCGTCAAAAGACAAGTATTTATAATAAAGTAAACTAAGAAAGTACCTAGTCTTATTACTTTATTTTCAGCGCTTTTTCCAAATTCTTGCCAATCTAGCGCTTGTGAAGATGTTCACATAGCATGTTTTCTCTAATGAAAGTTGGCAACACAAAAGCCGCGTCCGGTTCTGGGCATGCACATTATTTCCAGACGCGTCCCGTAATGTGTACGCATCTTAAATGCTTTACATTCTGTTAATTCTATTACCTTATAAATATTACGTGCGTCTCGTTCTAGCCCGTATAAGTCCTTGAAGTGTAAATGAGACACTGATATGAATAATAGGTGCATCTCTTTTTAGCTTAATTATGATCTGCTTAGACAGAACGAGAGAAAAATAATAATTAACAGAACGGTTAGGTAGCTACTGTTTATGTTTCATTTGTTATGTGCCTGTTATCGGGAGAACAGGTATTGTGTTCTAGAAATATTAAATGTTATCTGTTGTCTATGAATATCGTTATTAACTTTAATATTAGTTTAATGTTTTATGTTGTTAGTAATTGTGAGCATAAATATGCCTCAAGCCTACTTTAAATGAGACGAGGAGGTTTGTATGGTTTGTACCGCGGTAGTACATTTGAAGCGATGAGTCATAAGACGTTCCCGTTCTAAACTTCTAGTTCGGAAAAGTTCGTTAAGAATCGGATGTGATCGGCTTCGGTCACCTCATTTTACTAGCAGTCGTACATGTCAGGTTTTCCCTCTTTGTCATGTGCATATCCGTAGAGGCATTATTGTACTATTATATATATACTAGGTGTACCCGGCAGACGTCCTGCCCTTAGAAATAAAAATCTAGAACCCGATTGCAGCGCCATCTACTTGGTTCAAATTTGAATCTATACCATCCCGGGACCCACTTGAACACACACAAAAATAATTTCACCTAAATATTGGAACCCGATTACAGCGCCATCTACCGGGTTCAAATTTGAATCTATACCATCCCGGGACCCACTTAACACACATAAAAATAATTTCACCTAAATATTGGAACCCGATTACAGCTAAATTAATTATTTTACATATATTTTATCAATAAAATAACTCCGACCGAAGCATCTGTTTTAAACGAAATTCAATTTTTTTACATCCTCTTTGAGGATATTTGCAACACGCATTCTGGCAATTCTATGTCAAACGTCATAAGGTTACATTAAAAAAGTTTATATTGTCCAAAGCGCTAAGGTTAGATTAGAAATAATTTTATATTGTGGTTACGTATTCTTCCATTTTCTGATTTCCCGCGCAACTTTCTTAATTTTTTCTTTCATAAGAACCTTCTCCTGACAATAACAAACACAACAAAAAAAAAATATTATTGCATGTTGTTATATATTAATGAAACCACCGAAATTAATTAATATGGATTTATTCTTATATAGCGTGAACACTGTTACAAATGGTTGAGACAAGAGAGAGACATACGTATAAGTGTGAGCGAGAGAGACATAAACTCGCGTTCCACTAAAGTCGCGTTCCATAACACAAGATTTTTAAACACCATCATTAGTTTGACCTCCGTGGGACAATTTGGGACTTAATCCTTTATGGCCGTTTATAGACCGATTGTTACAAATTTTAGGTATTCAACGACGAAATCCGCAAGTATCACTACAAAGGATGCAAGTTCTATGAGTTGTTTCATGAGAACGAGGGTATGCGGAGATCTCTTGGGGAGGTGCTGGACAACATGAAGAATATCGAGGTGAACAAAGCGAAAGCTGGATTCAAAGGTTTTATAGGTAAGTAAAAAACTATGGTACATTAGTGACGCACGCGTCCCAAACTCAATGGAGGTGGGTTCTAAACCTGACTGGAAAGCATATATCACTCACATAGGCACAACTTCGAGAGGGAAGCCAATAGGAGGATTAATTTGGGCTGGGCAGCATTCGGTAAGCTTCGTCAAGTCTTCTCGTCAACCATTCCGCAATGCTTGAAGACAAAAGTCTTCGAGCAGTGCGTCCTCCCCGTCCTGACTTACGGGGCCGAGACATATACACTGACGGCAGGATTGGTCCACAAGTTCCAAGTCGCTCAAGGGGCTATGGAGCGAGTTATGTTGGGTGTTTCTCTAATGGATAAAACTAGAAATGAAGATATCCGTAAGAGAACCAAGGTAACCGACATAGCTCGCAAAATTGACAAGTCCTGGAGTGGAGACTGCATCTCGGTTAACGTAGTATCAGACGCGCTCCAGCCTGATGGACCGATGATCCCTGCAAGGTAACCGGTAGGCGCTGGACGAGGAAGTCAGAGGACAGGGATGAGTGCCGCCATCTTGGGGAGGCTTACGTCCAGCAGTGGACTGCGAATTGCTGACGATGACCGAGACAGTTTTGTGACCTAATGTGCATATTGTTACAATTACCACGTGCTAACAACGGTGAAGGAAAACATCATGATGAAACCTGCACATCGAGATAACCGATGTGTCAAACCCGCCAATTCGCCTTGCAAAAGCGTGGCGGGTATGTACATTCCCCTACAATGGGAGGCCCGAGCCCAGCAGCGTGATGTTTACGGGCTATTATTATTATTAATTTGAACCAGTCAAATAGCATATTAATTATTTTTGACTGATTGATTGGCGGGTTTGACACAGCAGTTACCTCAATGTGTAGGTTTCATCAGAATGTTTTGTTGCGCCATTGTAATTGTAACAATATGCATACTAGGTCAGAAAATTGGTTAAGTGGTGCATAATTTCCGGCCAGGATTCGATATCCCTTAATTTGAGACCCTACCCATTGATCTACCACGGATTACGTAAGTTGTGACGTCATAAGTTACTATTATCGTACAAAATCTAGGAAGCTGTCAACTACCTTGTTATTTATATATATTTACAGATAGACTATCGAAAAGCAAGCAAACAACCCAAACTGCAGATTTTCATAACTATGTCAATTCACTCTACGCCAACAAAGATAAATTCTTCAAAAGGTTCATAAATAGCTTCAACCAAGTCTTGGGAAGAAGCAAAAGAACCAATATGGACCTGATAAGAATCATCAGAGAAGGTCTACGAAGTATCATCTTTGATCATTACAGTAATCTCAACGTTAATGCTAGAAGAGAACTGGTAGTTAAAATACAAGCGCTTTGGAAAGATATTGCTAGTAATATGAACGAGAAAGAATGGGATTTTACTTATGATAATGGAGATAAAGAATTGTATATAAGAGAGAGTGTAAATAACAAGTTTAGTGACGATATTATGAAAAACAATTATAAAGACAGTGAAAGAGAACGTAATGTTAGAGAAGGACAGGGATCAACTGACAATAGAATTAATGAGATTTAGAAACACTTGGTTAATGATACAAAAACCATTAAAGACATATTGTGGGATAAATTTTCGAAAATTAATATAAAAGATAACACACTAGGAAGCCTTAAGTTTAATATCAAACAGAATAGAGAAGATACTGACAGACTTAATAAGTATAATGAAAAAAAATACGAAAAATAAAACAAATGCTGGATATAAATTGGGTTTCAAATGGGAGAATGATGGAAGATTCATTCATATTCTAAGTATAGATGACCCAACCAATAAGGTAAAAAATAATAATGAGAAACTAAAAGTTAATACGAACACGAAACAAGATAAGAAATTGACAAGCAAATCTAAGTTAGTTTATAAATTCAAACCCCTGAAAGATTTTAAATATGATTCTGTAAATTTAAATAAAGGAAACTATCGACAGAATCAATACTATAATATCCCAAATAAATTATTGAATAGCACTCAATATAATAAAAAACTATCTGCGAAAGACGTAGAGATCGATGACGATAAATTATCATCTCTAACAAAAGAGAAATTGATTAAAAATAACAAAAAAATGAAAAATAAACATAAAAAATCTAAGCCAAAGAAAATCAGCAGTAAGTATAAATTTATTAAAACTACTAAAGGAATAGTTGAAGAATATAGTAAAGAACAATCAAAAAGCCTAAACAGCGAACCGGATGTTAAAAGTTCTGATAGCTTTCAAAATGACAATAAATTTACAATTAGCAATCACCTTGACGAAATACTAAGGACTCCAAAATCTGACTCAGAATTTACCACGAAAACTAAGTACAAATATAACGAAGCAAGTAAAAATAAAAAAATAGGTCGTGTGACTAATGATTTGAAGCATATTCAAAATGTTATCGATAACGAAAAATATAATACCAAACTTAAAGATGGCGAAAGCGTCTTGATTATAGCTGCTGACGAAAACGATGACATCAATAATCTATTTAAACAGAAACATAAACACAAGCGTATGAAATTCAAGACATTGACTGGAAATAAAGTTGTTAAAGATAGTTATAAAAACATTAAACAACAAAATACAAAGACCATAGCTACTACTGCTATGATACCAGTGTCTGAAGAAAAAGAATTAAAAATAAGCCCCAGCGTACTTAGAAAAGGAATTAAACCCACAGTAAAAGAGTACAAAAGCCATAAAGACACTGCAAGTGTAACGTCTGATAGTACAGAGGAAATAGATATACAAACTACGAAGACAAAATTTAAAAAACCTATCACCAAAGATGCAGAATCAAATTCTGGAAGTGTTAGTAAAGATTTTGCAATGGATGAAGAAACAGTCAATAAACATGTTAAGTTAACAAAAAAGAAACATAAAAAACATAATAAGAACAACTAATATATAGTTGTTCTTATTTAAAAGCAAAAAAAGCTTTAAGACATAACCATAAAGCTAAGAACCATAGAATGAAAGACATATATTTAAAAAATAATAAACGCCACCATAGAAAAGTTTTAAAAGAGAAACCATTCAAATTGAAAATAACAGGAATAAATCAATTCTTTACTGATATTATTACTACGCATGTCTATCGGTAAGACTTTACTGTTGTTTTAAAAAAGTTAGATAGAACCAATCAAATAAACGAACGCTATGAAGCCATAGACTTCGCACTTATTCATGAGCTTCCTTTGCTCAAGGAAAGTAATTAATCTATGATCAGGTAATCGAACAATGTATTAACCGTCAGTATTATTTTATTCCGATGCTAGCAATCATGCCGATGTCTTAGCTCATAGAAAGTGATTACCGTCGCCTATAGACGTTTAAACCACCAGAAGTGAAACTAACTCGTTGCTGTTCTTTAGAACAGAATAAACACAATGGGATAGAGGGATGAGAAAGAGATTCGGGATTTTGGTAGAGAAGGGATTTCGGTAATTGTAACAATATGCCGATTTTTTCATAAAAACGGCCTAAGCAGTGCATGCTCCCCAATAGGTATTTTAAACTACATACTTGGACTGAATCGCGGATTAATAGCTCACTCAGCTGCCCTGATTTCTATCTGTAAGTATCTATGTATGTGATTACATGACAATAATTACGTGAAGGACGTGAAGGAGAAACAAACATACAAGCACACAGAGCTAAAAAATAAAACTGCACAGCACAACGTCCCCTTTCAGTTCCCGCCAAAAAACTCTAAAGAACGACTGAAAAACTATGACTATAGATAATATAATACACTCTTAAACCTCTGACTCTGTAGTCATCTGTGTTATTTTATGTTTAAGGCTTGGCAACTAGGCCTTTAAGCCAGGCGCCGTTGTGTTGTAGGCTACAATCGACGTCATTGAACGGAGTTCTTGTGAAAACTCGAAAGGCCACATTTAGCTATATAGTTCACATTTCTCGCAAAAACACATAATTACTACTCAAAAATTATCTATATCCTACAACTATTGTTCATTTTAGAGTAATTTTACATATTTTTAGAAAATAAAACTGCACAGCACAACGTCTCCTTTCAGTTCCCGCCGAAAACTCTGGTCATCTGTGACTTGCTGTGACTCTAGTAGTGATGCCACATTTCACTGATCACCGGTTAAATAACAGTTATATTAGATAAATCACTTTTCGCTCCAGTTACGAAAAATGGGAAAGGACCGATAAATTTCACCAGAGCATTAGTGAGAGAAACTGACAAAGCGCCATGTAGTACAAAATAGCTAAAGTTTATAGTCAAAACAATAAATGAGCAAAATTATTTGAGTAAAATCCTCCAAAATTGTGTTAGCGTAGGCAAATAGTGTGGTGGTGTGAATGTAGCAATTGTAAACGGATTGGCGACTACAGTAGTTGGTGACAGTACATTATTAAAAACATCAACTATTTACTTAGCCAAAATAATGTAATAAATATAACCTCAAAGAATTATACTTAGTTTTTTATTTTTTTTTATTCCAGACCTCATAGATATAAACAACATAAGCATCAAAGCCAAAGTGTTGGACGTAACATTCACTACCACAATATGAAAAATGATGCACCTCGCCCAAAATTAAGAAGACAAGATAAAAATGACAAAATAAATAGAGACCAATCCCGTTATAGAAATTATAGAAAGAGTAATGATGATGTAAAATTAGATACTGCAACAAAAGGTTCCACTATTAAACAAAACCATCTAAATGTAGCAGCAAATATTGTCACAAATGTCGACGATACATTCGAAGACATATCCGCAGATAGACATGTTTATACAAACGAATATGAATATGTTACACTAGATTATTGGAAAGGCACAGATGCTGTTGACAGTGCCAAGCCTACTGAAAATGACATAGGTACTAAAATTAAACCATTACCAAGTAATTCCATAAAAACAACTATTATAATTAGAAATAAATTAAAAAGTAATGGCACTACGAGCTTACAGAAAAGATACACAGATATGATAACTGATAATATACACCAGTCAATTATTCCAACAAACGATTCTACTAAAAGAAATAATAACCAAGGTATGACAAACGATAATAACACTTCTAACAATGTAATTTCTGCCACATATATTTCAGAAGTAACCATTATTCCAAACATTAAAGAAGAACAAACAATACCATACACTACAGATATATTGAATGACAAACAAATTGATTTCCGTGCATCAAATAATACAGTAACACCTAATGAGAACATTACCAAATCACCGATTTTAGCAGTTAAGAAAACAGAAATGAAACCAGCTACTTTAATCCACGACGCATTTGGTAGTATTGAAAGAGATTACATTAAAAACTAAACTTTACCTAACGAAATTAGTACAAAACAAAATAATTCAAAAATTATTTCAAATTCAACAGAAGTAAACTTGACAAAATCTGTAACAAGTGAAAAGAACTTCCAGAATATAACCTCAAAAGAAATAAATATAGAAGCAAACAAAACAAGACGTTTTGTTAAAAATATGGATGTTGCTACAGACAATAAAAAAATATATTAAAATATCTGAAATGGCAACACCAAGACTTGATAATAGGGTTAAATCAAAAAGCTTTGCTCATCAAATAGCGAATATTTTCTTTAATAATTCAAATACCATCGAAGTAGATAATAGTGATAAGCTTAAAAATATTCAGAGTATAATGGCGAAAGATATGGAAGCCATTTTCGATCCGTCAACAACCACAACTGTTGCTTCGACAACAGTAACAGATGCTTTCGATGTAATGGAGGACGCTTTGGATATGTATTGAATAAATATATTTTAAGGATATATGTACAATTTAATTCCTCCTTAATGTGCTGCGACGATGGCAAGAGACCAGATGGGATGTCGTTGGTACCATAGGAGATGGGACGCCCCTTAGTATGGGACGCAACTTGTGTTGATACTTTGGCGGCTTCCCATCTTCCAGTCACAGCCGTGACAGCCGGGGCTTCTGAGGCACGCCAGGAGGCCCTGAAACGCCGCAAATATGTGTCCATTGGTATTGAATACATATTTGTGGCTTTCGGGATTGAAACCCTGGGGCTGTGGGGGCTTAGAGCTCATCATTTCTATCGAGACCTCTCGGCGCGTCTAATTGAGGTTGTGACGGACCCAACGTTGTCAAATGGTGGGGGTTTGATATAAAAATACAATTAAAACCATATATGTAAATAAAATAATCAAAATTTCAATTAAAGACATTAATTACATGTGAGAAGCGTGTATTTTATTGAATATATTAAATTACAGCGTGTAGTTTATTGAATATATTAAATTACATATTCAATCAATCGAATATTGATTAATAAAAATGATAATGACATTCTTTTAATAGGATATATTAAAATTAAATTAAGAATGATGACACCTGGCGTCATTAACTTGGGTAATTCATATAAATCCTTGTCAGACATTCTTCATGTTCATGTAGTTTCAGCTTGCGATAATAGATGGCGCTGAAACAAAAATATGTTAACATGGAGGCGTTGTATTTTGAAATTCTGATTTTCTTCGGTAATTCAGAGATTAGGGAATGCAAAATGCATTAGAAATAACCACAAGCATCTAATCTATGGTGAATTAACAAAATATGTTACCTTTATTATGTTGGGAATGCAGGATTCATTGATTTGTGTAGCAGTCAAAACACATTCTGGAAAATAGCTAACACTTTAGGATTTTCTTCTTATTTGTTGAATATACACTTCAATATATGTTTGTGGCGAGTATGTCGTTCTTGGGTTCCGTAAGGAAGTATGTGTTTTGCATTTGATAGCAAGTTCAAAGAACAAAAGCATATCTCTGAAAAAATAGACAATTATGTTATGAAATCAAAATATGAATAAAGTTTACACACTGGAGTAAGTAGTTAGTGATTTGCAGACGTTAGATAACATGTATATCGTAGTATAATTAACAAATTTTAGAAATGTTAGAGAATGAATAATTTATTGGCAAAAACAGAAATGTGATTTAGGAGGAAAATTCACAAAAACGGTTTCAGCTATTTTACCTTGTTAAAACGGAGCCGAGAGTTAAGAAACTTATGAATAGATATGCTAGATTAATGCAGAAGAAGTAATATCACTTGCAAAAGCCGATTAGAATTGGAAATTTAAAGATAAAAGGAATAAACTAAAATAATTTAGTCAATAACACCTCACAATAAAGATGAGAAATTATCAATATAGGTTTATAAGTATACAATTAGTTATTACAATTAAAAATATAAATTTATATACACAAGTTTATAATTAAATATTAAAAATTCTATGCTAAATGTAATTAGGAAATGAATAAATATGTGAAGTAGGAAATAATTAAATTTGAGTAAGATAAAAGGAGGGTAGTTTTGAAAAATAAGAAATTAGCATTTTATAGTTAATTTACATTATTAAAGAAATATATCTATTTTGTGATTAGATAAAATAGTTAAAATTTAAATAATTAATAGTACATAAAGTAATAAACGTCATAGGTAGAAAAACAAGAAATTATTGAAAGAGAAATACAAAATACGAATGCTAAGTAGAGGGCGCTTTTAGCGATGTCGTATCGTTTAATATGGAATATTTCGGTATTTATTAGAAATACGTATAAAATATTTATATTAGAAGATAGCAAAATAGTTTTAAAAAGATTTTATTATAATACAATGATTCGAAGTTTCTAATTTTACAAATGAACATGTAAAAAGCAATGCTGTTTTATGATTGGTTGAAAAATAAGTGGTGCGAGTACGAGGGGGGTGCATTGGGGGGGAAAAGATGATGCAATAGTAGGAAAGTTACGGGGACTGGTGGAAAAAATATAAATACCAAGGGGTGGAGAAGATTGGACAGTCAACGTGATATTTTTACTACCGCGCAGTGCTGTTAGTCGGAAACTAGCGCCCCCTAGTGGCCATTCCTAGGGCTAAAGCGCTGCCGCTCTGCGCCGTTAAATAATTATTAAATTAAATTAAAAATTAAATAATTTAATAAGTGCTGCGTCGTCGAGGAGGCCTGCGGTAAAGTTAAATCATTTATATTTCGATTTAGAATAGAATAGCTAGGTGATTCAATCAGTTTCTAATTAAATCAAAATCAAAAGAGTAATTTATAGTCGTGGTTAAATAAATTTTAAAATGTAAGAAATTACGTGAGTTCGTGCGATTTTAATTAATAGACGATTGTTTAATTTGCTTTAAAATCATATAAACGGCTCGTGTAAAGTTATTTCTAATATCTTGTTCGTTACCAAATTAATACGGGAAATAATGTAATATTTTAATGTAATCATAAAACGTCGCGTTAAATAAAGTCTACCTTCTTTTAAATCATCAAAAAAATAAATACATGGATTCGCTAAATGAAACTATGATGAATTCATTAAAAATATTCAAAAATAATTCTACCTTCTTAATTTAATATAAAAAATGAGAAAATAAAAATTATACAAGAAATTAAACCATATAAAATCCAATTTAAAATATACAATTTTAAGAGATGGTTTGTCTAGGGAATTTAATATTTTTAAGATTTATAAAGCAATCGTTTCGGTTAAGTTATAATAAAATTTGATGTAAAATTAATTCAGATCTGTATAACATAAACTAATAAATTATTCCCTGCAAGACATGTCTGATGCAACAAATTTAGTCTAACAAATGTAGAATACAAGGGGTATTGATTTGTTTTAAATATTGTTGAATTACGTTAGATTGCTTAAAAAAATAAAACAATGATATATTAGTGGAGCCGTTACGTGTAAATTAATCCTGGTATTGGCTTGATCGAATCAGTAAATTAGTAATTTGTGATCTGCGTATAGATGGTAGAATACCTAGTGTCGGAAGGTATCTTAGTGTAGGAGACCAGTGTCGTGGGTCTAATAGTATATTTTGTGTTAGAATCTCCAAAGACTAAGGTAAATCGGGACAGGAGCTCCCGACTTCGGTGAGTTTTTGAACAAATTGACAGGGATTCCTCAAGTTATATTTAATTTATGCATTTATTATTTTGTTGAAGGGTTTCTATAATGTGCAATATATCTATGACAAAAATACGTTATTCAGAATTTAGATGTGATCAATAAAATATACCAGAATCGGCTTTAATGTAGGTAGGGCGGATAATAAGATGTATAATTTTAATGCGTTACGATAAATTGCGGAGTGTTTAGTTTTAAGAAGGTAGGTAGGGCGGTTATAAGGTTAATGTAGTAAGTAAGATTGCGTATAATTTTAAGGCGTTACGGTAATTTGCGATGCGCTAGTTTGTAAGAGTGATACGAACGGCCTTAGATTTAAGTGCGGCAATTATAAATGGGTAAGAAACGAAAAATAGCGGAACGCTTAGGTTAAGCGTATAGGGCTTGCGTTAGTTGTAAGCGATTTACACGTCTATCAGATACTAATATAGAAACGGCTAAAACGTTATTTCTAGTGCGTTGGTTTAGTCGTTATTTATAAGTAGGTAGGCGGTTGAAACGTTCGTTAGGCACTGGTATAGGAATCGGCAAAACGTTATTATTAATGCGTTGATTAGTCGTTAATTATAAGCGTTTTAAACGTTCATTAGATATAGTATATAGGAAGCAGATAAAACGTTATTACTAGTGCGTTGGTTTAGGCGTTATTTATAAGTAGGTAGGCGGTTGAAACGTCTGTTAGGCACTGGTATAGGAACCGGCAAAACGTTATTATTAATGCGTTGATTAATCATTAATTATAAGTGTTTAAGCGTTCATTAGATATAATATATATATATATAGGAACTGGCCAATACATTATTATTAGTGCGTCGTAAAATATCGAATAGGCGGTAGGAACATTGAACGATATCTATAGGAACTTGTATAAATAATAACTAAATCATTAACTAAGAATTATCATAAATAACCTGAACCTTGTCTTCCATCTGCTGGTTAATTCGAAGTAAATTTTAAATAAATTTTACAGTACTATTTTAACAGTTTATGACTGCCTTTAAACTATGTTTTCATTACATATGAAATAAGCCTAGCCTCCTTCGCAGAAGGTTATTCAAAATCGTACAGGCTTAAAAATGGTTCATCTCAAGAACTTGTTAAATAGATTGTTATGTATGTGATATAAACAATATTTAAATATTATAACCCTTATGTGTTATTATAGTCCAAGGGTTAGATACTATTACATAGGTTCAGTACCTATTTCATAAAATATCTATACATAATACTAAAGTTGGAATACAAAAAATATTTAAATGTCCTAGCACTTATATGTTATTATAGTCCAAGGGTTATGTACTATTACATAGGTCCAATACCTATTTCATAAAATATCTATACATAATACTAAAGTTGGAAATACAAACAAGACATAAATATTCTAGCACTTATGTGTTATTATAGTCCAAGGGTTAGATACTATTACATAGGTTCAATACTTATTTCATAAAATAATCTATACATAATACTAAAGTTTGAAATGCAAACAAGACTTAAATATCCTAGCACTTGTGTTATTATAGTCCAAGGGTTAGATACTATTACATAGGTTCAATACTTATTTCATAAAATATCTATACATAATACTAAAGTTTGAAATGCAAACAATATTTAAATATCCTAGCACTTATGTGTTATTATAGTCAAAGGGTTATGTATTTATTACATGTATTTTATGCCCTATTTCACTAAATATCTGTACATAATATTAGAGTTTGGAATACAAACAATACTTATATACCCTAACACTTATGTGTTATTATAGTCAAAGGGTTATGTATTTATTACATGTATTTTATGCCCTATTTCACTAAATATCTGTACATAATATTTGAGTTTGGAATACAAACAATACTTATATACCCTAACACTTATGTGTTATTATAGTCAAAGGGTTATGTATTTATTACATGTATTTAAAGCCCTATTCCATAAAATATCTATACATACTGGGTCCAATATCAGTAATGAATCGAGATACCAAGATTTATGTATGTATTATATATGTATTCATACTCTGACTTAATGAAATATTTATATGGTAATATATATAACAAACTCTAAGATAAGGTTAATATCAATATTCTAAAGGATTATACCTGTATTAGAATATATATGTACTTACTACATACACAGTTTAGATATTTATGTATGAACATATGCTACATGTATCCAAGTCCCATAATACTATTTTAATAGGTTATTATGTATATAATTACATATCTATTGATACCCTACTTATAAGTATTTACGTATGTGTGGATATATGCTGCATGCATACATATTCTATAATACTATTGAATTTATATGCTTTAATGGGTTATTATGTATATAATTACATATCTATTGATACCCTACCTTATAAGTATTTATGTATGTGTGGATATATGCTGCATGCATACATATTCTATAATACTATTGAATTTAATATTTAATGGTTTATTATGTATATAAACCCTGCTTTACATGTTTAAGTATGTATACTACTTGCATGTAAGATTATTCACAATAACATACAATAATTATTTATGGTACATTTTATATGTATTTACAATATATATTTTATTTGACACATTACACTCAACAAGTAAACTAGATTCACTGTGTGTGCTTCTGGTCAAGTATGTGTTGAGGTTTTTAAGACATCGATGCCAATCGTAGTCCAACGTTCGACTCTCACAAAATGCGTTTTACTATAGGGTTCCCAAAGTCCTGTGAGTTGATTTGAATTCGACCCTAGGCGAGCGTTCATGAGATGTTAGTACATCTTCCATGAGGCGTCATCAAAGTCGTTGGCTTCTTAGTGAATTTGATTTCGTATCGTTCCAGCATTGTTAAACAATGACTTGGCTAGAAGTCTAACCAGTTGTAGGATAACTGGGCCTTCCTATGTTATTGTCTGAGCTTAGACTTCATGTCCTATAAGTCTGTTTAACGTGTTGTGAGCCAGTGGTCGAATCTATCAACCGAATGGAACTGTCAGCTTGTACTGATAGTCTAGGTATGTCCTCTTTGTGTTGGTATCCACCGAGGGCCCAATGTTGGCCTAAAAACGATTGTATAATCAACGATCGATTCTTATGAGCTGAAACACATATATTACAGACTAAAACAGGTGGTGGTAAAATCCTCCAATATACCTGTCCGATATATATATATATATACAATCTAAACAGGTGGTGGTGAAATTCCCCAAATTTACCTGTCGATCTATCCATTATTGGTTTGAGATCATATTATATATTTATATATATTATAGTATATACAGGTGGTGGTGAAATTCCCCAAATTTACCTGTTGATCTAACTACTATTGGTTTAAGATCATATACTTACATATATTACAAACTATACCAGGTGGTGGTAAAATCCTCCAATATACCTGTCCGATATTTATAGTATATATACAGGTGGTGTTGAAATTCCCCAAATTACCTGTCTGATCCGTCCCTATGGATTCGATGTCATATAATGAATAAATTTATTGATGTATGAAGTATTGTCATACACAGTTGATCTATGCTTGAAGTAAATGAAACGTTCAGGTGGTTGTCTTATGACTTCCAATTTATCAGGCTTCAAATACACATATGCGAGCTGTTACACCGCTGAGTTGCACATATCAGCTTCTTTAGTCACGTAAGTCACAATATTATAGACTCATTTTTTGATGTACGTTGACAAGCTGGCACTCTTAGGCGGATCATTTAAAGCTTCGCTCTCAGGTCTGCTTGCAGCCTCGAGAATATACCAAATGGCCTTTATGATATACGAACCTGAAACGTGGAATTACTAAAGCAATTATCAGCAGTAATATAATATTTTGGACGAGGGTTTCGGACCTTATCCTTGTATCCGTCCTAAACAATGGTGATGCCCTGTTTGTAGTGGACAGCCCTAAGCTGTTCGGGCGGTGGTTTCTTGGGAGACCTCTCACCATATTTTTATATATTTTATATAAAATATGAAGAGAGAAACAGTACCTCACAATTGTTCATCCAAAATATACTTTTATTCATTATCCTATATCAACTATATAACGACCTTCTATATAACATTATTATCTATATACTATTTACCAATTATTTATACGTATGGGAAAAAAGAATATATATTTTATAATATTGCATACGCGACCCGTAACAACACAATTCTAATTTTATTATTTACAATTTAATATACTATTCTTGCAGCCGTAACACTATGAGTTTTAGGATATTGTTAAAATTTATATCATAGTTCCTTTATATAAATAAATTTATTACTTTACCCATGATTTATGTTATATGAGTACTATATTATTTTGTCTTTATGTAGTGTATAGTAATATTGACTTCTATTCATCTATAACACAAATATATCTTATATCAAATACTGTAGTGTAGGGCCAAAGTTCATATGTAATAGGTTTTCATCAGTATCTTATATCACATGTAGAAAATCTTAATGTTTATGACTATAGGTGTCATAATGTATATGGATGTATAATAACTATTCTCTAAACTGGTTGTTAAATGAAGTTAATTATAGTAAGGTTTTAGGTAAATAAATCTAATTAAACTTGTGATTTTACTGGTTTCATTTCCAGACGTTTCGATTGACTAAGCAGTCCTGTTCGATAGACCTCCATAAAAGACTAAGGGTTACTACAATACACAACAAAGAATCCTACTCTGACGATTCACGCCAAATAATATAAAGTTAATTCTATACTCATGAGTGTATATCAGAAGCCTATGTGTATGGGTATGTGGAGTGATATACGTGATCTGCTTTACTCATGTGTAGTGATGCAGATTGGTAGATTACTCCATATATGTGACATGTATGGTTTGAGATATAATTACAGACTATACAATATAAAAACTAAAACTAAATAAAAAAGAGGAAAATATCTAGAGATAAGTTATTGGTCCCAAACCACTGTCAGTCACCGGAAACGTTCCCAATAGGCTGGCGGCGTTGCCACGTTGTATAGCAATGCTTAATCTTTGAGCGAAATAAGACGCCAGCCTTGGCGACGTCACGGTAGACCTTTAGAGCGTTAGCACCCCACGGACCCAGAGTTTCCACCTCAATACTTTATTGCTATTGGCCTTTGGCTCCTGAAGATATAGCAGAAAAATAATTAAAACAGACGGAAAACATAGATAACTTAAGGATAGTATCATATAACTTTCATTGTTTTTGGATACCACACAAGTGACTTAACAGTAAAAAATAACAATTGTCAACCAAAAAGAAACCGGTTTCAAGAATAACTGAAAAACAAGAAAGAAATATTTCTTACATCTTGCAATCGGTGTCAAGTAAAATATAAATACAACAAGAAATTTGCAAATTATTGTGATATTTTTATGTTTTACTTTGCACCGACTTCAAGATGTTGTAGAATAAAAAATTTTTTTTGAGTTACTCTTGAAGTCTTGTTTTTTTTTATTAAATTGCTTGTGCAATGTTTTATTAGCTATTTGTTGATGTACTGTGTTTGATAAAACATGTAAACACAGTATCAAAATGTGATAATTATTGCTCCAAATAAGCTTAATAAATATAAGTATGCACTTGCTAAGTTTTTAAATTGTACAGCTGAACCAATATGTCGAATTTGATGTTTTTATCATTTTAATTATTTACACTCCCAACAAAATAGTTGATAATGGTTCTTATATCACACTATTCATTTGTTTGCCCCTTAGACCATTCAACCAATGGACGAGCCTCGTATGAGCATACCCCTCTGCCAAGGTATAAGATTATAAAATCTAACGCGTCTATAAAAACTAGTTCAATAATCGATTTCTAACAGTCTTAGTATTGTTATCGCTGTGTGAGGAGCTCCTCAAAAATGCCAACTTGTGCTGTTAACGTGTGCGATAAGAAGTCAAATACCTCAAATCTAGAAAAAGATGGTGTAACATTTCACGTGTAAGTATTTTTTTGTGTAATTATTGCTTATTTTTAATAAAATAACTTATAGTTGTTTATTAAACTTGATGTCTAGAACATCGATTCTATAATCGAATTAATGAAACATTTAGCATCGACTTCCGCCGAATCTCTGTTTTACTTTGAACTGTTACTGTGAAGAAAATGAGTCTATATTTGTATAACAATGTCCAAATAACAAAATATTGATTAGTGTTACGCGTCTCTAGCGCACTCCCCACGAGACTAATGCGAAATCCTTAAAGAAATTATAGCCCTTATTGCGTTTGAGACTAATTTGAAATTTGAATATCGAAGTTTGTTTTTTTGCTACATGAGACTACGTATAGTGATGATAATCTGTACATATAACTCCGTGTCGATATCGATAAAACTACCTTTGATACAGTTAGTCGAAAATATGATTACGTTATACTAATAATGACCCATTTTTAGGGTTCTATTGTAAAATAAGGAACCCTTATAATTTCGTGGTGTCCGTCTGTCCATCTATTTTGCGAGATTAGGTCTACACTGCTGAAATTTGGTACATTTAACTGTAACCGATACTAGGAAAAATATTTAAATGCTCTGAGAGTTTTTTTAAGTACTGCTCCCACAACATAAAAAGTTACGATGGTAAAGAGTACTGCTTTTATCCCATCGAATCGGGTATCGTTATATGTATTATTAATAGATTTAGATAAAAAAATCACGTAGAGTAATCATCTGCATTAGTTTGTTACATTAAACAAAAATAATATAACTTGAATATACTTCTATATTTTGCAGATTTCCAAAAGATACTGTATTAAAAAAGAAGTGGACACAATCGTGCAAGAGAAAGCGAAATTGGGAACCTACTCGTACAAGCACTATTTGTTCTGTACATTTTGATCGGTCTCAATTCCAAAGTTTGGCTAATAAACGACGAAAATTGATAGATAATGCAGTACCGACACTATTTTTATCGGATACCAAAAGTGAAACCCTAGAGGAAAGCCAACTTCCAGGAACTTCGCAATATGTACCATCCATTGTAAAAAATGATGTAAATGTGGAGAGCAATATTGAACTAACTCCAAGGAAAAAGAAAATGAGAAAGAAAATTGAATTTCAGGCCAAAAAAATAAAAAGTTTGCAATCAAAAAAACTAATGAGGTGTCTTTGGGACACATGTTTGGAACGAAGTTCTCCTAAAATGTCTTAAAAATTCTCAAAACGTCTCAAAAAGTGTGTCGATAAGCATCGAAAACCATCGAAATTTTATCAAAAACCTATGTATAGAAAGAAATACATAAACAAACAAATAGTATCAAAAACAGCGTATATTATTACACTAATTGATATTTTAGATTTTATTTCATTGCATTAAAGTTGAAATTGTATAATAGCTTACAATAGCTTACTATAGCTTACTATAGCAAAAAGTGTCGTGACAACTTTTCGTAAGAATTTTTTCCGTCTAGCCCCCTTTCACAACGCGCGATAAGGAACTTCGTTCCAATAAACACATCACAATTTTCATCACACAATAACTAAGATCTTATTTCCGACTAGTGCTAGTTTAATAAATCATCAATGTGGTACTGTTTAATTATTACAATATTCAAATTTATTTCATAATCCAACATTATAATAAACATTCATAATGAATATTTAGTAAATTATGATTAAATTACGAGGAAAATTGAATAATGATATGGCATTCTCTTGTATTTTGAAATGTGTGAGTCGTCTTTGTGTGCGTAATGAGTGTAAATATACGCTGTCTCTAAACTAGTGTTGAAGATTTGTACATGTATGCGTTTATGACAGCACAAATAATATTTGGGTGTGATGCGATTGTTTCAATGTGTGCTTTACTCTTCCCCCCGCAGCAAATGACTGAACTGTTTGTTAGCAAAATTAGACGCGAACCTTGTCCTTTGGTTGAATGGTCTAAGGTTTGCCCTACCATCGGTTGTATTTCGACGTAACTCGTGTGAAGTTTGAGATTTTAACCGATAGTAAGGCTAATAATGGATGGTTGATAAGATTTAGGAATTGGCCATCAAACCTGCTTTCTAACAGTTTAAAGCGGTTAATTTTAAACTGGTTCCAACTCTTGGAGAGTGTAATTTTTCAATGTATTTCTTCTTAGATAATATCACATTTTAAGTATGACGAATAAAATATTATGAAGTATATAATTTTGGTTTTATTAGATCCCTTACAAATCAATACAATCTATATATTTATTTATTTAATTTCTTTGGAAAACATATAATAATTAATATTCTTAAATAGAAAACACAAAATTAATACATATATCAATCAAGTTTCCACTAAAAAAAATAATTTATATAATAAAAAATAAAAAAAATGTCAGGAGCCTTAAGAACAGACGAGCGTGCATGACAAGAGCTATGAATGTGAAAGAAGCAAGTGAGGTGTGTAAGAATAAGCCTAAATGGCGCTGTTGTTCGTGCCTACCCCACAAGGGAACTGGCGTGAAGTTATGTATGTATGTAAAAAATAAAAATTGGCTCAAACAGTTAATTAGGAAACAAACAAAAAAATATTACAGTTATACGAAAATTACATAAAATATATACAAATATTGTAGTTTCTGATTTTGTTTGGGGGAAGTAAAGTCTTGATGTAGTGAACCGTTTGTGAAAATGCTTTCAGACAGCTACATTATTCCTGTGAGTGTATGAATGCCTATAAACAATATAAAGATATTCACAATTTCAACACCAGGCATTGTAATAGACTGATTTTGGGCAAACAAAGAGGAGCATAAAAACACGAGTTAAAGAACACATTGCTGACATGAAACACACAAGGTCTACGAAGTCTGCGATCAGTGAACACACGCTGGATAAACCCAACCACTACATCAGATTCGATAACCCACAAATCCTCGCGAAAGAGAATCGTTTCATACCTAGAATGATGCGTGAGGCTATTGAAATCAAAAAACACCCAAATTTCAATAGAGAAGATGGTTGGCAAGTACCACCTGTTTGGGATCCAATTATCAAAACTATTAAGACCCAAACCCAGCAAAAACCAGCTGCCAGACCTCAAGACACTGTGAGCTCTTTCTGCGTACAACGGAACACAAACCAACTTGACTGATAATTACTTTTATTTTTCCTTCCACCCATTTTAATATTATATAAAATTATTAGAGCTAGGCATGTTTGCTGAAGAGTTTCTTGCGCCGCTTCTTCTCTTCAAGCCATAACATGTTGCGAAGCGGTAGTAAATTAGATTAGGCTCCCATAGATTAAATAATAACCATAAACAAAATTAAAAATTAAATAATTAAAATTAATAAGTTGGCGGTAGGCTAAATAAAACTTTAACAATACTCGTTGACACTTGACATCTTTGTCTTCCGTGATCACGGCCACTGAAAAGTGGCCGAAACGTCGGAAAAACCAAAATCAAATAAAATTACCGCGCTTAAAACCGTTAAAACGTAGTTTTATTATAGACTGATATTGCCATCTTTTAGATTGCAAAGAGTATTGCCCTCTTGGGGGTTCGTATACGCTTCTTCGATAAGACTGAGTGAAATGTTAGATCTGCCCTTCACTAAATTAAAAAGCATCTTGCTAAAAAGGGGATACAACACTATTGAAGAATACTTAAATGACAACACTTCATTTACATTTGCCAGGTGGTAGGTCATTTGCCCGACTGGATGGCTATCTCAAGTATGTCGCCATAACAACCTTGGGTTGTGTTCCGGCATTAGTGACCAGGTTCCAGTCTCCCTTTAGAGAGCAACAGCGCATTTGTAGCACCTTTGCTGTTGCAAATATCCATAGGCGATGTTAACAGCTTTCCATCAAGGGGGCCGTCTGCCTGTCTGCTGAACTCTTGCAATAAAAAAAAACAGCTCACTCTAACCTCTTAAACTATATTTTGTATAACATTTTTATCTTGCCAAGTATGTAGCGAATTTATGAAGATATGTTGCAGCATAAAATTTTAGTATGTCATGTCCATTGAGTTATAACATGTCGTTTATATGATCTAAGGTCATGTCATTATTGTAACAAATACGGACTTGTCTCGGAGGTACCTTATTACCAATACAAGCCCGAGCCAGTTCTTGACAATGGTCAATATCTGGTCTACTGGGACCGATCAATTATCACAGACAGGACTATTGTTGCCAACAAGCCTGATATTGTGATAGTTGATCGGTCTGCGAGACGTGCTATAATTGTAGATGTCGCGATTCCCCATGATGGTAACCTCGTGAATGCCGAGAAAGATAAACAAATAAAGTGTATTGATAGTGATAGTGGTGTCAGTGAATGGACTAATAGCGAAGAGCCTTGACCGCCACCTTGAAAGGCTCTTGCTTGGTATCTGGTTGAAGGGTCGGATGCAGAAGGCAGCTCTGTTGGACACGGCCCGTATTGTGAGGAGATTCCTATGTCTGGAGACTTAACTACCAGTAGCCTGGACCCTAGGCTCCACTGCCGGCGAACATCATGTTATATGTTACTTTCCTTTTATTGTGTCTTGGTCTTATTGAGTATGCACTGTTTGCTACAACTCCATTAATTCTTCAAAAAGTGAATGTGTTACACAATTCGGTAGTTGACACTTTTTGAGAAACAGGTTTATATTGTGCCATATGGTCTATTTTAGCCAAAATATTAATATTTCAGTAAAAAAACAACATGAACATATTTTATTTAGGAATTTTATAAACATTTTGACATTTCGTAACGAAAACGCGTCAAGCTGTCATGGCGTCTCGCATGACGTCACGGTGTGCAAAACAAACATCTGTTTGGTTGAAGTGTTATCAAAAGCTTAAAAAATACATCATAAAAAATGAATACTAATTATTACAAGCACTATATAGTGCCGCGATGTATCAGTACAACGATAAAAACACCATAGAAACTGTTTTTTTACATGTCTAACGAGTAAACAAATAAGGAGAAAGTGGCCACATTTTTGTGAAGATCATTTTGATGTAAGTGTTTATCAGCCCTATTTATAATTCTACGTTACCAAATGATATGGAAAATTACGTATAATATCAAATAATGGGATCTGTATCACAATTACGTTTGAAACCAAGCTGTTTACTTAGTAAATTTGATTGTAAGCCAGATAGAAGAAAGCGAACTTGTAGCAGTCTAAATCGACCATATATAACAATAAAGAACAAAAGATGATGCTATTAAGAAAGTATGTAAATAAATCAGTTGAAAGTGGTACTATATTAGCCAGTAGCAGTGGTGCTAGTTTAATTCTTGAAAATACTTCTAACACATCCACAGGTTCTTACGTTAATAGTGAGTAGCTCCAATATTAATTTTCTTGAAACAATCTAATAATAATATTGTCAATTTATTTTCAGTTTTACCCCAGGAAGAAGGTTTACAAGGTCTTAGAACAGCAAATAAATCTGTTTTAGTACTGATGACACATAAATATAGAAGTAAAGCTACTCAATCCAGTATTAAGCTAAGCCAGACTGTGGACCAGGCAGGATCACTTTCACTAGTAGTCTTCACAAAAATCAGTTTCTTCATTTCCATTTTAAGTGAAATATTCTGTGAAATCATTAAGGCCATCTGGATCCAGTATAAGCAGTTTCAAAGAGATTAATAAAGGAAGAAGTCACTGTGACACTCTGTCTTTATATACTTCATCTGTTATCACACAGAGTCCTCACTATCACCATTCCACTCAACACATCCAGATCAAATCTTTCATACAAATAAAAAATATGTAAATAAATATCCTTTCCATGAACAATTTTACTTCATAGATGATAAGGCCACTAATGGCTGGTTCCTATATCTTATAGAGTTCATTTACCTTACCATCGCTTAAAATTTGACATAAGCTTCATACAAATAATGTCAAATTCAACTGATGGTTGGGTGAGTGAATAGTAAGATATAGGAACCGGCTTTAAGTAGTCGTGAACTAACCTAGTTACCCTAGCCCTAGAGCATGGTAGTTTAGTTGAGTTCCTGGAAGGCATCCGTGCGAAGCAGTCGCAAATGCCCGTGCTCTTTGCGGAAATTGCAATTTTCCACGCTTTTTCGCTCCTAAAAAGTGACAAATTGCGACAATAGTTGTGTAGTGATAGTGTACAGTGTTATTTAGTTCGATTCCGGCGCGAATCAGTTGTTTTTCGACTGGGGTGAGTTGTTAAGCTCTATTCGCTTGTTCATTTCGGCGCGCCTAGGCGCATTACGCAATAACGGTCGTTTGTGTCGATAGATATTCACGCGCGTCGACTGGTCTCTGCAAGGGAAGGGGCCTCCAGCAATGGATGGCCCAGGTCCCCAGAAGGCCCCGAGGCCTTCGAGTGTCCCGCGCAAGCGGGACCACACGAAGGCCAAGGATGGCTGGATGATGCCCGAGATCGGGGAGACGCGTGTGAAGAAGATGTTTTCTTCATCGGCCCGTCGCAGCAGGTCGGCTGCCGGGCCCCGCCCCGGGCACACGGATAGTGCCGTTTTCACGGCTGCCGATGTGCCCGCCTCGGTAGGGAGTGCGTCGGCGGTGGTAGACCTCACCGCCGCCACGCATGAGGATAGGTGCGGCGCGATGGGACCGCCTCCGGTTCCCATAGCGCCTAGGGCCCGCAGGAGCGCAGCACACCCGGAGATAGATAGGAACGTGCTGCTTGCAGCGAACTCGGCCGTTTGCCTGGCCGTGAGCGCTGCAAGCACCATAGTTCAATACGCCTACATGGCACCACTCACCTCTGCGCGAGCCTCACTCGTGCAAGGGAGCGGCGCCTACGTAGAGCATGATGACATCCCACCGTCGAAGCGCCTGCCTGTAGTCCGGTATACACGGCGGCCGGTTCAGCGACGGCAGGGGATGGGTGCCCTACGATGACGGTGTCGTATAGCGCACGGGCTTCACCTGTGCCTACGACATCGACTTGCAACCTTTCGGGCTGCAACGTCGAGAGCAGCCGTCCCACGACACCGGTTGTCGCGCGAGCTTCACTCGCCCCCTGGGCCGGGGTCGTGAATAGGGACTTAGTAGGCGCGGCAGCGGCGACCACTTCGACTTCCTTCCCTACTGGGACGGGAGCCGCTGTCGCGTTGTCGGCGCCTGCGTTTTCGGCTGCGGCGACGTCTTCGTCCTTAGCGGCAGCGGCAGTGGGCACGTCGTCGTCTTCGTTCGCAGCCTCACCGTCTTCGGCATCGGGTTCGGCGACGCCGTCCACCTCAACGGCAACGGTGCCGATATCGTGTTCCCCGATGTTCGTTCCCGGATCGAGGTCGCGCTTCTGGGACCGGTCCCAGAGCAGCGGCGCCGATTCGGCCAGCACGTCGGGTGCTTCCACTCCACCGCGCGCACGCTCGCCTTTGCGCCCCAGGGGGGGGCGCACCCGCGGCGGCTTCTAGCGTACTCGCGGGTCCGGAGGCCTACCTCCGTACCGAGGGGGGTGAAAGGGGGCGCAAGGCAACCGCCGCCAAAGTGGCCGCGGCTAGCCAGTGCGCCGCCCTCGTCGGGGACGTATCGGCTCTCGGCCCTGGGGAGCTCCGCCTAGCGGCGAGCGCCCAGGTCGCTGAGATAATTCATATTGCCCAAACGTCGGGCAATTTGAAGGGGGTCTACGTGCGCCGGCTGAAGGAGGCCGCGACCAGGGTGTCAGACATCGTCAACACACTGGTTACGCGAAATCCAGAATCCGAGGCCTGGAAGCTCGGTAACGAGAACGCCAGGCTACGCATGGAGTTAAACTCGCTACGGAAGGAAAATCGCTCCTACCGTAGGGAGTTTGAAGATATGCGTAAGGCCCTAAAGGCCTCCGCTTCGGTTGCGGAGCCGGTGCCTGCTATAATGGCAGCGCCGACCCCCGTACCCGTCAAGCGGACGGCCCAGGCCGCCACGGCGGAGGCGGCGGTGGTACCGGAACCGCCCGCCGCACCCGCTGCGGTTAAAAAATCGCGTCCGGCTCCCGCCACGGCACCCGTGCCTGTGGTGTCGGCTCCTAGGCCGGCCCCTAGGCAGTGGGCGGCGCCCGCGGCTGCGACACCGGTCGTCGCGGCGCCCGTTGTCTGCGCACGCGTCACGCACATCGCGCCGCCGCCGGCGCCCGTGGCCTCCGCCCCCGCCCCGAAGGGGGCGTGGACGACGGTCGTCAAGCTGAAAAAGGGTAAGGGGGCGAGGGCCGACGGGCCCCCTCCCCCCCCACCCCCCACCCCAGGCGCAAGCTGCTCCCCTGCCGACGGGGCGGGGGCAGCAACAGCGGAAACAGGCTGCGAAGCCTGCGGTCGTATTCCGCGAGCCGAAGTCGGCCGCAGTTATCGTTAAACTGCTGCCGGCAGCGGCCGCGAAGGGTGTCGGTTATCGCGAGGTCTTCGCAAAGGCCTCGACGGTGGTCGACATCGCGGCCATGGGCCTCCGCGAGGGGCTGAAGGTGGTGCGGACCGTCAGGGACGCGCGTCTCCTCGAGTTCCAGCCGGGACCCGAGAGCGCGGCCAAGGCGGACCGCGTCGCCGAGGCTCTGCGCGGAGCCCTTGTAGGGGTGGCTGAGGTCGTCCGCTCCGTAAAGCGTGGGGAGCTTTACGTCTCTGGGCTGGACGAATCGGTCACGGTCGATGGGCTTCGTGACGCGATCGCGCGCGCCGGCAGCTGCCGGCGCGACGGCGTGCGCGCCAAGCACATCGGTGCAGGACCGGGCGGTTTGGGCGCATCGTACGTGATGTGCCCCGTCGCTGCTGCCAAAGCCATCGTCGAGCTGGGCTACCTCGTGGTAGGCTTCACCTCGGCGAGGGTGGAGGCACTGGAGGCCAGACCGATACGTTGTTACCGGTGTTACAACGTCGGCCATGGCGCCCAGACCTGTCCGGACACGTGCCCGGACCGGACTAACTTGTGTCTCCGCTGCGGTAAGAGCGGACACAAGATGCCGGACTGCACGGCTCGGAACCCCCACTGCGCGGCGTGCGCGTCGGGGGGACTCAACGCTGCCCATCCCACGTTAGCGAGGTTCTGCCAGCCTCCCTACGTGAAGGGCAAATTCGTCCATCCGAGGACGAAACAACGTACGGGTGCATCGGGAGTACGCGCAATGGACACCTCCAATGCCTAGTACGCCCGTAACAGCACTATTTCAGGCGAACGTAAACCACTCCCCCACCGCTCAGGACTTGTGCCTGCAGGCGATGGCGGAGTGGCAAGCGAACTTGGCCGTAATAAGCGAACCTTATTACGTGCCGCCTTGCGGCAATTTGGTGGGCGACCTCGACGACGTGGTAGCGGTGATGGCCGGAGCCGGATCTGGCACACCGCTTACATGTCTCGAAAGAGGAAAGGGCTATGCGGTGGCGGAGAGCGGGAGTATCGTCGTCATAGGCGTTTACTTTTCGCGCAACCGCCCCCTGGCGGAGTTCGAGCTTCGCTTGGACGCCATGAGGGCTGCCATAGGCAGACTGTCGCCTAAAACGATTTTCGTGATGGGCGACTTTAACGCAAAGCACTGTTCCTGGGGAAATGCGTTCACGGAACCTAGGGGCCGGACGGTTGAGGAATGGGCTCTTCAATCCGGCCTGACCATATTGAACCAGGGATCGGTCCAGACCTGCGTGCGCGCGCGGGGTGGATCGGTCATCGACCTGTCATTCGTCACTCATGCGGCCGCCCGCAGAGTTGGCTTTCAGAAACGCAGTTCGGGTTTCGGCGGAGGCGCTCCACGATGGACGCCTTCGAGACACTGCGAACGTTGACGGACGAAGCCGTCCAAGCGAAGGATGTCGTTCTTGCGGTGTCGCTAGACATAGCGAACGCCTTTAACAGCCTCCCTCATGAGACGATCAGGGAGGGGCTCCGCGCGCATGGAGTCCCCTCGTACCTCACGAGGCTGTTGGGCGCGTACCTACAGGACCGACATATCCTTTGGGAGGGCGGTGAGTCCGGCAATCCCGTGTTAGGTCGGCGACGCGTCGCGTGCGGCGTTCCACAGGGGTCGGTCCTCGGGCCGATTCTTTGGAACGTAGGTTATGGCTGGATCCTTCGGGTTCCGGTCCTGCCCGGGGTAGGGCTGATCTGCTTTGCGGACGACACTTTACTCACGGCACGCGCTGCGCCATTTGCGGAATCCGTGGACGTCGCCAACGCCGGGTTGGCGATTGTCGTAGATCGAATAGCTAGGCTGGGCTTGAGGGTCTCCCCCGCGAAAACGGAGGCCGTCATGTTCCATAGGAAATTTCACAATCCCCCCGCGGACTTGACCGTTTTGGTCCAAGGGGTGGCCATTAGAGTAGGGCCCCAGATGAAATATCTGGGGCTAGTGCTCGATGGGAAATGGCTGTTCAAAGCGCACTTTGAGCAGCTAGTTCCCAAACTCGTCAAATCCGCGGGCGCACTCTCGAGGCTGCTTCCCAACGTGGGGGGCCCGGGGGGTGCGACGCGGAAACTTTACTCTGGCATCCTGAGGAGTATGGCGCTGTACGGTGCACCCGTCTGGTCCACTGCACTTCACCGCCACAACAGAACCCTGCTGCACCGGGCGCAGCGGGTTCTGGCCGTGAGGACCATACGGGGGTATCGAACAGTGTCGCGGACGGCGGCCACTCTCCTGGCAGGCGATCCGCCCTGGTATCTGCACCGGGCGCAGCGGGTTCTGGGTCGAAATCGAAGCGATCAGGAAGCGGGAAACCGCCTCCATGATCGCCGTCTGGTCTCAAGAGCTCGACAACCCTGCGGCCTATGGCGGCTACACGGTGGATGCAATCAGGCCACAGCTGACGGAATGGGTCAACCGCACAAGCGGCACCCTGACCTTCAGAACGACGCAGATACTTACCGGACACGGATGTTTCGATAAGTATCTGTATCGCATTGTGGGCTGCTTGCCTTCCCCGGATTGCCGCCAGTGCGGCGCGCCCGACACGGCGCTACACACGCTAGTCGAGTGCGCCGCATGGGCACCGCAGCGTTTTGAACTTGAGACGCACGTAGGTCCGGTCGATTCGCTCTGCGACCTGGTCAAGGCCATGCTGCAGAGCGACGACAATTGGGGGGCTGCGGTTACTTTTTGTGAGACAGTAATGTCACTCAAGGAGGCCGCAGAACGCGATAGGGAGAGAAGTCCTGCAGCGCGTGCTAATGCGTCTTCTCGAGGTCGCCGGCCTTCAGCTGGCACCCGGAGAGGCAGGTACGCGCATTACTTCCCTCCCTGAGTTAGGTTCCGTTTACCGCGGGGGGCCTTTAGCTTGCTAGGAGAGCAAAGGACCTTCTACCCCCGCACAACGAAGTGGGGTGTGTTCTCCCAGGGCACACTCCAGGCACTTTATTGCGCTGGATCGGCTGGGCGTAACTATGTTCTAAATCTCAGCCTTTCCAACACAAACAAAAGCGCAGGGTCGACAGGGAGGAGGGAGTTTTTAGTGGGTATTGGGGTTGCTCGCTCGTGCAGCAACGCTCGGAGTCTTCCACACTATTCTGTGACGTCGATCGCGGACGGAGCACTGCCAAGAGCATACTATTGCTGCAGAGTTATCGCCCCCGACCGACGCGTGTCGTTCCCCTAGCAACGACCCAGTTTGTGCGTAAATCGGTTAAGCATTTTCCCTCGCCTCAAAAACAAAAAAAAAATATAAAAAAATGGTAGTTTAGTTAATTTATAAGATTGCCTCATTAAATAAAAGGTAAATTTGCATAAACGCGGAACCTGAAAATTACGAATTTTTTTGTATTCAAAGACTTTACATATGATTTGCTATGGTTTAATAACGACACTAAAATCATCGGTAAGCCATCATTTAGACAAAAAATTAATACACATTACAATTAATTACGAAATACGTGCATTATATCGATAGAAATAATGTTAAATTTTAGCGTGACGACTTACCTACTAATTATAATAAAAACACAATTACTTTAATTTTGGGATTAATCTGCAAATGTAACATGTATGACATGATCAAAATAATTAATAATTATAAAATCAAATATTACGGCATTGCTAAAAAATCACGACATTTTGAAATATGTAAATAAAACCTCAGATTAATAATATTGAGAGACAAAGTTTTTACCTCACTTTGCTAAATGTCAGGCAAAGGAACTAAATCCGTACAGCATGAATATCAATATTATTCAATCAAACTGAACATCTTTGAATGACATAAAAATATGAAAAGTGACAGGTGACATTCCCGGTAACACACGTTTTGGCGAATTTCTCCTGGTTTTTCTTTTGATTTTTCTGTTTTCCTGGCTATTGTGTTGTCCTTTTTTGTTGGTGGTGGTTACTTTTAAGACAATAATTATTGGTGAGTACTTTTCTTTGTAATGCCGCAGTCGCTAGGTGAGAATGTTCCTCCTGACAGGGGGAGAAATTCTTTGGAATCTGAAATGACAGAACCAGACGCTATTAGTCATACTACAGAAAAATTGCTCAAACGTTCCAGAGATACTCCTTCAGCCGTCCCTGAGAAAAGACCTGCCTCTTCATTACCTGCTTCAGCATCCATCCAACATATATATACCAGACCTGGATATGAATTAAATACAGAACTTAGGTACTCCGAAACTGATTTGGGCCCTTTTGTCGTCCATGTTTCTCGTCCTGATGGTCACCTACCTAAAACATCTAACAATATGAGAGCACTTAAAATAGCACAAGCTATTTATCATAGCAATATTTCAGGTGTTGTAGAAATTAAAAATATAGGTAGGAACAAAGTCTCAATTTACTTTAAATCATTCTGTGAAGCCAACTCCTTCTTATCTCATCCTGTCCTGCAATCGAACAACCTTACAGCTTTCATTCCCAGGTTCCAACTTACCCGAATGGGAGTAATCCACCAAATTCCTTTAGATTGGACTATGGAAGACTTGGTATCTTGGACTGAGTGCCGCCCAGAGTCTTGTGTAGTCATCAAAGCAAGAAGAATGAATAAGAAAAAGCGAATTGATGGCACAACCTGTTGGGAACCTACAGGAACTGTAGTTCTCACCTTTTTAGGCCAAACTCTTCCCACTCATGTTTATTGCTGTAACCTCTCCCAACCTGTCGGTACTTACACCCTGCCTACAATACAATGTCTGAAATGCTGTAGATTTGGTCACATCCGGGACAAATGCAGGTCTAATCCACGCTGCTCTCATTGTGCCGGCCCACACGAAAAGATATCCTGTGAAGTACCCGATGATAAAATCTCTTGCCTGTTCTGCTCTGGTAACCACGCAGCCACAGACTCAAGATGTCCGGAGCACTCACGTCAACGAAATATTAAAATTGTCATGTCTCATGAAAATATAGGTTATGTTGAAGCAGCTCGCAGATTCAAACCAGTTCGTACCTCATATGCTGACATTACTTCCACAATCGCAAACAAACCTGTTTATATGTCCCACCCTGCTCTTAATTCTAAACCAGTGACTAATTGCACTGAAACATCCTCAGGTTCTCCTCAGTCTGCTCCAAGTTCTTCCTCCTATAGGAAAATAATCCATGTCCAGAGAAAACCTAGACAGGAGCTAGGTAAGTCCTATGATCGCATAGCACACGCTAATATTACTTCTTCTCCCCCATCCTCCTTACCTAATGGTTGTGCTATTGGGGAGAATTCCCCTAGTAGCTCTTCCCCCACTGATAATTTAGCCCAAATTTTATCATTGGCTTTTGTTAATATGTTCTCCAAATTCGGTGACATTCAACCGTACAACGTCATAGAAATGCTACAAAAAGTTATTACTTCCATTGTAAACTCATCTGTTCAAAATGGCGAAGGTCCTTCAATGGAATTGTCGTAGTATAAACAACAAAAAATCTGAATTAATCTTTCTAATTAACCAGTATAATCCTATCCTTTTTGCCCTCTCGGAGACATGGCTGAGCCCTGGCTCTCTATTTCGAGTGCCAGGGTTTTCATGTCTTCGGGATGACAGAGGGGATGGCTGGGCCGGATGTGCGATTCTTATTAGAAGAAATATTACATTTTCTCGTATTACTCTTCCCCAACACTCCCCTGACCTTAATATTGTAGCAATTCGCTCATTTAATATAACATTTGTTTCTGTTTATATTCCTCATCCCAATTCTACAATTCTTCAAGAAGTTTTCTCTCTCTTGTCTCAACTCCCTGTTCCTCTGCTCATCCTAGGGGATTTTAATATCCGCCATACTTCGTGGGGTTCTGCTTCCTGTGATCCTATTGCCCCAGCCTTTCTTGATATTTTAGATGACTTAAATTTGTGTATCATTAACGATGGAACTCCTACTCGTAGGGTGTCTCCCATTCAAAACCCAAGTGTCCCCGACCTCACTTTATCTTCTCCTTCCATAGCCTACTCTCTTTCATGGACTGTTCTTGCCAACTCTCATGGCAGTGACCATCTAACTATTTTATGTACTTTGCCTGACTCTTCCCCCCCTGCAACCACTCCATCCCCTCTTTTGAAATTCAGATTAGATCAAGCAGACTGGCATAAGTTCTCTGCAATAGTCCAAAATAAATTAAACTCTCTTCCTGATATTTCTACTCAAAATTTTCTTTTCTTGTATGACGAATTTATATCAACTTTGACATTTGCTGCAGAGGAATCAATCCCTATAAAAAATGCTGTAAAAAATAAAATTCCCTCCCCTGCCTGGTGGGACAATGAATGCTCGGTAATAGTAAAAAAACGCAAGGAAACAGGAAAAAAGTTCACTAGAAATCTCACAATGGAAAATTATTTAGAATTCCAGAAAGTGTCTGCCTCCTCCAAAAAACTTTTGCGGCTTAAAAAAAGAAAAGGATGGCAAGCTTTTTGTGAATCTCTTTCCCCCAGGACTCCAGCTTCTGTTGTTTGGAAGAAAATAAAATCATTTAGAAAATCCCAAATTGATAATAACATTAGTTCTAATAATACCACTTCCTGGCTTCCCAATTTCATGCAGAATCTTGCTCCCTCTTTTGTCCCCCTTGAACCTTTGCCTTCCATTGACTGTTCTCCCGCTGAGGAGCTGGATCCCATGAACTCGATGTTTTCTTTTGCAGAACTCTGTGCTGCCCTGGATCACCTCCGTGACACATCCCCTGGAGTGGATGGTATTCCTTACTCGTTTATCATCCAATGTAGTGAGCCCTCTAAACATTTTCTACTGAGTCTCTTGAACCACATATTTCTCTCTAGTTCTATCCCAGATGCTTGGAAGAAGCAGTTAATTATCCCTATATTGAAACCTGGCAAGGATGCTTCAAACTCTAATTCCTATAGGCCTATAGCCCTATCTTCAGTTCTTGCTAAAATCATGGAGCACTTAATTAAAAACCGGCTTGAGTGGATTGTGGAAAACAAAGGCATTCTACCCAATAGCCAATTCGGCTTTAGACGAGGTTTGGGCACAATGGACAGTCTTAGTCTTATAACTTCTGATATCCGATTAGCTTTCTCCCGAAATGAGCATGTCGTAGGAGTCTTTTTAGATATAACCTCTGCATACGACAATGTCAATCTCCAAATACTCAGGCAGAAAATGCTCAAGCTGAGTTTCCCTGCGAGGATTGTCAACATAGTCATCAAAATGTTCACAGAGAGATCAATCTCAATCCGTGTTTCGGGAAACGACACCTCTCCTCGTCTTGTATGGAAAGGTCTACCTCAAGGTTCGGTCCTTAGCCCTCTCCTCTATAATATTTATACTGCAGACCTTGAACTATCTGTTAACTGCTTTTGCAAAGTCCTTCAGTATGCCGATGATATTGCTCTGTATGCCTCCTCTAACTCTTTCATTGATGGTTGTAATCGCCTTAATTCTGCTCTGTATTACCTTAATACATGGCTTTTAGAGCATGGTCTGTCCCTGTCTACTTCAAAAAGTTCAGCTGTAGTTTTTTCTCGCAAAAAAATCATCCCTGATCTAGATATTCACATCAGTAACCAACCTGTGCATATTTCAAATTCAGTCAAATTTCTAGGGGTTATCCTCGATTCTAAACTTTCCGGTCTCCCCCATCTTAACTATATTTGTGATAAAGCAGAAAAAAATCTTAATGTAATTAGAGCTCTATCAGGTGTTAGATGGGGATCTCATCCGTACTGCCAAAAGTTACTTTACAATGCTGTTATCCGTAGTCATTTCGATTATGCTTGTTTTATTTTGGAGCCCTGCAACAAAGCCGCTCTAGCAAAGTTGGATCGAATACAAGCCAAATGCCTCAAAATGATCACAGGCGCAATGAAATCCTCTCCAACGAATGCCCTTCAGGTTGAGTGTGTTGAACCTCCTCTCTCTCTTCGCAGGCAGTTTCTGTCGGATAGATTCTTTTGTAAAGTGATTGAGCTTTCAGATCATCCCCTTTTAGGCATCCTTGATCAACTCTTTCAAATCTCTTCTACTTTAAGTTATTGGACCCACAAATGTTTCCCTCTTCTTATAAATTCATATAAAAAGTTAGTGGATCTTCATCTCGGCCTCTTCCAAAATTATAAAAACCCCATTTTTGAAACTAGTTTCGAAGGCCTTACCTTCAAACCTAACGCTTATTTAAATCTAGACATTCATAAAAATACTCCAGGTGCTAACCAATTATTTAATCAAATTATGCAAGATCGTTGGCCAGATCACCTTCAATTTTTCACTGATGCAGCAAAAATAACGCAGAGTGGACCTGTTGGTGCAGCAGTATGGATCCCAAAATACAAAATTATTTTAAATTTCAAAATTCCGCCCCCCACCTCTGTTTTCACCGGCGAAACAATCGCGATTCTGGAAGCCATCCTTTACATTGAATCACATAGCATAAGTAAATCTGTCATTCTCACTGATTCCTTAGGCTCCATTCAGGACATTTTAAAATCACCCTTTCATTCCAAAGATAACTTTGTTGTTACCCTCAAGATAAAAGAAGCACTCTTCCGCTGTCACTCCTCTGGCCTAGAAATAGTCTTGGCCTGGATCCCAGGTCATAGTGGAATCAGTGGTAATGAGATTGCCGATTGCTGCGCCAAGGAAGCTATCTGCTCAGGTACTACTAAATACAATAAATGCTTCCCTCGTGACATACGCTCCCTTGCAAGGCCCCAGATGTTTAATACTTGGGACAGTATCTGGCAACAGTCTCGTCTGAATGTTGGCAGATACTACGGCAGTTTACAATCGACAATACCTCCCAAACCCTGGTTCTTTGCCCACAGAAAAATACCAAAAAAGGTCCTGTCATCTATTATTCGTCTGCGACTTGGCCACTGTTGCTCACCAGTATTTTTGGCAAAAATAAGAATACGCGATCATTCTGTCTGTGAGTGTGGCTTAGCTGAAGGTTCAGTTCACCATATTTTCTTTGATTGTCCCAAAATTGTTAGACCCCTTTACAGCATTTTACCTAATAACTTTCCTCGCCCTGTCAATGTGAACTTTCTTTTAACCCTAGATGATAAGAAACATGTAAATATTTTATCGAAGTTTTTAACGTCAAATAACATATATTTATAGTGTAGTTAGTTTAACATTCTATGTCTGTTTTGTCCACAGGATCACAGAATTTGAATTTACCGGCCAAATTTTTCTCTTTCTTTTATCTCATATATATGCACCTGACATTTTATCAACTACTGTGACACTGGCGAAATCAATGCTAATTGCGTTGGAGCCATAATCCTCCAAAAAAGAAGAAGAAGACATAAAAATACGGAATTTTAGATTTTTCACATTATTGTGATTAAGATCATTATTATATTTTTGTAGTTTGTATATATAATTAACGACAACATGCAATACTAATGTTAGACAAACAATATATAGGTGTGAGGGGTGTTTGAAGGTTATGGCAAGGACCCCAGACCTGTCCGGACACGTGCCCGGACCGGACTAACTTGTGTCTCCGCTGCGGTAAGAGCGGACACAAGATGCCGGACTGCACGGCTCGGAACCCCCACTGCGCGGCGTGCGCGTCGGGGGGACTCAACGCTGCCCATCCCACGTTAGCGAGGTTCTGCCAGCCTCCCTACGTGAAGGGCAAATTCGTCCATCCGAGGACGAAACAACGTACGGGTGCATCGGGAGTACGCGCAATGGACACCTCCAATGCCTAGTACGCCCGTAACAGCACTATTTCAGGCGAACGTAAACCACTCCCCCACCGCTCAGGACTTGTGCCTGCAGGCGATGGCGGAGTGGCAAGCGAACTTGGCCGTAATAAGCGAACCTTATTACGTGCCGCCTTGCGGCAATTTGGTGGGCGACCTCGACGACGTGGTAGCGGTGATGGCCGGAGCCGGATCTGGCACACCGCTTACATGTCTCGAAAGAGGAAAGGGCTATGCGGTGGCGGAGAGCGGGAGTATCGTCGTCATAGGCGTTTACTTTTCGCGCAACCGCCCCCTGGCGGAGTTCGAGCTTCGCTTGGACGCCATGAGGGCTGCCATAGGCAGACTGTCGCCTAAAACGATTTTCGTGATGGGCGACTTTAACGCAAAGCACTGTTCCTGGGGAAATGCGTTCACGGAACCTAGGGGCCGGACGGTTGAGGAATGGGCTCTTCAATCCGGCCTGACCATATTGAACCAGGGATCGGTCCAGACCTGCGTGCGCACGCGGGGTGGATCGGTCATCGACCTGTCATTCGCCACTCATGCGGCCGCCCGCAGAGTTGTCGGATGGAGGGTGCTGGAGGAGGTGGAGTCGCTCTCTGATCATCGGTACATCAGATTTGAGCTTACCCCCTCCTCCGGTCCGAGCCCTGTTCATCGCCCCCCTCTCCTCCCGCGTTGGGCCCTTACCAAGCTCGATCCGGAGCAGGCCGAGGAGTGGGCACTCACGGAAAGCTGGGCCTACCCAGCCGAATTCGCGAACCTGGAGTCGTAGGCAGAGCACATGCGCAAGACCCTGACGAGGGTTTGCGACGCGGCGATGCCTCGCGTCTCCAAGCGGCAGCCTCCGTGCAAGCAGGTCCACTGGTGGACCAAGGAGCTGGGCGAGATGCGAAAGGCAGTTCGCATCATCAGCCACAGGCTCAAACGCTGCAGGGCGCGCCGTCCTCCGGACTACGTCGCGGAAAAGGGACTCGTGGGCGAGTTTAGGGAGGCCAGAAAGGCCTTTTCGATTGCAATATTGCAAGCGAATGCCCGGGCTCGGGCCGAGCTCCTCGAGACGCTCGATCGGGACCCTTGGGGGCGTCTGTACCGTGGGGACCGCAACACGTTGCGGCCTTGCACATCCACGGTCACGGAAACGCTCGAACTCGAGGTGCTCCGGTCGGTTATCGATGGGCTCTTCCCGGATCCGGGAAACTTCACTCCCCCCAGTATGGGTCCACCCGTTCCCGACACCCCCACGGACGAGGAGCCTCACTCCATCTCCGAGGGGGAACTAGATGTTGCCCTGGACCGGCTCCGGGGCAGGAAGACGGCACCTGGAATCGACGGGGTTCCAGGTCGACTCCTCTTCCTGGCCGCTAAACACCTACGCGGCCAGCTGCGGGAACTGTTCGAAGCCTGTATTCGCGTAGGTCGGTTCCCGTCGTAATGGAAGGAGGGGCGTTTGTGCCTGATTCCCAAGGAGGTCGGCCTCCCAACGATCCGTCCGCCTTCAGGCCCATAGTGCTGCTGAACGAGGTCGCTAAGGTCTTCGAAAAGATCTTGGCGGAGCGGCTCGTGAAGCATCTCGACGCTGTAGAGCCGGGGCTTTCAGAAACGCAGTTCGGGTTTCGGCGGAGGCGCTCCACGATGGACGCCTTCGAGACACTGCGAACGTTGACGGACGAAGCCGTCCAAGCGAAGGATGTCGTTCTTGCGGTGTCGCTAGACATAGCGAACGCCTTTAACAGCCTCCCTCATGAGACGATCAGGGAGGGGCTCCGCGCGCATGGAGTCCCCTCGTACCTCACGAGGCTGTTGGGCGCGTACCTACAGGATCGACATATCCTTTGGGAGGGCGGTGAGTCCGGTAATCCCGAGGTAGGTCGTCGACGCGTCGCGTGCGGCGTTCCACAGGGGTCGGTCCTCGGGCCGATTCTTTGGAACGTAGGTTATGGCTGGATCCTTCGGGTTCCGGTCCTGCCCGGGGTAGGGCTGATCTGCTTTGCGGACGACACTTTACTCACGGCACGCGCTGCGTCATTTGCGGAATCCGTGGACGTCGCCAACGCCGGGTTGGCTATTGTCGTAGATCGAATAGCTAGGCTGGGCTTGAGGGTCTCCCCCGCGAAAACGGAGGCCGTCATGTTCCATAGGAAATTTCACAATCCCCCCGCGGACTTGACCGTTTCAGTCCAAGGGGTGGCCATTAGAGTAGGGCCCCAGATGAAATATCTGGGGCTAGTGCTCGATGGGAAATGGCTGTTCAAAGCGCACTTTGAGCAGCTAGTTCCCAAACTCGTCAAATCCGCGGGCGCACTCTCGAGGCTGCTTCCCAACGTGGGGGGCCCGGGGGGTGCGACGCGGAAACTTTACTCTGGCATCCTGAGGAGTATGGCGCTGTACGGTGCACCCGTCTGGTCCACTGCACTTCACCGCCACAACAGAACCCTGCTGCACCGGGCGCAGCGGGTTCTGGCCGTGAGGACCATACGGGGGTATCGAACAGTGTCGCGGACGGCGGCCACTCTCCTGGCAGGCGATCCGCCCTGGCATCTCCAGGCGAACTTCCTGGCAGAGGTGCGTCGCACCCGGCAGGATGCCCTAGCTAGAGGCCTGACCTTCTGTCAGGTCGAAATCGAAGCGATCAGGAAGCGGGAAACCGCCTCCATAATCGCCGTCTGGTCTCAAGAGCTCGACAACCCTGCGGCCTATGGCGGCTACACGGTGGATGCAATCAGGCCACAGCCGACGGAATGGGTCAACCGCACCAGCGGTACCCTGACCTTCAGAACGACGCAGATACTTACCGGACACGGATGTTTCGATAAGTATCTGTGTCGCACTGTGGGCTGCTTGCCTTCCCCGGACTGCCGCCAGTGCGGCGCGCCCGACACGGCGCTACACACGCTAGTCGAGTGCGCCGCATGGGCACCGCAGCGTTTCGAACTTGAGACGCACGTAGGTCCGGTCGATTCGCTCTGCGACCTGGTCAAGGCCATGCTGCAGAGCGGCGACAATTGGGGGGCTGCGGTTACTTTTTGCGAGATAGTAATGTCACTCAAGGAGGCTGCAGAACGCGATAGGGAGAGAAGTCCTGCAGCGCGTGCTAATGCGTCATCTCGAGGTCGCCGGCCTTCAGCTGGCACCCGGAGAGGCAGGTACGCGCATTACTTCCCTCCCTGAGTTAGGTTCCGTTTACCGCGTGGGGCCTTTAGCTTGCTAGGAGAGCAAAGGACCTTCTACCCCCGCACAACGAAGTGGGGTGTGTTCTCCCAGGGCACACTCCAGGCACTTTTTTGCGCTGGATCAGCTGGGCGTAACTATGTTCTAAATCTCAGCCTTTCCAACACAAACAAAAGCGCAGGGTCGACAGGGAGGAGGGGTTTTTTAGTGGGTATTGGGGTTGCACGCTCGTGCAGCAACGCTCGGAGTCTTCCACACTATTCTGTGACGTCGATCGCGGACGGAGCACTGCCAAGAGCATACTATTGCAGCAGAGTTATCGCCCCCGACCGACGTGTGTCGTTCCCCTAGCAACGACCCAGTTTGTGCGTAAATCGGTTAAGCATTTTTCCTCGCCTCAAAAAAAAAAAAAAAGGACTGGGTTAGGTTTCGACGTCACAGAGACGCGATCGACGTCACAGAATAGTGTGGAAGACTCCGAGCGTTGCTGCACGAGCGAGCAACCCCAATACCCACTAAAAACCCCCTCCTCCCTGTCGACCCTGCGCTTTTGTTTGTGTTGGAAAGGCTGAGATTTAGAACATAGTTACGCCCAGCCGATCCAGCGCAATAAAGTGCCTGGAGTGTGCCCTGGGAGAACACACCCCACTTCGTTGTGCGGGGGTAGAAGGTCCTTTGCTCTCCTAGCAAGCTAAAGGCCCCCCGCGGTAAACGGAACCTAACTCAGGGAGGGAAGTAATGCGCGTACCTGCGTCTCCGGGTGCCAGCTGAAGGCCGGCGACCTCGAGAAGACGCATTAGCACGCGCTGCAGGACTTCTCTCCCTATCGCGTTCTGCGGCCTCCTTGAGTGACATTACTGTCTCGCAAAAAGTAACCGCAGCCCCCCAATTGTCGCCGCTCTGCAGCATGGCCTTGACCAGTTCGCAGAGCGAATCGACCGGACCTACGTGCGTCTCAAGTTCGAAACGCTGCGGTGCCCATGCGGCGCACTCGACTAGCGTGTGTAGCGCCGTGTCGGGCGCGCCGCACTGGCGGCAGTCCAGGGAAGGCAAGCAGCCCACAGTGCGACACAGATACTTATCGAAACATCCGTGTCCGGTAAGTATCTGCGTCGTTCTGAAGGTCAGGGTGCCGCTGGTGCGGTTGACCCATTCCGTCAGCTGTGGCCTGATTGCATCCACCGTGTAGCTGCCATAGGCCGCAGGGTTGTCGAGCTCTTGAGACCAGACGGCGATCATGGACGCGGTTTCCCGCTTCCTGATCGCCTCGATTTCGACCTGACAGAAGGTCAGGCCTCTAGCTAGGGCATCCTGCCGGGTGCGACGCACCTCTGCCAGAACGTTGGCCTGGAGATGCCAGGGCGGATCGCCTGCCAGGAGGGTGGCCGCCGTCCGCGACACTGTGCGATACCCCCGTATGGTCCTCACGGCCAGAACCCGCTGCGCCCGGTGCAGCAAGGTTCTGTTGTGGCGGTGAAGTGCAGTGGACCAGACGGGTGCACCGTACAGCGCCATACTCCTCAGGCTGCCAGAGTAAAGTTTCCACGTCGCACCCCCCGGGCCCCCCACGTTGGGAAGCAGCCTCAAAGTGCGCTTTGAACAGCCATTTCCCATCGAGAACTAGCCCCAGATATTTCATCTGGGGCCCTACTCTAATCGCCACCCCTTGGACCGAAACGGTCAAGTCCGCGGGGGGATTGCGAAATTTCCTATGGAACATGATGGCCTCCGTTTTCGCGGGGGAGACCCTCAAGCCCAGCCTAGCTATTCGATCTACGATAATCGCCAACCCGGCGTGAGCGACGTCCACGGATTCCGCAAATGACGCAGCGCGTGCCGTGAGTAGGGTGTCATCCGCAAAGCAGATCAGCCCTACCCCGGGCAGGACCGGAACCCGAAGGATCCAGTCATAACCTACGTTCCAAAGAATCGGCCCGAGGACCGACCCCTGTGGAACGCCGCACGCGACGCGTCGCCGACCTTACACGGGATTGCCGGGCTCACCGCCCTCCCAAAGGATATGTCGATCCTGCAGGTACGCGCCCAACAGCCTCGTGAGGTACGAGGGGACTCCATGCGTGCGGAGCCCCTCCCTGATCGTCTCATGAGGGAGGAGGCTGTTAAAGGCGTTCGCTATATCTAGCGACACCGCAAGAACGACATCCTTCGCTTGGACGGCTTCGCCAGTCAACGTTCGCAGTGTCTCGAAGGCGTCCATCGTGGAGCGCCTCCGCCGAAACCCGAACTGCGTTTCTGAAAGCCCCGGCTCCACAGCGTCGAGATGCTTCACGAGCCGCTCCGCCAAGATCTTTTCGAAGACCTCAGCGACCTCGTTCAGCAGCACTATGGGCCTGAAGGCGGACGGATCGTTGGGAGACCGACCTCCCTTGGGAATCAGGCACAAACGCCCCTCCTTCCATTGTGACGGGAACCGACCTGCGCGAATACAGGCTTCGAACTGTTCCCGCAGCTGGCCGCGTAGATGTTTAGCGGCCAGGGAGAGGAGTCGACCTGGAACCCCGTCGGGTCCCAGTGCCGTCTTCCTGCCCCGGAGCCGGTCCAGGGCAACATCTAGTTCCCCCTCGGAGATGGAGTGAGGCTCCTCGTCCGTGGGGGTGTCGGGAACGGGTGGACCCATACTGGGGGGAGTGAAGTTTCCCGGATCCGGGAAGAGCCCATCGATAACCAACCGGAGCACCTCGGGTTCGAGCGTTTCCGTGACCGTGGATGTGCAAGGCCGCAACGTGTTGCGGGCCCCACGGTACGGACGCCCCCAAGGGTCCCAATCGAGCGTCTCGGGGAGCTCGGCCCGAGCCCGGGCTTTCGCTTGCAATATTGCAATCGAAAGGGCCTTTCTGGCCTCCCTGAACTCGCCCACGAGTCCATTTTCCGCGACGTAGTCCGGAGGACGGCGCGCCCTGTAGCGTTTGAGTCTGTGGCTGATGATGCGAACTGCCTTTCGCATCTCGCCCAGCTCCTCGGTCCACCAGTGGACCTGCTTGCACGGAGGCTGCCGCTTAGAGACGCGAGGCATCGCCGCGTCGCAAACCCTCGTCAGAGTCTTGCGCATGTGCTCTGCCTGCAACTCCAGGTTCGCGAATTCGGCTGGGTAGGCCCAGCTTTCCGTGAGTGCCCACTCCTCGGCCTGCTCCGGATCGAGCTTGGTTAGGGCCCAATGCAGGAGGAGAGGGGGGCGATGAACAGGGCTCGGACTGGAGGAGGGGGTAAGCTCAAATCTGATGTAAAAACGAATAGGGTATCCCATCTTCACCAGGAGCGCTATCCTTCACATAAGCTAAGACCCCTTTCAACTCAACTAATGTAAAAGGCTGATTTAAAGGAGAAGAAGAATTGACTATTGTAGAAATTGGAGGGCATATTAAATCTTCATGTGGGGCAGAAGCGGGGGCTAAACGGTCAAGAAATTGATCAGCTAATACAACAGGAAGGAGTGCTGTGCTAGAATGGTTAGTTGCTGTTCTAAATCTTTTGATGTTACGCCAAATAACAGTAGAAGGAGTTTCAGGCGTCAAAGTACTACAGAAAGTTCTCCAACCCTCAAATTTCTTCCTTTTAAATAATTTCCTTGTCTCCTTCTGTATAACCAACAAGGCGTCGTAATTTTCTGAAGACATGTTACTATTGTAATTCTTCTCAGCTGTTTTCCGTTTCTTAATGGCGCTAGTACCTTCTTCATCCCACCATGGTGGGGAATGCAATTTATTATTACGTGGCGCTTTCATCGAAAATACACTGTCAGCAGCTTGCAATAAAATACATTTAAAAGAATCAGAATTTATTCCAGAGGAATGTGCAAGCTTTTCCTCTACGGATAGTTTATATTGCTCCCACTTTGAGTTAATTATTTTGTGCTTTAACCGAGGATTTTTTATGATCATTTTACTTTGATTTTTACAGGGAAAAGAAATATAATATAATAGGGTAGTGGTCACTATTGAAAGTTGAGCTTAAAGTAGCCCAAGACAAAGATGAAGCTAAATCAGAAGTACAAATAGATAAATCAACAGCACTGACTGCCTCATCAGGTTTAGTGAGACGAGTGGGGGAGCCCGAATTTAAAACACATAAATTCTGTAAGTCTAAGATATCCAACAGTTCATCTCCATGACTATTAGAAGTTGAACTGCCCCAAGCTCTATGATGAGAGTTGAAATCACCAAGAATCAAGAAAGGTCTAGGAAGAAGAGAAATATTTTTTTTTATTTCATTGAAAATTTGTGAAGAAGGATGAGGGATATATACAGAAACAAAACATATATTATTTACAATGGCAGCAATAATGGAAAAGGAATCACTGTGTGGGGGAAGAGGAAAATGAGATATAGAATAAGTATTCCTGAAGAGCAGGCATACATCACCATACCCATCAGCCCTGTTATCCCTTAAACAAGAATAACCAGGGATTTTAAAGGTGTAATTTGGCTTAAGCCAAGTTTCAGATAGTGAAAGAAGAAAAGGATTAAATTTATTTATAATGTAAACTAATTCATGTTTTTTATTGATTGCACTTCTGCAGTTCCATTGGATTATTCGGTCCATGTTGTCCATTTTGGTTGAGATTAGTCAAAACAGTATTGGTTTAAGTAGCTGCGTTGTTCGGTATAGCCATGTTGGATTGTGATAACAATTTTATTAGAGACATAATTAGATCGGTAAGCGTTTGATTACAGTCATTTGAAGGTGGTTGTAGAGCACAACCATTGGCCGGGGCAGGCATATTATAATTCCTAACTAAGTTATCATGAGCCTCACGGTCATAACCTTTACTATATCTAGGAGGAGATCGTGGTTTTACAAAAACTGTCTTTTTATAAGAAATTGATCTTTGAGGTGGTGAGCCAGGAACTATTGTGTTTTCATTTTGCACTGATATGTTTGAAATAGAGCATAAAACATCTGCATAAGGCTTAGAGACTGCAGGATGTAATTTGGAAGCCTCCATATAAGATATGCTATTTTCAGCCATTGTAATTTTTATTTGTTTTTGTCTTGAATATTCTGGGCAATTTTTGCTAGAAGCAAAATGCAGCCCAGAACATAAGCTACAAGATCCACGATCCTCCTCGACATTGCAACTATCACCAGTGTGGCCCTGACCACACTTGTAACACCTTGGTTTTGAACGGCACTGTGTTTTAGTGTGTCCAAAATGACAGTAGTTGTAACACTGTATAGTAGGATAAGTATATAACTCTACATGCAAAGAATTGAAACACATAAAAACACGCTTGGGTAAAACTTGATCATCGAAAGTGAAAACTACAGTCTGTGATTGTTTCCATGTAGGAGAGCCCTCAATGATAACTTTATAGTTTAAACGCCTAATTTTAATTATGTTACCACAACCTATTGGTACATTCGTATTTTCCTTAACTTCTTCAGGAGACCAGTCGGCAGGAACTCCTCTAACTAGCCCCATTCTTGTGATATTAAAGGTAGGAATGAAAGCTTTAAGATTATTATTAGTTAAAATGTTTGAAGTGACAAATCTGTTAGTATCAGAGAAGGTTTGGAAAGATAAGGACATTTTGTTTCTCCCTATTCTTTTTAAGCTGCCGTTAACAATATTTTTGAAAGAGTTTTTCTTTAAGAATTTTACAAATACAATGGGGTTTAAAGACGTTCCGTCGTCGGCAGAAATCTGAATTTTTTGAACATGAATAACAAAGGGGCCATAATCATTCGGTTCATACTGAGATCTACCGATTTGTGTGGGAGGCTGAGGGAGTGTAGTATTAGTGCAAACAGAGACTGTTGGTAAAACTGGGGAATCTACGGGCAAATCATCACTAAGACAGTGGCAATCTGAGTCCTTGGCAGGATTTGCGTTTGAAGTATGTTTTCTCTTTTTTCTATTGCAATGCCTGCATATTTTATAAAGACGACCACGCTTCAGTGTTCTTTTCGATGAAGAACAGTCTGTATCCATTCCAGACTCATTCGAAACTGTGACATACGAACTCGCGGGGGGCACTAAGCCCCCCGGGTCCGGAGGCTCGTTCATTAAAACTTTAAAAAACTTATCCTAAGAAGAGAAGACTAATAACTATCCGTGCAGGAACGGAGAAAGAATACAATTTCCTGCGGCCCGGCGGCCTGTCGTAAAAGGCGACAAAACAACCCATAGCCAGGTGGTAGGGCATTTGCCCGACTGGATGGCTACCACCCCTGGTCTAAAGTATGTCGCCATAACAACCTTGTGTTGTGTTCCGGCATTAGTGACCAGGTTCCAGTCTCCCTCTTAAGAGAGCAGCAGCGCATTTGTAGCACCTTTGGTGTTGTAAATGTCTATAAGCGATGGTAACCGCTTTCCATCAAGTGAGCCGTCTGCTTGTCTGCTGAACTACTGCAATAAAAAAAAAATAAAAAAAATAACTAATAAATAGAAATATATAAATGTACTAATATTTACAAATAATAACTATTCTGATCACTACTATATTATAAATTAATTCATAAAACCAAAATGTTTAAAAACTGCGCCCGCCAACTTCAAAGGTTTCCCGCGCTTTTTTTCCATTGGATATTGTTGACTTTTTTTTTTCTTCATTAATGGCTTCCGCGGTTAGCGTTGAGCCAACAACAAATCTTGATCATCTTGATGAACTTATGCAACGTATGCAGTAGTATCATACAGGAAACAGGGTTTTTACTTTTAATATAAAATTAAAACGAGGAAACTTTTATGTAAATACAAGAAAACGCGTAAATAAAGGGAATTTGGAAAAGGAGAGGTTCAGAGAAGGAATTGGAAAGAATAGTGATAAATATCATATATTTATGTACAAATTAATTATTAAATGAAAATAAATAAATAGTTAAATAAGAGATTTTTTTTTATTAAATTTTAATATCATTATTTACAATAACCATACCTAATAAACGATAAATCAAATGATTATTTGATGACAAAAGGATTTGGATAGAAGTGGGTAAAGGAATGAAGAGCTGTGTGAGACCTTGGAAGAGCTGTGAGTGATCGTATTTTGTACAGTTCAGGAAAATGTGATTCACATCCTCCACTTCGCCACATTCGCATAATTCACTGTTAACTATACCAAACTTAGCGAGATGGGCAGATGTACAAACATGACCTATTCTCATTCGAGTTAAGATACACGACACCCTTTTGCCCAACGTCAATTTGGAGAACCAAGGTTACAAAGGAATTTCGGATTGAACTGATTTATAAAATCTGCCTTTATTATTACAGAGATTAGACCACACCTTACTCCACGAACTACGTAGGTACATTTTGGGTAGGGCTGCGAGGTCATGAGCGTATATTTTATAATAAGCATTATCGCCACATGCAGTAGCATCATTAGCAAGCCTATCAGCTCTCTCATTTCCTCGTATGCCCGTGTGACCTGGTATCCACGCAAAGATAACAGAATAACCGTTTTGTATACATTTTATAATCAAATTTCGAGTTTCTATAATTAACGGGCTAACAAGTTTAGTTTTAAATAGATATTTACTTAAAGATTGAAGAGCACTCATTGAGTCCGAAAAGATAACTGTCTTTTTTAATTTTAAAAGAAGGATATATTCTACCGCTATATACAAACCTAAATATTCACCGGTGAAAACAGCTTTCAGGAGGTAATTTAACCTTTTGAACTATACTGTGAGTGATACATCCCAACCCCCACCATACCATCTGTGGAACGTTTGAACGCATCACTAAAAATATGATGCCAGTTGTCATTAGCGCTGTTGAATTCAGAATTCAAAACAGAGTTGAAAGCATGACAAGATTCAAAAGTTCTTTTACTTATGCCCAAATTCAGACGAACATCAGGCTTAACAATCAAAGCTTCATACTCAGAAGTGTAGAGAGGAAAACATTTCGAGTTGTGAATAGGAGCTTCAATAGATAACAATTTATGAAAGCTTTTGATTAAGCAAGGAGAAGACTTTTGGGACCAATAACTAGATGCAGTAATCTCATCGGAAAGGGATCTCAATTTGGATAATAATGGGTGGTTACCAGATTGTATGCAGCGGAATAAATAATTATCTGAGAGAAACTGCCTTCTAAGATGCAGAGGAGGATCAACATATTCCACTTGCATAGAATTAATTGGACTAGTTTTCATTGCTCCCAAGACAATTATTTTTAAACATTTAGATTGAATTTTGTCTAATTTATTCAAAGCAGTAGTACTACAGGGTTCTAACAAGAAGGAGCCATAATCGATTACACTTTTTATTAAGACATTGTAGATTAGTCTCAAAGAGAAGGGATGAGCACCCCACCATACACCCGTGAGACATTTCAAGATATTTAATATTTTCTTAAGTTTTCGCGACTTGTATACATAATAAAACTACGTTTTAACGGTTTTAAGCGCGGTAATTTTATTTGATTTTGGTTTTTCCGACGTTTCGGCCACTTTTCAGTGGCCGTGATCACGGAAGACAAAGATGTCAAGTGTCAACGAGTATTGTTAAAGTTTTATTTAGCCTACCGCCAACTTATTAATTTTAATCATTTAATTTTTAATTTTGTTTATGGTTATTATTTAATCTATGGGAGCCTAATCTAATTTACTACCGCTTCGCAACATGTTATGGCTTGAAGAGAAGAAGCGGCGCAAGAAACTCTTCAGCAAACATGCCTAGCTCTAATAATTTTATATAATATTAAAATGGGTGGAAGGAAAAATAAAAGTAATTATCAGTCAAGTTGGTTTGTGTTCCGTTGTACGCAGAAAGAGCTCACAGTGTCTTGAGGTCTGGCAGCTGGTTTTTGCTGGGTTTGGGTCTTAATAGTTTTGATAATTGGATCCCAAACAGGTGGTACTTGCCAACCATCTTCTCTATTGAAATTTGGGTGTTTTTTGATTTCAATAGCCTCACGCATCATTCTAGGTATGAAACGATTCTCTTTCGCGAGGATTTGTGGGTTATCGAATCTGATGTAGTGGTTGGGTTTATCCAGCGTGTGTTCACTGATCGCAGACTTCGTAGACCTTGTGTGTTTCATGTCAGCAATGTGTTCTTTTACTCGTGTTTTTATGCTCCTCTTTGTTTGCCCAATGTATGACAATCCACACTCACAATCAAGCTTGTAAACCCCTGCATCCTGGAGTGGGATATTGCATTTCACAGGTCTCAGAAATTGGGTAATCTTTTTCTGCGGCTTGAAATATGTTTTGATTGAAGCTCGCCTGAGGATGTGACCAATTCTGTCTGTGACCCCCTTGATGTAGGGTAGGGTAGCAGGGCACCGCTCAACTGAAGGTGGTTTGGGGCCTTTGTGACGTTGGTGTGGAGTCTTCAGCTGATTGCGTTGTAGAACTCGCTTGACATGCTGAAGCTCTCCAGCTATGTGGTTCTCGTCACAAATTTTCTGTGCTCTCTGAAACAAAGATTTGCCCACGGTAGCTAACTGACTAGGATGGTGGTGAGACGAACCATTAAGGTATTTATCTGTATGGGTAGGTTTCCTATACACCGTATGACCAAGAGTATTGTCAGGGTTCCTTAGGATGAGCACATCCAGAAAAGCTAATTTATTATTTGCCTCTAGTAGAGGCAAATAATAAATTATTAATATCTATATTATATAAATTATCTATATTATATATATAAATTATTAATAAATTAGCTTTTCTGGATGTGCTCATCCTAAGGAACCCTGACAATACTCTTGGTCATACGGTGTATAGGAAACCTACCCATACAGATAAATACCTTAATGGTTCGTCTCACCACCATCCTAGTCAGTTAGCTACCGTGGGCAAATCTTTGTTTCAGAGAGCACAGAAAATTTGTGACGAGAACCACATAGCTGGAGAGCTTCAGCATGTCAAGCGAGTTCTACAACGCAATCAGCTGAAGACTCCACACCAACGTCACAAAGGCCCCAAACCACCTTCAGTTGAGCGGTGCCCTGCTACCCTACCCTACATCAAGGGGGTCACAGACAGAATTGGTCACATCCTCAGGCGAGCTTCAATCAAAACATATTTCAAGCCGCAGAAAAAGATTACCCAATTTCTGAGACCTGTGAAATGCAATATCCCACTCCAGGATGCAGGGGTTTACAAGCTTGATTGTGAGTGTGGATTGTCATACATTGGGCAAACAAAGAGGAGCATAAAAACACGAGTAAAAGAACACATTGCTGACATGAAACACACAAGGTCTACGAAGTCTGCGATCAGTGAACACACGCTGGATAAACCCAACCACTACATCAGATTCGATAACCCACAAATCCTCGCGAAAGAGAATCGTTTCATACCTAGAATGATGCGTGAGGCTATTGAAATCAAAAAACACCCAAATTTCAATAGAGAAGATGGTTGGCAAGTACCACCTGTTTGGGATCCAATTATCAAAACTATTAAGACCCAAACCCAGCAAAAACCAGCTGCCAGACCTCAAGACACTGTGAGCTCTTTCTGCGTACAACGGAACACAAACCAACTTGACTGATAATTACTTTTATTTTTCCTTCCACCCATTTTAATATTATATAAAATTATTAGAGCTAGGCATGTTTGCTGAAGAGTTTCTTGCGCCGCTTCTTCTCTTCAAGCCATAACATGTTGCGAAGCGGTAGTAAATTAGATTAGGCTCCCATAGATTAAATAATAACCATAAACAAAATTAAAAATTAAATGATTAAAATTAATAAGTTGGCGGTAGGCTAAATAAAACTTTAACAATACTCGTTGACACTTGACATCTTTGTCTTCCGTGATCACGGCCACTGAAAAGTGGCCGAAACGTCGGAAAAACCAAAATCAAATAAAATTACCGCGCTTAAAACCGTTAAAACGTAGTTTTATTATTTCAAGATATTGATATTATTTTCACACTTGGCTGCAACATATTCACAATGTGGAATACCAGTTAGCTTAATATCTAATACAACTCCCAAAAAATTACATTGAGTGCTAACAGGTATAGGAATATTATCATAAATAATATTAACTTCAGGAGAAGTGCGTTTACGAGAAAAAAGAACTACAGTACTTTTAGGAACAGATAGTTCTAAGCCATTGTCATCAAGCCAACCCTTCAGTAACTCAAGAGATATGGTAAGAGAATTACATAATCTAGACAAAGATTGATCTGAACTATACAGATCATCTGCATATTGTAAAATGTTAACTGAATGGTTTAAAGCTATTTCTAAGTCAAATGTGTATATGTTATAAAGTATAGGACTTAATACTGAGCCTTGAGGTAAACCCTTCCAAATACATCTAGATAACTGAGAACCATCTTGCATGTTAATGTTAATATATCTCTCTGACAACATTCCAATTATAAAGGAAGTAAGTATTTCTGGAACATTAAGATGATTTAATTTTTTGTGAAGAATAGAAATTATAACATTATCATAGGCACCTTTGATATCCAGAAAAGCTGAAAGGACTGATTTATTCTTTGAAAAGGCCACTCTAATATCAGTGATAAGGATACTCAAGCTGTCAGAAGTACTTTTGCCTTTTCTGAAGCCAAACTGGCTTTCAGAAAGAAGTCCATTGCTTTCTAGAAACCATTCTAATCTATTCTTGACTAGGTGTTCTGCTAACTTAGCCAGCACAGAGGACAGGGCAATAGGCCGGTAGGAAGATGCATCAGAAGGTGATTTCTTTGGTTTTAATATGGGTACAACCATTTGAGACTTCCGTGACTCTGGAATGCAACGAGAAGACATCACGGAATTTATAACATTTAAAAAATAACTTAAGATTATATCACTGCTATTACAGAAGAAAGAATAGGGAATCCCATCTTGACCGGGTGAGGAATCTTTTAAACTTGTTAAAATGCCTTTCATTTCAGACATGGAGAATGGTGCATTTAGTCCTGAATCATTATTGGGGACTGAAATAGGAAATGAGCGTTGCATTTTGCAACTTCCTGACTAAATATTGACCAGTTGTTTGGCAATTTATATTTCATACGGGGTTTAGGTTTTTGAATTATATTTGGTTGTAAAGAAGGAAAAGTAATAGTAATAGGAAAATGATCACTGCCGCATGTAGAAGGGTGAACAAACCAAGAAAGTATACTAGCTAAATTTGGAGAACATATTGACAAATCTGGTGCACTGGCCTCTTCATCAGGTCGAGTACGTCGTGTGGGAGTTCTATCATTTAAAAGGCATAAGTTGAGTGAATCTAGGATATTTAAAATTTCTTCACCATAAAAATTATTTTTAGATGAACCTCCCCATGCCTGATGTTGGCAGTTAAAATCACCTAGAACTAGAAAAGGTTTTGGTAATGATTGTAACATATCACTTAGCTCACTATACAAAGATACAGAAGGATGAGGGATATATACAGAAACTATACAAATATTATTTACAGTAATAGCAATGGCTTCAATACCATCACTTAAGGGGGGAAGAGATTTTTTTTTGTATGGTACAGAGCTATTGATAAGGATAGCAACACCGCCATGCCTATCAGAAGCTCTATCCCTTCTGACAGTATTGAAACCTGATATTCTAAAAGAATATGCAGGTACCAACCATGTCTCTGAGAGACACACTATAGAAGGATTATATTTGTTAACTAAAAAGATAATTTCAGATTTTTTGTCAATAGCACTTCTACAATTCCACTGTAGGAGTACTTGATCCATTATTAGTGTTAAGGGAAACAGTATTTTCAATTTGTTGTGCAACGTGGGACGGTATAAAGGTATATGGTGAAAGGAATTAAATTGAATTTTGATAAAAGCTCAATAAGATATAGAATTAAATCTGTTATGGATTGATTTGTTTTTTCATTTTGTGTATTATCTTTTTTGAGGGCAGAACCATTTGGGGAAGAAAGAGGAATGTCGTACTCCTTTATCAGAGATGCATGTGTAGTGCGATCATACCCACCTAATAACTTAGGTGGAACGCGAGGCTTGAGGAAAACGGTTTCTTATATGAGCTGGATGATGGAGAAATAGAGGTTGAAGGTTTAACACTCTCTTCTAAGGACTGCTTATGTTGAGAAGTTCTAAGAACATCAGCAAAAGATCTATTAACAGCTGGATGAAGCTTGGTAGCCTCTAAATAAGAAATACTATTTTGGGCCATTGACACCTTTATATTCTTTTGTCCAGAGAATTCAGGACATACCTTATTAGTAGCAAAATGATATCCAGAACACAGACAGCATGATCCTTCTTCGTGCTCTATTGTACAAGAGTCACCAGTGTGACCTTGGCCACATTTATAACAACGAGGCTTTGAACGGCATTGGAGTTTAGTATGCCCAAAGCGGCAACAGTTGTAACATTTTATTGTTGGATAAATGTATAAATCAACAGCCAATGGAGTGTAGCACATAAATACTCGTTTGGGCAAAATTTGTCCATCAAAAGTTAAAATCACTGTTTCAGTGTTAGTAAATTGAGGAGAACCATTAATAAACTTTTTGCTACTTATTTTTCTAGTTTTAATAACTTTCCCACACCCTATAGGAACGCAGATATTTTCCAAGATCTCCTGTTCTGACCAGTCCATAGGGACACCTCTTACAACACCCATTCTTATTACATTAGACGATGGAATGTAAGCTCTGAACTTATGGGAAGAAAGACATTGGCTATCTATAAATGCGTTAGCATCAATATCGGAAGAGAAAGCTAAAGATAATCTATTCCTACCGATCCTCTTTAAACTTCCATTTACAATATTCTTAAAATTATTTTTCTTTAGAAAACTGCCAAACTGTATCGGATGAAGTGTGACAGGATCGGCAGGAGAAGACTCTTCTTTATGTACATAAATTACATAAGGTGCAAGGTCTGTAGACACATATTTTCTTCCAACTTGACGTTGGTGAGTAGTAGGTTCGGTGGTAGTGATGGTTGGTGGAGGAAGAGGATCGGGTATAGTTGATAAAAGAGGTCGCTTGCTTTCATCAGAATCAACACAATTACAACCACCAACAATTGAAATGTTTTTCTCGTCCTTCTTCTTACGCTTTTTATTGCACTGTTTGCATACTTTACGCAAGGCTCTCACACGTTTCCTATCCGATTTCTGCTGAGCAGAAAGCTGCTGGGAAGATCCGTCTGTATCCATGGACGATGTATCATCTATTACCACTTCCATCCCTACATGAGGCACCCGAAAACGATCCCGGCCTCCGCCGGGGTCGTCAGGGGAATCAACCTCCATAATAAAAAAGAAAACAAACTTACCACTCTAAATCAGCCACTAATATATTAATATATACAATAAATAACTAATAGATAAACTACTTAAGAAATAAGAAGAAATAACTCCACTGAATCCTCACGAAATCAATTAATTAAATTTTCTCTAAAAAAACACGACCGCCAATTTCGGAAGTTTCCCGCGCTTTCATTGTTGACTTAATATGAGACCACATTTCTTAATTTTTTTTATGAAGTTTCAGCTCCAAATTTTCTCTGACTGTGGGTCTTGGCATCTACTTACTTCAAAAGCCTGTGATGCTGTCATCCATCCATATCTTAATTCATGCCAAAGACCGCTTTTAAATTACTCCCTTGTTTCCACTTAAATTTTTTAATGACAGCATCTGATATTACTGCATTTCTTAAAAATGACACATTTTTCATTATATTTTAAAACAAGTTGATACATTAAAGTGCTGGCTGTATCACTGAAAACAGGATTATGTTGATATTTAAATAATGCACAATCCTCAAGTTTCATTTTTTGTCCTACTTCTGAAAACTTATAAGTACATTTAAATTTGATGGTAAACTAGGGTTACTACTACATATTTTAAACTGGTTCACAGTTGTGATAGCTTCGATTTTTTCCAATAACAATCCGCAGAAGTGTATACTGGTTCTTCACTCCTGCGATGACGATAATTTAGATAGCACTTTATGATCTGGGTATATTTTACACTTTACAATACAGGAGTTAGCAATCACGTTTCAAATGCACATAACTTATGGCGTCATCTCCATAACATACTCGCGATGATCTACAAAAGAAATTTCACCATTAGCATCAACATTTCCGAATATTAAAATTATCATAACCTCAAAAATAATTATTAAAAAATAATACTTTGCCATATCTTAATCACAATTTTAACACTAGGTGCTATTGTTTAATGTTATAATACGTAGTATCCATAGTAGTTTGTGATGTTATATACTTACACAGAAGTTATAAGAGCACAAATTTGTGTTAGTTGCGAAAAAGGCACCCAGTATAACAACGTCGATTTTTGGCAAATTACTGGTTTTTGCTTTTATAAAACTTGCGTTTATTGTAATTGATTGTTGTAGTCGTATGAACACAGTGTATAACAATGGAAATACTATTATTTTACAGCAAAATTACTGGAAAACGATGAATTTTCATTGAGAATTCATTAACAACTTGTTGTGTTTTGCACACTATGACGTCACGCGCTCTGATTGGCGTTCATTGTCACGTGACTAATGGCTGCAATGTAACGATTTTATTTCTCAAAAATATAAATTAATATTTATTATTTTAATTGAAACAATTTATTTTTGACATGTTTAGATCGTAATCTACGATATATATATAAAAGTCTGCCTATATTTTTCATACTGTCAACTACCGGATTCTGTAATGTAATCAATTTTTAGCGAGACATGTTGCTGGGGAGTTTCTTTCCGCTTCTTACCCTTAACAGCAATAACACGTTGCGAAGCGGTGTACATAGACTAAGAAGTAAAATTAAATTTTAACATGTATGATCTTCAAAAAGTGTTCTCCAGTGGAACTTATTTTGAATAAAAATTTGAATGGAGATTGTTCACTTTTTTTCAATTTAGCTATTTGAAAAACCATTTCGAGGAATAGTCTTCCTAATCATTTCTGTCTAGTTAAAATTCCAAAAAACGTACGATTTCCTTGTATTTTGTAAGGAGTGCGTTTGACCTTTGTTTGACCTTACTAAATCCTATGACGTCATTAACATCTGGTGAAATGCATATGAATACCGTAGCCATTCAGTTTTAAAACACAAAACGACCGACACTTTCCTTTTTATGTCATACAACATAACATAAACAAACATTTCATTCGACGTATTCCAGAATAAAATTATGTAAATTAGCTCTTCAGACAAATATTTAGCAAATATCTGTATACTAAATACTTAAATATGATCCTAAACTAAAAGTCAAAGAAAAGTGCATTATATAAACGAGCGTTTTCGTAAACTGCGGTTAGAACGATGTCGAAATCTTTTCAAGAGTTACGATCCAAAAGTAACCTGTTTACCAATAAGAAGATCATCATAGTGGAAGAAAAGTTTAATACGGTAATACGCTTTACACCAGAAGTTAATGCGTTCAGCCTTCTATACACAATGTCCAGCACATTCATCATCAGGAAGTGTAATGGTTTGATGAGGTGTTTCCTACGAGGAGGTCACTTCAAGGCGCAACATTTCCAAAATCACATATAGGAAGCAACGATTTAACCATTAAGTGATACTCTATTCCCTGGATAGCAGTGGATTTTCTAACAGGACTCTGCACCCTCCCATAAAGCTAAGTCTATCTAAAATTGGTTGCAAATCAATTTGCCGGACTTTGTTCAGAGCGAAGATTGGCCATTGTTGAACTCTGACTTGAATTCTTTGGATTATTCTTTATGAACTGTATTAGAGCTACTGGCATACAGAAAATTTGTTAGAACCTGAATTTATCTCAAGCGAGCCCATATCAATAAATCAAAAATTATTCCTATTGAAATGATTTGAACCACCATAAAAGAATGGCCCACACCTTTAAAGCTTATTAATTAATTAATTGAAAACAAGGATGGCTATTTTGAATAAATGAAATGAAATGAAATGAAATTTATTTACATAATGAGTACAGGGAACATAAAATAACTAAACAATACAATGACAATTCTGTAGGAGCGTCCAAAGTTAGCTCTGGTGCCCGCACTAGGTCTCAACAGAGCCTGTGTGGCGGGCCTCAGTGGAGTTCGCTTTGGTTTCGAAACTCTTCTTCTTTTATTGCCTGTTATTATTAGAACTAAGAACAATTAAAAAGGAAAAAAAAAACAAAATATATAATAATAAAATCTACATACTACATAACTACGTGCCTAGATGCGTTGGTGAGTGAGTATATATTAATGGTGTGTGTGTGTGTGTGTGTGTGTGTGTGTGTATATTAATGTGTGTGTGTGTGTGTGTGTGTGTGTGCGCGTGCGTGTGCGTGTGCGTGTGAGTGGGTGCCTGCGCGTTCATGCGTGCCTATATGTTATGAGTGTATGCTTGTGTTTGTTAGTTTACGTTGAAAAATAATTGACGAAAGATTATTAACTGACAGTATGTAACAATTCTTCAGCGTTTTTATATGTAAATGGCTGTAAAAAGTTATTCAAAGCTTTTCTTAAATTATGGCGTGTCATGGTTACTAAATTTAGATTCCTACTTAGAGTATTATATAGTTTTATACCGAGAAATTTCACAGATTTAGTACCAAAAGTTGTACGACATTTAGGTTGTTGGAATACTAGATTCTGTCTACGCTTCGATTTCAGTTCTTCCATGATCTCTTTTGTTACAGAATTGTGTTGTTTCATAACTACTGCACGGACAAATAGCTTGCGAATATTAAGGACACTTGTCTCATTGTATATCGACTCGGTGGAGTATAGCCTCGGCTTGAAGAACATGCATTTTAATAACGCTCTCTGGGCACGTTCCAGTACTATAAGATGTGTTGATGCTGCCGAGCCCCAAGCTGTATTACAGTAACATAATACTGATTCTGCTAGGGCAGTATACACCTTTAGTAGCGAATCCCGATCGAGTACATGGCGCAGTTGCTTGAATGCATATATTAGCTTTCTTGTCCTATTCGCTAGATATTTGATATGTGTTGTCCATGTTAAGTATTTATCCAGGTGAATGCCTAAATATTTGGTATCGTTAGTTGGCAAAATTTCGTCACAAGTGCAGGAAATGTATTGATGACAGTTAGTCTTATGCATTCTAAGATGAAGCGGTCGTTGCGGTTGAGTATTTGAGTTTATAGTAAAGGTAATATAGCTTGTTTTATTTACGTTCAGGGTAAGAAGATTTTGTTTTAGCCAAGTTGACACAGAATACAATCCTGCGTTAGCTGTATCCTCAATTTCTTCCCAAGTAGTACCGTAGAATAATAATACGGTATCATCAGCGTAACTGACGACTTCCCCATTTGTGAGACTGATGTTACATAAATCATTGATATATGCTAGGAAAAGGGTAGGGCCCAAGATACTTCCCTGAGGAACGCCGAACTTAATAAACGCGTCGTCACTAACATGGGATCCTATTTTGGTCATCTGTTTCCTGTTTTTTAAGTAGCTTTCAAACCAGGACAGTGGTAAACCTCGTATTCCCAATGACTCGAGTTTCGACAGTAGAATCGGCCGGGATACCGTATCAAAGGCTTTTGCTAGGTCCAAGAAAACCCCTAATACCTTCTGCCCATTGTCCAATCTTTCACGAACAAGTTCAGTGACAGTTAGTACAGCGTCTTCAGTGCATCGACGAGGTCGAAAGCCAAATTGGTTATCTGAAAGCAATTTTTTTGTTTCTAGATATTTTTTAAGCCTATTGTTCATTAATTTTTCTAGGACTTTTGACACGACGGGTAAGAGGGATATTGGTCTGAAATTAGCTATATTGGTTGCATCACCTGCTTTAAAAATAGGCAAGATTATACCTCTTTTTAAGGGATCAGGGAACTTCCCCGTTTCAAAGCTAACTTGACACATTTTCGTTAGAGGTTCTACACAATACGGTAATGCCAGTTTTAATACCTTTGTTGTGATCCCATCCCAGCCTGCAGCACTGCTATTTTTAAGTGTTCTGATAGTGTCTATTATTTCAATAATATCTGTATTTACTAATCCAAAAGAATCTATTTCCCTACATTTTTTCTCAGCTATTTTACTAAGTTCAATTTCATTTTCCTTTGAGTTAGCTAGTATATCTTCCGCGAGCTTGGCTCCCATATTAATATAATACTCATTAATGTTATTAAGAGTTTCGCGATGACGAGTTTTATCAATGAGTAGTTTTTGCACAGGATTTGGCTTAGCTGTGAAGTTACAGATTCTCTTAATATTTTTCCAGGTTTTCTTCGCATCTCGGTTACATTTTTCCAGTTCGAGCTTCTCATAGGACTGTTTCACTTTACGAAGTACTTTATTACAAACATTTCTGTATTCTATATATGTTTTCTTAACTTCTGAATTACTAATGTTCTTCTTATATATTTTATGTAGCTTATCTCTTTTTCTAATACAATTTATCAGTCCTTTAGTGATCCACGGTTTGATATTAAAGTTCTTGTTTGACACTGGCATAGAGACTGTATTTCTATTCACTATATCGGATAGCGTCATTAAGAAAACTTCTGTAGCATTATCTAGATCATTAAAATTATTTAGTTTAATATTCCAATTAACTTTTTCTAGTTCTTTTAATATACCATTATAGTCAGTCTTCATAAAAGTACGATTGTTTTTATTTGCCAGAACGCGTTTTATATCTAATTGAAATAACGGGATAGTGGTCACTTATTGAAGTTTCAACTACCAGAGTTATTGCCTCACTTTTGGTCTTGATCATACAGTGATCATGACAAGATGTTTCTCTAGTTTGCAAATTATGCCCTGACAAAAGTCCATGACTAGCTAACAAGTTGAGATATTCTTCGGCATGCCTATCGTTACTATTTGAAATAGGATTTATATTAATGTCACCCATCACTATTATATTTTTATACGATTTAGCTTCAAATAGCACTTTGTCAAGTGAATCAAGAAAATTGGTGATGTTACTAAAGGACGGCGGCCTGTATATTGCTACTATACATAGGTCTGTTTTGCTCTGTATTATAAGACAATTAGCATCATTAAAATCTGGTTCTGTTATAGTTACATTTATATTATTTCTTATGTATAAGACTAAACCGTCATTTTGATTAAGATGTCTTGTAGTATTGTATATATTGTAGTTGTTTAGTGGCATAGGGGTAATACTATCATGTAACCAGCATTCTGTTAGAATGATAATATCAACTTCATAATTAAAGCGACTAAGAAGCACAACAAACTCGTTGAAATTTTTATTTATGCTACGTATATTTAGAGTAAGAATTGTAATCTTTCGTTTATCGGATTTTAAATAGCCTTTGCAATCTTTTGGTTCCTGGACTAGGTATGAGGTAGAGATATTGACACTGTCAATATCTCCCATAATATCATTTATATCTGTCATTATGATTGATTATGAGATATGGGGAGAATGGAATGTTTGGAGCAGACCAGGAAACGTTGGTATTGCAATAGCTAGTTTTTAATTTACTAGGAGTGTGAATAGCTGTGATGAATATGTATTTAGACTTAGCAAAGTATCTAGGCTTATTAATTATTTTATAAAGTGAATTATAGATATTACAAATATATGGATTTACACAAAAAAGAAATACAACAAGAAAGAAAGTTAAATTAAGATAAGATTTAAAAATTAGCCAGAATAGTCATTTTTCTAAATTATTACTAAAAAGTTGCTGTATCTGGTCTTGATGTTTAATTTCGATTGCTGGAAGGCCCTCATTTTTTCTTATGAAGATTTTGCCTCTGTTGGACCAACAAAATTTCCAGTCACTATTACGAATTGAATCTCGAGCTAAATAGAACAGATGGTTGCCTTTTTTTGTTAATGACTCATTAATGTATATATTTTCTTTACCCGTAGCCCAGCTTACAATAGATGTATTTAATTTTTCGTCTTTTCTGTTCATATTATATTTCTTGAAAGCTTGAAGTAGCTCATTTTTTATCTTTGTGTTCGCGTATTCAACGATAATGGTTCTCGGGCCCTGATTTCTCGGTGCGGAGCGATAGGCACTTTTGATATCCCTGGGATCATATCTGATTTCTAACGATTTATGTATGTGCTCAATCGCTTTCTCCATCTGAGCATCACTATCTGTTGGCATATTTTTAATCTCAATACAAGTTTCTTTGATTTTTTTCTCTAGTGTTTCTACCTGTTGTTCAAGTATGTTAACTATTTCATTCTTTTTGTTATCGCTGTGCTCAAGTTTTTCAACACGTATATTCAATTTAGCCTGCTCTTCCATTATAACGGATATTTTCGTATTGAGTTCAACGTTTGAATGAAGAAGCTGAGAATTTTGTTCTTTCAGGTCACTAATGTCCTGCCTTATTTGACAAAATTGGCTATCCTGACTAGATTTTAGCTCGGTAATCATTTTCTGAAGCTTATCAGACATATTATTCATAAACTGATTTAAGTTACCAGTAGAGGAAAATTCTTGTTTTGTTTTCTTTCTTAAGGTAATATACTTTTCGTCCTCATTAAACTCGGGAGAGCTGTAGAGCTCAGGCTGTGAGCTAGCCTCCCCAAGAGGTCTTGGAGGTGTACGAAGGGTTTTTTTGGCGCTCGTAAAAGGTGATGTCATATTTAGTTTAAGTTTTGTACAAGATGATTATAACTTTTGTAAAAGTGTTAGAAACTTGTATATTAGCTAATTGTTGCTACGATCAAATCGCTAGGCGCAAGTATGTAAGCCAATAAATAAGATGCTCGTTAAATATCGCAGGCGCTTATTATTTCTATACAATTCAAGCGAGGCGTAAGCGATGCGTTGCCAGCTTTAGCGTAGAGAGAGATGCTTCAGAGCAGAAAAGCAATATACAGTATATTGTGCTAACGCGTTATTGCAATAGGCACTCTACAAGCGATATCCGAAAGGCGATTGTTGAGGTAGAATAGTACATTGGTGTCAGGTTATAGACTCACGGTGTGTGCAGTGCGAAGCGGCAAATATGTATTTATCCTTCTTCAGGGCGAGGCTACTGCGTATAAGGCACTGATGAGTAAACGAGAATTGGGTACACCAATCAGAAAAATACTACACGGAACGTTCAACACACGTCTGTACTGAACAAGGTGCAGAAACGAACTCGAACGAACAATGAATAAGGTGTTTGTCACAAATCTTCATATTCCATGAAATCCTTCAAGCTTTAGAAGATGTGCTTGATTAGCCACTTTTTAAGCTGTATGTGTAAGTGAATATATTTAAAACTACTGGAGAGTTTCATATTTTCCGGTAAGTTGTTGTATATGGTCAGACCTATAAGATACCTTAGAAATCAAACACACTATACAATGGTCAGGACAGTGGTGCAATCCTATATCTGTTCTTTTATTTGTATGTATTTATATGAGATACTTTACTTGTATTATAAATTAATAAGAAAGTAATATAGGTTGTTGGTTATTTGATTGTACCATATTATCAAATAAGTAATTAATATAATATTAATGGTTTTCTAATAATCGGTCAGTTTCTAACAAATTAGTGACATTTTTGAATAAAACAGGTGCACATTTTAGACGAATTTCGACTCCAACACAAAATATACATCTATCATCATCTATCAATTAAATAAGTAATTAACATTACTGGTTTTATTACATGGATGAAATTTACAGACTGTAATAGTAATAAAATACACAGGCTCTAAAAGGAAGTAGCGGCGTCTGATGGAATCTTGATATGGACGGACAGGATGAATTTAGACACGTTCGCAAAACTACTTACATCAGGATTTTAACTCTAATTTCTCCAATATTATGTACTGGAAGCTATGTGCTCCAATAACATCACATTGTCAACTTTAGGTAGGTTTTGCGAATCAGCTTTTACAAAGTTGTACGAGTGTCTCGTATGTGAAAATCCATAGCAAACCATATGTAAAGTCTTTGAATACAAAAAAATGCGTAATTTTCAGGTTCCGCGTTTATGCAAATTTACCTAAATTACTTTTAGGCATTAGGTAGGAAAGTGGTATATTTGGCTAATTTTTGTGGAATATAAAAGAAAGGGACTGCTGCTTAGACATCCGGTATCGTTCACCGAACTTTTTATGTACATCAGTCTACATTTATGGAGTAAAGGCTAAACTTTTGCACAGAGTGTCATCAGATTAACGGAAATGAAGTTTAGGGGTATACATACGCCTTATATATAGAGACTAGACTTGTTATTTGGGCTAGGAAACATGTTTCTAGGGTCCACCAACAAGTTTTGAACGAATAATGGGAAAAACAAAAATACGTTTGATAAACAAGGTTATGTCACTTTTGTTCAAAAAAAGTTAGATTTGTGTTTAGGAATACACTTACACCTGATATATAAACACTAAAACGGTTTTTTAATTTAGTTAACGAGTTTTAAATTAGTTATTATAATTTTAACGTTCATAATAATAAATCACAGTACTGTCACTTTTTTTTTACTTGACGACGATAATAGGCATAACAAAAAAAATATTAACCATTCGATATGTCAATAATATCGATTTTTAAATACGAAAATTGTTTTTTTTTTGCTTATATATTGCGAGTCTGTTTTAGTAGTATATTTTTAAACTATTTATTTTCATTAAAAAAAACGATGTATAATGTGCTATACTCTATTTGCCGCCTTTTTTATTCCATTTCTCTTTTAGTTTTTTCGACGACTTGCGCTGTTTCGGTTATATTGATTATTTTTATGTTAACTGGCTTTCTCACTGGACTTTGGATTTTGGCGAAATCCTCTATCTTAAGTTTTGGGTCTGATATAGATAAACGGGAGGTAAATTAATGGTGATTTGAGTTAAGGATATACTTACAGTTTATTTATAGCCACTAAGGTTGTGAGAGGTGATCGAAAGTCGCCACCAGTGATTAAAACGGTAAATTGGTTAGGTTAGGTTAGTCTTTAGACCAAAGCGCACGAGCCGAGCGAGCGAAGCGAGCGTGCCGTGGCAGCGGCCGGCGAGTGCCAGAACCGACTGTCACCATTTATTCATTGATATCTATTTAAATGATGGTTACAAATTGGTTTTGACATTGGCTGACCGCTGTTATGGCACACTCGATTCGCTCGCTCGGCTTGTGGGCTTTAGTCTGCATGTTTAGACTGTTTTAAATGTTTTTTACATTGACCACAACCTTTCTTCAATATTTCTCATCTTTAGACATAAGAAATAAGTACACGATTTTGAATGAAATTAGTAATGTTTACAAAAAAAAAACATATCTCAAAAACTAAATGTCTCCTAGACATGGGGGTTGCAGAAGGAAGGAGTACTCCTCCCCCCCTTCCCCCTCCGCCCTCCCATTACTTAAAATTCAGTGACCACTATTGTAAAGTTTAACCAATATATTTTCAATAATAAAACACTTCACTTTTTTGTCGCATGATTCCAGAATTATTTTCTAAGGACGAAATGAATTGTAATTAATAATATTAGAATTCAGAAATGTCTCATTAACCGCTGATCTAAAGTCGATATACCCAATGTTGCCAGGTTGCTAATAGTGAAATCACTAAAATTTTGAATTTTTGTAAATACACACACGTGTGTGTACGAAACTAACTCCCAACGCATTGACTTAGAAAAGGCTTTATGGAACATCGCAATGATTTTTGAAGTTAAAAACTTCTGTAGGCACTTTTGGGGTGAGGAAAATGCACTGAATTCCCGTGACCGTCACTCTGAGATACTAAGTTTTTACCTCTGAAGTGCCGTCCCAGCATCTGAGAGATTTTTAAGTCTTACTAACGACCCCACCCTCCTCTCAATTGAAACTGACAATACAACCTTTTTATTCTAACTGCATTGACAACATCATTGGATAATGAATCATGTATAGGCACCAGAGATTAAAAATGATAACCTAAATGTGATACCAAATGCACTATGTGTTATATGCGCGCGCGTCGCTGACAAAATGGCAGATAATAGTGATGTGCCACATTAGTTGTATGGTTGCTAGTGATGTGTCAATTAATTTGGCCTCCAAAAATTCGTGACACGAAATTAAAACCTTTTTTTCTCTGTAGATACAAACTAGCATATGAAAATGAATGCATAATGCGCGGTCATAAAATAGTAATACCTACTTCATTAAGAAAACAAATATTATCCGAACTGCACAAGTCTCATTTAGGGATCTGTAAGACCAAAGCGGAAGCGCGTAGTCGATTTTGGTTTCCAGATATGGATAAAGCAATAGAACAAATGATTAATAGTTGTAAAATATGTATTCAATTAAGGCCACTGCCTCCAAAAACAGGCCTCGCAGTATGGCGTTTTCCCCCCCACCCATTTTTTAGAATTCACATAGATTTTCTAGGTCCGATCTTCAACATTACTTATTTTGTAATAGTAGATGCACATACTAAATGGGTTGAAATGTATAAAATGAATTCTATGTCCACTTCAGCAATAATTTTAAGGTTAGAAGATTTCATATCTAGATTTGGGCATTCTCACACGCTAGTTAGTGAGAACTATCTGGACTAATGTTGTATAAAGCTCCTCAAAAGTTAAATGGGAGTTTCCTAAGACTCTGTTTAAATGAAATTTAAAAGACTTAACCCCGGCTTCCCAAAGCCCACCGCAGTGCGCTGCATAAGCTGGAATGAACTTAAAATTGATGTTTTCATTGGCTGTTATATCGGAAATGGATATATGTTGTTGTTTTAGAAATGCACTAATTTCGTTTTTTGCACCGACAAATTGTGTGCCGTTGTCAGATACAATTAATTGTGGCTTTCCCCGTCTCGCAATGAATCTACGCAATGCAGCAATGTAAGCTTCTTTTGTCAAACTAGTGACCAAATCAAGATGAAGACATTTGGTTGTGAAACATACAAAGACTAAAACGTAAACTTTTATTAATTTACATCCACGTCCTTTGCGATCAGCAGCAAGCAGTGGACCCCCGTAGTAAACTCCAGCCCTTTGAAATGGATAGCCTGGCTCCAGGCGTTGCTTTGGTAGTTGTCCCATGATGGGATTTACATGTTGAGCCTTAAGTCTAAAACACTTATGGCATTTGTGTGTGACAACCCTAGCTAAGTTGCGACCTCCAATGGGCCAAAATTGATCTCTTATGGATGCTAGCAACAATTGTGGCCCCGCATGCATGAGTCGTAGGTGCTCATCCGTAAATATAAGTTTTGTTAAGCTATGTTTACAAGATAGCAAAATAGGGTGTTTTTTATCGTAAGTGTATTGTAAATTTTCTAACCTGCCACCTACACGAATTAAACCTGTGTCATCAATGAATGGAGATAAGCTTAAAAGTTTATTTTTATTGGATAATGGTTTTTTACGTTGCAATGTATAATATTCATCAAATGATTGTTTTTGTGACCATTGTAATAGTAAAATAAATGAATTGTTTATTTCCTCTGTGGTGAGGGGTCCAAATAATTTTAGTTTTCCTTTTTTGATATTATTAGTAAAACGTAATACGTAAGCTAACGATCTTTTTAATTTTAATAATTTAGAAAATCTTTCGAAATTAATTAAGCATTCTTCTGGTTTAAGAATAGTGGATGTGGTTGTAATAATTTCGGGAATTTCTTGATTAATATTGGAAAAATTGTTAATAGGCCATTTATTTTCTTGGTCAAATAAAAATTCTGGTCCATTCCACCACAGGGATAAAGTATGTAATTCTGACATGTTTACTCCTCGAGTCAACAAGTCAGCTGGATTAAGATTTGTGGGTACGTGACGCCACTCATAATTGATTGTAAGTTCTTGGATATCCGCTACGCGATTTTTCACGAATTGTTTGAATTTACTAGGTTGCGTTTGAAGCCAACCCAAAACGATTGACGAATCGGTCCATAGAATGCATTTATTTACAGGTCTGCGAAATGATTTGAGAACTTTTTCAGTTAGTCGTGCAGCTACAAGAGCGCCACATAACTCCAAGCGTGGAATTGTAGTGGGCTTTAACGGAGCTTCCCTACTTTTTGCACACAATAAGTTTACATGAATTTGCCCTCTGGCTACTGATCGTATGTATAGACATGCACCATATGCGTCTTGGGAATAATCACAAAATGTGTGAATTTCTATCGCACATTCAGGATTGTTAATAACAGTGCAACGCGGAATTTTAATACTTGAAATATGTTTTAATTCTGAAAGAAATTTTTGCCAAATTTGAATAATGTTTGTGGGCGCTATGTCGTCCCATGACAATTTCAATAACCAAAGTTTTTGCAGTAGAATTTTAGCTTGAATGACACATACGCTTAATAATCCTAACGGATCAAATATTTGTCCTATGACGGACATAATAGACCGTTTGGTTGGGTTCTCGTCAGTAACTGGTTTTATGGCAAAATACAATGTGTCACTATTCGGTGACCACCCAAGACCTAAAGTATTTGATAAACCTTGGTCACCGAGATTCAATGTTTGTGATGTATTTGATTGAGAAAGTTCTATGTTGGATCTTATTTTTCGCAAATTAAAACAACCGCTTGCTAACATTTTACAAATGCCTACTTTTATTTGAATTAATTGATTTTTTTTTATTAGCTCCGGTCACTAAATCATCGACGTAAAAGTCTTCATCAACTATTTGTGATAAGAGTTTGTCTTTGCATTCTATGGCCAATTGCCTTAAACAACGTACGGCTAAAAATGGTGCAGACGCTGTACCGTATGTTACAGTGTTTAATTTGTATGTTTTCAGTTCTTGATTAGGATCACTACGCCATAGTATTTGTTGTAAATGTCTTTGATTTTCATTTATAAGTACTTGGCGGTACATCTTTTCGATGTCTCCGGTTATAACGTATGGATAATGTCTAAATCTCAACAAAATGGATAATAAGTCGCTTTATGTGGTAGGACCGACCATTTGTATGTCATTGAATGCTATGCCTGAACTCGTGGGTGCACTTGCGTTAAATACCACACGAAGTTTAGTGGTGCTACTATTTTCTCGCAATACACTGTGATGTGGGAGAAAATATGAATTTTGTCGATATGTATTGGTTTCTGACATATGTCCTAACTGTATATATTCATTCATAAATTCTGTATACATTTGTTTTAATAAAGGTTGTTTTTGTAATTTACGTTCAAGCGAAAGAAAACATTGTTTAGCGCGTTCATGCGAGTCACCTAAGCAAGATTCTGATTTCTTGAGAGGAACCGCTACGGAAAATCGCCCGTCCGGCATTCGCTTATAATTTTGAACAAAGTTTTCTTCGCATAAACGTTCTTCCACAGAATACACAAATTTAGAAATTTCTGGTACCTCTTCAAGGCTCCAAAATTTAGCTAACTGTTCCTGTATTGTATTATTTGTCATTAACGTACATGTGAATGAATTTAATGGATTTGAATGTTTTGTATGAAGCCCACTGGTAGGCCCAGAAGCGATATATCCGAGTCTGGTTTTTTGTAAAATTGGACAATTTGTACCTAAACGTATTTGTTCTGGTTCAAGCAGATCCCAGAAAAGGTCTGCGCCGAGTAGAATGTCTATGCTCGACGGACAAAAGTCTTCTGGATCCGCCAATATTATGCGTGTGGGTATTTTTAATTTAGGTACTTATATTTGGTTACTACAAAGTGTTGCTATGTGTGGCAGCACTAAGAATGACATTTTGTTTTTGTATTAGGTAGTTCGCGATTCAATAAATGTATTACAACGCATTTTGATTGCCGATGTCGAATTATTTATTCCAACCACGGATGACTGTATTTGTGTATGTATAGTTTAATCGTAATTTACGAAATAAGGAATCCGTCATAAAAGAGGCTTGACTTCCTGAGTCAAGAAGTGCCCTAACTTCATGGCGGTGGTTGTCCTTATCGTATATGTATATCACTGCAGTCGATAGAAGTACACGCCCTGTTGGTTCGACTGAGAGCGATGTAGCACCTGTGACTGGTGTTTGATTTGATTGCGATGTGTCTGTATGCAACATTGTATTATGTCTGCGTGAACATTTTGTGCACGGACCGAGTCTGCAATAAGGCGCCTGATGACCAGGGCGTAAGCAGTTTTCACATAATTTGAAATCCTTTACTACTTGCATTCTTTCAATGACTGATTGACTTAAAAATTGTTTACATCTGTATACCCGATGATTTCCTTTGCACAAGGGGCAAGGATATGTATGTGTTTGTGATCCTGGCTGAGGATGTTGTCTTGTATATGTAGTTTGTATTGGATAGGTTTTAGTCACTGATGCTAAACCTTTATAGTGCTTGCCAGGCTTGTATCTTGAAGGTCTGGCGGTATTAGTGCCATGAGCATTGTTACTCATGGCTATGGACTCGAGTAGAGCCAGCCCTGTCAGCCCTGTTTTTTAAAAATGAAGTGAAATTTTCCAATTTAATTGGATTTTAATTGCATTTATGTTCTTCCCATTCCCATAATGTTCGAGGGTCTAATTTAGTGCTCATGATATAAATTATGAGGGTATCCCAAGAATGAGTGGGCTCACCTAAGCTATCTAAAAGCTCTTAAGTTCTTAGTAAAGGTGTCAATTATTTTACGTATAGATTCAAAGGACTCTTTTTTAATCGGTTCTAATGAAAAAAGCTCCTGAATATGATTTTGAATAAGCAAACGTGTGTTGTCATATCTGCCGCACAATAAATCCCAGGCAATTTTATAATTTTTAGATGAAAATTCTAAAGATCGTATTACTTGAGCAGCGCTTCCCCTCCAGGGATGCTCTCAAATAATGGAATTTCTGAATGTCGGAAATGGAAGAAGAATCGTGAATTAATGAAAATAATGTGTCGCGAAACTCCAACCAACCCTCATATTGACCGCTAAATTTAGGTATTTGAATTGTGGGTAGTTTAACACTGCACCTTGATGTATGCTTCAAAACCCCATGTTTGGTCGGATCTTCGCCATTGCCGTAATTTGAGCTGGCAGAATAGTGATTGTCGGTATTGCTATTCTTATTCATACTTAATATTTCTTGGGCAGTCGCAACGTTTGCATAAAAAAGGTTTTCAAAATCAGTACGCTCGGCTGCCTGTACCGCTATGTCCCTCTCATCCACTATAAGGCACTCAATTGAAGTTTGAATTTCCTCGAATTGAGAAAAAAGTGCATCTATTTTGTTTAAACGAACTTGAAGTTCTATAGTTTCGACTGATGTTAAATTATCCAACTTGTCTATATAATTAATAAAATTTGTCAAACGACCCTTAATTACACCACGTTTCTTAATTAATTCTTTAAGCTCAGTTGCCATTGTATTGGGTAATGAAAGAACAATCTTACAATCTGAATATAATGTATAATTTATGAATAAATGCAATTAATTGTTTCAATAAAATTGGCTGTATATAAATGTCAATGAATTTATTGACATTTATTAGATTTTTATGATAATTGGTTCACTTGTCTCTCCATAACGTAATAGCGATATTTAGAAACAAAATAATTACAGCGGGAAACGTTTTCGAAGCTTACGTAGGCGAAGCCGCCGGCGTACACTTGTGTATGATAATCGTAATATGTCGATACCTATGTAATTAATATTAATTTCCTATCATGTCATGAAAAATACCTAATTCAATGTTTAATTTAATAGTATAATAATTGTATTAATGTATTTGTTTTAGATTATATGTCTGTAACCAATTTTATATACATTGCAGCCGCGCAGCGCACGTTTTTTAATGTATGTAGGTAAGATTGAATATGACCGTCGTCGGTCGGCGTTTGCGTTAAATTGTATTATGATGGATAATACGCATTAATATAACAATGTATTAGCTGATCAATGAATATTTCGATGTATATGGACTGTAACGTATGTATTTTTAAAAATCTAAGAGATAAATTGGAACGGACTCACTCATTTGCTCATCTCGCCGTATTTCCAGTTTTTGGCTATGCACTTCGTAATTTGAATTTTCACTTGTCTTCTTTGTATTAGGGCTCGTTCTTTATTGTATCCGGCTCGAAGGACCAGCTTGTTGGGGATTGTCTTTACCTTAATTTTTCATTACTGTTTGCACTATGTGTTGTATGCGCGCGCGTCGCTGACAAAATGGCAGATAATAGTGATGTGCCACATTAGTTGTATGGTTGCTAGTGATGTGTCAATTAATTGAATTTGAGTTTTACAATACCCCATTTCTCCTTTCCCCTACTGCATTCCTTTATCCTATACTCTCTATCTCATCCTAAAGGCTGACGAGGCTTTGCTCCTAGTGTTGCAATCATAAATAGGCGATACTAACACTTCATTACATGGCTCGTCTACCTGTTTGCAACTTCGCAATAAAAAATAAATATATAATGGAGGAAAAGTTTTGATTATTGGTATTATAAAAATAATAAAACTACGTTTTAACGATTTTGAGCGCAGTATTTTATTTGATTTTTATTCCGACGTTTCAGCGACTTTTCAGTAGCTTGACACTTGACATCTTTGTCTTCCGTAATCATGACAACTGAAAAGTGGCCGAAGCATCAGAATAATAATCAAATAAAATACTTTTATTATGTGTACTAGTCGCGAAAAATTGAGAACATACTATATAATAAAAATAATAATTTCCAGGAGTGGATCCGTCAACAGACAACTCGTGCCACAAGATATCGGCCCTGACGACCAGTGAGGCTTTCGATGAGTGCGTTCAGTCTCGCCAAGCACATACACGGATGCTAGTTCTCGAAACTGGCTTCTACGATAAAGATCCTGTGACTGTTATGTTATTGAAGCCTATTACAGGTATTTACGTCAATAGGCGATAGTAACCACTTTCCATTAACTGGGCCGTCTACCTGTTTGCCAGCTTCGTTATAAAAATATACTGTACTCGTAAATAAAATGAAATAATAAAGTATTGTAAAATGTCAATTCGATTCGAAACCGTCAGTAAACTATCAGGCGCATGTTTATTACAGTTTTTCGCACAGGGAATTCATAGTAACTGCCCCTGTAGACAAGAAGCATTATAGCTAAACGAATAGAATGAAAATGTATGGGAATGACAGCGTAACGATATGTCATTTTCAATACTTTTTCTATTCTATTCGTTTATCGCTACTGCCATTTGTCTACAGGGCTTGGTTTCAGATCGTCTTGGAACCCATCTAATATCATTATATACTGCTACGTCAATGAAGTTATAAGCTATTTATATTCAGCCTTTTGTAGATAATTTTGTAAGACCATTAATTTTGCTCCGGACTAAAAATGTTAGTCTGTAAGCCTTGAAATGAAAATGTAAAGTTATTATTGTATTTGACAGGTCGGCGTCATCAGTTGAGAGTGCACTGTTGCGCCGTAGGCCATACGACTCTTGGCGATTACACGTACAGTGGAACTCGGGATTGTGCGCCCCACAGAATGTTGCTCCATGCTACAAAATATATTCATAAAATATATTTAAAGTTCCTTTGAACATTGAAATCAAAATTATTCGTCATTGAGGACGCCGAGGATAATTCAAAGTAGGGTAGGAAAGATTGCGGCGGCACTATATGCACAGCACTAGTTGCACGTCACATCACTAACCAAGAGAAAAAAAACAATGCTGTCATATTATGACTTCAATAAAAAAAAGTTTCTTCCCGACAAAAACTATTGTCAACAAGTAATACCTATTATTATAGATTAAGGGTTTTTTGATCTTCTGCCTGTGGGAATAAATAAGTATTTACTATCCATGTGCTCCGGATTTTTCTTTATCCAAAACTGACAATCCGGACGCGTCCAGAACCTTCACGAGGTCGAATAGGAAAATAGATGTCCTTGATATTAATGAATAACTGATATAGTTTTCGCAACTAGTACACATCATTAAAATTACTTTTTATAGTTTTAAGTGCGACTTTTTATTTAATTTTTATTTCAACGTTTCGGCCACTTGTCAGTAGCCGTGATCACGGAAGTATGAATATGAAAGTCAGATCGAATGTCGTGCTTAAAACCGTTAAAACATTGTTTTGATTATTAATAATTGATATAATATAAAAAGGGAGAGAATGTGTTACCCAGTGAACTTATGTGAATAATTAGTATTATTCTCAGGGTGGATTACATTCCTTTTATGGGCGAATGAAGAAAGGGTCTAAAAATGTATTAGTTATACTCAGATTTTTAATTACCTGGATTCAAATGACAACTGCGATCAACTTTTTTATGTGGCATGTATCTTTATGAGTCGTTGATTCAATTCACACAACTCGCTTATGAATGATCCATACTACAACACTATGTTCCAAGTATGAAGGGTAGAGGTAAGGAGAATATCGCGACAATTGGGGGGCTGCGGTTACTTTTTGTGAGACAGTAATGTCACTCAAGGAGGCCGCAGAACGCGACAGGGAGAGAAGTCCTGCAGCGCGTGCCAATGCGTCTTCTCGAGGTCGCCGGCCTTCAGCTGGCACCCGGAGAGGCAGGTACGCGCATTACTTCCCTCCTTGAGTTAGGTTCCGTTTACCGCGGGGGGCCTTTAGCTTGCTAGGAAGAGCAAAGGACCTTCTACCCCCGCACAACGAAGTGGGGTGTGTTCTCCCAGGGCACACTCCAGGCACTTTATTGCGCTGGATCAACTGGGCGTAACTATGTTCTAAATCTCAGCCTTTCCAACACAAACAAAAACGCAGGGTCGACAGGGAGGAGGGGGTTTTTAGTGGGTATTGGGGTTGCTCGCTCGTGTAGCAACACTCGGAGTCTTCCACACTATTCTGTGACGTCGATCGCGGACGGAGCACCGCCAAGAGCATACTATTGCTGCAATGTTATCGCCCCCGACCGACACGTGTCGTTCCCCTAGCAACGACCCAGTTTGTGAGTAAATCGGTTAAGCATTTTCCCTCGCCTCAAAAAAAAAAAAAAAGGGTGTCGACACTTTGGCATCAGGGTGAATTTTAAAGAAAGCTATTAGAGTAGTATTGAAAAAAAGTGACAGGTGACATTCCCGCGGAATCATGTTTTGGCGAATTTCTCCTGGTTTTCTTTCGTGTTTTTCTGTTTTCCTGGCTTTGCGTTGTCATTTATCTGTTGGTGTTGGCTATTTTTAAGTTTATTATTAGTGGTAAGTACTTTACTTTATAAATGTCGCAGTCGGTGGGAGAGAAAGTTCCTCCTGATAGGGGGAGACATTCTTTAGGAATGGAAGTGGGCGAATCTCACGCTATTGGCCAAACTAAGGAGAAATTACGGGCTAAACGTTCTTTAGAGGCTCCTTCAAATACCCCCGAGAAAAGAATTTTGCCCCCTTCAGTCTCTATCCAACACACATACACCAGACCTGGATTTGAGGCAAACTCGGATCTCAGGTATTCTGAGTCTGACTCAGGCCCTTTTATTGTTTACGTTATGGGTCCCGATGTGGACCTGCCCAAATCATCCAACAATATGCGCGCCCTTAAAATAGCCCAAGTTATTTACAACAGCAAAGTCTCAGGGGTTGACGAAATAAAAAATATAGGAAGAAACAAAATTTCTATTTATTTTAAAACATTCTCTGAAGCTAACTCATTCTTATCCCACCCTGTCCTAGAGTTAAATAATCTTACAGCAATAATTCCCCGTTTTCAACTTACCCGTATGGGTGTAATTCATTCAATCCCTCTAGATTGGTCTTTGGAGGACTTGGTTTCATGGACTGAGTGCCGTCCAGAGTCTTCTATAGTAATTAAAGCGAGAAGACTAAATAAAAAAAAACGTGTTGAAGATACAACCTGCTGGGAACCCACTGGTACTGTAGTTCTCACCTTTTTAGGCCAATCCCTCCCAAACCATGTTTATTGTTGCAACCTCTCTCAACCTGTTGGAACATATACCCTTCCCACTATACAGTGCCTAAAATGCTGTCGTTTCGGACACATTCGTGACAAATGCCGATCTAACTCACGCTGTTCTCGCTGTGCTGGCCCGCATAAAAATGCCACTTGCCAGGTACCTGAGGATAAAATTATTTGTTTGTTTTGTTCTGGTAATCATGCAGCCACTGACTCTAGATGCCCCGAACATGCACGCCAAAGAAACATTAAAGTCATAATGTCCACTGAAAATATTGGATATGTTGAGGCAGCCCGTAGATTTAAACCTGTTCGGACTTCATATGCTGACATTTCCTCAACAGTTCCAAACAAATCTGCCTACATACCCTATCCCTCTCCTAATTCTGTTCCCTCCCCTATGTGCCCTGAACCTTCCCCCAGTACTGTTCAGTCTGCACCAAATTCTTCATATAGGAAAACTATCTATATACATAGAAAACCTAGACAGGAGCTAGGTACAACATATGATCATCTAGCCCATGCTAATATTGTCTCCTCGCCACCTTCCTCTTTACCAAATGGTTGTGCTCTTGGCGATAACTCCCCTAATATCTCTACCGCTAATGATAATTTAGTACAAATTTTGTCAACAGCTTTAATTAACATATTTTCTAAATGTGGTGATATACAACCGTACAATGTCATAGATATGCTTCAAAAAATTATTACGTCTCTTATAAACTCTTCTATCCAAAATGGCGAAGGTCCTTCAATGGAACTGTCGTAGTGTTAATAATAAAAAACATGAAGTATCTTTTTTAATTAATCAGTTTAATCCTTACCTTTTTGCCCTCTCTGAAACATGGTTGAACCCTGGTTCTTTATTTCGAGTGCCTGGGTTTTCATGTATCCGAGATGACAGATCGGATGGTTGGGCTGGTTGTGCTATTCTTGTTAGAAGAAATATTACATTCTCCCGTTTCACCCTCCCCCCTCACTCCCCAGATATTAATATTGTAGCTGTCCGTTGTCTTAATATAACATTTGTGTCTGTCTACATCCCTCACCCCAATGCTCTCCTCATACAAGAACTTTTCTCCCTCTTATGCCATCTTCCTGTCCCTCTCCTCATTCTAGGAGACCTAAATATCCGCCATACTTTGTGGGGTTCAGCTTCCTGTGATCCTATTGCTCCAGCATTTCTTGATATCTTAAATGATCTAAACTTATGCATCATTAATGATGGATCCCCTACGCGTAGAGTCCCTCCCCTTCAAAATCCGAGTGCCCCTGACCTTACTTTATCCTCTCCCTCCATAGCCTACTCTCTTTCATGGTCTGTTCTTTCTAACTGTTATGGAAGTGACCATCTCCCTATTCTTTGTTCCTTGCCTGATTCTTCACCCCCTCCTGTCACTCCAACGCCTCTCTTGAGATTTAGACTCGCACTAGCTGACTGGCATAAGTTCTCTTCCTTGGTACAAAGTAAATTAAACTCTCTTCCTGATGTTTCTTCTCTGAATTTTACTTCCCTATATGATGAGTATGTATCTGCATTGACATCTGCTGCTGAGCAATCAATCCCCTTAAAAAACTCTGTAAAAAATAAAATTCCCTCCCCTGCTTGGTGGGATTCTGAATGTTCCGCTATAGTAAAAAAGCGCAAAGAAGCGGAGATTAAATTTACCAGGAGCCTCACATATGATAATTACTTAGAATTTCAGAAAGTCTCTGCTTCCTCTAAAAGACTGTTGCGTTCAAAGAAAAAAAAAAGGTTGGCAAGCCTTCTGCGAATCCCTTTCTCCCAGGACTCCAGCTTCTATGATATGGAAGAAAATAAAAGCCTTTAGAAAGTCCCAAAGTGACGATAATATTAATTCCAATAATCCATCTTCCTGGCTTCCCAATTTCATGCACAAGCTTGCTCCTCCTTTTGTTCCCCTTGAACCTTGTCCCCCCATCAGTTGTTCCCCTTCAGATGAGTTGAATCCCATGAATTCTAAATTTTCCTTTGGAGAACTATGCGCTGCCCTAGATCATCTCCGAGACTCTTCTCCTTGAGTAGACGGCATTACTTATTCCTTTGTAATTGAGTCTTGTGAATCTTCTAAGCATTTTCTACTGAACCTTCTGAATCAGATTTTTCTTTCCGGATCTATCCCAGAGTCTTGGAAAAAGCAAATAATTGTTCCAATATTAAAACCTGGCAAGGATGCTTCAGACTCTGATGCTTATAGACCTATAGCCCTATCTTCAGTCCTTGCTAAAATTATGGAGCATTTAATTAAAAATCGACTCGAGTGGATCGTAGAAAGCAAAGGCATATTAGCCATAGCCAGTTTGGTTTTAGACGAGGTTTAGGTACAATGGACAGTCTCAACCTTATTACCTCAGACATCAGATTAGCTTTTTCCCGAAATGAACATGTCGTAGGAGTCTTTTTAGACATAACATCTGCATACGACAACGTCAACCTTCAAATACTCAGGCAGAAGCTGCACAATCTGAGTATCCCCCCGAGGATTGTCAACATTGTTTCCAATATGTTCATGGAGAGATCAATCTCCGTCCGCGTTTCGGGAATCGACTCCCCCCCGCGTCTTGTATGGAAAGGTTTACCCTAAGGCTCTGTCCTCAGCCCGATCCTCTATAACATTTATACGGCTGATTTAGAATCTTCTGTAAGCTGCTTTTGCAAAGCCCTTCAGTATGCCGATGACATTGCTCTATATGCCACTTCTGACTCTTTCAGTGACGCTTCAAACTGTATCAATTCTGCTCTTTTTTATCTTAACTCATGGCTTTCAGAGCACGGTTTGTCACTTTCTGCTTCAAAAAGCTCGGCTGTAATATTCTCCCGCAAAAGAGATATTCCTGCCCTAGACATTCACATTAACAATCATCCAATCCAAATTGCTAACTCTATTAAATTCCTAGGTGTCTTCCTCGATGCCAAACTTTCAGGCCTCCCCCATCTCAATTATATTTGCGCAAAAACAGAAAAAAACACTAACGTAATTCGAGCCCTGTCAGGTGTTAGGTGGGGATCTCACCCCTATTGTCAGAAGCTACTTTATAATGCCACCATCCGCAGCCATTTTGACTATGCCTGCTTCATATTGGAACCCTGCAGTAAATCCGCTCTCATGAAACTGGAACGCATACAAGCCAAATGCCTCAGAATCATCACAGGCGCAATGAAATCTTCTCCAACAAATGCCCTTCAGGTTGAGTGTGTAGACCCTCCTCTTGCTCTTCGCAGGCAGCTTCTGTCGGACAGATTCTTTTATAAAGTGATAGAGCTCTCAGATCATCCCCTTCTAGGTATCTTAGATCAACTCCTTCAAATTTCGTTCACATCTAGTTATTGGACTCACAAATGTCTTCCACTTCTTATAAATTCGTATAAGAAACTAGTAGATCTCCCTCTTGGCATTTTCCAGAATTATAAAAATCCTGTTTTTGAGTCTAGTTTTGAAAGCCTTATTTATAAACCTAATGTTATTCTAAATCTAGATATTCACAAAAATTCTCCAGATGCTAATCAATTATTTTGTAAAATTACGCAGGATCGTTGGCCAGACCACCTTCAGTTTTTCACCGATGCATCACGGCTATCTTAAAATGGCCCTGTTTGTTCAGCTATTTGGATTCCCAAATACAAAATTATTTTAAATTTCAAAATTCCTCCTCCTAGTTCTGTGTTCACTGGCGAATCAATCGCTATTCTAGAAGCCGTCCTTTATATTGAATCCCATAACATAAGTAAATCTATCATTTTTACTGATTCCTTAAGCTCCCTACAGGATATCTCAAAATTACCTTTACATGCTAAACATAACTTTGTCATGTCCCTAAAAATAAAGGAAGCCCTCTTTCGTTGTCACTCGTCTGGTTTAGATATAGTACTTGCCTGGATCCCAAGTCACTGTGGAATTGGTGGAAATGAGATTGCCGACTGTTGCGCCAAGGAAGCTGTCTGTTCGGGTAGTAACAAATATAATAAATGCTTTCCCCGCGATTTACGTTCTCTCGCGCGGCCCCAGATGTTTGAGACTTGGAATGGTATCTGGCAACAGTCCCGTCTGACTGTTGGCAGATACTACGGTAGTTTGCAACCAACATTACGTCCCAAACCTTGGTTCTTTAACTATAGAAAACTACCCAAAAAAGTTATATCAACTATAATTCGCCTGCATCTTGGCCACTGTTGCTGTCCTGTATTTCTTGCAAAATTAAGAATTCGCGATAATTCTCTCTGTGAGTGCGGCTTAGCTGACGGCTCTGTCCATCACATTTTTTTCGAATGTCCCAAAATAGTTTCTCCCCTCTACAGTATATTACTCAAAGATTTTCCCCGACCGGTCAATGTGGGCTTTCTTCTTACCCTAGCTGATAGTAGACATGTACATATATTATCAAAGTTTTTAACAATAAATAACATCTATCTCTAATGTAGTTAGTCTAACACTCTATGTTTTGTGTTGTCCTCAGGATCTCAGAAAGTGATTTGGAAGATCACCGACTAAATTTTTCTTTTCGCATTTATACTCTTATATGCACCTGACATTTTACCACCTACTGTGACATTGGCCAAATCAATGCAAACTGCGTTGGAGCCATAATCCAAAAAAAGAAGAAGAAGTAGAGTAGTATTATAGTGTGTTAGTTTAAAAAAAAATAACAAAGTCACTAAGCGTGTTATTCAAAATTCACGAAATAAAGTCACTACCCACGTTTTCACATAACAATTCTTTGAGGTTATATTTAGTAAATTACTTTGTACTTCGTGAATAGTGGACGTTTTATAACCGCGTATGTCACCAACTACTCTAGTGGCCAAAGATATTAATTTTTAACTGGGCATACTTCAATTCGTCTATAATAGCTACATTCATACCATACCTTTTATCTACAAAAGCGCCATTGTGGACGGTTATTGAACTGTTATTTACAGCTTACAACTGGACACTTCTTCAACTAATTTCTTATATGAGATGATTCTCCTTACCTCTACCCTCCATACTTGCAACATGAAAAACGACAATCACAGTTGTCATTTTAATTTTAATCCAGGTAATTAAAAATCAGAGTATAGTCAAATCAACTGCCTTGCAAAGATCACAGACCGTAGAGTGATTAAATGATTCATTCATTTTCAGATTAGTTCTCCCTTTTAAACTAGAGACACTTGACATAATCACACCCGAGCCTTTCGTCATTGACCCGAAGTTTACTAAAAAATAGATACCGCATCGCAATTTCTACAAGTTCAGAAACAAAGAACAGTTCAACAAAACTTGTGATGTTATTGATAAATCATATGTTATCGGTGTGAAATACAAATTATTTAGTTGCAAAAAAGGTTGATTTAATCGCTTATAGATTATTAAAACTTCAAAAAATTTGAAGCGCCTACTTATTTACTTGACTCTCTGTTACACTTCGGATTATAGTATAATTATTTTCTCATATCCCAAAACAAGCAAACGCCTGATGGAAAGCGGTTACCGTTGCCTATACACGTTTGGAATACCTGGGGTGTCGCTAACTCATTGCCGACCTTTAGAGACTTTGTAACGACCTTCATATTTTTGTGTATTTCATCTGACCGTTTGACTGTAAAATTGGGAAATCATGGTGGATGCGAACTTATTTCAAATTTTTATTATAACTCCAAAATATAATACAATAAATTAAATTATCTTTTGAAACCTTTCTTTCAATAAATGTTCCACACAGAATTGTGTTTTTGAGTCCACTTTTCAATATAGTAATGTTCGCATTAAGATATCAATTTCGAATAATGTATCGATATTATTAATTTATTTCTCGTCGACCATTTGGCAGCTGGCGAGTTATGGATAACTTTACATACCTATTTCTGAACAATAAATATTTGGCTGTTTTTTACTTTTTTAAATTGTGTGAGTTCAGTAGGCGGGGCAAACGGCCCTCTTGATGGAAAGCGGTTACCATCAACTTTGGACTTTTGTAACATCAAAGGTGCCAATGTGCTGCCGCTCTCTAAGAGCCTTGACTATCATAAAAATATGATCATAGACATGGAACATATTACTCTCTTACGAGAGATGATAGAAGTGCAAGTCATTTTTACATGAAGAACGATAGTGTAATAACTACATGTGATTCATAGTCTATAAGATCATATTTAAGGGATGCTATTTGACAGCCAGCTAATATGCTACGCTATATAACGCCTCACTTTTACAACTGCACTGCTCCCCAGCGACGAGATATTCACCTCCATTTCCTTGAGCTCCCACGTTCAACTACGCAACGGTTCTCTAGAACATTTATTCCGCGTACAACAATCACAATCTGGAGGGAATTTCCCATCACGGTTTTCCCTTTGCGCTATGACGTGGGATTCTTTAAAAAGGGTGTTATAAAAATTCTTAGAGGTCGGCAACGCGTTGGCGACTCCCCTGGTGTTGCAAGCGTCCATAGGCGACGGTAACCACTTTAGATCAGATGGGCCGTCTGCCGGTTTGCCTGCTTCAGGCAAAAAAAAAACTGATAAAAATATGATAGTGTAATTGGGGCCTTACGACAGGCCGCGTATTATTTCTTCTTTCATGCATAGATAAAGTTTTATAGTCTGGCAGGATCGTGTAAGGGTCCTTTAGAAAGGCCCATTCGCGATGGCTTGCATGGCTGTCTTTTTTTTTTTTTTGAGGCGAGGGAAAATGCTTAACCGATTTACGCACAGTCTGGGCCGTTGCTAGGGGAACGACACGCGTCGGTCGGGGGCGATAACACTGCAGCAATAGTATGCTCTTGGCAGTGCTCCGTCCGCGATCGACGTCACAGAATAGTGTGGAAGACTCCGAGCGTTGCTACACGAGTGAGCAACCCCAATACCCACTAAAAACCCCCTCCTCCCTGTCGACCCTGCGCTTTTGTTTGTGTTGGAAAGGCTGAGATTTAGAACATAGTTACACCCAGTCCAAGTCTGCCTCGTCACGTGGCATCCTGCAACATTGAGCAGAATGCCCTCTTGAGACCTGTAAACTCCGCTTAATGCAATACTATACTGCAGTATCGTCAATGGGTCTCTGTTGTTGGCATGGCAACAAGGCTGGCTTAAAGGCGTAGCTGCCAATTCACAAACCTAAATAAAATAAATAGCAACAAGGCTACAGGCCTTGTTGCCATGCCATATAATCTCCAAAAAAAATATTATAATAACTAAGGTCAGCTATGGATTTTGTTGTGTTACAATTTGTAACTTACAAAAACAAATTCTAGATACCAAAAGTTTAAATTACGTAGTATCCATAGTTGTTTGTGGTTTAAATTACGGTAAATTTGCATAAACGCGGAACCTGAAAATTATGCGTTTTTTGTATTTAAAGACTATAAATATGGTTTGCTATGGTATAATAAGGATACTAAAATTATCGGAAACCCGTCATTTAGGTAAAAAATTAAAAAGAATACAATTAATTACGATAAAAACCTGCATCATATAAATAAAAATAATGTTCTATTTTAGCGTCACGGCTCACCTAGTTGTGATAAAAACACAATCACTTATTTAATTTCGGGATTAATCTACAAATGTAACATATATGACATGACCAAAATAATTAATCATTATAAAATCAACTATTACGGCATTGCTAAAAAACCACCATATTTTGTAATTGGTAGGTGAAACCTCAGATTAATAATATTAAGAGACAAAGTTTTTAATTCACTTTGCTACTTGTTAGGCAAAGACACTAAATCCATACAGCATGAATATAAATATTATTCAATCAATCTGAAGATCATTGAATGACATGAAAGTATGGAATTTTAGATTTTTCACATTATTGTAACTAAGATAATTAATATATTTTTCTAGTATGTATATATAAATACCGACTACATGCAATACCAATGTAAGCAGAACAAAGTATAGGTGTAAGGGGTGGTCGAAGGTGTAACCAGTGACAAGGACAGTGGGTTAGGTTAGGTTATCTTTAGACCAAAGCCCACCCGATCCTGTGGAACATCGGATACGACTGGCTCCTCAGAGAGCCAGTCCTACCCGGGATGGGGGTTATCTGCTACGCAGACGACACCCTCATCTCGGCCCGGGGTGGTACCTACGAGGAGTCCGTGGAGCTAGCCAACGCATCTACTGCGTTGGTGGTTAACAGAGTGGAGCGGCTGGGCCTCAGGGTCTCCGCAGAAAAGACGGAGGCCCTGATGTTCCACGGGCGTCGTAGGCGACCACCTCGGGACACGCACGTCGTCGTTCAGGGAGTGGCAGTGGCGGTCGAGGCCCAGATGAAGTATCTGGGCCTCACACTTGATGGCAAGTGGAATTTCGGGGCCCATTTCGAACAGCTGGCCCCGAAATTGTTGAGGGCCGCCGCTACCCTGGCCAGGCTCCTGCCTAATGTGGGAGGACCAGGCGCGGCCTGTAGGAGGCTTTATTCGGGTATTCTGCGGAGCATGGCACTGTACGGTGCCCCCGTTTGGAGTGAGGCCCTCCACCGCAAGAACAGGACGCAGCTGCGGCGCTGCCAGCGCGTCCTTGCGGTGAGGGCCATTCGGGGTTACCGTACGGTGTCCTGGACTGCTGCTACTCTCCTGGCGGGCGATCCGCCTTGGGAGTTCCAAGCGGAGACGCTCGCTAGGGTGTATCAGTTCCGCCAGGATGCCCGGGAGAGAGGCCTAAGGCCGTGCCTGGTAGAGATTAAGAAGGTCAGGGCCGAAGCGACCGCGGCCCTGATGCTTAAATGGGAAGAGGACCTGAGGTCCCCAGTGGCTGGTTTCGCGACGGTGGAGGCAATCCGCCCTCACCTGTCGCGCTGGGTCTCCCGAAATAGGGGGACCCTCACGTATAGGATGGTGCAGATACTTACCGGGCACGGCTGTTTCGGTAAGTATCTGCATCATACTGCGGGTCGGGAGTCTTCACCGGACTGCAAGCAATGCGGCGCACCCTTGGACACAGCGATCCATACGCTGGTGGAGTGCGCCGCCTGGGGACCTCAGCGTCACTCGTTGACACACGTGGTTGGGCCAGTCGACTCGCTCCAAGGCATGGTAACTGCCATGCTGCGGAGCGAGGACTGTTGGACGGCGGTGGCCTCCTTCTGTGAAGCGGTAATGCTGCAGAAGGAGGTCGCCGAGAGGGAGAGGGAGGAGGATGCGCTGGCGGAGCCTATCCGCCGGCGGCGTACAGGCCGCCGCCTGCGCATGTACGCTCACCTCCTCCCACCCTAAGGATTCCATCGTAGGGGCCCGCGGGTCCGGGGGCACCCGCGGGACTTCCCCCCCTACTGGTGAAGAGGATGGCCTTCCCCGAGGGCCATCCTGTGGTTTAGCCATGCGTCGGGGCGTCACAGTTGTGTACCTACGGGCTGTATCCTGTGACGCCCCATAAAAGCGCGAGGGAGAGGGGCGCAGGTTAGGTTTAGTGGGTAGTCCGGCGGACGGAATCCCGCGACTACTACGCTCATCGTAGTCATGCGTGGGGATTCCGACCGCTGGGAGTCTCACACACCCTCGGTCAACCCCCCCCCCGGGCCCGAGGTAGTGTCACAAGAAAAGACATTCCCCCTGCGTTATCAAAAAAAAAAAAAAAAAAAATAGACCAAAGCCCACGAGCCGAGCGAGCGAAGCGAGCGTGCCGCGGCAGCGGCCGGCGAGTGGCAGAACCAACTGGTTTCCATTTATTCGTTGATAATTTTGATAAAAGTTAAAGTCCGTTCTGGCAATCGCCGGCCCCTGTCGCGGCACGCTCGCTTCGCTCGCTCGGCTCGTGGGCTTTGGTCTAAAGATAACCTAACCTAACCCACTGTCCTTATACATCCCATCCGCATCATCCAACCCCAAATCCCAATAGTAGTAGTTCTTTGCATGCAATTAATAAGCTATAAGATAGGAAAAAACTGAAACCTATATAGCAATAAAACTAAGAAAAGATTGCCTCTGTCCTGCCCTATGACGGAGAACCCCGGGTCTTAAAAAAACCCACTGTCCTTGCCATAACCTTCGAACACCCCTCACACCTATATATTGTTTGTCTAACATTAGTATAGCATGTTATCGTTAATTATATATACAAACTACAAAAATATAATAATGATCTTAATCACAATAATGTGAAAAATCTAAAATTCCGTATTTTTATGTCATTCAAAGATGTTCAGTTTGATTGAATAATATTGATATTCATGCTGTACGAATTTAGTTCCTTTGCCATTTAGCAAAGTGAGGTAAAAACTTTGTCTCTCAATATTATTAATCTGAGGTTTTACTTACATATTACAAAATGTCGTGATTTTTTAGCAATGCTGTAATATTTGATTTTATAATTATTAATTATTTTGATCATGTCATACATGTTACATTTGCAGATTAATCCCAAAATTAAAGTAATTGTGTTTTTATTATAATTAGTAGGTAAGTCGTCACGCTAAAATTGAACTTTATTTCTATCGATATAATGCACGTATTTCGTAATTAATTGTAATGTGTATTAATTTTTTGTCTAAATGATGGCTTACCGATGATTTTAGTGTCGTTATTAAACCATAGCAAACCATATGTAAAGTCTTTGAATACAAAAAAATGCGTAATTTTCAGGTTCCGCGTTTATGCAAATTTACCTAAATTACTTTTAGGCATTAGGTAGGAAAGTGGTATATTTGGCTAATTTTTGTGGAATATAAAAGAAAGGGACTGCTGCTTAGACATCCGGTATCGTTCACCGAACTTTTTATGTACATCAGTCTACATTTATGGAGTAAAGGCTAAACTTTTGCACAGAGTGTCATCAGATTAACGGAAATTAAGTTTAGGGGTATACATACGCCTTATATATAGACACTATACTTGTTATTTGGGCTAGGAAACATGTTTTTAGGGTCCACCAACAAGTTTTGAACGAATAATGGGAAAAACAAAAATACGATTGATAAACAAAGTTATGTCACTTTTGTTGAAAAAAAGTTTGATTTGTGTTTAGGAATACACTTACACCTGATATATAAACACTAAAACTGTTTTTTAATTTAGTAAACGAGTTTTTAATTAGTTATTATAATTTTAACGTTCATAATAATAAATCACAGTACTGTCACTTTTTTTTTACTTGACGACGATAACAGGCATAAGAAAAAAAAATAACCATTCGATATGTCAATAATATCGATTAAATACGAAAATGGTTTTTTTTTGCTCATATATTGCGAGTCTGTTTTAGTAGTATGTTTTTAAACGATTTATTTTCATTTAAAAAAAAACGATGTATAATTTGCTATACCCTATTTGCCGCCTTTTTATTCCATTTCTCTTTTAGTTATATGAATATACTTTGTGTTTTATTATGGATTTTTCGACGACTTGCGCTGTTTCGGTTATATTGATTATTTTTATGTTAACTGGCTTTCTCACTGGACTTTGGATTTTGGCGAAATCCTCTATCTTAAGTTTTGGGTCTGATATAGATAAACGGGAGGTAAATTAATGGTGATTTGAGTTAAGGATATCCTTACAGTTTATAGCCACTAAGGTTGTGAGGGGTGATCGAAAGTCGCAACCAGTGATTAAAACGGTAAGTTGGTTAGGTTGGGTTAGTCTTTAGACCAAAGCGCACGAGCCAAGCGAGCGAAGCGAGCGTGCCGCTGCAGCGGCCGGCGAGTGCCAGAACCGACTGGTCACCATTTATTCATTGATATCTATTTAAATGATGGTTTCAAATCGGTTGTGATATTTGCTGACCGCTGTCATGGCACACTCGATTCACTCGCTCGGCTTGTGGGCTTTAGTCTGCGTTTTTAGACTGTTTTAAATGTTTTTTACATTGACCACTACCTCTCTTCAACATTTCTCATCTTTAGACATATTATGCCCAAAAATATTAATTTAATATTGAAATGCTCTGTTTTTTGAACAGAAACTGTGTTTTACTCGACGAGTAAAACACGGTTTCTGTTCTCGTATTTCTGTTAAAAAGTTTTGTACATACATACATACATACATACATATCTTCACGCCAGTTCCCTTGCGGGGTAGGCACGAACAACAGAGTGCCATTTAGGCTTATTCTTACACAGTAAAAGTTTTGTATGTTGGAATAAATGTTGTTTTATATAATTTTTCTGTATTTATTTATCTATACCTCCAAAAACGTGGATAAATACTAATATTATGTAGAAATTAAGCCAACTTTCATGGATTTGAGTTTATGAATGTACTCACGAATTGTTTATGATTGTACTCATGAATTACATATAACCACTAGAACTTTTTGTAACACTATAACTGTTTTTTAATGTAGAAATAAAGTTTCAAATTTAATTGACGCATAAATACAAATTCATGCTAGACATATATAATAGATTGATTAAAAAGTGACAGTTTTTAGTTTCACTTTTGTTTTTAATGGCTTGGCTAACAAGGTGTGATTATAAAAATAAATTAATCGATATGTCATTAATACTTATCGACTTATAATTAAGAAATTCAAAATCTTGTAGCTCAAGATTTAGAATTAATTAATATATTGTTTTATATAATTTTCGGAAATCGATATATTTCTATGAAAAAAAAAATTATAAATATTTTTGTTTGCCGCCTTTATTGCCCCTTTTATTACCGCCATTTTATTCCTTTTTTCTAGTAGTTGAGTGAATGTGCTTTCTTCTGTTAATTTTTGATTTTACGACGACTTGTGCTGTGTTTTATAATAACTTCGATTTTCTATTTATTTTATACACAAACTGTCGGTTATGTTAGGTGATATTCAGACCAAAGCGCACGAGCCGAGCGAGCGAAGCGAGCGTGCCGCGGCAACGGCCGGCGAGTGCCAGAAACGACTGGTGACCATTTACTATTTATTTTATACACAAACAGTCGGTTATGTTAGGTGATATTCAGACCAAAGCGCACGAGCCGAGCGAGCGAAGCGAGCGTGCCGCGGCAGCGGCCGGCGAGTGCCAGAACCGACTGTAACCATTTACTATTTTTTTTGTACACACAGACAGTTAGGACGCCTTGAAAGTCTCATATGAAACATTTGTTTTATTTATCAATGTAGTGGACGACTAGCAAGTTGGCTTTTAATATGACAATGAATCAATATATTAATGATATCAATTTTATTATTAAATACACTGTTGAATTTTTTTTAAATATTGATTAAATATAAATTCATGCGATTACGTAAAAAAAAATATCGTCTTTATTGGTCGCCATTTTGAATGGTTACTCTTGTAGTGTATATAAATGTGCTCTATTGTGTTTTTTCTTCATTTTTATCCAATTAAGTTGGTTTTTGGGTTATATTGGCTCTTTTTATGTTGATTACTGGCTTTTTTTTGAACTTTGAAAGGATTTTTCAATTTCGGACCTATAATAGAAGTGCAACATTAGCGAAAAAATCAGTGAACATAAGTGAGGTTATGTTTATTAAAAAAAAAAAAATTCAAGATCTCCGGACCTTAGGGGTTGTAGTAAAGGCAAGTATGCCTCCCCCCTCCCCACTTCACCACCCCACTACTTAAAATTCCTGTATAAAGAAGCTATAGATTTACCTTGACTTCATTTAAATAGACATTTTATGTAATTTTTGTATAATTTTAATTTTTTTTGTAATTAATTGTTTATATAGAAACATAAATTATTGTTTAGTTGAAACCTGATTCATATATGTCGGGTTCACGCCGGGAGTGAACGAATGATGCACCGAGAATAACACAATAATAATCTGAAATATTATAATCAAAGTTTATTACACTACGATTATCACAATTACGATATTAAATATTGCACAATAATACACAAGTATATTAGGACAACTCCAAGAGTTGCATCCACGCTTGTCAGGTGTCGAGCAGCAATTTGCCCTCTAAGAATACTGTGATTATCAAGCAGTAATTATCGACTACAATATATTATGTGCTCCTCGTCCAAGACTCAATGCAGACTGTCCGACGTAGACTTAGTTGTAGACTGTGTTTTTTCAGCGGTAATGGCTATTTTTATTTTATTTTATACCTCTTGTTACATTATGGTTCAATACATTCAAATTGCCAATCTAAAAGTGCTGTCTCCAATTGCAGTTTAATACTAATGATTGGAAACCGCTCCTCGTGTGCTACATATGCGGTGCACAGCTCAGAAGGGCACATCAGTTGATGAAGAGGGCTCAGAAAGCTGAGGAGTTGCTCACAGTTTTCATCGATGATGGTTTGAAAGTAAGGTTTTATTTGAATTATTTATTGTAAGTTTTTTTGTATATTGTCGCATTTCAAGGCGAAATTGATTTGCTTGTTTGTCTTTAGGAGCTGCCTAAATGCAGTTTGCTATCTGCTCCATATTACCATAGTCATGAAGATAAAAATTTACAAAATTTACTCATGACAAATACATAGTTTATAAATGTTAAGAATAACATTATGGAATGTTTCAACTTCCTTCATATTTTTATCCGTGCAGGAACGAAAAAAGAATTCAATTTCCTGCGGCCGGGCGGCCTGTCGTAAGAGGCGACTTAACAACCCACAGCCAGGTGGTAGGGCATTTGCCCGACTGGATGGCTACCACCCCTGATCTAAAGTATGTCGCCATAACAACCTTGAGTTGTTTTCTGGCATTAGTGACCAGGTTCCAGTCTCCCTTAAGAGAGCAGCGCATTTGTAGCAACTTTGGTGTTGCAAATGTCCATAGGCGATGGTAACCGCTTTCCATCAAGTGGGCCGTCTGCCTGTCTGTTGATCTACTGCAACTAAAAAAAAAAAAAAACACCACATACTTTCGATTTGCACTCCTCTAATAACATCCTGTTAAAGGCACTTGCACATTCAACATGTTACTCCAAATCCTTCGCTGTGTAGGTTGTTTGCTTTTGGAACTCTTGTGTAATAATAACCATAAACAAAGCTAAATAATTAAAATAAACAAGTTGACGGTAGGCTAAATAAAACTTTAACAATACTCTTTGACTTGACATCTTTGTCTTCCGTGATCACATCTACTGATAAGGGACCGAAACGTCGGAATATTAAAAATCAAATAAATTACCGTGCTTAAAACCGTTAAAACATAGTATTATTATGTATACTAGTTACGAAAACTTAAGAAAATATTCCATTTAATACTTACAATAGTTATTTGAATTTCAGCAATCACAATTGATTAATAGTCTGAGACAGGAGTATGATTATAAGTGTGTCATTGAAAACTTGTATATATTGGAGTGTAAACAATTTAAAGCAAAAACTGTGGAAAAAAGAAAAAAAGAAAATGAAGCTATAAGTCAAAAGGATAATGAAGAACAGGATGTCATTAACATCAATGAAGAAGAAGGCAATATTGTGGAGGACACTGAAAAAGAAAATGTAGGAGTATGTGACAGGGTCAATGAAGAAGAAAATGTCATTAACATCAAAGAAGAGCAAGGAGACAATATTGTGGAAGAAACTGAAAAAGAAAATGTAGGAGTAAGTGCAGGTGACAATGAAGAAGATAATGATATTAACATCAAAGAAGAAGAAGGAGACAATATTGTGGAAGAAACTGAAAAAGAAAACATAGGAGTAAGTGACAGGATCAATGAAGAAGAGAATGTTATTAACATTAAAGAAGAGATAGAAGGCAAGTTATAGATACAAACTTAATTACAATTCAAAGTTGATTTATTTCTAAAAGTTTTAAATTTACATTGTTTTAAATGAAAATTAACTAAAATAAAAATATTAACTTAATATAAATGCCATGCATGTTCTGCCATGGTACTTCATTTTAAAAATAGTGTTGTCTCGTGGAATACTGTGAGGCGTTTGACAAGGATCTTTTCTAGTAGAAAAGATCCTTGAATACTATGAAATGACTATAAAGATACATAGTTGCATATTGTATAAGTTTTGATGTGGTAGAGCTGTACTGGACTGGGATGGTTTTGGTTTTCTATTGAATAAAATTTCCTGTGTTGGGGTGGCCTGTTGTAAGAGGTGACAAAACAACCCACAGTTAGGTGGTAGGGTATTTGCCCGTCTAAATGGCGACCACCCCTGGTCTAGTTTTTTGCCCTACAACCTTGAGTTGTGTTCCGGCAACAGCGGTCAGGCTGCAATTTTTCCTTCAAGGCTGGCAGCACCTCTGGTATTGCTAGTGTCCATAGGTAGTAACAACTTCCCATAACAGTTGGGTTGTGAGCCTGTCTGCTGTGCTTCAGTAATAAAAAAAAAAGAATTAAACCGCAGAGGAAATAAAAGTTGATACAGAAATTATTTTCTCAGATTGCTCGGCTTCACATCAGGAGGAAGATGTAGACATCGCAGATGTCGAGTGTGGCACAGATTCAGGTGATGATACACCTCTACCAAGCACGATCCTGAAGAGCATACTAGAAAGAGAAGTTCGCATTGTACTGGAGAAAATTGATTTGAGTAAGAATTTCTTTCTCATTATTTAGGTTTAGGACAATTATTTCTCAAAAGACTAAATTGATTAACACAGAAATAGATAGTTACCCTTAAGCTTGATGCTCTCTCTTTTATTGAGGACCTGGTATCCGGTTTAGGTTCAAACTTGAAATGACCGCACCATAACATTTGTCATATGAAAGAAAGAAAATATTTATTTCTAAAAATGCGACACTTAACAATAAAAAATAATAATAACAATAAGCCAAGGCTCCCCGTGCTTGCCTTTGCCAGCCTTAGCCAGCCGGCACAGAGTGGACCACTAGAGCTAAGACTGAAGCTCCAGGGGTGGAAGTGATAAATTGCATCACGTCAGAAGTAGCTTCGGTGAACCTGCAGCCCACCTCTCTACACCCCTTAGCCACTCACACCCATGTTGCCCATGCAGGTAGTGGCGAGTCACCGTCTGTCCATTTTTCCATGTTCCCTGAACATTGCGACAGGCAGACGCCATAGTTCCCATATTCCCAGACCCTAGTACCACTACCAGTTCACCCACATAGCCTGGTAGTTTTTGTTCTCAGTTCCCACAATAGTCGTACACTGGCCGGGGCATGTCCTTGGGTGTATTAGTATATGGTGTAGAAAGGGATAATCGTCGGTCAGTGTCACGCCACATTAACATTAAACTTGTCAAGGGGCCTCTTAGGTGTTGGCCTTCCCATGGCCTCACGCAAGCCCTCCAAAAGTCCGGGGCATTTTTATGGCCCGTCGTCTTGACAGACATACATTGATAATAATAAAAATGAAAATGTACGCTGCCCGCCATATTTGAGTATAGCTCAAAAGAACGCGGGATTCCGCTAGAGGTAGAAGGGTGAAAATTTTGGGCTGTATGTATTTTTAATTCCGAATCATAAAAAAATCAAAATAAAAAATATATTCTTCTTCTTCTTCTTTGGATTATGGCTCTAACGCGGTTTGCATTGATTTGGCCAATGTCACAGTAGGTGGTAAAATGTCAGGTGCATATAAGAGTATAAATGCGAAAAGAAAAATTTGATCGGTGATCTTCCAAATCACTTTCTGAGATCCTGAGGACAACACAAAACATAGAGTGTTAGACTAACTACATTAGAGATAGATGTTATTTATTGTTAAAAACTTTGATAATATATGTATATGTCTACTATCAGCTAGGGTAAGAAGAAAGTCCACATTGACCGGTCGGGGAAAATCTTTGAGTAATATACTGTAGAGGGGAGAAACTATTTTGGGACATTCGAAAAAAATGTGATGGACAGAGCCGTCAGCTAAGCCGCACTCACAGAGAGAATTATCGCGAATCCTTAATTTTGCAAGAAATACAGGACAGCAACAGTGGCCAAGACGCAGGCGAATTATAGTTGATATAACTTTTTTGGGTAGTTTTCTATAGTTGAAGAACCAAGGTTTGGGACGTAATGTTGGTTGCAAACTACCGTAGTATCTGCCAACAGTCAGACGGGACTGTTGCCAGATACCATTCCAAGTCTCAAACATCTGGGGCCGCGCGAGAGAACGTAAATCGCGGGGAAAGCATTTATTATATTTGTTACTACCCGAACAGACAGCTTCCTTGGCGCAACAGTCGGCAATCTCATTTCCACCAATTCCACAGTGACCTGGGATCCAGGCAAGTACTATATCTAAACCAGACGAGTGACAACGAAAGAGGGCTTCCTTTATTTTTAGGGAGATGACAAAGTTATGTTTAGCATGTAAAGGTAATTTTGAGATATCCTGTAGGGAGCTTAAGGAATCAGTAAAAATGATAGATTTACTTATGTTATGGGATTCAATATAAAGGACGGCTTCTAGAATAGCGATTGATTCGCCAGTGAACACAGAGCTAGGAGGAGGAATTTTGAAATTTAAAATAATTTTGTATTTGGGAATCCAAATAGCTGAACCAACAGGGCCATTTTGAGATAGCCGTGATGCATCGGTGAAAAACTGAAGGTGGTCTGGCCAACGATCCTGCGTAATTTTACAAAATAATTGATTAGCATCTGGAGAATTTTTGTGAATATCTAGATTTAGAATAACATTAGGTTTATAAATAAGGCTTTCAAAACTAGACTTTATCCGTTTATCCGTGCAGGAACGGAGAAAGAATACAATTTCCTGCGGCCGGGCGGCCTGTCGTAAGAGGCGACTTAACAACCCACAGCCAGGTGGTAGGGCATTTGCCCGACTGGATGGCTACCACCCCTGGTCTAAAGTATGTCGCCATAACAACCTTGAGTTGTGTTCCGGCATTAGTGATCAGGTTCCAGTTTCCCTTAAGAGAGCAGCAGCGCATTTGTAGCACCTTTGGTGTTGCAAATGTCCATAGGCGATGGTAACCGCTTTCCATCAAGTGGGCCGTCTGCCTGTCTGCTGATCTCCTGCAATAAAAAAAAAAAAAAAAAATACTCAAAAACAGGATTTTTATAATTCTGGAAAATGCCAAGAGGGAGATCTACTAGTTTCTTATACGAATTTATAAGAAGTGGAAGACATTTGTGAGTCCAATAACTAGATGTGAACGAAATTTGAAGGAGTTGATCTAAGATACCTAGAAGGGGATGATCTGAGAGCTCTATCACTTTATAAAAGAATCTGTCCGACAGAAGCTGCCTGCGAAGAGCAAGAGGAGGGTCTACACACTCAACCTGAAGGGCATTTGTTGGAGAAGATTTCATTGCGCCTGTGATGATTCTGAAGCATTTGGCTTGTATGCGTTCCAGTTTCATGAGAGCGGATTTACTGCAGGGTTCCAATATGAAGCAGGCATAGTCAAAATGGCTGCGGATTATGGCATTATAAAGCAGCTTCTGACAATAGGGGTGAGATCCCCACCTAACACCTGACAGGGCTCGAATTACGTTAGTATTTTTTTCTGTTTTTGCGCAAATATAATTGAGATGGGGGAGGCCTGAAAGTTTGGCATCGAGGAAGACACCTAGGAATTTAACAGAGTTAGCAATTTGGATTGGATGATTGTTAATGTGAATGTCTAGGGCAGGAATATCTCTTTTGCGGGAGAATATTACAGCCGAGCTTTTTGAAGCAGAAAGTGACAAACCGTGCTCTGAAAGCCATGAGTTAAGATAAAAAAGAGCAGAATTGATACGGTTTGAAGCGTCACTGAAAGAGTCAGAAGTGGCATATAGAGCAATGTCATCGGCATACTGAAGGGCTTTGCAAAAGCAGCTTACAGAAGATTCTAAATCAGCCGTATAAATGTTATAGAGGATCGGGCTGAGGACAGAGCCTTAGGGTAAACCTTTCCATACAAGACGCGGGGGGGAGTCGATACCCGAAACGCGGACGGAGATTGATCTCTCCATGAACATATTGGAAACAATGTTGACAATCCTCGGGGGGATACTCAGATTGTGCAGCTTCTGCCTGAGTATTTGAAGGTTGACGTTCTCGTATGCAGACGTTATGTCTAAAAAGACTCCTACGACATGTTCATTTCGGGAAAAAGCTAATCTGATGTCTGAGGTAATAAGGCTGAGACTGTCCATTATACCTAAACCTCGTCTAAAACCAAACTGGCTATTGGCTAATATGCCTTTGCTTTCTACGATCCACTCGAGTCGATTTTTAATTAAATGCTCCATAATTTTAGCAAGGACTGAAGATAAGGCTATAGGTCTATAAGCATCAGAGTCTGAAGCATCCTTGCCAGGTTTTAATATTGGAACAATTATTTGCTTTTTCCAAGACTCTGGGATAGATCCGGAAAGAAAAATCTGATTCAGAAGGTTCAGTAGAAAATGCTTAGAAGATTCACAGGACTCAATTACAAAGGAATAAGTAATGCCGTCTACTCCAGGAGAAGAGTCTCGGAGATGATCTAGGGCAGCGCATAGTTCTCCAAAGGAAAATTTAGAATTCATGGGATTCAACTCACCTGAAGGGGAACAACTGATGGGGGGACAAGGTTCAAGGGGAACAAAAGGAGGTGCAAGCTTGTACATGAAATTGGGAAGCCAGGAAGATGGATTATTGGAATTAATATTATCGTGACTTTGGGACTTTCTAAAGGTTTTTATTTTCTTCCATATCATAGAAGCTGGAGTCCTAGGAGAAAGGGATTCGCAGAAGGCTTGCCAACCTTTTTTTTTCTTTGAACGCAACAGTCTTTTAGAGGAAGCAGAGACTTTCTGAAATTCTAAGTAATTATCATATGTGAGGCTCCTGGTAAATTTAATCTCCGCTTCTTTGCGCTTTTTTACTATAGCGGAACATTCAGAATCCCACCAAGCAGGGGAGGGAATTTTATTTTTTACAGAGTTTTTTAAGGGGATTGATTGCTCAGCAGCAGATGTCAATGCAGATACATACTCATCATATAGGGAAGTAAAATTCAGAGAAGAAACATCAGGAAGAGAGTTTAATTTACTTTGTACCAAGGAAGAGAACTTATGCCAGTCAGCTAGTGCGAGTCTAAATCTCAAGAGAGGCGTTGGAGTGACAGGAGGGGGTGAAGAATCAGGCAAGGAACAAAGAATAGGGAGATGGTCACTTCCATAACAGTTAGAAAGAACAGACCATGAAAGAGAGTAGGCTATGGAGGGAGAGGATAAAGTAAGGTCAGGGGCACTCGGATTTTGAAGGGGAGGGACTCTACGCGTAGGGGATCCATCATTAATGATGCATAAGTTTAGATCATTTAAGATATCAAGAAATGCTGGAGCAATAGGATCACAGGAAGCTGAACCCCACAAAGTATGGCGGATATTTAGGTCTCCTAGAATGAGGAGAGGGACAGGAAGATGGCATAAGAGGGAGAAAAGTTCTTGTATGAGGAGAGCATTGGGGTAAGGGGTGTAGACAGACACAAATGTTATATTAAGACCACGGACAGCTACAATATTAATATCTGGGGAGTGAGGGGGGAGGGTGAAACGGGAGAATGTAATATTTCTTCTAACAAGAATAGCACAACCAGCCCAACCATCCGGTCTGTCATCTCGGATACATGAAAACCCAGGCACTCGAAATAAAGAACCAGGGTTCAACCATGTTTCAGAGAGGGCAAAAAGGTAAGGATTAAACTGATTAATTAAAAAAGATACTTCATGTTTTTTATTATTAACACTAAGACAGTTCCATTGAAGGACCTTCGCCATTTTGGATAGAAGAGTTTATAAGTGACGTAATAATTTTTTGAAGCATATCTATGACATTGTACGGTTGTATATCACCACATTTAGAAAATATGTTAATTAAAGCTGTTGACAAAATTTGTACTAAATTATCATTAGCGGTAGAGATATTAGGGGAGTTATCGCCAAGAGCACAACCATTTGGTAAAGAGGAAGGTGGCGAGGAGACAATATTAGCATGGGCTAGATGATCATATGTTGTACCTAGCTCCTGTCTAGGTTTTCTATGTATATAGATAGTTTTCCTATATGAATTATGAATTTCCTATATTTTTATCCGTGCAGGAACGGAGAAAGAATATAATTTCCTGCGGCCCGGCGGCCTGTCGTAAGAGGCGACTAAACAACCCACAGCCAGGTGGTAGAGTATTTGCTCGACTGGATGGCGACCACCCCTGGTCTAGAGTATGCCGCCATAACAACCTTGTGTTGTGTTCCGGCATTAGTGACCAGGTTCCAGTCTCCTTTAAGAGAGCAGCAGCGCATTTGTAGCACCTTTGTTGTTGCAAATGTCCATAGGCGATGGTAACCGCTTTCCATCTAGTGGGCCGTCTGCCTGTCTGCTGAACTCCTGCAATAAAAAAAAAAAAAAAAAAAAAAAAAAAAAAAAAAATGAAGAATTTGGTGCAGACTGAACAGTACTGGGGGAAGGTTCAGGGCACATAGGTGAGGGAACAGAATTAGGAGAGGGATAGGGTATGTAGGCAGATTTGTTTGGAACTGTTGAGGAAATGTCAGCATATGAAGTCCAAACAGGTTTAAATCTACGGGCTGCCTCAACATATCCAATATTTTCAGTGGACATTATGACTTTAATGTTTCTTTGGCGTGCATGTTCGGGGCATCTAGAGTCAGTGGCTGCATGATTACCAGAACAAAACAAACAAGTAATTTTATCCTCAGGTACCTGGCAAGTGGCATTTTCATGCGGGCCAGCACAGCGAGAACAGCGTGAGTTAGATCGGCATTTGTCACGAATGTGTCCGAAACGACAGCATTTAACAATAAACATGGCTTGGGATGGATTGGCCTAAAAAGGTGAGAACTACAGTACCAGTGGGTTCCCAGCAGGTTGTATCTTCAACACGTTTTTTTTTATTTAGTCTTCTCGCTTTAATTACTATAGAAGACTCTGGACGGCACTCAGTCCATGAAACCAAGTCCTCCAAAGACCAATCTAGAGGGATTGAATGAATTACACCCATACGGGTAAGTTGGAAACTGGGAATTATTGCTGTAAGATTATTTAACTCTAGGACAGGGTGGGATAAGAATGAGTTAGCTTCAGAGAATGTTTTAAAATAAATAGAAATTTTGTTTCTTGCTATATTTTTTATTTCGTCAACCCCTGAGACTTTGCTGTTGCAAATAATTTGGGCTATTTTAAGGGCGCGCATATTATTGGATGATTTGGGCAGGTCCGCATCGGGACCCGTAACGTAAACAATAAAAGGGCCTGAGTCAGACTCAGAATACCTGAGATCCGAGTTTGCCTCAAATCCAGGTCTGGTGTATGTGTGTTGGATAGAGACTGAAGGGGGCAAAATTCTTTTCTCGGGGGTATTTGAAGGAGCCTCTAAAGAACGTTTAGCCCGTAATTTCTCCTTAGTTTGGCCAATAGCGTAAGATTCGCCCACTTCCATTCCTAAAGAATGTCTCCCCCTATCAGGAGGGACTTTCTCTCCCACCGACTGCGACATTTATAAAGTAAAGTACTTACCACTAATAATAAACTTAATAATAGCCAACACCAACAGATAAATGACAACACAAAGCCAGGAAAACAGAAAAACACGAAAGAAAACCAGGAGAAATTCGCCAAAACGTGATTCCGCGGGAATGTCACCTGTCACTTTCTAAAAAATATATTTAGGAGTGGGTCACCCTTATCATTTAGGGGTATGAAAAATAGATCTTGGCCGATTTTCAGACCTACCCGATATGCATAAAAAATTTCGTACAAATCGGTTCAGCCGTTTCGGCGGAGTTTGGTAACAAACACCGCGACACGAGAATTTTATATATTATATTGAAATATGAGATTTAACCTTTTATTTACCATTAATTAATTTTCGTCATTAATTAATACTCATAACTAAAAGTAATTTGTGTGACAACAAGCAGAAAATCGGCCACCGGACATCTGAATATCCGGTTTTGTATCTTGCTGCCAAACTGATAGCCAGCACAATAAATATCTGTTTCATCTCTAACACCGACGCAAGTTATACAGGTTTCCGTTGACCACTGACCTCTGTCTACCTCCTTCTGGACTCTTATGCTCATCTTCTTCCTCTTGCTGTTTCTTCCCACGATTCTGGCTCTTCTTAGCACCGTGCGCTAGTTGTGTATACCACAAAAAGGTCAGCATTCCATTCTTCAGATGTCCATTGATTTTAATTAATTACGTATACCACACACCCCTAGTGTAGGTCATTGTAGGACTGTGGTGTCATATGAAAACAGAAAAAATCCAAACACACTAGCGTACTGCTCCCGACTTCCCTCCTCTTTTCTCCTTTAAATAGGAGGATGGCATATAGGTAATGAGAACGTGAAATTTTTGAAACCATTCCACTCATAAGCAAAAGAATTTACAAACACATAAATTAAAATTTATAAAATTCGATTAATTACCAAGTTTGGTACTTTTGTCTATTAGTTTTATATAGATTAATTAATTCTGATAGCTTATGGCGTGATAGACAACATTTATCAGAATAGAGAAGTACGGAGGAAAAAATTTGCCCACCTGAATGATTTATAGACAATAGTAAAGACAGATACATTAATTCGATTCAAAATTTAGTTATTAAAATTGTGATTACTTTCAGGATTAGCAATGCGAAAACACAAATTAAATGAAGCAACCCAAAAAGCGAAGCGTATTAAACTCGACGAATTTTTAATTAATGGTGTTTCGAAAAGCTTGCCAAATAATAATTGCAAAGTGTCAGTATCAGAAATTTCTGAGAGCGAACAAACCATAAAAGCAATAGTTAATTCTTCTCAAGTGAATAACAATTTACCGAAAGTTAATACTTTACTAGAACATAAGATTCAAGCTAAAAATGTGATTGCCGAAAACAATGAGACACTTAGATCTAAAGTTTATGCTAATAATGTTGAATATGAAAACTCCATGAAAAGTCTTCAGGAGAGTGCAGTTGAAGTTGCTCCAAGTACTTCTTTGGACAGAAGTGATGAAAGAAATGAATCAAATGCCTGTAATAGGACAGGAAGAAAACGGAAGTTCTCATGTCATTTATGTCAGTTTAAATGTATTACAAAGAACTATTTAAATATACACCTTCGTAAACACAGTGGGGAGAAACCGTACTCGTGTGATTTGTGTGATTATAGTGGTTCAAGGAAATTTCTTTTAGAAAGTCATATAAAGTATATCCAAACGAAAGAAAAGAACTTCTCATGTGATAAATGTCAATACAGATCTGTAGTCAAGAGCAATTTGATTACACACCTTCGTAAACACACTAGGGAGAAACATATATGTATGTGATGTGTGTGATTATAAATGCTTATATAAATCTACTTTAGAAAGACATATAGGCTTCAAACACACAGGGACATATAAGCCTCAAACGCACAAAAGAGAAGATCTTCTCATGTCATACATGTCAACACAAGTTTGCTGTAAAAAGTTACTTAACAAGACATCTTCTTACACACACTGCAATGAAACCCTACAAATGTGACGAATGTGATCATAGATTTTCACGAAAGGATATCTTGAGAAGCCATATGAATTATAAACATGCAATAGATACTGAGGAGAAATCAAACAAATGTGACATGGTTGATCGTAGAGTTTCACAAATTGATATTTTGAACAGACGTATAAAAGAAAAGAAGTTCACATGTGATATATGTCAATACAAGTTTGTCACAAATAGTGAATTGAAGAAACACATTTGTAAACACACCGGGGAGAAACCGTACAAATGTGATTTGTGTGGTTATAGATGTGCAAGGCGAGATCTCTTAACGAGCCACGCCAAGTATAAACACACAAAAGAAAAGAACTACTCCTGTCCTGTGTGCCAATACGAGTTTGTTACAAGAAGTGAGGTCAATAAACACCTTCCTAAACACAGTGGGGAGAAGCCGTACATGTGCGAAATTTGTGATAGGAAATTTGCAATCCTTTCCAGTTTAAATTCACATGTAATAAGTAAACATGTGAAGTGAATAATGAGTTTTTTTTCAGCCTATCTCTATCCGTGCACGAACGGAGAAAGAATAAAATTTCCTGCGTCGGGGCGGCCTGTCGTAAGAGTCGACAAAACAACCCACAGCCAGGTGGTAGGGTATTTGCCCGACTGGATGGCTACCACCCCTGGTCTAGAGTATGTCGCCATAACAACCTTGAGTTGTGTTCCGGCATTATTGACCAGGTTCCGGTCTCCCTTAAAAGAGCAGCCATTTGTAGCACCTTTGGTGTTGCAAATGTCCATAGGCAACGATAACCGCTTTTCATCAAGTGGGCCGTCTGCCTGTCTGCTGAACTCCTGCAATAAATTAAAACTCTGTTGGACGTAGGCCTCCTCAAGTATGCGCCACATATCCCGGTCTCCCGTCTTCCTCGTCCAGCCTCTGCCGGCGACCTTGCGCAGGTCGTCAGTCCACGTGGTCTCTACTCCAGGACTTGTCTGCTCCATCGGCCGTCGGTCCTGCAACAGACGTGACCGGCCCACTTCAACTTGCTAATTTTGCGAGCTATGTCGGTTACCTTCTTTCTCTTGCGGATGTCGTCATTTCTGATTTTATCCATAAGAGAAGCACCTAACATTGCTCACTCCATAACCTGTTGAGTCCAGTCCCGCTGTCAGTGTCCATGTCTCGGCACCGTATGTCATGATGGGTAAGACGCACTGCTCGAAGACTTTCGTCTTCAAGCATTGCGGAATGGTCGAAGAGAATATAATGAGAGAGTACTCATATTTGGCTGTGCAGAAGGTGTTTAAAGGTGTTATATGGATCCTGGCTCTGTCTGAATAAAACGTTCAATCCAAGTGTCTGTTAGTCAAATACAGCCAAACGACACTGCAGATATGATAAATTTCCTCTGTTTTTATCGTTTGGCTGCGGAACACACTGTGATAGAGCCACGCTGAAATCATTTTGATAACAGCTCTTAATAATAACTATGTCAAATTGATTCCTCCAAGGGATACTAATAAATCTTTGAGAAATTAAAAAGGTTTTTAGTTACTTACTCCGTTGACTCAGCGACCCAAAGTGGGACCTGGCCTTCGAAACGAGAGCATGCCACTTTTCTCTGTCCTGCGCAGTTTATTGCCAATTATTGGCTCGTAGCTCCGACAGGTCAGCCTCCACTGTCCTTCCAGCGATGCTTTCCTCACGCTGTGATTCTCCCATCAGTTCTACGTGACCGAACCAATGGAGGCGGTGAGCTTTTATTTCTCCTACTATGTTAGGCTCGGCCACGAGACTCAATTTCGAGGTTGGTTCGCACCCTCCAGCTATCATCCTCTCCTTTGTTGGAGAAGTGTTTGGTTCTTAATTTTTTTATATGAAAGTTTAGTAATATAATATTAAGACATTAACTGAGTGCTTTTCCCTTAAAAACATAAAATACTTAAAATTAAGTTGGCGTAGTATTCTTTACAGGAGGCCAAATGGTCCTTAGCTTTGAGCTAATCATATTTCCTATGTGAATGAGAGCTCCAGCGGTCAACTGTCCCCACTATTCCGTGCCCCTATTCCTGTTATACCATCTTGTTAAATTAATAAACGAATCTTTCAACAAACAGTTGTTTTATTGTAGATAGAATTATTTACAGAGAAAATATTAATTCGATATCAAAACAGAAGATTGAAGTAAGTTTTGAGATTTCTTTTACTTATTTTCAGTTTATTTTTGGTTAGAAATGCTTTTGCATGAAACACCACGTATCATAGTTTTCTTTTCCCAAACTACAATAAATGAAAAATGAGCATATTGTACACTAGCTGATGTCCGCGACTTCGTCCGCGTGGTGCGATTTTTTAACTATCCCACGGGAACTCTTAAATTTTTCGGGATCAAAACTATCCTATATGTTGACCAGGGATATAAGCTACTACCATAGAAAATTTCATTTAAATCGGTCCAGTCATTTCGGAGATTAGCCGGTGTAAACAGACAGACAAACAGAGAAACAAAAGATTTGAAAAAGATCAAATTAGTTCTATTTCACTTCTTACATCCCCTTGACTCGGTGTTTAGCATTTTTTTTCATTGTACAGAAATTCGGCCTCTACAGTTTTGTTATATGTATAGATTATATGAAGTACAACTAGCAGTTAAAGAAAACGCATAATTCGGCGTGGCTGCGTGCGGAACGAGACCTTCGAGTGTTTTTACAAATTCGCTAGGTAATTAACGAATTTACTTTAAAACCAGACAATCTTTTGTCCGGTTTACCAAGATTTTCTCGACCGGACAAATATAAAAAAAACCGGACTCTCCGATCGAAAACTGGACACCTGGTGTATGTGCCCAGATTTCCAAAGAATACTTTAGGAATGTTAACGGGCATCCGAATAATAAACGCTGGTTGAGTTTTAGCACATAGTTCAACTTTGATTGCGTCCGTTGTGTAAATAGTCAATAAATATGAATAATTATAACTTACATAGCAAGTAGAACATACAAAAATAGTTCACTGATATTGTTTTTTTTTTTATATATATGACTACCTATGTATGCTCAGAAATTTAGAGTCCCATGGTTCGTAAAGAAGTGTAAACTGAAGTGTTGCAAAACGCGCCGACGCCGCTACATTTCGCGCGTACTCAATGTTGGGGAGAGGGAGATAGACATATATACACATTACTATAGTCAGAGAGAGAAGAGTATAGTATGAAAGTGTAGTCCGGCAACCACGCATCAAATTCCCGCTTAAATAATAAACACATGGCAACTCTAGCCGTATTCTATTTTCAAAAATGATTAATTTTATTTAATATTGGACTATAGTCTATACATGGCTGTGGTTGTTAATGAAGAATAATTGAGAAATTTTAAAGAATCGCTAGTATTTAATGAAATGCATGTACCACAAGAAATCCCTCGTTAGGTGTCATCGAATACGTATTTATAAAAGTTGACTGGAGCTTTTAATAAAATTAAATGAACATTATTAAAAAAAAAACAGTTTGCTGGTTTATTTGGCTAAAGGATTAATCACTCGCACACCTACAGCTGACCGTTAACCATTAGGCGTATACATTAAAATTTCAGTTTGACTGTTTTTCATATTATTCGACAACAACCCTTTAGCCTGCTGGCGAAGTGCTAATGGTTAACAATAAAGCCGTCAACTTTCCGTTTTCATTTTTTTTTGACAAACATAATATGCCACTTGGCGTAGTTAATTAATTTTTAATCCTTGGCTATTTGAGGCGCCCATTAACGGTCTTTCATTGCAGTCCGCAAAGAAATGCAGAACTCTGAATGTTGTTGCAGGATGCATCCAGTTTGTGCGTAAATCGGTTAAGCATTTTCCCTCGCCTCAAAAAAAATAAAAAAGATGCATCTTGAGTACTGCACACATCTCTCACTGCAGAGTTGCAGTAAAGGATGGTTTGACGCGTCGCGTGCGGCGTTCCACAGGGGTCGGTCCTCGGGCCGATTCTTTGGAACGTAGGTTATGACTGGATCCTTCGGGTTCCGGTCCTACCCGGAGTAGGGCTGATCTGCTTTGCGGACGACACCCTACTGACGGCACGCGCTGCGTCATTTGCGGAATCCGTGGACGTCGCCAACGCCGGGTTGGCGATTGTCGTAGATCGAATAGCTAGGCTGGGCTTGAGGGTCTCCCCCGCGAAAACGGAGGCCGTCATGTTCCATAGGAAATTTCGCAATCCCCCCGCGGACTTGACCGTTTCGGTCCAAGGGGTGGCGATTAGAGTAGGGCCCCAGATGAAATATCTGGGGCTAGTTCTCGATGGGAAATGGCTGTTCAAAGCGCACTTTGAGCAGCTAGTTCCCAAACTCGTCAAATCCGCGGGCGCACTCTCGAGGCTGCTTCCCAACGTGGGGGACCCGGGGGGTGCGACGCGGAAACTTTACTCTGGCATCCTGAGGAGTATGGCGCTGTACGGTGCACCCGTCTGGTCCACTGCACTTCACCGCCACAACAGAACCCTGCTGCACCGGGCGCAGCGGGTTCTGGCCGTGAGGACCATACAGGGGTATCGCACAGTGTCGCGGACGGCGGCCACCCTCCTGGCAGGCGATCCGCCCTGGCATCTCCAGGCGAACGTCCTGGCAGAGGTGCGTCGCACCCGGCAGGATGCCCTAGCTAGAGGCCTGACCTTCTGTCAGGTCGAAATCGAGGCGATCAGGAAGCGGGAAACCGCCTCCATGATCGCCGTCTGGTCTCAAGAGCTCGACAACCCTGCGGCCTATGGCGGCTACACGGTGGATGCAATCAGGCCACAGCTGACGGAATGGGTCAACCGCACCAGCGGCACCCTGACCTTCAGAACGACGCAGATACTTACCGGACACGGATGTTTCGATAAGTATCTGTATCGCATTGTGGGCTGCTTGCCTTCCCCGGACTACCGCCAGTGCGGCGCGCCCGACACGGCGTTACACACGTTAGTCGAGTGCGCCGCATGGGCGCCGCAGCGTTTCGAACTTGAGACGCACGTAGGTCCGGTCGACTCGCTCTGCGACTTGGTCAAGGCCATGCTGCAGAGCAGCGACAATTGGGGGGCTGCGGTTACTTTTTGCGAGACAGTAATGTCACTCAAGGAGGGCGCAGAACGCAATAGGGAGAGGAGTCCTGCAGCGCGTGCCAATGCGTCTTCTCGAGGTCGCCGGCCTTCAGCTGGCACCCGGAGAGGCAGGTACGCGCATTACTTCCCTCCCTGAGTTAGGTTCCGTTTACCGCGGGGGGCCTTTAGCTTGCTAGGAGAGCAAAGGACCTTCTACCCCCGCACAACGAAGTGGGGTGTGTTCTCCCAGAGCACACTCCAGGCACTTTATTGCGCTGGATCGACTGGGCGTAACTATGTTCTAAATCTCAGCCTTTCCAATACAAACAAAAGCGCAGGGTCGACAGGGAGGAGGGGGTTTTTAGTGGGTATTGGGGTTGCTCGCTCGTGTAGTAACGCTCGGAGTCTTCCACACTATTCTGTGACGTCGATCGCGGACGGAGCACCGCCAAGAGCATACTATTGCTGCAGTGTTATCGCCCCCGACCGACGCGTGTAGTTCCCCTAGCAACGACCCCGTTTGTGCGTAAATCGGTTAAGCATTTTCCCTCGCCTCAATACAAAAAAAAAAAAAAGGATGGTTTGTGAGACCCTTAAGTAAATAAGTACTGATTGGCTTTTTTTTGTTTGTCTAAGATATATAATTTCAAATTAATTTTACTTTAAAAACATGAAATTCTTTTTTAAAAATTAGTCATTTATTTATTGATAAACGTTATGTTTTCTTCGCATTTGAATCGTTTTCGTCATCATGGATAGTTAAAAATTCGAGTAATTATGGAATAAGAGTACCGTCGTGGCAGCAACGCGGCAAGAGCGACAAGCAACATCAACGGCCTTTATGAGCGAACACTACAATGAACGCACCACTTCTTATTGGTTTTACCGCTTCCATTCTGGAAATTTCGACCTTTTTTTATAGCTGAAGTACAGCAGACAGGCTGACGGCCCACCTGATGGAAAGCGGTTACTATCGCTTATGGACATTTGTAACCCCAGAGATTTCATCAACCCACTGCCGGCCTCGAAGAAATTTTATGACACCCTTTTTGAAAAACTCCATATCATAGCGCTGTGAAAAAACCTCGGCTGGGAGCTCATTCCAAATCCCCACGGTATGCAAGAAAAAGGTTCTACAGAACCGTTGCGTACATGAGCGAAGCGCCTTAAGGAAGTGGGGGTGAAATCGAAATCGGTAGAAAGAGGACGAATACACCATTCTATACAGTTCTTCCGAATACTCCCTGTTATACAGTCAGTAGAATACGCAGAGAGAAGCGACGTCTTTCATGAGGCCAAGCGTATCTAGACCGTCTGTGAGTATGGGATCATCAACCATGCGAAAGGCTCGACGTTGAATACAGTCTACAGGATCGAGTTAGTAGCCAGGTGCTCCAGTCCAAAAGTGTGAGCAGTACTCCATATGCGGGCTCACCTGGATTTTATAAAGCAGAAAGCATTGTCGCGGTGTAAAGTACTGCTTGGACCGGTTTAACCTTCCTAGCTTCTTAGAGGCAAGTTTTGCCTTGCCTTCAAGATAGCCCCTGAGCATCGATCGCGATGTCAACACTGAGGATCCCAATACTCTTGGAGGTGGTAAGGGGAGTTTCTTGGAACTGAAGCGATTGCTCGAATGGAGTTTTTTTGGCACAGAATACGTAGACCTATGTCTTCTTGGGGTTGAAATGGACAAGGTTTTGTCTTCCCCATTCAGAGACTCTCTCTAAGGAATACTCTACTTCAGATACAAGTCTGTTATGTAGGTGTTATTAGAAAAATATATTATTGCATGAAGGTAGTTAATAAAGAATCACACGTAGTGAGATGTTTGATTTACGCGAGATCCCTACACTACAAAGTCTAACCCAAGTTTCCTCCACAAATGATCGAGGGACGTTTGCACGACCAGAGTACTCCGCATCACCTGTGCTGTCATCTGCATTGGAATGAATGTTGCGAATAGACAACATATCATTAATATGTAAGATGAACAACGTTGGCGATAGCACATAACTCTGGGGCACACCAGCGTTGATGGGCTTGAAACTTGAGCAACAACCGTTGACAACGACTTAAATGCTGCGCTCATCCAAAAGGCTGGATAGCCAGGTTGTGACGGACCCAACGTTGTCAAAAGGTGGGGTTTGATATAAAAATACGATTAAAACCATATATGTAAATAAAATAATCAAAATTTCAATTAAAGACATTGATTACATGTGAGAAGTGTGTATTTTATTGAACATATTAAATTACAGCGAGCAATTTATTGAATATATTAAATTACATATTCAATCAATCGAATATTGATTAATAAAAATGATAATGACATTCTTTTATATATTAAAATTAAAATAAGAATAATGACATTTGGCGTCATTAACTTGGGTAATTCATATAAATCATTGTCAGATATTCTTCATTTTCATGTAGTTTTAGCGTGCGATAATAGATGGCGCTGAAACAAAAATATGTTAACATAGGGGCGTTGCATTTTGAAATTGTAATTTTCTTCGGAAATTCAGAGATTAGGGCATGCAAAATGCATTAGAAATAACCAAAAGCATCTAATCTACGGTGAATTAACAAAATATGTTACCTTTATTATGTTGGGAATGCAGGATTCATTGATTAGTGTAGCAGTCAAAGCATATCTCTGGAAAAGTAGACAATTATGTTATGAAATCAAAATATGAATAAAGTTTACACACTGGAGTAAGTAGTTAGTGATTTGCAGACGTTAGATAACATTTATATCGTAGTATAATTAACAAATTTTAGAAATGTTAGAGAATGAATAAGTTATTGGTAAAAACAGAAATGTGATTTAGAAGGGAAAACTCACAAAAACGATTTAAGTCATTTTACCTTGTTAAAACGGAGCTAAGAGTTAAGAAACTTATGAATAGATATGCTAGATTAATGTAGAAGAAGTAACATAACTTGCAAAAACTGATTAGAATTGGAAATTTAAAGATAAAAGGAATAAACTAAAATAATTTAGCCAATAACACCTCACAATAAAGATGAGAAATTATCAATATAGGTTTATAAGTATACAATTAGTTATTACAATTAAAAATATAAATTTATGTACACAAATTAGTAATTAAATATTAAAAGTTCTATGATGAATGTAATTAGGAAATGAATAAATATGTGAAGTCGGAAATAATTAAATAAAAGAGGGTAGTTTTGAAAAATAAGAAATTAGAATTTTATAGTTAATTTACGTTATTGAAGAAATATACCTATTTTTTGATTAGATAAAATAGTTAAAATTTAAGTAATTAATAGTGCATAAAGTAATAAATGTCATAGGTAGGAAAACAAAAAATTATTGAAAAGGAAAAACAAAATACGAATGCTAAGTAGGGGGCGCTTTTACCGATGTCGGATCATTTAATATGGAATATTTCGGTAATTATTAGAAATACGTATAAAATATTTATATCAGAAGATAGCAAAATAGTTTAAAAAGGTTTTATTATAATACAATGATTCGAAGTTTCTAATTTTACAAAATAACATGTAAAAAACAATGCTGTTTTATGATTGGTTAAAAATAAGTGGTGCAAGTACGAGGGGGGTGCATTGGGGGGAAAAGATGATGCAATAGTAGGAAAGTTACGGGGACTGGTGAAAAAAAATATAAATACCAAGAGGTGGAAAAGAATGGGGACAGTCAACGTGATATTCTACTACCACGAAGTGCTGCTAGTCGGATACTAGCGCCCCCTAGTGGCCATTCCTAGGGCGAAGCGCTGCCGCTCTGCGCTGTTAAATAATTATTAAATTAATTTAAAAATTAAATAATTCAATAGTGCTGCGTCGTCGAGGAGGCCTGCGGTAAAGTTAAATCATTTATATTTCGATTTAGAATAGAATAGCTAGGTGATTCAATCAGGTTCTAATTAAATCAAAATCAAAAGGGTAATTTATAGTCGTGGTTAAGTAAATTTTTTAAATGTAAGAAATTACGTGAGATCGTGCGATTTTAATTAATAGATTATTGTTTAATTTGCTTTAAAATCATATAAACGGCTCGTGTAATATTATTTCTAAATTCTTGTTCGTTACCAAATTAATACGGGAAATAATGTAATATTTTAAAATAATCATAAGACGTCGCGTTAAATAAAGTCTACCTTCTTTTAAATCATCGAAAAAATAAATACATCGATTCGCTAAATGAAACGACGATGAATTCATTAAAAATATTTAAAAATAAATCTACCTTCAGAATTTGATATAAAAAATGAGAAAATAAAATTTATACAAGAAATTAAACGATATAAAATCCAATTTAAAATATACAATTTTAAGAGATGGTTTGTTTAGGGAATTTAATATTTTTAAGTTTTATAAAGCAATCGTTTCGGTTAAATTATAATAAAATTTGATGTAAAATTAATACAGACCTGTATGACATAAACTAATAAATTATTTCCTGCAAGACACGTTTGATGCAACAAATTTAGTGTAACAAATGTAGAATAAAAGGGATATTGATTTGTTTTAAATATTGTTGAATTACGTTAGATTGCTTAAAAATAAAACAATGATATATTAGTGGAGCCGTTACGTGTAAATTAATCCTGGTATTGTAGGCTTGATTGAATCTGTAAATTAGTAATTTGTGATCTGCGTATAGATGGTAGAGCCGTGGGTCTAATAAGCTATTTTATGTTAGAATCCCCAAGGACTAAGGTAAGTCGGGACAGGAGCTCCCGACTTCAGTGAGTTTTTGAACAAATTGACAGGGATTCTCAAGTTATATTTAAATTATGCATTTATTGTTTTGATGAAGGGTTTTATAATGTACACTATGTATATACCTATGACCAAAATATGTTATTCGGAATTAAAACGTGATCAATATTATATATATTAGAGTCGGTTGTTATGTAGGTAGGGCGGATAAGATGTGGCGTTATTTATAGGTAGGTAGGCGGTTATAAGAATGTATTAAGTAGGATTGCGTATAGTGTTAAGTCGTTATGATAATTTGCGGAGTATTAGTTTGTAAGTGATACGAACGGCCTTAGATCTAAGTGCGGCAATTATAAATGTTTATAAACGAAAATAGCGGAACGTTTAGGTTAAGCATATAGGGTTGCGTTAATTGTAAGCGAATTATGTCTATCAGGTACTGATAGAAACGGCTATAACGTTATTTCTAGTGCGTTGAGTTAGGCGTTACTTATAGGTAGGTAGGCGGTTATAAGCGTATAGCGTTAAGTCGTTATGATAATTTGCGGAGCGTTAGTTTGTAGGTGATACGAACGGCTTTAGATTTAAGTGCGGCAATTATAAATGATTATAAACGGAAAATAACGGAACGTCTAGATTAAGCGTATAGGGTTAGCGTTAATGGTAATCTAATTATATCTATCAGATACTGATAGAAACGGCTATAACGTTATTTCTAGTGCGTTGAGTCGGGCATTACTTATAGGTAGGTAGGCGGTATAAGCGCATAGTGTTAAGTCGTTATGATAATTTGCGAAGCGTTAGTTTGTAAGTGATACGAACGGCTTTAGATTTAAGTGCGGCAATTATAAATGATTATAAACGGAAAATAACGGAACGTATAGATTAAGCGTATAGGGTTAGCGTTAATGGTAATCTAATTATATCTATCAGATACTGATAGAAACGGCTATAACGTTATTTCTAGTGCGTTGAGTCAGGCATTACTTATAGGTAGGTAGGCGGTATAAGCGTATAGTGTTAAGTCGTTATGATAATTTCCGGAGCGTTAGTTTGTAAGTGATACGAACGGCTTTAGATTTAAGTGCGGCAATTATAAATGATTATAAACGGAAAATAACGGAACGTCTTGATTAAGCGTATAGGGTTAGCGTTAATGGTAATCTAATTATATCTATCAGATACTGATAGAAACGGCTATAACGTTATTTCTAGTGCGTTGAGTCAGGCATTACTTATAGGTAGGTAGGCGGTATAAGCGTATAGTGTTAAGTCGTTATGATAATTTCCGGAGCGTTAGTTTGTAAGTGATACGAACAGCTTTAGATTTAAGTGCGGCAATTATAAATGATTATAAACGGAAAATAACGGAACGTCTAGATTAAGCGTATAGGGTTAGCGTTAATGGTAATCTAATTATATCTATCAGATACTGATAGAAACGGCTATAACGTTATTTCTAGTGCGTTGAGTCAGGCATTACTTATAGGTAGGTAGGCGGTATAAGCGTATAGTGTTAAGTCGTTATGATAATTTGCGGAGCGTTAGTTTGTAAGTGATACGAACGGCTTTAGATTTAAGTGCGGCAATTATAAATGGATATAAACGGAAAATAGCGGAACGTTTAGGTTAAGCGTATAGGGTTACGTTAGTTGTAAGCGGATTAAGTCTATCAGATACCGATAGGAACGGTTAAAACGTTATTGCTAGTGCGTTGGTTTAGGCGTTATTTATAAGTAGGTAGGCGGTCGAAACATTCGTTAGGCACTACTATAGGAACCGGCAAAACGTTGTTATTAATGCGATGATGAATCATTAATTAGAAGTATTTAAGCGTTCATTAGATATAATATATATATAGGAACTGGCCAATACATTTTTAATAGTGCGTTGTAAAATATCGAATAGGCGGTAGGAACATTGAATGATATCTATAGGAACTTGTATAAATAACAAAATCAATTGTCTTCCATTTACTGGTTAATTCGAAATAAATTTTAAATAAATTTTACAGCGCTACCTTAACGGTTTATGTTTGCCCTTAAACTATGTTTTCTTTACATATGAAATAAGCCGAGCCTCCTTCGCAGAAGGTTATTCAAAATGGTACAGGCTTAAAATGGTTCATCTTAAGGACTTGTTAAATAGTTTGTTATGTATGTGATATAAACAAATTTAAATATTATAACACTGGTGTTATCATAGTCCAAGGGTTAGATACTATTATATAGGTTCAATACTTATATCACTAAATATCTATACATAATGCTAAAGTTTGAAGTACAAACAATATTTAAATATCCTAGCATTCATGTGTTATTATAGTTCAAGAGTTATGTATTTATTACATGTATCTAAAGCCCCATTTCATAAAATATCTATACATACTGGATCCAATATCAGTAATGAATCGAGATACCAAGATTTATGTATGTATTATATATGCACTCGCACTCTGCATTAATGAAATATTTATATGATGATATATATACCAAACTCTAAGATAAGGTTAATATCAATACTCGTAAAGGTTTTATACCTGTATTATAAAATATATATATATACATATATATATGTATATATGTGTATATATATATGTATATATATGTGTATATATATATATGTATATATATCTACTACATACATATTTAGTTATTTATGTATGAACATATACTACATGTATCCAAGTCCCATAATTCTGTATTAATAGATTACTATGTATATAATTACATATCTACTGATAACCCACTTTATAAGTATTTATGTACTTGTGGATATATGCTGCATGCATACATATTCTATAATACTACTGAACTTATATGCGTTAATGGGATACTATGTATATAATTACATATCTATTGATATCCTACTTTATAAGTATTTATATATGTGTGGATAAATGCTGCATGCATACATATTCCATAATACTATTGGATTTAATGGTTTATTATGTATATACTACCTGCATGTAAAACTATTTACAATAACATACAATAATCTATGGTACATTTTATATGTATTTACAATATATATTTTCTTTGACACATTACACTCAACAAATAAACTAGATTCACTGGTTGTACTTCTGGTGAAGTATGTGTTGAGGGTTTTAAGACATCGATGCCAATCGTAGTCCAACGTTCGACTCTCATAAAAGGCGTTTTACTATAGGGTTCCCAGGTCTGTGAGTTGATCTGAATCGGCCCTAGGCGAGCGATAACGAGATGTTAGTACATCTACCGTTGGACGTCATCAAAGTCGTTGGCTTCTTAGTGAATTGCTTTGATTTCGTATCGTTCCAGCATTGTTAAACAATGACTTGGCTAGAAGCCTAACCAGTCGTAGGATAACTAGGCCTTCCTATGTTATGTCTGGTTTAGTCTTCATGTCCTATATGTCAGTTTAACGTGCTGCGAGACAGGGGTCGAATCTTTCAACCAGACAGAACTGTCAGCTTGTACTGATAGTCTAGGTATATCCTCTTTGTGTTGGTATCCACTAAGGGCCCAATGTTGGCCTAAAAACGATTGTATAATCAACGATCGGTTCTTATGAGCTAAAACACATATATTACAGACTAAACAGGTGGTGGTAAAATCCTCCAATATATCTGTCCGATAGTTTTATATATATATACTATACCAGGTGGTGGTGAAATTCCCCTAATTTACCTGTTGATCTAACTACGATTGATTTAAGATCATATTAGTACATATATTATAACTAAACAGGTGGTGGTAAAATCCTCCAATATACCTGTCCGATATTTATATATATATACAAACTATACCAGGTGGTGGTGAAATTCCCCAGTTTACCTGTTGATTTAACTACTATTGATTTAAGATCATATTCTTACATATATTATAACTAAACAGGTGGTGGTAAAATCCTCCAATATACCTGTCCGATATTTATATATATATATATATACAAACTATACCAGGTGGTGGTGAAAATCCCCGAATTTACCTGTTGATCTATCCATTATTGGTTTGATATATATTATATATTTACATATATCATAATATACACAGGTGGTGGTGAAATTCCCCAAATTACCCGTCTGATCCGTCCTTATGGGTTCGAGATCTTATAATGAATAAATTTAATGATGTATGAAGTATTATCAAACACAGTTGATTTATGCTTGAAGTAAATGAAACGTTCGAGTGGTTGTCTTATGACTTCCATTTTATCAGGCTTCAAACACACATATGCGAGCTGTTACACCGCTGAGTTGCATATATCAGCTTCTTTGGTCACGTAAGTCACAAATACTGTAGACTCATCTATTGATGTACGTTGACAAGCTGGCACTCCTAGGCGGATCATCGAAAGCTTCGCTCTCAGGTCTGCTTGCAGCCTCGAGAATATACCAAACTGCCTTTATGATATACGAATCCGAACGTGGAATTACTAAAGCAATTATCAGCAGTAATATAATATTTTGGACGAGGGTTTCGAACCTTATCCTTGTATCCGTCCTAAACAATGGTGATGCCCTGTTTGCAGTGGACAGCCCTAAGCTGTTCGGGCGGTGGTTTCTTGGGAGACCTCTCACCATATTTTTATATATTTTATATAAAATATAAAGAGAGAAACAGTACCTCACAATTGTTCATCCAAAATATACTTTTATTCATTATACTATATCAACTATATAACGACCTCCTATATAACATTATTATCCATATACTATTTACCAATTATTTATATGTATGAGGAAAAAGAATATATATTATATAATATTGCATACGCGACCCGTAACAACACAATTCTAATTTTATTATTTATAATTTAATATACTGTTCTTGCAGCCGTAACTCTATGAGTTTTAGGATATTGTCAAAATTTATATCATAGTAAATTTATTACTTTACCCATGATTTATGTTATATGAGTATTGCACTATATTGTTTTGTCTTTATGTAGAATATAGTTTATATCTAATATTGTAGTGTAGGGCCAAAGTTCTTATGTAATAAGTTTTCATCAGTATCTTATATCACATGTAGAAAATATTAATGAGCAAATTAATATATGGATGTATAACAATTATTCTCTAGATTGGTTGTTAAATGAAGTTAATTATAGTAAGGTTTTAAGTAAATAAATTTAATTAAACTTGTGATTTATTGGTTTCATTTCAAGACATTTCGATTGGCTAAGCAGTCCTGTTCGATAGACCTCCATAAAAGACTAAGGGTTACTACAATACACAACAAAGAGCCCTACTCTGACGATTCACGCCAAATAATATAAAGTTAAAAGCCTATGTGTAAGAGTATGTGGAGTGATATACGTGATCTGCTTTACTCATGTGTAGTGATGCAGATTGGTAGATTACTCCATATATGTGACATGTATGGGTTAAGATATAATCTCATGTAATACTCTAATTTATGGTTACACACACATCATGTATCATATGTGTTGTTCATATGTGTGTTTATTATTACTCGTGTAGGCGGGTAATGGTTTAAAGTTCTTTTAAGAGGGGGGGGGGGATGTTACAAGGTGCAAGGCCCTTCGGGTATCCCATACGATGGCTGCTCCGATAGAAGAGCCCTGTACTAGACCCGGTTGAAAGCCTTAGCAATATCTAGAATTCTAGACTAACTGCCAGGGCTTCCCCTTTGCCCTCAATGGCTTCAGCCCAACGGTGGGTTAGGTAAACCAAGAGATCCCGAGCTGAGCGACCGTGGCGGAAGCCGTATTGCCGATCGTTTAGCAGCTGGGAATCTTCGAGGTAACACAGAAGCTGCGCGTTGATAATACGCTCCATCACCATTGAGAGCAAAAAGGTTATTGCTATAGGCCTATTCGACGTGTCTGTTACGTCCTCTTTTTTGGGGACAAGGTGCACATGGGCATTCTTCCACGAAGCGAGGACACAACCCTTGTAGTAAGAGAGAGTGAAAAGTCGGACAAGGACTGGCTGGGGACAGCTCAGCTAAACACGTCTGCAGCACAATGTCAGGAATGCCATCAGGGCCAGAAGACTTTTTGACGTCAAGGGGAGGAGAACACATCGGACTGCTTTTTGAGTAAAGCGCACCTCCGACATTCTAGAGACTCACACTCAGGGATTGTAGGTGGAGTTTCTCCTATCTATGTCTCAAGAGTTGAATTGGCCGCAAACATGTCACCCAGAAGATTGACTTTATCTTTGGCGGCGTGTACCAGACGGTCGTCCACTGTGCGCAGAGGTGGAAGAGACGCCCGACAAAAGTTTCCTACGACAGCTTTGGCGAGCGCCCAAAAAGCTATAGTCCCAGAAGAGTAGCTAGAGAGGCGCTCACCAATTCTGCCGATGTGATCGAATTTTGCTCTCGCGAGCTGTTTTTTGAGGGACCTGGGGGCGGCATTGTATCTCTTTTTCAGGTCAGAGGAACTTGGATCCTGACGAGAACGCGCTGCAGTCCAGGCTCGATAAGCCTGTTGCTTTAGCTTTACAGCCTCACTGCTGGACTTATCGAACCATAGTGATTTACTCGTACCGATAGGTACAGTTGAGTTTGGAATTAAACATTCTATTCCCTGCAGTACTACATCGACGATCGAGTCTATGCTCGGATCAGAATCTTCTGACGAGAAACATAACTGCCTCCATGGGAAGCATGCATAGAATTCACGGAGTCCATCCCAATCTGCTGACCTGTATCGCCACAACTTCCGTCGTCCATCGAGACGAGTCCGATCGGGAATAGGAAGAGGCTCCACCAAAGATACCAGACAATGATCAGAGGTTCCTAGTGGAGTACTGATGGAGGTTTGGTAGTTCTCCGGGTGTGTGGTCAGCAGAAGATCCAGCAAAGAAGACTCATGATCCACTCTATCCGGTACTCGGGTAAACTCCCTAATCACCTGAGTGAATCCATGGGCGTGAGCAAAATCGTAGGCAGTAGTCCCTGGCAGATCAGTTCTCGGGGAACCCAACCACTCAGCGTGATGAGCATTTAAATTCTCGAGTATGACTACCTCTGCTAAAGGATATTGCCCAAAAACTTTGTCGGTCACCTCATCAACGTGTTAAAAAAAGCGAGCTGTTTCAGTCCTTGTGCATTCCCATTTCCCTGCCATGAGACTGATATAAAGACGCATAGATCCGGGTGGAACCACCAAAATCTACGCGTACCTACAAGATGGAAATGTCCTTATCTTCAAGGCCGTGGAGATTAGAATAAAAAAAATATAATAAAATTAGATTAACTTATTCAGAAAAAACGGCAATTTCATAGGCAAGGACCTAATAATAATTATTATTAGATTTTTGTGAGTATTTTATTTACATAACCTAACACCTGACGGTATTTTGTAATTTGTATTTTGTATTTTAAATATATATAGTTGAAATGCTGTATTTTGTATTTTATATTTCAAATACCCGACTTAAAAGTATTTTGTATTTCGTATTTTAAATACATACGAGACAGTATTTTGTAATTTGTATTTCAATTAAAGGGAACCATGTATTTTGCCCAGCCCTGGCTATAGTATTCATAGTAGTTTGTGGTGCTATATATAGGTATGTATACGATTACGTACGTAGTATCCACAGTAAGTGGTTACGTATTATTAAATTCACTGTGTTGATAAAATGTTCAATAATTAAAAGCCTACATCTTGCTTGATATTGTATAAAAGTACATAGAGACGATCAAAGCAGAGCGATGTCGATTACTATTAATCATAATATGAATAATGAATATGGAAAATTCCTCAATATCGTAGAGAATTTATGCCCGAAGGATAATGGTGAAATCCAAAATTTTTGTGTTATGTGCTTTCGGTTCGGCAGTGAAACTGTTTTAGGGGATAGCAGTATATACTTGTAAGTGTTACAATTGCTTTGTATGCCTTCTGACGGGTTATTGAATCAGGTATGCACGTTTTAGATATTTTCTATATTTTTTTTAAATTTCTTTCGTTTTAACGCCCTTCAGAGCCCTGTCAACCCTTTTATCATTCTAAATCACAATAGCCTTTATTTTAAATATTAATGTTTACAAGTTTAGTAAGTGGCTAAGTGCCCAATCTTAAATCTTTGATACACAGGCCTATTCCAGGGTGCGGTATAGATATGTGTTAGTCTTATGTAGCTCACAACCAATGATAATTTGCTAACATTATAATATTTAACATTCTCGTAACTGCAATATAATATCTTGGGTCCGGTATAGATATACGGCACATTTATTTATTATTTGAGATATAAAATTAAGTTTTTTTTTATAAAAAAAATAACCACGAAGGCTAAGGCGGGAGCTCCGCTTCGCTTCGCGCCCGCCTTGGCCTTCTAACCTATATTAAAAAAGTTCAGATCTATTCATAATACATAAATATGCCATATAACTGTACGCAACCTTAGATTTTTATATTGGAACCTAAATATTAATTTATTTCTAGAAAGCCATTTCATGGTATTTGTTTGAATAATTCTCGGCTTTGCATTGAACAAAGGAAACCCAAACACCTGTTGTGTTGAAAAATAGTAATAAGTTGAGTAAGTGCTCGGCAGTCTGAATTAAATTATTTATATTTCTATCGGGTATTGGAACCTCTGACTGCCAGAAAATTGCATAAACCCAATGACTGAATAGTACTAGTAGTATTATTAAGGGGGGCTGCGACTCAGCTATCCGGTGCACAAATTTTAAATACTGGGTGGGTGTAGTGGGTAGGTGGTAACCTTTTCTGCAACTGCTACGGTCTGGAATTCCTGAAATATTTATTTTTGTTAAACATGACCTCACCTATTTTTTCACTAACATTATTGTGATGGGTGGTGAAAGGTCATGACCAGTGACTAGAACAGTGATTTAGGTTAGGTTATCTTTAGACCAAAGAGCTCTAGTGAGCTTGCTGCAGCAGTGGTCGGCGAGTGCCAAAACAGAGTGTAACCATTTGCTATTTATTTCATACACACTTTATAATTTCTTTATTGTCCCCTATTTTGAATATTTTCATGGTTACTCTTGTAGTGTATGTGGATGTGCTCTGTTGTGTTTTTTCTTCAATTGTTGATGATATACACTGTTAATAAAACTACGTTTTAACGGTTTTAAGCGCGGTAATTTATTTGATTTTTCCGACGTTTCGTGATCATGGATCATGTCAGAAAAATAAAATAAATTACCGCGCTTAAAACCATTAAAACGTAGTTTATTATGTATACAAGTCGCGAAAACTTAAGAAAATATTAGATATACACTGTTTTTTAGTTCTTTTTCTGTTGATTATTGGCTTTCTTTTTGACTTCAAAAGGACTATTCACATTTGTCAGTGCAATATTAGTGAAAAAATAAGTGAGGTTATGTTTATTAGAAAAACCTAAGATCTCCGGACCATAGGGGTTTATAGTAGGGATAAGTATGCCTCCTCCTTCCCCATTCCACCATGCCACTACTTCAAATTCGTTCACTGGATACCTATAGATTTAATACCTTAAGGGGAATTACTTCACTAACTAATATGTGCCTGGTTACCATAAGTAATGAGAAATATGTCAATAATATCTATTTTTAAATACGATTATTGCTTTTTTTTGCTTTTATATAGCAAGTTTGAATTAGTAGTATGTTTTTAATTGATTTATTTCTATTAAAAAAATATTTATGTCTAACCTTCATCTTTATTTGCTGCCATAACGATGTTTTTGGATCTACTTCTTTCGTTTTATTTATTTAAAGGAACAACAAACAGCTAGGATATAACATACAAAATAAAAAAGTTACAATAAGATCAGGTAGTAGTAATATTGAAGCCAAGGACACTGTCCACAGAAAAACATTTATAAGATTATCAATGAAAATACAAGAGGTACAAAAATATTAATAATAAGTAAAAAGAAGGATAGGATATAAAAATTCATAGAACATATTACTACAGTATAAAAATTACTATAAAAAAATTACTCCAGCTCAAGATTACTATTAAAGTCATTGAATACAAGCAAAATGGACCTTTTACATTTGGCAAGAGAACATGCAAATATATCACCATTTATAAACAGAGTGTTATATGAATCAATCGTATAATGGACTGGACAAGACAATCCCGAGTTAGTGCAAGATTTTCCTTGAGCAAATAGTTTCTTTGATCGGATCTCACGTTGATGCACACTTCTCAATATCTCAATGCCACACAACCCAGTTTATTCACTAAATCAATACAATCAAAATTATTATTCATAATGTTGTACAATGTCACCGCTTCTAAGTGCTTGCGCGCCTAGATGAGAGGCTCAGGAGATTATATTTAAATAGTAGCTCTTTGTATGGGAGTTATGATTTATGTAATGTATAATTTGTGGTTCATAAAAACTTTGCATTGCAGTTTTTCAAATTTAATGTATTAGCACTTTGGCAAACTAAGATGAAGATTGTTAATAGCACAGTAAGTACTTAATCTGTTGGGGTCTTGTTGAAATAGAATGTAATCATCAATACTTTTTATAGATTTACATAATTTGAGATTAGTATACTGAAAACATTTATTAATGGCATTAATAAATAATAAAGGACCTAATATGGACTCTTGGGGAACCCTAGAAGTAACTCAACATTGGACTGATAGCCATTAACCACAATTTTGGGATCTATTCGAAATGTTATACATGAAACAGCGTAATAAGTTACCATGGATGCCATTAAAACCCATTTTCTTAATTAGAAGAAAATGGTCGACTTTGTCGAACGCTTTCTTAAAGTCGGTATAGATTGTATCGACTTGCGTCCTGTTATCAAGGTTTTCAAAGAGGTTATCTAAAAAAATAATTAAATTTGAAGTGGTTGACCTATGTTTTCACAAAGCCGTGTTGTTGTTGAAGAATAATATTATGAACTGCTGGATAAATTTCATTATACTTAAGTCTCTCAAAAAGCTTAGACAGGGCCGAAGGGATGTAGAGCAGTAAGCATATATTAATAATATACAGCAGTATGCATTTTTCATTTCGGGTTATCACTTTTTCGTAACTTACGTAACACTTTACGTAACTGCCTAGTAATGTGTGATAAGGAGTCTAGCACTGGAATGTTTATGGACGGTTATTATTTATTAGTGATTATTTATAAAATTGCAGCATGCCTTCATCTGCGAAATATGCAACTGCTATATACAGAAGATGATGAAGTTTAGGGAAGAGATCAAAGTTGTTAAAATGATCAATGAGCTGATTGTGACTGAACCAGTGCTTTGCAGAAATATCCTTTTGGCATTCATAGAAGGTGA